>JAJHZJ010000383.1:2367357-2967357 GCA_023548195.1 Bettongia penicillata ogilbyi | reverse complement strand
AGGTGAGCCAGTCTCCAAGTTCACCCAGTGTAGTTGATTCTTAATGATCCTCCAGCACTTCCCCCACCCTGTCCCAGAAGACTTTTCCAGAGTTGTTTTATGAGTGAGACTGGGGAAATCTATTAATGAGAGAAGTAATTGTTACCTTTGGGCACCAAACACTGATTTACAACGGCTAATGCCGCAGATTCCAAAGGCATAAATTTCTGCGTTACCACCATTTTGTCTAGAGCAAAACAAAACAGAGGGTGATTACATATCCAAGGCTACAGATGTTTGGCTGTACAACACATTTTTCCAAGATACAGGAGGGGGAGGGGGTGGCGAGGGAAGATTGTTGAATTTAATGGACAGTTTGATGTCACCAGTGCTTGTTAAGCAAGATATATACACATAGACAGTATGTATTTCTTGAGAGTGTAGTATGTGGTAGACTAATAAAAGAAGTCTTGAGCCAGATTCTCACAGGTCCTAAGCATCCATATCCTAATACATTAGGCACCTTTAGAAGGAAGGCAATTACTTGTTCAGGTCACTAGGCTGTATTAATATCTAAGTCACAAATACTAGTCAGAATCCAAGCAGGTCAAAAGTCCATTGTGTTATGATGTGGCCTTGAGCAAGTGACTTTGTCTCTGGTCTCCTCAGTTTTCTCATCTGTAAAATGAGAGGATTGAACTGGATGATTTCTAAGGTCTCTTCTATCTCAAAGGTTCTAAAGATAGATCTATGATTTCTCCAACTGCCCAGGTTGTGCTCAAGGATTGTGCTAGCTCTCAAAAGTGACCAACTCATTTTATTTTCCTTGGGGGGCAAAAAGGTAGAGGAGAAGAATGTGTTGTTGATGATGGTGGTGGTGGTTTGAGAGGCTATTCATGCCATTCAAATGTTCAGCAATAGGATTTCTAGCATGAGGAGGTATCTACTGAAAAACTTTTAGTCTATCATATTTTTACCTTAGAAGAGAGAATTCAAGGAGTTGGTGACTCAGGAATTCAGTTCTCCATATCTGTCCAATTAGAGATTTCAGAACCCCTGAAAAAAGAAAATAAAGCCACAATGTTGGATTCCCCAAAGAGAAGAGATAAAATAACAATGAAACTTCTGAAGATCTAAACACACAAAAAAAATGAGGACTTTTAGAGGAAACGTATTCACTCACATATCATTGCTCCTAGTTAGCCACCATTAATGGAAAAAATACAAGTGACTTGAAGTTTATAGAAATGCTCTATGGTAATATTTTGGCTCTAGAAAGCATAACTATCCCCTTTGCCCCTACTTTTGCCTTTTGGGTTTCTAATGTCCATTTCTCCATCGTAAAACTGAGACACTGATCTATGAGAATCTCTGAGATCTATGAAAATATTGATCCATTACTGAGGTTCATCCTTTCTATTAGCATTAGAATTCAGAATCGACTCTGAGGTTTCTTTTTTAAAATAATTTTTATTAATGTCTTCTGTTTTTATGCCACAGTCATCTCTAGATACACCAACCACTGCCACCAAATAAGCTCTCATAATAAAAATATTTGAGCAAAACTGACTGAAAAAGTGACCAAATCTGATGGCATTTGCACTACTTTGCCCCCACAGTTTTCCACTTCTCAACTAAAAGAAGGAGAAGAGTATCACCTATACTCTGGGGCCAAGCCTAATTGTGAAAATTACCCAGCATTCCGTTTCGATTCAGTGTTCTTTACTTTTGCATTGCTGTAGTCACGTGTATATCATCATCTTCATTCTGCTTGTGTCATACTGCATCAGTTCATACAAATCTTCCCATGTTTCTCTGGATTCCTTGTCTTTGTGAAGGTTATCTTACTACTTCTATGGGTGAAATAGGATTACTTTGCTCCTGAGATTTCTGTCCTAGTCTCAGACCTAACCTGGAAATTGCAGAGACAGCTTAGGATCCCTGCCCAACATATATCTACTTTGTATATTCATACATAGCGTTTGAAGAGGCATACTCAATAAAGCATTCTCTAGCCCTGTAGAAGCCGTGCCAAACAGAGCAATATGATGTGGACCAGAGGCAAAGTTTGAACTGGGCAATGATTAGATGGTATTTCTGGAGGGCATGATGGAGTTTGCTATAGACTCTCCAGACTTTAGAGTTGGAAGAGACTTCAATGGTAATCTCATTTCAGGTCCATTCAGAAATCTTTTGAACAAAATCCCTGACCAGAGATCATCCAGTCTCAGTTTATAGCTATTATGACAAGGATGCCTTGGTTGGGACAATGTTATGCCTGTGCAGGAATCTCATTTGATCCTTATTACAATCCTGTGAAATAGTCACACAAGGTATTTTTAGCCCCACTTACAGATGAGGAAACTGAGGCACAGGACATTTAAGTAACTTTTTGCAAGATGACCCAGCTAGTAAGTGGCAGAGCCAGAACCCAAACCCAAATCTTTTGACTCAGCCTGTGTCCCATCTTCTCTAGAACACTGAGAATAATTGCAGTTTTGGTGTGTATCCTTACACAATGACAGAAAGGGTCTGAGAATAATAAGTATCATTTATATTGGGCTTTAAGTTTGCAAACATATACATATATATTATATATACATTACATACATATGCATTTGTATACATATATAGTATACAAGTATTATGTGTGTATATATGTATTTACACACCTACAAATACACATACATATACATTTCTCATTTGATCCTCTCACCATGAGGCAAGAGTTATCCATCTTACAGATGAGGAAACTAAATTATAGCCAAGTCAAGTGACTTGCCCAGGGTCACACAGGCTAGATTCAAATTCAGATATTCCTTACTTTAGGCCTAGCATTTTATTCACCAGATATACTGAACTGGGAATCATTCCAATCAGAACTTATATTCCAACTAAATTGGTGAAACCAATCTCTAAAGTAGTACAAGCCTCTGGTGATACTTGCAGGTCCCTGCTAACTGCACTTCTGTGTAGACAGGTCAGGCTGACCTTGAATTACAGTCCCTGTGGTTCTGGAAACATTCCTGGCTCAATGCATGGAGACACAGCATCAGTGTTGGGGGAGGGGACAGAAGGAATCAGCTAGTCTATTCAGATATAGGTAGTGTTTTCTGAACAATATGTCTGAACTGAGCCAGCAAAGTGTCTCAGGGAAAATCCTGGTGCAGTTTGGGGGGAGTTTCAGACCCTCTCAGTCCATTTTATAACAAATGTCATAGAGTAAAGGACTTAGCAGGAAGGAGAGAAGTTATCTTAGGACTAAAACACACAGAGAGTTCTTACAGGCTTCCTTTGTGTAGACATGGTCTCTGTAAAAGGAATTTCTAAAGCATGAAGTTTTCTCTCTGATGAGGCCTAGTAGTTAGTGGGTCAGACTCCAAGTCAGGCTTAGGACACAAACTTGCCTCAACCCCCTAGACAAATCATTAATGCTAGAAGTTACAGAACAGTTGCTGATCTTCCTTGGTCCAAGGAATTTTCCACACTGGGAACTCCTGATGAAATCACAGATTCAAAAAATACATATATACATACATCTAAATATTTATTTAAGATGAAAATTATAGACTCCTAGAACCAATAGAGCTGGAAAGGATTTGAATGTGGTTTGCATGGAAAGTAGGCTGGTCTTAGATTCAGAAATGCTCAGTTTGAGCCCTAACTCCAACCGCAACTAACTGTGGACAAATTGTGGAGGTTCTCAGAATCTCACTCAATCTCAGTTGAGCAGAGTTAATGCTTCTTACACCGTCTCACATGTAAGGTTTGGGCAAGGAAAGAGCTCTCCAAATATCATGGGGTGTTATTAGTCTAATTTCTTTATTTTTACAGAGGAGGAAACTAAGGAAATATCCTAAGATCTCCCATTTAGTGGAGCAGCTGGAAGGTCAACTGGCTTGGAGGGTGCTGTCCTTTTCACTCTTAGCACAATGACATTTACTAGGGTTTAAAATACTAGATAGAAGGGATGATCTCAGAGCCATTTTTCCAAATACTTAAGTTATGTTTTCTCTTTTTTGAAATTCATTTTTTCCCTCAGAGCAGTAGGGAAGGAAAGAAGGAAGCACCTGGCCTGAACATAGCGTTTTGTCCCAGAGGAGAAATATTTAAGGGCCTCTGCACTGGACTGTGGGAAGAGAAAACCCCTCACATGAGAATGTCCTGTCCTTCCTCCCACAGTCCAGGCAGGGGCCCTTAAAGGGGGAAGGGAAGATTTTCATGTATGAGGTGGAGGGTGGGGGAGGGGACAAGGGGAAGGGTGGGAAGCAAACATTTATAAAGCAAATAAGTGACTTGCCCAGTGATTTCTGCATTGACTCCTTTTATTTCTTATTAGAAACGTTCTCCTCACCAATTCAGCATGATTTTCTAGTTCTTCGTGGGAGATGGTCCAACTTTAAAGGTGACTGTTCTAGTCAACTTCTCGCTGGATGTCTAAATATAATTAATATTGCCCCAATTCCACATTGGCACTAACTCATTTCCTGAGAAAGAAAGAACATATGAGAAACGAGGAAAGATCTGTGTAAACTGACACAGAAAAAAATGAGGATAGCCAAAAGAGCAATTTATACTATGACTACAATAAAGTAAATGTAAGGTATGTGTCACCCACATAAGATGTGTATATCCACATGGGATGGTTAAACACAGACAGTTTAAGGGGAGGCATGAATAGATATCTCAGGAGTCTTGCCCACCCATTTCAAGGGAGACTGTGATTCTTCCCTTGAGGGGAGCAGGAGAAGGGGTCATGAGGCTCGATACTCTGTTTTCCTCTGAAAGAAAGGAGTATAGGACTGGAATTATATCTATCTGCCCTCCCCCTCAAATATTGCTGGTCTAGGGACATAATTTTTAGGTTCAAAAATCTGTTTGCTTCTCTGATCCCGTAAAGGAGAATACCACAAGCTTGCAGTCATAGGCTTGATTACTTACTCTGAAATGTCAGTTATCCAGAATTCAAACTGAATAATGAGTAAATCCATTTATTCAAAGAAATAGCAAATAGAAATTAGAGAAGGTCTATAGATTAATATATACTACAAAAATATGTAAGAATAGGAGTGAGATGAGATCTCACTCAATCATTTGGTTTCTTGATTGATGGTAACATCTCATGCCACATGCCTCCATCCCCTAGAAATCCTATACACAAGTTCTGACGCACAGGAATGAAAAAACATAAAAATTAAATGTGTATATGTAAGTTCCCATTAGTACTCATCCAGATGATGCCCTTGCAAACCCAACTTGCAAAACAAACTTCCCCCCAAAATATGAAATTCCAGAGGTTTTTAAAAAATTTAGATTATTTAAAAGTAAGATCTGTCCTGGGAATGAGCCTAAAGAAGTTTATTGTTTAGTACTGTTCTAGGAAGGAATATGAATTTTAGTTGAAATTTTTACATTATTTAAGTTCTCCCAGAAACATCCAAGGTAGTCATGATACAGCCTTCTCTCCACCCAATGCCAGTGGCCCATATTCACAGAGCAACAACCACAGAGCTTCAAAGTCTAAGCTATTTCTGTAAGTGAAGTTTTGCAGCAAATGTGAGACTCCTTCCCGGTAAACAACTTCTTCCTGGCTACCGCACTCTCTCCTTTCTAGAAGATTCTCCATCTATTATTCTGTAAAGACAGATTTTCTCCATTTTCCTTTGAATATTTTTTGGCACTAACCTACCTCATTAATGCCAGGAAGAATCAGCCAATATTATAAGAAAAACACACATGACACTCAAGGGAACAGCATTAAGAGCTATATTGTTAATTTGATGGAGTGTTAATAAGGCTCCTTAATGTCACTGCTTTTTGCATAGCAGTTGTCTTAAATACTCAGCATATGTTGAACCAACAAAAATTGAAGATTCATATTAAAGACAAGAAATACTGATCATGATGCCTTTAGATATCCCCTCCCTGTCATCTTGCCCCACCCCCAGCCCATCCCCCAACCTGCCCATGACTCCATTTCCCCATCTGGTGGTTTTATCTGACAGTGAATTTGCAGATAATCTAATAAACCCTTCTGAAGGCAGCAGTCCCATATCTGACTCCAAGTCAAGAGATGCACTTGAACTCGAATGACCCTCAGATGAAGCCAGTAGGCTTGAAGGGTTGGAAAGAAGTTAAATTGATGGTGTCCTAGACAATGGAGGCTAATCTGAAAATGGATCAGGCTATTTAAGAAACATTAGAGGAAGGGAGATTTGAAAAAACCTGCATACTTCCCTGTCACAGTGTTCCTATCTTGGTTACCTTGACATTGCCAGTCTCCAAGGATGAAACCATTATTTTTGACCTCAGACTCCTGAGGGCCTTGAAGGTTATAAGTTCTGCTCTTTTAATTACCCATCTACCTGACAAAAGCACCTTAATTAGTAGGACTTTAAAAAAAGAAAATGCGGAATATAAAGACTCGGGCATAGTGTGAACACAAGTGATTATGGTTTAACACCTTGCCCAGATAGTCTCTGGCTTCCTGCTGTCACCAAGGTAATTAGGCCATACAGTCAGTGTACTCCCAATTTTGTCAATACCTGGGGGAGTTGGAAACTTATATGGTACAAGGCAGGGACAAGGGCTTTGTATTCTTGTTTTAGTTTCATTTTTTAGACTCTATTTAGTTGGTCGGGTCTTATCTGGGGGGCCAGCATCTGAAAATGGAGCTTTTCTCATCTACTTCCCCTTCTAAACTTCTCATCCTGGAAATGTCCAAAGGCCCAAGCTGCATTCCAGAGTCTGCCTTCAGGAACTGAGGGGACACATTGTGGAAAAGACACCGGATTGGGTGTCAAAGACGAGGCATTAACTCTGCTACCAATTAGCTCTGGGACTTTGGACGGGCTACTTATCATCTTCCGTTCTCAGTTTCTTCATCTGTAAAATGGAGATAGTAATACCTAATTCACAAGGCGCATGTAGGGGAGGTCAAATCATAGAAGAAAATGGATTGAAAATACATGGAGAGTTGTAAAATTAAATTGTAAGTCCAAGATGGCACAGAGATGTGACAATTGTGATTTTAAGCAACCGACAAAGGATATTCTTATTTTCAGCATACAGAAAGGAGAACCCACATGACCTAGCAGAAAAAATGCAGAGGATACCTAAAATTCCACTGCCTTCAAAAGAAGATGGTTTCTTGGTAATTTAAATTTTGACTCACCTGCTGGTGCAGCTGACTACAACCAGGCAAATGAATACAGCAATGGAAAATGTTGGTACTACTTTGATGTAACTTCCTTGAGGGTAGGCATTGTCTTTTGTGGGGTTTTTTAGTATACCCAGATGCTTAGCACATACATAATAAATGTTTATTGAATAACTTGATTGAAGTTAAAGGACTCTTTTAATTTAAAGAAATTTTTTTTGGTGATGTAATCTGGGTTAAGTGACTTGTCCAGGGTCACACAGCTAGTAAGTATTAAGTGTCTGAGGCCAGATTTGAACTGAAGTTCCAGGGCCAGTGCTTTATCTACTACAACACCTAGCTGCCCCCAAGAATTCTTTTAATAAAACAAAATGACAAAGTATATGATTGCATCAACTATCAGTTGCTTAATTGTTTGGGGAATTACACTTTGTGATATATTGGTGTTTATGTTTGCCTATGTTGAAACAAAATTTATCAGGAAATGGGAATATGAACTCATGCAAAGTAAGTAAGGCCAGCAAAACAATCTACATAATTTCGACAACAAGGGAAATGGAAATAACAAAAACAAAACCAAAACTGAACTGAATTATAATGAGCAAGTTTGGTCCTGAAGATCAAAAATGTACCTACCCCACTTCTTTGCAGAGGTAGCTGACTACAGCCACAGAACAGTACATATACTGTCAGACTTAGTTGATGTGATGGATAGTTTTGCTGAACTTTGTTTTCTCTTTTTTTCTTTGTTCTTTGTTTTACAGGATGACTCTTTGGGTGGAGGAGGAGGAGAGACAGACAGAGAGACAGAGGCACAGAGATGCAAGTAGAAAGGAAGACTGGATTAAAAAAATCAATAAAATGAAACATCATAAATTATCAGTGTTTAAAACTGCAGGTACAGTTTCCTTTGCATCTTCCTCTCCTTTATCTCCATCACCAACCCCTATGCCCATTTTCCAGTCACCAGATGTATTCATTCTCTCCCTAGGGTGGCCCTCACATCCTTTTTATTCTTTTTGCCTGAACTATGGGTAATAACTTCCAAGCCAATCTCCCTACATTTCAACTTTTCCCTCTCCAACCTCTCTAGCACATGGTACCAAAGCCATCTTCCTTTCTGACCACTCACTTCCTTTCTTGGAAACTTCCAGTGACTCCTTATTGATGATAGAACAAAATCTAATCTCCTCAGCCTGGCATTCAAGGCCCTTCACAGTTTGGTCCCAATCTACTTTTCCAACCGAAAGCAAGGCTGGTGATGTTGCACGCCCCTCTCTCACTCAAATCCAAGTCATCTACAAGTCATGTCATCATTTCCCAGATGACATAGTCCCCTTCAAAAACAAATGACAAACACAACTCAACTTTTCCAACTTTATCTTTTTGTCACAAATCAAAACATAAAGAAATTGTAACTAAAGCAAGCTGGCTTTATTTTACACCCAAAGTATACAGCATTATCTCATGGAACATTTGGTCATCTAACATTTCAGCGCTCTCAATAAATGTCTGCAAAAAGAGCATCATGAAAAGTATAGCAGCACATATTGCCTTGTGATTTAATTGTAAAATTTTAATTTTTTCATATATTTTTTCATATATTTTTACTATATGTCTCATATATTTTTTCATATATTTTTACTATGTGTCTCCAGTTGGGCACAAACATCCTTGAGGAGATTATAGCTCATATTCTTTATATCCTTCCTCCAACCTCCACATTGCCTACCAATATCTTACAGATGGTAATTGCTCTAAAAATATTTGTTGATGTATTCAATGGGCCCAGATGAAAGTTAAATAAATCCTAGTCCAGACCTATCTCTATCAATGTCCTCTCTATAGCGCCTCTTCATTAGATCATTGAAACAAGGTCAGTTTGGATTCTGCAATTCTGTGAGTCTATCCTCATCATTCGCATTTGTTTCTTACCTCTCAAATTTGCTATAAACTATGTCTCATCTTTTCTAGAAGTGGTTAGTAGTCTGATCACTCTGTTAAATTATAGATGCAATGTGGTAAGGTGGAGAGAGGACTGTTCCAGGGCCAAGAGACTTAGATTCTACCATTGTCATCAGCTAGTCACTTCATGTCTAGACCCCGTCTCTTTATCAATAAAATGGGCATAGTAAAACCTACCTCATAAGGAATTGGAAGCGTCAAATTGCAGAAAATAATGGCTGTGGAAACACACCGAGGAGCACAAAATGGGACTGGAAATTAAAAGTCAGATAGCATTATTGTTCATCTCCAACAGCTTTTTCACCAGTTGTGCCCCATGCCTGGAATTCTCTCCTTCCTCCTCTCTGACTTAGCTTCTCTGATTCTGTCAAATCTCAATTCAAATCGCGCTTTCTCCCTTTTCTGCCCCCCTTAGTGCTAGTGACTTCCTTCTGGGATTTGTTTTTCCTATTTGTCCTGTATACATCTTATTTATACAAAGCTGTTTCCATATGACCTGCCCCATTAGAATGTGAGTTCCTGGAAAACAAGAATTGTTTTTTTTTCCCTTTCTGTGTATCCCTTGTGCTTATTTAGCACAGTGCCTGGCACACAGTAGACTATTATTATTAAATATTATTAGTTATTAACTGACTAACTACAGTTGCTTGCATCTCCATTTGATTATAACTTGTTTGAGGGCAGGGACTTCTTTGTACTCCCCCCCAATTTAGCACAACATAGAAGCTTAATAAATGCTTATTGACTTTATTTGACTATTATTATGTAACAATCCAATGATGCTATTGTTTTCTATGTACGCATAGGAGAACTTGCCTGGCCAACAGAAGATGAGCTGGTGAAAGGAGGTCTGCTTTGGCAGGGTGGTAGGACACGTGCACCAAGAACTTGGAAATTTCTTTGGCCCTTAAGGCACCTCAGTCTATATGCCAATTTGCTAAGATGGACTGGCACGGACCTTCCTGTGAAGGGGCTGACAGATCTCAAAGAGTCTGGGGAAAATCTGACAGGCAGGGCTTTGATGTAGCTGGATTTGATTCCCCTTTGGATGGAACAGCCGAGACCCCAAAGCACTGTTTTTCATTTCCCTGACTGTGCTCTTAATTCCAGCTTGGTTTTTGCTTGTTGAGGTTTTTTTTATTTCCCCTTTTATCCCTCACCCTTACCCCTCCTTTGGAAGAAGTGAGGTCTTAAGTCATGATTGGGTCCCTTTCCAAATTCCCCATTTGGGACCTCCCTGGTCTGTTTGGGAGTAGATGTTTGGGGGAAGGGCAGGATTGACTTCTTCTGGTCCTTTCCTTTTCTTTCTCTCATGCCTGAGGCATCCTGTCAAAGGGGATTGATTCTTGGGGCAAGGAAGAGAGGGGAGTAATGGTGAAGCAGGAGTCACTGGAAACCCAGCTGTTTAATTTCTTAATTCTATAATGCCTTGAATTTAACAAGGTGCCTAGATTTTTTTTTTCCAAATCACTTTCAAATTTGGTCCTTACAATGGTCTTTTGAGGTAAGTAGGGAAGGTATTCTTAGCCTTGTTTCCACAGATGGTTAAGTGACTTATCCAAGGTCACATAGAGAGTTAGCCCAAGAACCAGGACTAAAACCTAGGTCTCTTCATTCCCAGTCCATCCTTCTTCTCCTAACACCACATCTCCGCTGAAAAAAAGTTTGTTCCCAGAGGATCCACCCACCAGGAAAAGAGGACAAATTAAAAGGCTTATATCCTTATACATTAGATGCATCGTGCCAGAGGCTTAGAGTCGGAAAAGCCAGAGTTTTAATCTTGCTTGGCATTAACCAGCTGTGTGATTCTGAGCAAATTGCTTTATGTCTCTGGGCCCCTAGGCACTCTCTAAGACTTGGCTTCCAAGTCACAGATGGACTGCCATCTGCACTGGTGGATGGAGTTCTACCCCAGAAGCTCTTCACACCAACAGAATCGTAGACAGTTGGATTATTTTATGAAGCATGCTTCCATTGACCGAGTATACCTGGAGAGTGAGGTATCATATAAGAGTACCTGCAAATACACATGAAACCTATATCATATGGCTTATGGTCTCACAGAAGGTCTGAGCAGAGAAGGGGGGACAGAATTTGGAACTCAAAACTTTAAAAAACGTTAAAAATATATTTACATATAATTGAGGGGATAAAATATTATTTTAAAAAAGAGTACCTGCAAATTCTTTTTCTTCTTCTATTCTTATTTTCCCAGATGATGCAAAAGGTCAACCTGGAAATGTTGTTGTCTCTCAAAACTTTCTCAAAGCAATTTCCATTTCCAAAGGGCTTGCGTTTTCTTTGGGGCTTGCAGATTGCATGCAAAATAAGATAAAAAGGAAAGAGTTTGAGATTCCAACCAATAAAGAAAAGGTATGAGAAGTCTCTCTTAGATAAATCACAATCCTGACAACTTAGTCACACATAGCCAAGAGATTGTGGTTTCTAACAGCCTAAAGAAAGAGATTTTTAACAGTTAAATCAGCCTTGGGCTCCCCAACCTTTGAGGAGTTTCACAATGCTATTTTGGGGTTTACTATTTCTGATGTAAGGCATGTGCAGTAGTGACAGCACAGTGACATCAGGCTATTGAAAGCAAGGACAGTAGGGAGGTGAGTTCCTGGCCTTTATTAACTGCTGTTTTTTTTTTAATTTAAATTTGTTTTATTTTTAGTTTATGGAATAGAATAAGCATTTCCAGAAGATAGTATAATAAAAAAGATGATTGCACATAAAACAAAAGCTATGTAATGTACAACTTGGTATTCCTTTTAAATATATAATAATACAAATTATTCATCATATAAATTTCTTTTTTTTTCTTCCCTTCTCCCTTCTTCCCTCCCCCCATCTCCCATCATGGTAGAGATGGTTACCATTAGACACAAATAGGCGTGTGTGTGTGTGTGTGTGTGTGTGTGTGTGTGTGTGTGAAACTATTCTATAAACCATTTGGTTTATCAGTTCTTTCCCTGGATGCAGACAGCATCTTTTTTTCATATGTTTTTTATATTTAATCTGGTTATTTATAATACTCAGAATTACTTATTTGCTCAAAGTTGTTCTTAAAGTATTATTGCTGCTGTATACAACGCTCTCCTGGTTCTGCTCATTTCACTGTTCAGACACTAGAAGACTTGGGGTCAAATTCAGCTTCAGACATTTATTAGCTATGTGACCCTGGTAAAGTCACTTAACCCTGTTTGCCTCAGTTTCCTCATCTCTCAAATGAGCTGAAGAAGGAAATGGCAAACCACTCCAGTATCTTTGCCAAGAAAACCCCATATGGGATCATGAAGAGTCAGGCACACCTGAAGTGACTAAACAATATTGACACATTCTGTCTGTGTGGACAAGTTTCTCAACCTCCCAATATTCTCTGCTCCTCTCTAAGACTACAAATTGTCAAGAAAGTGCTGATCTGAATTGGTAGAAGGAATTTACTCACTGGGAATTGCCTATGCAGTGAAATCACAAGTCCTATCACTTTGTGTGAGGTATTTACTTCTCTGTTGATTGTAAACTCCTTGAGGGAAAAAACTGTCGTGCATTTTTCTCTGTATCAAAATGTCAATGTGATTTCATATTCAAATATAAAAGAAAGTAGAGTATGGTTTAATCTGGGATTAGCTGGGTCATTTGTAACAGTGCCCACATGGATAAAAAATACAATGAATTGAGGTGGGAGGTCTGGAAAGATTTTGAGTATTTCAAGACCCTCCCCAGAGTGACCCTAACCTAAGTCTTCAACATTATTTGTAGTTACTCTACACAGGATCCAAGCTGCAGGACTGGTCTCCTCACTGCCCTGTAACATCACTAAAACATTCCCCTATAAGCAGCTAGAATCCCCCTGGTATAGACTTAGCTACACCCAATCCTATCTCCTCCTTCTCTGACTACAGTAGCCAGTGGTAAGTCTTGTTGTCTTAACTTCTTCGCCACTTGTTGTCTCTCTGCAGTTCATTTGACATTTAACCATATCCTGCTTGGTAATGTCTGCTTAGTAATCTTTGGGAGGGGATGAAGAGTATTTTATCTCCCCTACTGGTATATAAATCTGGGACAAAGACTATATCATATTCATTGTTATATCCCTCAATGCACTTAGGATGATGCCTTGTAAATAGCCTTTTGCGTAATTAGTGTTTGATGATTGATTGGGTAGACTCACTAAAAAACTGAGGAATGGGAAGATTAGGGAAGGGAAATCCAGAGGCCAAAATGCTTATAGAACACTGGCCCCAAACTGAGAACCTAGCAACCTTTGTTCCTGTTCTTCCCCCAAAGTATTTGCAAGGAATGGCCTGATATAATTTGTTCTGCATTTATAATATTTCACACCAACCCTATCATCCCTGGCAGTCTTTGCTCAGAGTAGCTGTTTTCTTACATTGTCAAGGGTTGCCCAGTCATTTAAGAGACATGGGTGCTGAGCCTCACGACTATCAATCACAGGGAAAGGAAGGGTGCAAAGAAATACCTCTCCTTGTCTACGCACAAGTGAGACAGGGAATTTGGCCAGTGTAGACATGACTCCCCAGCATCTACATGTCCCTCCTTCCCTTGGCTGGGCACTCAACACCTCAATGATATGAGTCACTGAGGTTTCAAGAAGAGTTACCAGCTGTTTTTTCCAGCACACAGCTCAGAGACTTCCGTGTCCCATGGGGGAGACCACTGCTCAACCACCTTAGAATATACTTCATTAAAATTGTGTATGTGATGAAAGGTCTCTGGGGAGAACAAAGTGCTACTATTCTCTGTATTCAAACACTGAAATGGAGCACGTGTGATATAGAAGGAAGATTAGCACGACTCTGGAATCTAATTGTTTTCTTTTAGGGGTTAAAAAAACCTCAATCCTCCCTTGTAACATGTGCCTTGTTGGTTCGGATGAAAAATTTTTTCCCCCTTCAGGGATCATCAGTGGGTATAGGCCACTTAATTTTTGCTTCACAAAATAACGCTAACAGGAAAAGCACGTCCCTGTTAGGGACAAAGGAAGAAACCATAATTGACAAGCATCATTATTGCTAAATTTGCCATCATCATCATGATCATACATTTCATTGTTTTCCTTGTCTGAGTTAGAGTCTGCTGATCATTCATTTGGTCTCGATTGGACAAATTATCTAATAAGCCTAGTGAGTGAAAAACTTATTGGCTCAATGGCGTACACAGCCATGGAACTTGTAATTGAGCCAATGGACATGTTTCAAATATTTATTTTTATGATTTCCTCTATGTCATCATTTTCCAAATAGAATAGTAGAATGCTGGAGCTAAATAAGTTCTTAAAACTCAATTAAATAATCATTTTTCCAATGCTTACATGTCAGGTGCTGTGATGGGCTCTAAGGATATAAGATAGAAAAGAAATAGTTCCTGTAGTGAAGGGGTTTCCATTTTATGACAGAGATTCAGAGTCTAGCCCCATTTTACAGAAGAGCAAACTGAGGTTGATGGAAGTAAAGTATTTTAATCAAAGCCAAGGCAAGTTAGTTCAGAGACAGGACTAAAACCCTTTCTTAGACCCATGTTTTTCCATAATATGTTTCAGTTTTATCTCAATTTTTCCATATGTAAGATTTGTAATAATAATAAAAAATGTAAAACTCCCAATATAGTTGGCTTTACCGTTATTTCCTCTGGTGTGCCAAAGTTGCTCACTTAATTACATAAGCTAAATATAATCGTAAATAATTTTTAATTAAACATTATCGTTTAAAATGTATAATTTTTTGACTCTGAAAACCATTAACTACATCAGGGATTTTGGTAACTAGTGTCACAATTAAGTGTTTTCAGGGCTGAGCCAATTAAGGGTTAACAGGCTGTAAATACCTACTTTGCACATTTTTGCTTAATGAATACATAGTGGGAAACTATTCTCATTAGGTTAATTTGTCAACACAATCAAGTTACATCACCAAGATTTTTTTTAACTAGCAAAATCAAATGCATTTTCATCACATATATATTTGGCCCCTGATCAGGGGACTCTAGAACAAAATCTTTTAATAACGTGGTAATGAAGTTTAAAGGAGATTTCAAGATCTCCATCCTAATTCTCACCTTGTAGACATAGCTATGTTTATCTATTTTCTTTTTATCTAGCTCCCTGGTGTGTATTGGTGGAGCGGTGGGGGCAGGAGAGGGATTCTGAGTGTGTATTTTGCTAGTATGTTGCCATGCCAGGGAGAAAAACATGCAACTGTATATTTCTCCTAGAGAAATGGCCTTAGTTCTGATTTTACAAAGACCAGAGTCAAGGCAGATGGGATTACTAGGATTCCACCCTGTCTGACTAGAACCTATGTCTTCCATTTGTTGCCTTTTCCACTTAGCTATTTCTCCTCTCCAATGACTCTTCCCTTCATTTTCAAATCAGGTTAACTACTAAAAGTGTTCCTTTCCAAAGAAGGGGGAAGTGACTATATTAAAGGTTGCCCTAAACCACTAATAGAAAGAGAAAAGCAAATTATAACAATTCTGAGATTTCCTCTCACATCCTACAAGTTGCCAGAAATGGCAAAAGACAGG
The DNA here is from genome assembly GCA_023548195.1 of Bettongia penicillata ogilbyi. Lineage (NCBI taxonomy): Eukaryota > Metazoa > Chordata > Mammalia > Diprotodontia > Potoroidae > Bettongia > Bettongia penicillata. The sequence continues at coordinate 2,951,708 of JAJHZJ010000383.1, read as the reverse complement.
AACAGTCAATATTGGAAGGTCTGTGGAAAGACGGGTGCTAAATACACTATCAGTGGAGCTGGAATCAGTCCAGCCCTTCTGGAAAGCAATTTGAAATTATATTGGTTCTTTTTTGGTAAAATGGCTATATTCCTAGATCCAGAGATCTCCTAAGAGCACAAGCTAAGTAGGCCAAACACTGTAAGAAAGATCCTATATATACCAAACCCTTTTTGTGACTGCAAAATAACTGGAAATCAAGTGTGAGCCCCTTAGTTTGGAGAAAACTAAACAAATTAGGGTATATGCCTGGCAAAACTAAGCTGATGTCACAGGAGTTAGCAACCTTTACCAACACCTCCCCTTTCTGTGCCCCGCCAGGTTGTTCTGGGCTCATGGCTCTGGGGTCATTTGTCTCCTTGATCGGGCAACCATTCTCAGAGTGGTCCAATTCTATCCCCTCCTCAAATTCTGAGGAACAATTCTATTTCAGGGTTCTTTTCTAAGAGGTCCAAACATGAGTTATATATGAAAGAAATGGTTTTATTCCCACACAGAGAAAAGAGAATGCTAAGCAATAAAGAATTATAGAATAATTATAATTCATTGATTAAGCCTTATTCAGACCCTTGCAAACAGCTTCTATGTAAGAGCTGCTTATTAGGTATTTTACATGTCACTGGCTATAATCCGATCGATGCCAAGTGGGCACTATCTTTACTTGGTTACTTTCTGGGTGGATAACTACCTCTCAGCTAATCTGCTACTGTCCATGTTATCTCTGTTGTGACTGCTTCAGTACTGATGCCCCACTGCTAGGCTGCCCAGGAAAGGGAAAGATGCCAGCTATTTTTGAGATATCACAAAGCTCCTTACCAAAGGAAAGGAGATGCAACAGCCCCATCCTAGTAAAAGAGTTGTCTAGGAGGTTATGAGCTCATGGCTTGTAGCCTGGAGAGGGAAAGGACAAACCCCTCAGAGCTTGGAGAATTGTCCATATACCTCAAAGCTATTAGTAAAAAGCAAGATGGTCAGACATTGACCCTTTATTATATTCATGGAGTTCTGACTCAGCAGCCAATTAAAAGGATCATTATGGCTTAGTAGGTAAAGGATATCCATGACTGCTGTACAGTGGGAGTAGGAGATGGAGAAGGACTCTCCATCATGAATCCCAAAGGGCTATTACATATGAAAGTAATGAAATATCAGCGAATATGAAGAATTTAGAGAAGCATGGGATGATATATCAACCAATAGAGACTGAAAGAAAGAGAGCTAGAAACATGATAGACATGATGACTCCAAAAATGTTCATGGAAAGAACAATTAAAACAAAATTAAATACTTATATTTATTCTTATAATGATCAAGTGTGACACTAGAGGAGAATTGGGAAAATGTACCTCTGTTGCTGTCCAACACAAAGGATGCATACATTAATTTTATTGAACTGCTTTTTTTCTTTTCCTTTTAAAGTCTTTGTTCTAAGTCATAGCTTACAGTTAGGGAAAGAAATGAATATAATCTTAAAGAAAAGTTATCAATAAAATAAGATCATTTGAAAATATATGCATGACAATAAAGAAGAAAGCATAATCTTTGACTTACAAGGTACTGGGGAGAAGAAAAAGGATTATATAAAACCTGCTTCTTACTTTCAAAGAACTCACAATCTAGGAGAGTTACCACAGGGACCCCTCATGGATTATCAGTATTCAAGGAATTAGAATGCAATAAAATGTGTTTCCTGTTGAAGTGATAATGAACATAATTTCATCTCTCTTTGGTGATTCAGAAAGTACGTCAGCATTGTGCTATGCCTCAGGGCTCTCATGATGAGCACCAGTGGTGACTGTACCCCCCAGCTGTCAATGCAGATGGTCCAGGAAATAGGGGTGAATCAATGACAGGCCTGAGAAGCTAGTCTTTCAAACAAATCACTTGTATTAGCATGTTTATTTGTCATATATCTGTTTTTCATAAAAGTCCAAGGCAGGGGGGGGAGTCCTCAGGTTATTTGGACTTTCTAGTTTGGATCCTGGGAAAAAAGGAGTTCATTACTGTGATACTATGAATTTATTATTTTCCTTCCAGGCTTCTGATATGTAAAAGCTGACCCTTATCTTACTCAGTTCCAAACTTTGAAAAAGCTGTAGCTAGTGAAGTGTTATTTATCCTAACCGGGTACACACTGAGTGATGAACACCCACCCTATACATATAAACCACACTGGGGGAAAGAAGGGATTGTGTTCCCTTTTTTTCTCCAAACCAGGCATCCAGGGGCCTCCTCTACTTTAATGGGCATGGGGCAGTGATGGGACAGAAAGATATTTCTACTACCACTCCATTCCATCTTACCATAAATTGTGACATCCACTTCCTCAAAAAAACAATTTATAAATGATGCATAGGTTTCTAGAGTAATCCACAAATATTTTTTCATGTATTCATTTGTTCTATAACATTTATCAAGCTCCTACTGCTCTTAAAAACATAGATGATTCTAAGAGGTGTTGGAGAGATACAAAGTTTTGTTTAAAAATTATCCTTAGGCTCACAGAGTTTATAGTCTACTACATCAGTACATATAGATTATGGTACTTAAAATGAACTTTGGGACCACATCCTATTTGAAGTTGGGGTTGCCTATATAAAAATGAATAGCTGAAAGACCCTACGAAGTCTTACTATTATGCCTCATCATGGCATACAAGTGATCCTTGGTTTCTTGAAATCCATGCCAGTAGACAAGCTCTGGTGGGCTCTTTCATGTTGGAAAGGCACAGTCTCGATAACAGATCATATCTACTTTCCAAGAACTAGTTTACCTAAATGTAGAAAAGCTCATCCTTAATAAACTGACCTCTAGGTTAAAAATTTTGTGCCCATAACAACTCATGAAATAAAGAAAAATAGAAGATGGTAATCAATTTTATGTTGTCCCTTTTTTTCTTCTGCAATGATGGTGGCTGTTGTCCTCTGTTCTCGAAAAGGAACAAAATTACATCACCAATATAAAGTGAAATTTCAGTGTGTATGACTGCGGCTGATCAGACCAAGATGAGCTCAGAATACAATGATAGGGGATAAAGGAAGGAAGCAAACATTTATTCAGTGTCTACTATGTACCAAATATTGTGTTAAATAAACTTTTTACAAATATTCTTTCCTTTGATACTAGATTCTAGATAATAGTGGCAGAATACAGGCAATAGGGATGAGTGGGCAGTGTTTGCTCAAAATCATATCCTTTATAGATATCCAAGAACTTAATTCTTCTGTTGGTGCTTCTTGTCCAATGACCAAATTAATATATTACTAGACATAACTATTTTGACATTCTTGTTACAAATGAAAACATAAAGAAAGTTGCATAAACATAAAGTTGCAACTAAAGCAAATTGGTTTTGTTGTATAACCAAAGTATACAGCATTATCTCAAGGGACATTTGGTCATCTAAGATTTCAGTGCTCACAATAAATATCTGCAAAAAGATCATTGTGAAAATCATAGTGGCACTTAGTCTACCATCAGTTGCAGAAGATGAAGTTAGAGAAATTCTTTGAAGAACTCAATAAGACCCTCCAAATATATTTTCTAATCTCTTGATGATTTTCAATGGAAAGGTGAAAATATGAGGATGGTGAGAAATATATCGGAAACCATGGGTTACAAAGACGGAATAAGAAAGACCGAAGATTTGTAAAACACATAGATGCCTCATGCCATTAAATCATGAAAGTTTTCTTCAAGAAAAGAATCATCTGTCCCTGGACTAGATAAGCAATGAATGACATCATACGTGCACACACACACACACATACACATACAAAGAAACTGATTACATTTTAGCAAAGAGGAAAAGATTTATTAGTTTTTTTTGACAATCAGGGTTAAGTAACTTGCACAGGGTTACACAACTGATAAATATATGAAACTGGATTTGAATACAGGTTCTCCTGACTCCAGGGTTGATGTTCTATCCCCTGCACAACATATCTGACCCCCAAAAGATTTATTATTAATATTAATTAGTCATCTTTAATTCATAATTAAGTGTATTCAGACCACTACTCAGAATTAGTAAAAAGAATAAATTTGAAGAAAAGATGTGGCATGAAATCAAAAGAAGTCAATTCTAAACTATTTAAGTATTTAATAAGGAAATCTGAGTAAATGATTTCAGAAATGAATTATATTGGGACTTTATAAATAAATGGGACTTTAATTGGCATAATTCAATTGTCATAACAAGGTGTCCAAAAGAGTCTAATATTTGCTTTTGCAAGCAAACACTTAATTTACTTGCCAAGCAGAGAGAGACAGCTAACAGAAGCAACACTTTTTTAGAACATAAACTCTTTTGGGAAATCTTACTAAGTAAGATGATGAGTTATTGTAAATACTATCACTTGCTTAAGCAAAAAGAAGTGGAGAGGTGATCCACTTAAGCAAAATTATCTCAAAGGCATTTAAGGATGAAAACAGGACAATAAATAGATTTTTTAAAAAGCAGAAAAAATCTGCAAAGATTTTTTTATAACAAACTACTTTCACCATCAAGAACTCTGAAGCTACCACTCTTGAGTTCTAACAACACTGTCTCGGATGTGCTTATAAAGGAGACAGACATGGTACTAAAGAATACAAAAAAATGAGAAAAGTAACCATATTAGACCATGTGTACACAGAGATTCATTCTGGGAGGAACAAAATTGTGAAGGTATTGAAGAATTGATTGATTCCAAGTTATCTGAAGAAGGAAAAGATGCCAAAGGAATGGGAAAAAATATTCAACTTTATTAATATCAAAAAGATGACCATGAAAATATCTTCAACTCTATACCATGAATTACTTTCCCATGTATATAAAATTTCTAGACTCAGCTATACATGCAAGAAGGATATTCTCAATAAGGACAGTTTGTAGGCAGAAGGAAGGCTTTCAAAAGTAATAATCCACAAAGGAACACCTCTTTACCATAAACAATTGACTTAAAAATAGGAAAGAGATAAGATCCTAATGTATTTCTGGTTTGTTCATTACAGAATCAAAATAATGCCTTAAAGTCTCTCTTCACTTAAAATATCTCCCATCCGTACATCAAAATTATTAAGGTTTCCTTGAAATATATCATGGAAGATCATCTTGTTCAAGAACCCACTGATCATAAACATGAGGCAAGGCACCAACAGGGAGAGAGATACTTGCTCAAGGTGTTTACTATTATAATGGATGAAATACAGCTCAAAGTCCAAGATGTAGAGTAGATCTCTTTGAAAGGAGAGATCCTTCAGATGCTTTTAATTGGAGATGACATTGTGCTGTTTTCATAAAGCTCCAGAACATTGCAGAACCTCCTGAAAGAGACCCACAAGCCCTCAACAGACTTTAACTTGAACAACCCCACAGGAAGACCAAATAGATGAAGAATGTATATTTCCCAGATGATGACATACAGTTGAATGGACAAACTTGAGCGTTTTGGAGTGAGGGAGCTAACTAGCAGTTAGAGGTACTTCCTACAATTGGAAGGAGGGAATTACAATGGATGGATCATCCAAGAACATGAAAGCCCAAGTCATGATGTGATTGGCCAGAAGACCTAAAATCTGAGTGGCTACTCACATAATGAAGACTGAGGGAAAACAAATCTTTTCAGCAGTCCCACAATTCTCCCATGAATCCTTGTCTCATGGGACCACAAATACAACTGATGGGTAACATGTTTTCAGTATCTATTTATGGATGGGTTCCTTTGAGAACTTTGCAGCCTTGAATCTCAGTCTTTCCTATCTTAAGAGAATATAATAGCAATGGTAGGTTGCTATTTAATGTTGCATTTGTCAGAGTCCTTATAAGTCTTTTGTGTTTTAAGCATTTCTTTTATGGTGGTGAAAATAAATGTTGAGTCATGTCCAATATGGCTCTGTGGATCATAGCAAACAAATACTGTTCATAGGCAAAGATCTTAGAATGGTTTGCCATTTCCTTCTCCAGTGGATTAAGGTAAACAAGTTAAGCGACTTGTTCAGGATCATACAGCTACTAAAGTGTCTCAAGATGGATTTCAACCTACAGCTTCCTAACTCCAGGACCAGTGGTCTATATACCGAGCTACCTAGCTGCCTCAGTGAAAATAAGCAGGTCTTCCCTATTTGTGGATTTTAAGGGGGTGTTAACTAGGAACCAGTGAGGTACTATTTTGTTGGAAGGGGGGTTAATGGTATAATAAGAAGAGTATTACATTGGGAATCAAAAGATATAGATTCTAATCTCAGATATGTCATCAAGCTGTCACATGTCACTTCATTTCTCTGGGCTTTATTTCATCTATTAAATGAGAATATCAGATGATCTTTCAGGTCCTTCCAACATTCTTTGTAAGTGTTATAAAATCATAGAATTTCAGGGATGGAAGAGACCATGAAGGCCAATATAGTCTAACCTAACATCTCTTCTTTAATTTGCCCAAGTCATCTTCAACCTTCACCTGAAGACCCAAGTGGGGAAAATACATTACCTAGCCAGCCCATTCTATTTTGAGTTAGCTCTAATTGTTATGGAGTTTTCCCTATCTCATTGAGAAACGTGAACTTAAAACCATGTAACATCAATCATAGAGTACTTACAAAACATGAGAAAATGTTCAAGCTAAACATTGTTCAGGAATAAGAGAAGAAACACCATTAGTCCTATTTCAGATGTAAATTGCTTCCCAGGCACTAAGGATCATATACTTTCAATAGAACTGGACCAAGAAAAAATATTTTAAATAAGATAATATATGTTAAATCCTATGTAAACCATAAAGTTCCATGTAAATGTTAGCTGTTGTTAATACCTACATTCCAAGATATAGGTTCAAGCTGTTTAAAAATATTTATGCCCATATCTCTGGATAGGATGTTTTTTTATCCTCTCTGTATCATTATTATAGTAATAAAAGCTAATATGCAACTAATACCTTATACACATTATATAGCCGCAATAGTCTTGTGACTTATAGAGTATATATATATATATATATATATATATATATATATATATATATATATATATATATATATATATATATATATATATATTTCTGTCTTCATTTTATAGATAAAATATTATAGAGGTTAAGTGGTTTACCCAAGATGGCAGACAGAGGATTCAAACCCAAGTTAACTGACTCTAAATCCTGTAGTCATTTCACTGGACCATAATTGCTACTAAACTTGATCTTCTCAATTGCCTTTCCTACCATCCACCTTATTTGAGATGAGAAGCAGAGATTAGAGCTAAATTTCAGTGAATGACTGCCTCAGGTTGGCCAGAAATAGCTGATTATGATATGGAGTAGAAAGGAGATCTAAGAGACATGTAGTTATTACTATCTGTGTAATTGAGCAAGTTTGTTTATCTATCTTGATTCCAGCTTTCTCCTCTGTAAAATGAAGAGTTGAGCTAAGTAAATAGTCTCTAAAATCGCTGATTTAGAGCTAGAAAATAAAAAAGCTATGAAGTCCTTAAATCCAGCCTCTTCATTTTACAAATTTGGAAATCAAGGCTCCAAGTCACACAGATAGTAAGAGACAGAGCTGAGATTCTAACCCAGGTTGTTGGACTCCACATCAAACCTTCTTTTCTCTTCCCTTCACTGCCTATGGTCCTTTCCACCTCTAAAACCTGTCATGGTTCCATAATTAACATATCAAATGACATTATTGTTAATAATAGACAAGCCTTCCCTCTGCTCCCCCTCATTTCCCACTCTACCACACACACACACACACACACACACACACAAGTTCTTCATTATAGGCATTATTTTGCTAACATTCTGATTAAGGAGAGAACTAGAAATTATCCAATTCTCCTAATCAGCATCTAGTGGTTAGAAGTGAATGGTTTGTAACATATTTTCCTTTGTCACTAATGAATGTTTCAAGTGGAACTAACCACTCTGGGATAAAAAAACTTCCCAGGCTCCTAATGAGTATATTATTACATTCCAGTCTGACATCTAGAAAGAGCACGATGTAATGGCAAGAGCACTGGGATGATGTTCAAAAGACCAGGTTCCATCCCTGGCTCCTGCTCCAGGTAGCGGTGTGACCTTGGTCTAGACATTTCCTTTTGTGAGACTCCATTTCCCCATTTCTAAAATGAAAAGGTTAGATTATATGATCTCTAATGTCCCTTCCAACTCTCACATTCTAATTCAGAAGCTGATTTCTATTCCAGCATCATTAATAAATGTTGACTTATGTGTTGAACGTACTTCTTTTAATATAGAAAAACGTTGGAGATAAGTCTGTAATTTGCAAAAGGGAGCTAAAAGGCCCTCTTCCACTGAGGATATAGTTTCTCTCACACCCAAGTGGCCAATCAGAATTTCTACTAAAATTACATTGCATGTGTCCTCTATAATACCCCAATTATGAGTCATTTTCTTTCACTGAATATTTTTATGCACAACTCATGATTAAGTTCCCATGCCAAATTAAAAGAGGAAAAACTGTGTACAGTGGTCCTGGAGGGAAAGAGGCTGGCTTTGGTGCTGTGGGTTAATAATTTGAAAATCTCAACCCTGGAGAACCAAAGTTCAAATTCCATAGGTCGCAGATGAAAAATACCTCTGGGGGACAAGGGGGGATTCCCCCCCATCCTACTTTCATCAGGATGTGCCAAGCCCAGGATAGAGATAATGATAATATGAATCATAAGAGCATAATGACAGCATGGCATTTGGTTTAGGGATTTCCCCCCAGGACTCTCCAAGCACAATGACAAATTGTCATCCTTATAAAATTATACCTTATGGAGCAAAGCTGTTAGCACCCTGCAGCGAGGCCAGGACCCAGCATGGGAAGGGAAGCCCTTTTTTATGATTGATAGGTGCTCATTTAACAGCATGAAGAAACTGGCAAATTAGCCCTCTGGTTTCCTCTTCTCTAGCCTTGTTCTCTCCTCTACCCCACTCCCCACCATTCTTCCTCAGGATCATCATCATCAGATGTTTCTTGATTACCTCCCAAGGATATTTCTTCATGGTTCCCAATCTAAACTACATTAAATTGATGCATTTAAGTATCACTACTTTAGAAAATGATTAGACAGCCTAGAAAAAGGTCTGATACATTGGCAGACTATGGGTGGTCCCTTAACATTGCATTTGGAGAATGATTGGGGGAGAAGAAGGGATTGTTTTTTTAAAAAAAGGAATACCACCCATTCCAAGAAGAGTCTTGAAATGGTCAGAAGGAATGAATGTTGAAGCCAAGCCAAGTACATCTTCCTAGTTATGATTCCCAATGTAACATAGTGTTCTGAAGCATCTGACTCTACTGGTGACTAATTCCACTGAGCTTTGTGGGCACTGTAGATGTAAAACAGCAAGATCCTCAGTGACTCACCTGAAGATCATGGTAAGGCACAGAGTAATGAGAACCTCTTTATGTGCCACAGGCAGCCCCAGGAAGCCTTGATCATCAGCACCTGTTGGGATGTAAGGTTCGGAGTTGTTGCTGTTATAGTTGTTTTACTCCTTGATACTCATAGAACCATAGGATTCCAAAGTTCATAAGAACCTTAGTAATAGAATCACTATCTGAAGTGAGAATTTCCTCTAAAAGATCCCTAAAAAGTGTCATCCAGCCTCTTCTTGAGGACCTCCAGTAATGGAGAACTCATTACCTTCTTTAAGGGGCCAGTGAAAGTCAGGAGACTGATCAAGGGAGTTCTTCATAAGTTTGATGCATTTCCCAAAGAACCTAATGAGATTATAAGACCTGAGCTTTTCTTTGGTGGCATCTGAAGATCACTTATCCATGTATGATGAGGACATGGTCGCTGGTACCATGGTTAGAGAACTCAGCTGATTAAGCTTTATTTGATTCCCAATGACCAACACTACCTCCAACCTGAATGGCTGCTGAGGATTCAAGAAGATGAACTTTTGGATGGATTACCCCCTCTCTGTGGTCTATAGAAATGAAATGACAAATTAATCTAGTCTCTCTTGGACTTCTTTTTTGCCTTCCCCTTTTAGAAGACAGACCAGCCACCACAGAATGGGCCTGGATCTAGAGGGAGGAAAACCTAGGCTTTCTCCCCAAGAGTTGAAAATGACCACATTGGGAAAGAGACACATAGGAAATACATGTGACATGAGAAAAGAGACTTCCAGTCTCTTCCTGAGAGTAAACTTTCCATTCAAGCAATCCCAGAAGCTGGGGCATTGATTGATTGTCTGCAGAAGCATGTGGTAGAGATTGACATATGCAAATCTACTCAGCCCAAGAGCAGTTTCTTCAGCCCAAATTTTCTGCGTAGACTTCAATTCTCTAGGCAGTGTGATCCTCAAATTTGACCAGAAAAGAGAAATTTCCTAAGCAGCACCAATCTTAAGAGTTGTGTCTTAGTTAATCCAAAATGTGAAAATAAGCCAAGTTTGAGAATTAGAGGAGCAGACCATCTAGAGAGTGAGAGAAAAACTTTCCCAAATGGGCTCTTTAGAGAAAGAAGATGGGTTATATCATTCTAAACAGCAACCCCCCTTGAAAAGCAAAATCAGACAATGAAAGTTGAATAGAAAGGAAATTTCTTGTATAGCCCCAAAGTGTGTTTACTTCCAGGGAGAATTGAAACCACCTGATCTAGGAGAAACTGTATAGTACACTGTGGGAGGATTAGGGATTCACCAGAATGCCAAGTTTGCCCTCATGCAGTTCTGGATTCAGAGCATTTCTGCATATTTAGTCTATTTTTGTCTATTTCTATGTATGGGATCTTATAAAGTACAAAAGGATAATTCTCACACCTGCATTTTCTATAGAGGAATGGGCATTGCTACCCTGAATTCTTGTCTAGGATCTGGGATCCCTTTACCCATATTTGTTGAAACCTACACACAGGTCAATGTTAAGTTATATTAGTAATTTTCCTAAAGTAACTCCACGTGGGCGCAAATAGTTAGAGAAAATGACACTCCAGGGTCAGCCCCCAGGATCATACCTGGTCTATGTGAGCCCAAAGTCTTGAGAGTTCCTGGTTTATGAAATTTACATATTTAAAGCCAAAGTCCCCCTAACTTGACCTAGGTCTTCTTTTCGGTGGCCAAGCAAAACAATGCATCTCCCTCTACCACATAACTGACTTCTTGAAAATGACTCTCATTCTCTCACTCATATCTTTTCTTCTTTGGGATAAAGAGCCCCAGTTCTTTTAACTGATCCTTGTGTGGCATGGTTTCAGTTTCCTTCCCCATCCTAACAGTTCTCCCTCTTTTGGATATCTTTTAGCTTTTTTGGTGTCCTTTCTAAAAATGTAACACTCCAAAGTGACTGCTGTACTCCATATGAGGGCTCAACAGGGCAAAGTCCTGGGCACCCTGCATCTCTCCTTCCAGACTACAGTTGCCTTTGGGATTTTTTGGCTGTCACATCACTGTTGACTCATAGTGAGCCTGCAGATCAATGACCCCCAGTTCTTTTCTTATATAAATGGTTGTTGAGCCACAGCCTATACTCTTGCACTTGATTAAAAAAAACAAACTCAAGTGTAGGACTTTATATCTAACCCCATTAAATTTCACTTTATCATATTGGATCTATGAGGCACTGTGGTGTGGTGGACCAAAAATTGACCTTGGAGCTAGGAAGTTATGAATTCATGGTCCCACTTACATATGACACATTATTACTGAACTGTGTGACCCTGGGCAAGAACCTTCCAGTGCTCTAGGCAAACCTCTAAGACTATAAATTACAGGGAACGTGTCAACCTACTTTGCTAAAAAGAATGCCCTCACTTGAAAATTCCCTCTGCTGATAAAATCACAGGTCTGGTCATTATCTATAGATTTAGGATCTGGTTCTAACTAGTCAGGATCTTGCATTTCCTGATTTTAGTGCCCAGGATATTAACTATTCCTCCAAACTGTGCATCATCAATGCTTATGATAAGTATATCACCTAAACCTTTAGTCATTGAAAAGATGTCATTGATAATAAAGTTAAGAAGAAATAAGACAAGAAGAGAGCTTGTGATACTTGACTAGAACATCCCCCTTCTAAATTATTATAGATGCATTAATCACTACCTTTTGGTGTTTCAATGCCATCTAACTATGTAATACTTATCCACCCTGTCCACAAGGAACTAGGGAGAAACTTTGTCAAACACATGTCAATACCCAGGCATAAGATGTCAATATTGTTCTAATAATTGCCAAAATTCAAAGGGAAGAAATTCAGTCTTATTTTGAGCAGTAGTCTACCTCCCTACAATTTTTCACCTCTTAATTCTACTCCCATTTTTTGGAATCACACTGATGACAGTTTCTATCATGCAAATATTTGTATATAGCTATAATGTTCCCCTTAAGTCTTCTCTTTTGCAGATTAAACATCCTTAATTCATTCCACCTTTTCTCTAAAGCACCTCTTTTTTTTTTCTTTTAAATTTAACTTAGTTTTGGACCTTGGATTCATTATGTGGATAACAAAGAGTTTCAGGTTCATTCTCAAGGGATGGGGTAGAAAACTCTCTCCAATATTCTCTTTTCCCTTGCAGAGGGTTGGACATGGGTGCTGAAAGGGTGCCAGATTATTCAGAACAAAGCCTTAACTCTTAAACACTTGGTAGGTCTCACTCAAGATAACAAATGCTATTGTAAGCTCCTCCTTACTCCCCAGTAAAGGTGCAAACAGAATTTGATGTTATGTTGTCCTACACCTGAAGGATCAGTAGAAAAGCCTATGGAATATCATATCTGCAAAAATACAAGTGTCTGCTCTGCCCTTCTTTCTAATTATTATCCAGTTTCTCCACCTCCCCCTAGGGAGTGGGAACTTGTTTGTTAGAGCCGACATATCTATTATTACTCGTTAGGTAGTTAAGAGAATAATTTGCAATGTTCATTAACAAGTATCACCTTATGGATTACTAAACAGCAGCTATGCTTTTGCTAATGAGCCCCAATAGTGTAATACTTTACATATTTTATCGCAAGACAATTAAGTGATGCCTTGTTTTTACAGTGGACCTTAAAATAAATTGTTTGGCACCCAAAGTGAGTGCTAAGCTGAAGGTTCATGGCTAGCATCTGGGAGCTCAATCCCCACACCCTGGCCCAATTTCTACCGGTTCTAGGTGCACAGAAATGACACATTTCTAGGACATTCTTTTTCAGTTGTTCAGCTTCATCATCCACAAGTATGTCTGTGATTCACACATAGGAGGGACCACAGAAAGTAGGAAGAGAAAAGAAAAAAAGGGCTCAAGAACTAGGCTTTTAGGTAAGACCAAATAGGTTCAAATGTGCCCCTTAGATATAGCTTGTCAAAGCAACAATAGTAATTTTTATAATGACATCAGTCCTCTAATACTAGTACCACTTGGGGCAAGTCCCCATCACCTCATTCCTGGACTATTACAGGAACCTGTTGGATGCCGTCCCTGCCTCCTAACCCCAACCCCAACCCAATCAAGACCTTCCAGTGTCTCCTCTGCTTGACATTCAAAACTCTCTGAACCCTTCCTACTTTCCAGTCTTCTCATAACTCACTGCTCCCTACACACATACTCTCCAGTCTAGTGATTCTGACCCTTTTGCTGTTTCTCACACAGTACAATCTATCTCCCAACTCCAGGCATTTTCACTGTCTGTCCCTTTATGCCTGGAATCCTCTCACTCTTCACCTCTTCCTCCTGGCTCCTTTGGCTTCCTTCAAACTCCAGCCAAAATCCCACTTTCTATAGGAAGCCTTTCTCAATCATCCTTAATTCAAATTCCAATTTGTACTATGTTTCTTTTTCTTTCTTGTACATGATGATTTGCATGTTGTCTCCTTCTCCATTTGGCTGTGAGCTCTTTGAAATGAAGGACAGTTATTTGCCTTTCTTTGTATCCTTAGCCCTTAGTACAGCACATGGATAATAAATGCTGGATGACTGTGCTTTGCGGCTACAAGGTACTTTTATGTAAGTTATATCAATGAATCCTCATCACAAACTTAGAAGGGAGGGGGTGTGAGCAGGTGTTATTATCACCCTACTACTCAGTAGATATGGAAACTGAGGCTTGAAGGGGTTAGATTCCTTTGCCTATGACAAAAAGTCAGTGTAACCCCACTTCTGCCAAACTCTGGGACAGTTTTCCTGAGGGAAACTTTATGGCCCCTGTCATTACTACATACTGCGCATAGAGGGAGGAGAGAGGCAAGGAGGAAAAATGACTCTTGATTGACTGAAAGACCTCTAAACTGGAGACTTACCAACCTGAGCAAATGGATTAGCATTCCCATTAGGATATGACTGGGAGAGATGGCAAAAGAGTGAAAGGGTGGAAAATGAAGAATGAAAGAGGAAAATGTGAATTGTGAATGGAGGACAGGTGGCACAGTCAAGTGAAGAAGAAGACTGAACTGCTGGAACTTGGAGATGGGGTAGCCTGGATCCCAGAACAGATAGCTATTTATTCATGCCAAGAGAGGACCAGCCATTTTATGCTAGATGTAGCCACATCCATATTATGGGTGGTTTGGGAGAGTAAGTCCACAGTCATGCCTATACTAGTAAGAATCATATGCAGATTTTCTGAGACTCCAAATCTAATATTCTTTCCCCCATAACACACTGTCTCTCAGGCAGCTATTCTGAGAATGTAACCTTACCCAGAAATTTCATCCACCCTTTTAAACTATCAGCCCTCAGAAAATCTGAGATGTGAGCAGGATTTGCCTCAAGAATCTCCATCATCCTCTTGGTGCTTTGTTTTCCCATTGAATGAGCTGCTCCACTACTCTAAGCATCCTGACTTTCTAAACCTCATGACAGCCTTGTTCCTGGGCACCTGACATCCTAGACATTGCCCCAAGTTTCAGAATATCTACTTCCTTTACTTCTAGTCAGGCACAATTCCCTGTCCTTCATTTCCTTTGGGCTGTACTTTATGGAAATGAATCTGATCAACTGAACAGAGGTGTTAATGACTGATAATAGGTCAATGTGGGACCCCTCCCAGGTAGCATATTTGCATGTTTCCTTAAACCAGAGGGAGCAATGTGGGAACATTAGACACCTCTGTACACTACAACTGTAGACACCACTATACACTACAAATGTGGGACATTTCCACTGATCTTGGTAGGTCAGCAAAGGATGAGATTTGAGTATCTAGAATCTTTTTAGGGGTTATTCCTGTAATCAAAAATACTGCTGTGCATAGGCCTGGTTCCTCCCCTGTCCCTTACATATAAGACTTCAGAGAGTTACTAAAAGAGCAGAGATAAAAAAATGAATACCCCAATATTTAGTGTTGTGGTTTTCTGTACTCTCGAACTACAGGAAAATCATTCTCTTTTATGGAAGGGATCTAGTGCTTGTGATAAATTCCTCTTGTCTCTCAAATCTTCTTAAATATATGCTGTGTGCTTGCAAGTTATCCTTTCTCAATTACTCAGTTCTCCAAAGCATAGTCTGTTTAAGCCTCAACACAGAACTGTCTCAAACTAGGTCTTACGCAGCAAGCGAGTCCTGGATCCACATTCAGTAATGGTTCCATAGGTATCCACTTCTGACCCCTCTATTTTGTCCATAGCATCTTCTTCACCTTTTCTAGGGAGGCTTTAAGAAACTGACTAGGAGAATACCCTGTACCAGCCCAGCAAGATTAGGCTATATAAGAAAAAACTATGATTGAAACTATTCTATCCAATTAAGTTTATAATCCTCAGAAAGGAAAGGGCATTGCCACCTTTAAGAAATGCCTTTGGTAAGAATCAGACCTGAAACCACTATCAAAAACAGGTAGGTGTTATTAAAATGAATATTTTTGCCTAATAACTATATTCTGTCATCATCACCATCATCATCCTTATCATCACCACCACCAAGTACTAGGGAAATCAAATGATGCAAAACTTTGCTTGGCCCTTTAAGGTATTCTTAAATTCTAGTTCTTTGTTAGAACACATTTACATAATTGTTTCATTTATTTGGCAGCGAGGTGAAGTACTGAATAAAGGTCCTGACTGCCAGAGCTGCACTTCCAGTCAGATCCAACCTCAGACACTAACCAAGTGATCCTGGACAAGTCACTTACTCTGTTTGCTTCAGTTTACAAACATGCCTCAGTGATATTCCGGGTTAAGCTCCAGACCATCACAATGAAACAAATATCACAGGAAAACCAGTCACATGAATTTTTTACTTTCCTAGTGTATATAAAAATTATGTTTACACAATACTGTAGTCTTTTAAGTGTGTATTACATCTAAAAACTCAATGTAAATATCTTAATTAAATTTGAAAAATACTTTATTGCTAAAAATGATAGTTATCATCTAAGTCTTCAGCAACAAGTCATCATCTTTTTGCTGGTGGAGGGTCTTGCGTCACTGATGGCTGCTGACTGATCAGGGCAGTGGTTGCTGACGGGTGGGCGACTGTGACAGTTTCTTAAAATAAGACAGTGATGTTTGCCACATCTCATCAATTGATTCTTTCACCTGAACATTTAGAGTTCATTGCAGATTAATTGATCTAATTTCAATATTGTTATGTCTCAAGGAATAGGGAGGCCCAAGGAGAGGAAGAAAGACTGAGGAACAGGATTACTCAGGGGAGCATCAGAATATACACATTTATCAATTAGGTTCACCATCTAATATGCCCAGTTCATAGCACTCCAAAACAATGATGATATTAACATCAAAGGTCACTATTATGGATAGAAGGTTTGAGGCAAGTGTTGAGCAAGTCTGTTGGTGCCATTTTTCCAATAGTGTATGCTCACATTGTGTCCCTGTGTCACATTTTGGCAATTCTTGTAATATTTCAAATTTTCATTATTATTATATTTGCTATGGTGATCCATGATAGTGATCTTTGATGCAATGACCTCCCCCATGGTTTAAGAAGTACTACAGAGGATCTGTCCAATATATTGGACAGATGTTCTAATCATTTTAATATGTTGAAAGTACTAGTGCAACACTGACTAGTCAACTATTATCCATCATTCTAGATACACAATTGTTCACCCTTAGGATTTCTCTGAGGGATTAAAATTTAAATGGGCAAATATCAGTTAGGTGGAAAAAATTCACTTATAAGGAATAACATACTTTCTGGATAAATGAGGGATTACACTGTATACTAAATTACGCCGAAGTGTTTGTGATTTCTCAAATCATTTTTTCTTCCTGACAGGAGGAAACAAGAAAAGAAGGGCAACTGAAACCAAAAGGACTTAGCTTCTCTAGGTCTCAGTTCCTCACCTGAAAAATGAGGGGTTGTACTAGATGATCTCTGAAATACCTTCCAACGTCTTATCTATGAGTTGATAAACCTTTTAGCTCCAAGACAATGCTCTTATGAACCAAAAAAAGGGAAAGTTAAGAGACATTAACTCATCAGTTTTCCAGAACCAGCCCTGAAGACCACCTGCACAAACTTGGCCTTAAGGTTCTATGTCGTCAGTGTTCCATGTGATTCCAAAGAACAATTGAAAATTGATAGAAAAAGCAAAACAAAATACATATTGAGTAAGTCGCCAAAGGCATGCAAAGTCTTTAGAATCTGAGCAATGTTACCTGTTGTATTCCTTCTCTCTAGAGCTGTTTATTTTTCTGCAGAATAAAGAAGCTGGATAATCTCTTGAATCCTGTGCTCCTATGACTACATTTGACAGAGAGGAGGAAAAGGAGGAAGGCCAGGTAGAGGGAAAGGGGGCCAAGAGAAACACCATATATTAAATAACTAAGTAGTAGTAGAAATGAGTACACTAACTGTTGGGTGTGTTGGCTGCCTTTTGGATAATATTTGAATAACGTCCGTCTGCTTAGCTAATTATGGAAGTGCTGATGAGTTAGCCATCTGTGTGAACAAGATCCTATTTTGTGAACAGCTCCCTTAAAAACATCAAAGAATTTTAGAGGGTGAAAGAAAAATTCTATGGATACTGAATCTGAAAATTAATGTTGGTTAGCACATGGCATTCACACCCAAACATACACCCATAGATACCTGCAAAAAACACATACGGGGCTACAAAAGTTTATTGGAAATAAGGTGATCAACTTCTTATTTTCTGAAGAATTTCTTCTCTCTGTAAGAGTGTCATGGTCTTGGAGCACCTATGGAATAAATTCTGCCTGTCACTCTTGGACAGTAAAAAAAAAAATAAGGCCGTGAGAATAGCAGAAATCAAGCAGTGAACCTAAAAGAGATACAAGATTCTCAGCATCCATACATTGTTCCCTTTTGATTAGATTTTTCATGGAGATCTGTGTCTGTGGGGAACTTTGTGCTCTCCTACTTGACTACAGAGAATGATAGAAGGACTTGCAGATGTCAGTAATAACTCAGGATGGGTTGTGGCTGTATGACCACAAAGGACAATAGACCACATCTGTAGTTTCTTGAGAAGGATTTTCTTAAGAAGCCAGGGATGTGAGTATTTCATTCTCCATAAAAATTTCAATTCAACCCTGCCTTCTAATTCTGAGAAATTCTTGATTACATTCTTTCATAAACCCTCCTTAAATGCACTAAAAGCTTTCCTGTCAGTCCTCAAATACTTCCTTTCTAGTAATGCAACACTTGGGCTATTGATTTTCTATTGCTCACCTACTACAGAACCCTTTCACCTCTAGTTCTGGTCAAAGGCATCATTGATAATGTCTTTTATAGCCTCTGGCATGAAAATCTTCACTACTGGAGACTACATATACTCACCATGAATCTGTTCATTAACATTTAGGCTACCAACAATTTTATTCCATTAAGAACAGGATGTTCCATGATTTGTAGACATATTGAATCTATAGAAAGATATTTCTGATTTTTTTTTAATTTTGAGTCAAATTTTCAAAAAACAAACAACCAACTATTTAGAGATCACTAAAAGTGTTGTATCATATCCTAAATATGATATAGACTCCTTTCCTTTTTCAATTCTGGGTCTAGATATTTCTGAATCCAAATATGTTGTCCTATTCACTACCTCACTGCCTCACAACGACAAGAAAGCAGATAGATTAAATGGTAGTTGCTTGATATCTTGGTCATCATTTTTTTAGAATGACCCCATCAGTCATTTTTTTCTATTTTTTCAGAAATTTTTCCTCTTAGAGGTTTTTGAAAACTAATCGTTAAGTACCTTCAAAATTGTGTTACCTCTGGCATAGATTTCTTCTCTATGTATTTGATCTGATCTATCCATTTTTTCTCACAACCTCTTCTTAAATCTCATTTCCCTTCTTCATATAGTATATAAAGTCACCAGAATAAAATTGTTATAGTTCAAGTTTGGCAGTTCCATAGTCATAAATGCTCATAATAGATCACTATAGAAACACCAGAATATCTATTCCAGTTCACATTTATTTGTTGTCCTCCTCTCAGTTTCTTTTATAAATGTTCTTGGGATTAGCTGGCTTAGTTGGGTCCCATGATACTCTCCTTTGTTGGTTCATTTTTAAAATGGCATATTTAGTCTACACTTTAATATACTCTTAGAGGCTAGATAAAGAGTCAGAGTAGAAGTCCTAGAAGTGTTGATGCAAAAGAATCCAATATACATAATAAAGGCCCAATATAAATCATCCAGACTCTGGGTCACTTGATATTCTTAGGGGGAAAAAAAGTTCTAATTATCTTATCTATATGACCTAGTAGATCTATGAGATCTAATCTTCTTCCTGTAACAACCACCATAGAAAAGATTAACTACACCAAGTGTCATGGGGGGAATTATATTAATTGATAATTGCAGCTGAATCTTAAAAAGCCAAAACCAAAAAAAAAAACCAAAAAACTCCAATGTAATGAAAAATATGGATTAAAAGAAGCAGTGAGAAAAAGAATAGAAGAAAATATGCTGAAATGAAATCAACAATAGCCTTAAAAATGAAGCTAGATTTTGCTGAAGGAACAATAAAATATATAACAAATATGCTAAAAGTATGAAAATAAAAAGTGAAATTAGTCACAATAACAAAAAATCCATTTAGGGGCAGAGCCAAGATGGCGGAGTGAGAGCAACGACTCACCTAAACTCTCAGGCAAACTCCTCCAGGTACCTCTGAAAGGAGAATCTGACCAAATTTTGGAGGTGCGGAATCGAGTGGGAGATAGATTGTGATGGATTCGGAGCTCAGGTTGGACTGGAAGGTCCACAGGAAGGATGTGTTCCATGGGGGTGAGCCCACAGCTCACAGCACAGCGCTGGTGGTGCTGCGGAGCAGAAGAGATCCGAGAAACCTGAGTGGCGGGTGGAACCAGAGGAGCCACACCCAGGGTGGGAGACAAGCCCACCAAGCCAGTGAGAGCCACAGAGCACCAGATTATCAGCTCTTGAGACCTTCAGCCCCAAGGTCAAACTTCAGTAAGTCACCTACTTGAACTTCCGGGAGCCAGGATGGCAGAGTGATCAGTAAATGCTCTCTCCTCCCCCCTTGATGACCGCGAAAGAACAATAAAATATTTCCCCAGAAAAAATCCCAGATCAGTAGAAATAGCAGAGGGAGACCAATAGTCTCATAATACCTGAGACAAGGAAAATAGCTAAGGGGGATTCCTCCTACGGTGGCAGAGGCAAACCGGAAGGACAGAGGACCCAGGGCAGAGACAATTCGCACTAGGAACCAGGCAAGCCTCATTGCCAGGAGAGGAGCCCCAGGAGGGGTAGGAACACACATTAGCATCTAGGCGTGCCTCAACTGTCCAGGGGAATTAGAAAGACAATAGGGCAGCTGGGATTACCAGCCCCTGAGCTTGCCTTTGCCTCAGGTCAGCTGAGGAGATCTCCTGTGACCAGACCACATCTCCCCCACACTTAACAAGCTAAACCCAGGGCTGATCTGGGAAACAGCAAACAAAAACCTGCTTTTAGCTTTTTCACACATCAGCTCAGCAAAAAATTCTCTAGCTTCTGACTGAAAGAACCAGGAGCCACAACACTCAATCAACATCATGAACAGGAAAAAGCAGAGGACTGAAAGAACCATAAAATCTTCCTATGGGGAGAAGGACCAAAACACAAGCACCAAAGAGGTCAGAGCTGAGACTATACTTCCATCTGAAACTTCAGAAGGGACTATGAACTGCTTGCAAGCACAAGCAGCTTTCCTGGAACAGCTGAAGAAGGAAATGGAAGATAAACTGGCCAAAGATCTTAAAATTATTAAGAAAGAATTCACTGATGAGAACATCTCTTTGAAAAGGAAAATTGAACAAATGGAAAAAGAAGTTCAAAAATTAACTGGAGAAAATAACTTCCTAAAAGGGCAAATGGAAAAGGAAGTACAAAAATTAACTAGATAAAATAACTTCCTAAAAGGGCAAATGGAAAAGGAAGTACAAAAATTAACTGGAGAAAATAGCTTCTTAAAAGGAAAAATTGGGCAGATGGAAAAGGAGATGCAAAAGTTAACGGAAGAAAATAATTTGATAAAGATTAGGATTGGGCAAGTAGAAACTAACGACTCAATGAGACAGCAAGAATCAGTCAAACAAAATCTAAAGAATGAAAAGATAGAAGAAAATGTAAACTATCTCATTGGAAAAACAACTGACCTGGAAAATAGATCCAAAAGAGAAAACTTAAGAATTATTGGCCTGCCAGAAACCCATGATGGAGAAAAGAGCCTGGACAATATCTTCCAGAAAATCATCAAGGAAAACTGCCCAGAAGTCCTAGATTCAGAGGGCAAAACTGTCATTGAAAGAATCCACCGTTCCCCTCCTGAAAGGGATCCCAAACCCAAAATCCCAAGAAATATAGTTCCCAAATTCCAGAGCTATCAAGTGAAGGAGAAAATATTACAAGCAGCCAGAAAGAAACGATTTAAATATCAAGGAGCTACAGTCAGGATTACACAGGACCTTGCAGCTTCTACATTAAAAGATCGAAAGAATTGGAACCCAATATTCCGCAAGGCAAAGGAGTTGGGACTACAACCAAGGATCAACTACCCAGCAAAGTTCAGCATAACATTTCAGGCAAGGAGAAAGTCATTCAACGAAGTAATGGATTTCCAGAGCTTCCTGACCAAAACGCCAGAACTTAATAGACAAGTCGATCTTCAAATGCAGGTCTCAAGAGAATCATAAAAAGGTGAATGGGGGGGAGGGGTAGGGGAGGAACAACTTGTTACTCAGTTAGGACAAATTGTTTACCTCCCTACGAGGGTAGATGATACCTGTTAATCTTGAGATCTGTGCGGTTATTAAGAAATATAAAAGGGATATGCATGGGGGAACGGGTATAATGTAAATGATATCATGATAAAAAATATGATTTAAGTATGAGAAGGGATTGTAATAGAAGGTGTGAAAAGGAGGAAGCAGAAAATGGCAAATTACACCACAAGAAGAAGTACAAAATCATAGTAGAGGGAAAGAGGGGAGGGAGATGAGCATTGTGTGAGAGGTACTCTCATCGGATTTGTTTAAAGGATGGAACAATAAACTTAAGTAGATAATCCTAACTAGCTCTATAAGCAGCAGGAGAGGAAGGGGGAAGAAAGGGGAGGGAGGCTAAAAGGCAGGGAAGAAGCAATAAGAGCAAAGGGGAGTAAAAGTGAGGGGGGCTAAAAGAAGGAGGGGAAGGGGTACAGCAGAGCTAGAAGCCCAAATGGTGGGAAATAAGGTGGAGGGAAATACACAGATTGTAATCATAACTGTGAATGTGAATGGAATGAATTCTCCCATAAAATGGAGACGGATAGCAGAATGGATTAAAAGCCATAATCCAACAATATGCTGCTTACAAGAAACACATTTGAAATGGAGGGATACACATAGGATAAAGGTCAAAGGATGGAGTAGAATATATTGTGCTTCAGCTGATGTAAGAAAGGCAGGAGTAGCAATCCTAATCTCAGACAAAGCAAAAGCAGAAATAGATCTAATCAAAAGGGATAAGGATGGAAACTATATCCTGCTAAAAGGCACCATAGACAATGAAGCAATATCATTACTAAACATGTATGCTCCAAGTGGTGTAGCATCCAGATTCTTAGAGGAGAGGTTGGGGGAGTTGAAGGAAGAAATTGACAGCAAAACTATGCTATTGGGGGACCTCAACCTCCCTCTTTCCGAATTTGATAAATCTAACCTCAAAATAAACAAGAAAGAGGTTAAGGAGGTAAATAAAACTCTAGATGAGGTAGATATGATAGATCTTTGGAGAAAATTGAATGGGAATAGAAAGGAATATACCTTTTTCTCAGCAGTACATGGAACATTTACAAAAATTGACCATGTACTAGGACGTAAAAATCTCACAATCCAGTGCAGAAAGGCAGAGATAATAAATGCATCCTTCTCAGATCATAATGCAATAAAAATCACATGTAATAAAAGACCATGGAAAGATAAAGCAAAAGTCAATTGGAAACTAAATAATCTAATCCTAAAGAAGAAATGGGTTAAAGAAGAAATCATAGAAACAATCAACAACTTCATTCAAGAGAATGACAATAATGAGACAACCTACCAAATCTTATGGGATACTGCAAAAGCAGTTCTTAGGGGAAGTTTTATATCTGTGAATGCCTACATAAATAAAATAGAGAAAGAGGAGATCAATGACTTGGGCATGCAGCTGAAAAAGCTAGAAAAAGAACAAATTGAAAATCCCCAAGAAAATACCAAATTAGAAATACTGAAAACCAAAGGAGAGATTAATAAAATGGAAATTAAGAAAACTATTGAATCAATAAATAAAACCAATAGTTGGTTTTATGAAAAAACTAATAAAATTGATAAACCTTTGGTCAATTTGATTAAAAAAAGAAAGAAGAAAATCAAATTACTAATATTAAAAATGAAAGGGGTGAACTCACCTCTAATGAGGAGGAAATTAAAACAATAATTAGAAATTACTTTGCCCAACTTTATGCCCACAAATTTGATAATCTAAATGAGATGGATGAATATTTTAAAAAATACAAATTGCCCAGATTAACAGAAGAGGAAGCCGAATACTTAAACAACCCCATCTCAGAAAAAGAAATTGAACAAGTCATCAATGAACTCCCTAGGAAAAAATCTCCAGGACCAGATGGATTCACAAGTGAATTCTATCAAACCTTTAAAGAACAGTTAATTCCAACACTATCTAGACTATTTTTGAAAATTGGGGAAGAAGGAGTCCTTCCAAATTCTTTCTATGATACCAATATGGTTTTGATACCCAAACCAGGGAGAGACAAAACAGAGAAAGAAAATTATAGACCAATTTCTCTAATGAATATAGATGCAAAAATTTTAAACAAGATTTTAGCAAAACGAATACAGCATCTTATCAAGAGAATAATACATTATGATCAGGTAGATTTCATACCAGGAATGCAGGGCTGGTTCAATATCAGGAAAACTATTAGCATTATTTATCATATCAACAACAAAACTAACAAAAACCACATGATTATCTCAATAGATGCAGAAAAAGTTTTCGACAAAATACAACACCCATTCCTATTAAAAACGCTGGAGAACATAGTAATAAAGGGAACTTTCCATAAAATAATAAGCAGTATCTACCTAAAACCATCAGCAAGCATTATATGCAATGGAGATAAGCTAGATGCATTTCCAATAAGGTCAGGGTGAAACAAGGATGCCCATTATCACCACTATTATTCAATATGGTACTAGAAATGTTAGCAGTAGCAATTAGACAAGATAAAGAAATTGAAGGAATAAAAATAGCCAAAGAAGAAACTAAGTTATCACTCTTTGCAGATGATATGATGATATACTTAGAGAATCCCAGAGATTCAAGTAAAAAACTACTTGAAATAATAAACAACTTTGGCAAAGTTGCAGGTTACAAAATAAACCTGCACAAATCTTCTGCATTCCTATATATTAGCAACGAAGTCCAACAGCAAGAGATAGAAAGAGAAATCCCATTTAAAGCTAGAGTAGACACTATAAAATACTTAGGAGGTTACCTGCCAAAACAAACCCAGGGATTATATGTACACAATTACAAGACACTTTTTGCACAAATAAAGTCAGATTTAAGTAAGTGGAAAAACATCAGTTGTTCATGGGTAGGTCGAGCTAGTATAATAAAAATGACAATTCTACCTAAATTAGTCTACTTATTTAGTGCCATACCAATTAAACTATCAGATAATTATTTTCTGGAGCTGGATAAAATAATATCAAAATTCATTTGGAAAAACAAAAGGTCCAGAATTTCAAATGGACTAATGAAAAGAAATGCTTGGGAAGGTGGCCTAGTGCTACCAGACCTCAAATTGTATTATAAAGCAGCAATTATCAAAACCACTTGGTATTGCCTAAGAAACAGAGGGGTAGACAAATGGAATAGACTTGGCACTCAAGACACAGTAGACAAGGAATATAGCAACCTCCTGTTTGATAAACCCAAAGACCCCAGCTTCTGGGATAAGAAATCACTATTTGACAAAAATTGCTGGGAAAACTGGTTAACTGTGTGGCGGAAATTAGGCATAGACCCATGCCTGACACCGTACACAAGAATAAAGTTCAAATGGGTACATGATTTAGGTATAAAGATTGATACCATGAATAAACTGGAGAAGCAAGGAATAGGGTATTTATCAGATTTATGGAGAGGGGAAGAATTTTTTTCTAAAGAAACGATAGAAAGCATTATGAAATGCAAGATGGATAATTTTGATTACTTTGAACTGAAAAGTTTTTGCACAACCAAACTCAATGCATCCAAAATTCGGAGGGATGTAGTAAATTGGGAAAAAATTTTTATGGCTAAGCTTGGGGATAAAGGCCTTATTTCTAGAATATATAGAGAACTAACTCAAATATATAACCATACAAGTCATTCCCCAATTGATAAATGGTCAAAGGATATGAACAGGCAATTTTCAGGGGAAGAAATTAAAGATATCTATAATCATATGAAAAAGTGCTCTAAATCACTATTGATTAGAGAGATGCAAATCAAAACAACTCTGAGGTACCACATCACACCTATGAGATTGGCAAACATGATAAATGCTGGAGAGGATGTGGGAGAGTTGGAACACTAATTCATTGTTGGTGGAGCTGTGAGATCATCCAACCTTTCTGGAGAACGGTTTGGAACTATGCCCAAAGGGCTACAGAAATGTGCATACCCTTTGACCCAGCAATATCGCTACTAGGACTGTATCCCCAAAAGATTATAAAAATGGGAAAGGGTCCCACATGTACAAAAATATTTATAGCAGCACTCTTTGTGGTAGCCAAGAACTGGAAATCAAGGGGATGTCCATCAATTGGGGAATGGCTTAATAAATTATGGTATATGAATGTAATGGAGTACTATTGCACCATAAGAAATGATGAACAAGAGGACTTCAGGGAGGCCTGGAAGGACTTATATGATCTGATGCTGAGCGAAAGGAGCAGAACCAGGAGAACTTTGTGCACAGCAACGACCACAGTGTGTGAGAGTTTTTTCTGGTAGACTTGGAACTTTGTAATAACACAAGAACTTAATGGAAAAAAAAAAATCCCAATGACGGTTTTCTAAGGCAAAATGCCTTCCACACAGAGAAAGAAATATGGAAGTCATTCACAGAATGTAGCAGATCATGTTGTGTGTGTGTAGGTTTCAGTGTATTATGTTTTGATTTGTTATATGATTTTTTCCATTTCTTTTAGTACGACTACATAGCATGACTATAGTGAAAATGTGCTCAATACGAAAGTATATGCAGAACTTATACAGAATTGTATGCTGTTGCAGCTAAGGAGGGAGGTAGTGGGGAGAAGGTGTAGGGGCGATAAAACCTTAATTTTTTAAGGAAGTGATTGTAGAACATTAAAAGAAAAAATAATAAAATTTTAAAAAATGAAAAAAAATCCATTTAAAAAATGAAGGAGCTGTATGCCACTAAAGAATCTCAGGACAAAATGATGATGGAGCTTAACAGTTTAAAAATATCTGTGGAGAATACAAACAAAATAATGAAGAATAACACTTCATCTAAAGATAAGCATTAGAAATGAAGACAATTGGTCAAGGAATGAACAAATCCCTCCACCTCAAAGCTATTTTTTTTTTATTTTCAAGATCATAAAGGAGATAGATCCTCTGGAAAACATCTGTCACCAAGATAAATGCTTTAACTGATACTTTATAACAGTGACAAATTATTTTCTATTTCAATGAAATCACCATAAGACTTTTTTTAAAGTAGTCTATTGTGTTGGTCAGCCCTTAAATGAAATAATCATCTGACTTAGGGCAAAAAATAGAAAAGTGGAAAGAAAAGAATGAATAAGCTGCTTATAGGAAATATATATAAAGAAACAGATGAGGTAAAGAGGTAGAGCATATTGTGGGTAGGACAATCTTAGATCAAAACTCTTATTTTGGGGAGGAGGGAGAGAAGAAGTTTTCATAAAAATTATTGAGTTAATAGTGTAAAATGTGTGTTCTTTAAAGAATTAGTACTATTTTTAAAGTTAAAATAGATTTAACTTAAAAAGATACATAGAGAAACTACACTATGATAAAAGGTATCATAGATAATGAAGTACTATCAATGCTAAATCTGTATGCACCACATGCGATAACAAAAATTTTTAAAGGAAAAACTATATAAATTATAGAAGGAAATAGATAGCAGAATTGTAATAGTGAAGATTTTCAACCTTTCCTCTCAGAACTAGATAAATCTAACTCCCGTCCAAAAGAAAGAAAAGAAAGAAGTCAAGGAGATGAATAGAATCTTAGATAAGCTAAATATGATAGATATCTGGAGAGAACTGAGTGGGAATAGAAAGGAGTATGCTTTCTTTTGGTGGTACATGGTACCTTTACAAAAAAATAGCCATATGTTAGAGTACAAAAACTTAATAGTCAAATGCAGAAAAGCAGAAATATTTGATGCATCCTTTTCAGATAATATTGCAACAAAATTATATTTAACAAGGGAGCGTGGAAACATTAAAAATCAATTGGAGCCCAAATAGCCTAATCTTAAAGAGTGAGTGGGTTAAAGAACAAGTCATAGAAACAATAAATAATTTTATTAAAAATAATGAGGCAACATACTAAAACCTATAGGATGCAGCAAAAGCAGTAGTCAAAGGTAAACATATCTCTAATGGCTTATGTCAATAAAATAAAGAAAGAATAAGTCAACGAATTGGGTACACAATTTAAAACAATTAGAAAACAAACAAATTAAACCTCCCCAATTAAACACCAAATTGAAAATCCTAAAAAATTAAAGGTTAGATTAATAAACTTGAATGTAAAATAAAACATTGAATTAACAAATAAAACTAGGAGCTGGTTTTATGAAAAAAACAATAAAATACATAAAACATAGGTTAATATAATTTTTTAAAGAGAAAAGAAACAAAATATAAGTAAATATAAATATAAAAAATATAAGTAAAAATGAAAAGGATGAATATACTGCTAATGAAGATGAAATCAAAGCTATTATTAGGCATTATTTTGCCCAATTATAAGTCAATAAATTTAACAATTTAAATGAAATGGAAGAATACTTATAAAAATGTAAACTACCTAGATTAACAGAAAAGAAAATAAGATATCTAAATAAACTTATTTTATAAAAAGAAATTGTATAGGTCATAAATAAGCTTCCCCCCACACCCCAAAAAAACATCAAAATCAGATGGATTTACCAATGCATTCTACAAAATATTTGAAGATCAGCTAATTACGATAGTAAATAAATTCTTTGGAGTAATAGACAAAAAATGGATCCTACCAAACTCTTTTTAAGAAATTAATATGATGCTAATAACAAAACCAGGAAGAGGAAAGAGGAAAAACAGAGAAAGAAAATAATAGACCAATTTCATTAATGAATATGAATGCAAAAATCCTAAATAAAATATTAACTAGGAGACTACACCAATATATCACAAAGATTATACATTGTGACCAAGTGAGATTTATACCAATAATGGAAGTATGACAACATAAGGAAAAGTCATTAGCATAATTGATTATATCAATAACAAATATAAAAATTATATTACTATATATGTAAATGCAGAAAAATATTTTGACAAAATATAACAATCATTCTTATTAAAAACACTTGAAAGCATACGCATAAATTAATTTTTCCTTAAAATCATAAGAAGCATCTACCTAAAACCATCAGTACAGTTGGTAATGGAGATAAGCTAGAGGCCTCCCCAATATGATTAGGAGTGCCCACTATCACCAATATTGGTCAATAATGTATTAGAAATGCTAGCAATAGTAATAAGAGAAGAAAAATAAATTGGAGGAATATGAATGAGCAATGAGGTAATACAATTATCTCTCTTTGCACACAGTAGGATGGTATGCTTGGAAAGTAGCAAGATATAAAATAAACCCACCAAAATCATCAGCATTTCTATGTATCACTAACACAACCTTGCAAGAAAGGATGGTAAGAGATGCCCCATTTAAAGTAAATATAGACAGTATAAAATACTTGGCAGTATACCTGACAAGACAAACATAGAAACTATGGAAACATAATTATAAAATATGTTTATACAAATAAAGTCAGATTTGAATAATTGGAGAAATAGTAATTCTTCATGGGCAGGTTGAGACAATATAATAAAATGATAATTCTACCTAAACTAATCTACTTATTCAATGTCATCCCAATTAAATTACCAAAAATACTTATATTGAGCCAAGAAAAAATAATAACAAAATTCAAATGGAAGAACAAAACATCAAGAATATCAAAGAAATTCATTTTAAAAATGTAAAGGAAAGAGATTTAGCAGTACCAGATCTTAAACTGTATTACAAGATGGTAATTATCAACACTATCTTATACTGGCTAAGAAATGAAAAGGCATATTGATGAAACAGAATAGACATACAATACACAATAGTAAATTATTATAGTACCCTTGTATCTCACAAATGTAAAGATTTAAGATTTGGGGATAAAAATTCAATTTGTTGGGAAAACTTGGAAAGCAATCCAGCAGAAACTAGGTATAGACCAATTATTTTACACTGTTTACCAAGATAAGATCAAAATTTAAAGGGAAATTTGAAGAGAAATTTTAATTTAAATTTTAAGGAAATTTGAAGAGAAATATCATAAGTAAATTGGAGGAACATGGAACACATTACCTATGAGATTTATGGATAGGAGAAAAATGTATGAATAAACAACAGATAGCACTGTGAGATATAAAATGGATAATTTTGATTATATTGAATTTTAAAAGGCTTATATAAACAAAATCAATATAGCCAAGGATAGATGGAAAGAAAAAAATTAGAAGGGGTCATTTTATTGACAGATTTTAAGAAAAAGGTCTCATATCTCAAATATATAAAGACCTTTGTCAAATTTACAAGAATAAGCATCATTCTGCAATTGATAATCAAAGGCTATGAATAGGCAGTTTTTCAATGAAGAAACCAAAGCTATATATAGTCACATGAAAAAATGCTCTAAATCACTCTTGATTAGAGAAATGAAAATTAAAAGAACTTTTGATATATAATTTTTATATATAAAACTCATGCCTATTAGATAGGCTAAAATGATAGAAGGGGAAAATGACAAATGTTGGAGGGAATGTGGAAAAACTGAGGCAATAATATACTGTTGGCAGAACTGCAAACTAATCCAACCATTGTGGAGAACAATCTGGAATTATGCCCAAAGAGTTATAAAATTGTTTTTACCCTTTGACCCAGTAATAGTATTATTAGGTCTCTTTCCCGAGGTGATCAAGGAAAAAGGGAAAGAACCTATATCTTCTAAAATTTTTATAGCAGTTCTCTTTGTGGTGACAAAAATCTGGAAACTGGGGGGTTATCCATCCATTGGGGAATGGCTAAAAAAGTTGTAATATATGATTGTGATGAAATACCATTGTGCTGTAAGGAATAATGGGTAGGTTGGTTTTAGAAAAACATAGAAAGACTTGCATGAAATAAGTGAAATGAGCAGAAATAAGAGAATATTGTGTACAGTAACAGCAACATTGTTTGAAAAATAACAGTGAGCAACTAAGTTATTCTGCATCTTATAAATATTTAAGTCAATTACAAAAGACCTATGAAGGAAAATTCTATCCACCTCCAGAGAAAAAACTGAAAAACAGAAGTATACACAGTATGTTTTTACATAGATAGACATATTTACATATGCATATGCATATATATGTATGTATATGCATATATATGTGTGTATGTATATGTACATGTATGTGTACACATGCATGAATGTGTGTGTATGTGAAATGGTGGCTTTCTCTAATGAGAGGTGAGTAGAAAGGGAGAAAGACAATTCAGAACTTAAATTGTTCTGAATTTAATTTTGTTTAATACGTAATTTATTTATCTTCAGTTCTTAGCATTCACTTCCAGAAGAATTTGAATTCAAAATTTTCTCCCTATCTCCCCCCACTCCCCATCTCAAGACAGCATGGACCCCATCCACTCCAGTCTGTCCTACCTTCTATTACCCACCCTTCTTCCATTCTCTTTCCCCTCTATTCTCCTGTAGGACAGAATAGATTTCTATACTCTATTGCCTGATTAACCACATTTCCCTCTGTCCTATCCTGCCCTTCATTTATTCCATTCTTTCCCTTCACCTGTCCTCCCACAATAGTCTTTGCTTCTGACTATCCCTTTGCCCAATTTGCTGTCCCTTCTATTACATTCTCTCTCCTATCCCCTTCCCCACTGCCTTCTTGCAGGGTAAAATAGATTTCCATATCCAATTGAGGGTGTGTTATTCCCTCCTAAAGCCAAATCCCATGACATCAAGGCTCAAATATTTCTTTTCATCTCCCCCTTCTTCCTTTCCCTTGCAAAAGCTCTTTCTTCCCTAATTTATGTAAGATGATTTGTTACATTCTACCTCTCCCTTTCTCTTCCTCCCAGTACATTCCATTCAACAGTAAGTTTTATTTTTTTAGGTATTCTCCTTTCATATGCAGCTCACCATGTTCCCTCTGTCTATATATATGTACATATGTATATGCTTATACACACACATACATACATGCACATATACATACCTACACATATATAATATACACATACATACATACTCATACACAGCTACATATATGTGTATATATATATATGTATATATATATATATATATATATTCTCTCTACCCTAATACTGAAAAATGTCTCATGAGTTAAAAATAACATCTTTCCATGTAGGAATGTAAACAGTTCAACTTTAATGAGTTCCTTAAGGCTCCTCTTTTCTTTTTACCTTTCATGTTTCTCTTTATTTTTGTATTTTAAAGTCAAATTTTCTATTCAGCTCTGATCTTTTCAACAAGAATCCTTGGAAGTCCTCTATTTCATTGAAATTTCATTTTTCTCTTGAAGTATTATACTCAGTTTTGCTGGATAGGTGATTCTTGGTTTTAATCCTATCTCCTTTGACCTCTGGAATATCATTTTGCAAACCCTTTGATCCTTT
Source organism: Bettongia penicillata ogilbyi (assembly GCA_023548195.1). NCBI lineage: Eukaryota > Metazoa > Chordata > Mammalia > Diprotodontia > Potoroidae > Bettongia > Bettongia penicillata. The sequence continues at coordinate 2,919,249 of JAJHZJ010000383.1, read as the reverse complement.
AGCATAGAAGCTGCTAACTCCTGTGTTATCCTGATTGTATTTCTACGGTACTTGAATTGTTTCTTTCTGGCTACTTGTAATATTTTCTCCTTGACCTGGGAACTCCGAAATTTGGCTATGATATTCCTAGGAGTTTTCCTTTTGGAATTTCTTTCAGGAGGTGATCAGTGAATTCTTTCCATTTCTATTTTACCATCTGAGTCTAGAGTATCAGGGCAATTTTCCTTGATAATTTCTTGGAAGATGACGTGTAGGCTCTTTTTTTATCATGGTTTTCAGGCAGACCAATAATTTTTAAATTATCTCTCCTGGATCTATTTTCTAGATCAGTTGTTTTTTCCAATGAGATATTTCACATTTTCTTCTATTTTTTTCATTTTTTTTGGTTTTGTTTTGTAATTTCTTGGTTTCTCATAAAGTCATTAGCTTCCATCTGCTCTATTATAATTTTTAAGGAACTATTTTCTTCAGCAAGCTTTTAAACCTCCTTTTCCATTTGGCTAGTTCTGCTTTTTAAAGCATTCTTCTATTCATTGGCTTTTTGGACCTCTTTTGCCATTTGGGTTAGTCTATTTTTAAAGGTGTTATTTTCTTGAGCATTTTTTGTGTCTCCTTTAGCAATCTGTTGACTTGTTTTTCATGATTTTCTTGTATCACTCTCATTTCTCTTCCCAATTTTTCATCCACCTCTCTTACTTGATTTTCAAAATCCTTTTTGAGCTCTTCCATGGCCTGAGACCATTGTATATCTTTTTGGAGGTTTTTGATGTAGAAGTCTTGACTTTTAGGTCTTCCTCTGATGACATGCATTGTTCTTCCTCATTCAAAAGGATGGAAGAAAATGTTCACCAAGAAAGTAACCTTCTAGAGTCTTATTTTTTTCCTTTTGGGGGCATTTTCCCATCCAGTTACTTGACTTTTGAGTCCTTTCTCAAGTGGAGGGTATACTCTAGGGACCTGTAAGTTCTCAGTTCCTTCAAGGTGGCAAAATCAATGGAGAGGAGTTTGCTCCTCTCCTGGCCTGCACTCTGGTCTGTGAGCAATCATAAGCACTCTTTTGCCCAGGATATGAGTAGGATTCCCTCTCCAGAGCTTCTACCAGCTCCACAACACCAGTGCTCCTCTTCATTCCAGGACCACCACTAAGGACTGAGACCCATATCAGCCCCTCAATTCCCCAAGGGTCTTTAGGTGGAGGACTCTAAAACTAGACACTGCTACCACAATGACTGCTGCTGCCCTGAAGCCATGGCAGGGCCCAGACCACATACCCCTCTCACCCAGGTGAAAGAGCTTTCTTACTGACCTTTGAAGCTATCTTTGGCATTTGTGGGTTGAGAAATCTGGAAACCACAGCTTCTGTCCATGATTCCACACTCTGAAGCCTGCTCCAGTACTGTCTGTGCCATGCATCTCAGCTGAGGCAGGGCTGCACTTCACTCTGAGCCCAGTGCAATCTACCTTTCCTATTGGTCTTCCAAACTGTCTTGAGCTAGAAATCTCTTTCACTTTGTCATTTTGTGACTTCTGCTGCTCTAGAATTTGATTAGAGTCATTTTGTACAAGTATTTTATGGGCTATGGAAATAGTGCTAGAGAAGGTCCATCCTTCTACTCCTGAATTTAATTTTTTTAAAATAACATTAATTTTTAAAAATTTTAAAATACACAAAACATTTATGAAAATTGAGACCCTGAACATGTAGGAGAAATGTATCCATCTGGAAAGAGATTCAGAGACAGATACAGAGAAACAGTCATCCAAAAGAGAAACAGCTTCAAGAAACACAATGTCTCTCAGAAGTGCAGAATGCTCTATGTACTCAAAAAAAAGGGAGCAAACTTTGAAAGAGGATCTCTATGAGGAATATTTAAAGACACAAATTTTCCAGTATTGAAGTATCAAATGTTGTGAGTCAACCTTTATCACATGTACTTTGTACACATGTATGTCACCATTAAACTCTAAGTTTGAGACCACTCTTCTCATGTATATTTTGTATTTGTGGCAACATGAACCCCATATTTGGGGGTAGGAGATGTTTTGCACCAACTCTCCTTACTATACTTTGGTAAGAGCTAAATAAGTCTATTGACATCTTTGCTAATAGGAAGCATGCCCAGTGAGGGCTTATTCAGTACAATAGTATGAGTAGCTACCCATAGGGTAACCCTAGAAACCCAGGTAGCAGTCACTCCCCCTCCAAGGACCCTTTCCCTGAGTGATAGTGGAACAGGGAAAAGACTAGATTTGAAGGAATAATAACACACACAAACATATTAGCACATGTGTATGCATTGTATGCATATATACATGTGTATATGTGCACATATGTTATTATTATAGTCGTTTAGTTGTTTCAGTTTTGTACAGATCTTGGTGACCCTATTTGGGATTTTCTTAGCAAAGATAATGGAGCAGTTTGCCATTTCCTTCTCTAGTTCATTTTACAGATGAGGAAACTCATGCAAACAGGGTTAAGTGACTTGCCCAGAATCATAAAATTTGTAAGTGTCTGAGGCCAGATTTGAACTCAGGAAGATGAATCTTCCTGACGTGAGATCCAGCATTCTATCCACGGTGTCACCTAGCTGCCCTTGTCCATCTAAATACACATATATAATGCCCAAATGAACAAAACATGAAAGAGGTAACCTATATGAATCAACTTTAGGAAAATAATTAAACCTGGCAAACTGCCTTGTAAAAAGGTACCAAAATCAGATAGATTCACAAGTAAATTCTATCAAATATTTGAAGAACAAATTATTCCTCTATCACGTAAACTATTTTCAAAAATTATATTCTACTGACTTATTTCTATGAGTTACGGTTCTAATGCTTAAGCCTAACAAAGATAGGGCTAAAAATGAAAACTAAAAAATCAATTAACAGATTCAAAAAAGAATTACTGGCATTTTTCATATTTTATTTTCCCTGAATTATGTGTAAAAACAAATTTTAACATTCTTTCTTTTTGAGTTTTGAGTTCCAAATTTTTTTCCTTCCCCCCTCACTAAAGACAGATAGCAGGCAGGTACTTTTTCTTTTTTTTTTTTCTTTCTTTTTTTTTTTGGTCTAAAACTATAAATTCATTGAGGTCCCCAGTAGGAAGAAAACCTCCCTAAGCAAACTGTCCTACAATTTATCATTTTAGATAGTTGTCTGGGGATACCAAAAGTTTAACTCACTTGCATAAGGTTACTTTGTCATATTGATCAGGGACTTGAACCCAGGTCATTTTAACTCAGAGGCTGGTTCTCCATCTCCTTGCTATACTGCCTCTCTCTGGCAAACACAATACAGCAATATGCCAAGAATGCAAACATCATTAAATATTCAGAAAATTAAATGTTCAGAAAATCGTCATTATGGTAAATCATGCAAATGAAAACTATTAAAGTCATATAATTATAGGCAGAGAAAATGTCTTTGATAAAACACAACACATGCTTACATAGACAGAATATGCTAGAAAGTATAAGAATAAAATAATTTTTTCTTAACATGATAAAAAGCGTTCATGTGAAGCCAAGAGCAGTATTTTTGGCAAGAGAAAAATATCCTAATGCCTTCCCCAATGCTAGTTAAGCTGGTTTTTTTCCCTAAAAGGTACTAAAACCAACCTCAAGACTTGGTTGGCTAAGAAGACTAAAGACAAACTGTTGATATTACCTCCTGGTCCCCTTGAGTACAAAGCATCCATGAATCATATATCTTTCTAGTGGAGAATGATGGACAACTTAGACAAGAGAGTTTAGCCCAGTTGAATTGACTGAAAGTGTCCTCAATGCCTATCTTTGTTAAAAATGCTTTTCTTGTTATGCCTGGGTCAATCTCCTTTTATTATCTGTTGAGTGACTTATGAGTGTCTCACTTTATTCCATTATAGAACCAAAACTACCAAGGAATTGGCTTGAGGCAGGACCCATCCAGAACAATAATATGGGTATTGAACAGATTCTAGAAGCATCCTTACTAAGAAGAGACATAAAACAGAGCTGTCATGAAGAGAACGCCAGATTTAGAATCAGAATTTGGATTTGAATCTCAGCTTGCCGGCTTGCATTGTCTGATATCCAAGGGCGCTGGTTTAACTATCTGAAAAACTGGAGTGTTGTGTAGAATGATCTCAAAGACCTCTTCCAACCTTGAGTACTATGATGCTACTATTTGACCAAACCATAACTAGGGCAGAGTGACTATCCTTTGCTCTCAAGGCACTGAAATTTAAAGTATGCTAACACAACCCAAATTCTTATAGCACAAAAAAAGTCTGAGTAAATCATTTGCATGATTTACCATAATGACGATTTTCTGAACATTTAATTTTCTGAATATTTAATGATCTTTGCATTCTTGGCATATTGCCGTATTAGATTTGCCAGAGAGAGGCAGTATAGCAAGGAGATGGAGAACCAGCCTCTGAGTTAAAATGACCTGGGTTCAAGTCCCTGATCAATATGACAAAGTAACCTTGTGCAAGTGAGTGAAACTTTTGGTATCCCCAGATACTTAGAAACTAAGAAAAAATAATTAGGTAAAATAAGAAACAAATGATCAAGGAATTTTCACCAAAATAGGTACCCATTAATTGCTGATATTGTTCAGTCATATCTGACTATGACCCCATTTGGGGTTTTCTTTGCAAAAGATGCTGGAGTAGTTCGCCATTTCCTTCTCCAGATCATTTTACAGATGAGAAAACTGAGACAAACAGGGTTAAGTGACTTGTAGATCATACAATTAGTAAGTATCTGAGGTCAGCTTTGAACTCAGAAGACAAATCTTCCTGACTCCAGGCACAGCACTCTATTCCCTAAGCTACCTAACTGCCCTCATTGAGTGAAGGATGGTTAAACAAATGAACAAAAGTTCATAAATTCAATGAACTGAAAATTTGTTGAAGAAACAACACATGAAGAATTCAAGGAAACATTGGAATACATATGAACTAATGAAGAATGCAATATTGGAACCAGGAAACAATATACATAACAATTACAACAATAAAAATTAAGGAACAATAAAAATATACAATGAAATATGTAATGATAATGTCCAACCGTGGTTCTGGAGAGGAATTGAGAAAATGTACCTCTCTCCTTTCATTTCAGAGGTGAAGACTGTAGATGTGGAATGTTTTATATACTTTCAGACATTGTCAATGTATTTATTGGTCTTGCTGAACTGCATTTATTTCTCTTCCTTTTGAAAATTTGTTTTATAAGGCACTCTGGGTAAGTGAGAAAGAGAGAAATTCAAAAACGAATGTGATGTAATAAAAGAAAAGGCATCAATTTTTTTAAAGGAAGGTACCAGATGACTTATTTCTTTCCCACACCAACCTTATATCTGCATTCCAGGTGCACACCTTTCTAATCTGTTCCCACCCTGTTCACCAATATCTGGCACTCTTCAAGGTAGTTGCACCGCTCCCCCCAATTACAGCCTTGTAGCATCCTGGGGCTTCCCAGCATCCACAGGGGTTGGTGTCCTTGGGTCTCTGTCTCACCTAACTGAATTGGTTTTTAAAAGTTTAATTGGAGTTCCAAGCACATTTTGTGAAGCTTGCCATGGTACCAAAATTTCTAGTCACAGTTCTATGATAATAGTTTAGGAGTGCTAGCTAAAGTAATTAGATAACAAAGAGAAATTAAGTGAATAAGTACTGAAAAATAAGCAGTTACAATTTTATTTTTGCATTTGATATGATGGCAAATTATTTGAAAACCATGAAAATCAAGGAAAAACTAATTGCTTCAGCAAGACAGCAGAATAAAAGATAAAATCTCCCAAATCATCAGTACACACATTTATATGTATATGTATATAAATATGCATATATGAATATATGTACATATATACATGTATGCACACATGTCCAATCCAGTAAACATTTATTAATCACATACTATATGCCAGGCACTATAAGTGCTGAAGATACAATTAATAAAAAGAAAGATAGTTTCTGTTCTCAAGGAGTTTATAATTGAATGGGAGGAGCAACACAAAAAAAGGAGAGAGGAAAGTGGAGGCATCTTGTTCTGTAATATTGAAACCATGAAAAACAGACAATGCAGAGTACAGCAAGCCCAAAAGTTTCTGTCCTCTATCAAGGAAGGCATTTGGAGGAATTTGGTTCTTCACTCTCCAGTCCTCCAATCAGAGAGGAGAGGAGGCTGATTGAGGTGGTATCAATAGAGTCTTGAGTTAACAGCATGGTGAGGAGATTAGAGGTGATGAACTTAACCTGGGAAGGACATTTTGTTCAATGAAGTTGAAACCAGACAGAACAGCAGATGCCAACTGAAGCATATGTATATATTAGTGAAATAGTGGAGAGAGAACAGAACTTGGAAGACCAGAGTTCAAATCTGGGCTCGGATACTTACTAAATATATGACCCTGGGTAAGTGCTTTAATCACTATCTGCCTTGGTTTTCTCATGTGTAAAATGGAGATAATAATAGTACCTACCTCCCATGGTTGTAAAAATAAAATGAAATAATATTTGTAAAGAGCTTTGCAAGCCTTAAAATGTTATATAAATTATATATACACACACATACATACATAGAACATCAGATTTATGTAGACTATACAGAAGAAATTTACTTTTAAAAAGACATGCTATTCAAAATGATGACAAAATATATCAAATTAATGGGCATTAGAATACCAAAAATGCATAAAACCCATATAATGACAAAATAAAAAAATCAACAGAAATAACAGATTAAAGAGTTGAAACAATATCTAATATTCATAGCTAGGTAGAATAATGTGGTATAAATGACAAAACAATTCCAATTAATATAAATTTATAATTCAACACTAAACCAAAAATCCACATGATTACTTCATAGCACTAAAAAAAGCAATTGAAAAATTCATAAAGAAGGACAAATATACAAAAACACCAATAAGGATTTCTTTTAAAGGAAGGAAGGGGACTTGGTTGCTTGGTTGTTTTGGAAGAGGATCAAAATGACCTCATCGTGATAAAGTGATAAAGCCAACTGTGGCTGATCAGACCAATATGAACTTAGAATGCTCTGCCACAGGTTGGGCACAGATAGTCTTTGTGGATACTTCACATTTACACATCCTATCTTTACCTTGTGCTATCTCAATTCTGCTTGCTCATAGACCACAGCACCTTTCCGATGTAGGCACACCATGCTGAGTGGTCCTGTGCCATTGTCTCTCATGCTGCACAGTCAAATCCAAAGTTCTTGAGAGAGATCTTGAGAGTGTCCTTGTATCACTTCTTCTGACCAACATGTGATTGCCTGCCCCATGCGAGTTCTCCATAAAATAGTCTTTTTGACAAGCATATATTTTGCATTCAACAATGCGGCCAGGCCACTGGAGTTATGCTCTCTGAAGCACAGTTTGAATGCTTGGCCATTTAGCCCTAGCAAGGACTTCGGTGTCTAGTACCTCATCCTTCCAGGTGATCCTCAGAATCTTCCTAAGACAGTTCAAATGGAAGCGATTCAGTTTCCTGGCATGGCGCTGGTAGACTGTCCATGTTTCACAGGCATACAACAATGAGGTCAACACAACCTCTCTGTAGACCTTCAGTTTGGTAGTCAGTCTAACACCTCTTCTCTCCCAAACTTTTCTTTGGAGCCTCCCAAACACTAACCTTGCTCTGGTGACGTGTATCAATATCATTGTCAAGGTGTACATCCCTGGAAAGTACACCACCAAGGTAAGTGAACTTATACACAGGATTCAAAACTTCTCCATTTGTTGTAACAGATGGTTCCATGTGTAAATGGTGTGGTGATGGCTGATAAAAACTTGTGTTTTCTTGTTGTTAATTTTTTAGGCCAAAATTAGCACAGGTCACAGAGAATTGATCTATACTTCGTTGTATGTCAGTTTCAGAGGCTGCATTTGAGTGCGCAATCATCTGCATACAGAAAATTATGCACCAACACTCCTTCCACTTTGGTCTTAGCTTGTAGCCTTTTCAAATTGAAGAGCTTACCATCAGTACAGTAGTTGACCTTGATGCCATGTTTATCTTCTTTGAAAGCATTTGACAATATGGCTGAAAACATCATGCAAAAAAGCATAGGAACAAGCACACAGCCCTGTTTTACTCCATTGATGACTGGGAAGGCACGAGAGCATTGTCCATTATCCAGAATTGTGCGCAAATATGCCATCATGAAATTGACATACAATATTGATGAAATTCCCTGGGCAACCAAATTTTGACATAATTTTCCATACACCCTCATGACTAACAGTGTCAAAAGCCTTGGTCAGATCTACAAACATTGTGTACAAACTTTTGTTCTGCTCCTGGCACTTCTCCTGGAGCTGTCAAACAGCAAACACCATATTGACTGTTCCTCGGCCCTTTCTGAAGCCACATTGGCTCTCAGGTATGTGACCATCTTCCATGTGAAGGATCAGTCTATTAAGGAGGACTCTAGCAAGAATTTTGCCAGCAATAACTAAGAGAGAGACCTGCCCTGTGATTGTCACAGGACAATCTATTTCTTTTACCTTTATAGAGATGGACAATGGAGGCATCCTTGAACTCCTGCAGTATAACTTCTTGCCATATAACCTGGAAAATTTCAGTCAGCTTTTGTATGAGCAATGGTCCCCCTACCTTGTAAATATCAGCTGGAATAGAATCAGAACCAGGTACTTTGCCACATGAAAGGAGCCTAATGGCCCTCAAAACCTCTTCTTCAGTTGGAAGTTCAGCTAAGGAGGGACTGACTTCAAACTGAGGTAAATTGTCAATGGCCTCAGCATTGACTGAAGATGGTCTGCTGAGAACTCTATGGAAGTGTTCAGCCCATCTCTCTGGAATCATGTCCTTATCACTAATCAATGTGGCTCCATCAGCACTGAGTAGTTGTGATGTACCATAGGTTGGTCCATAAATAGCTTTCAAGGAATCATAAAAGCACTTTGGATCGTTAGTATCAGCGTAAAACTGAATTTCATCTGCCTTCTTACTGAGCTAGGAATCTTGCACTTCTCTAAGCTTTGCTTGTACTTTGCTTTTGATGGAATTAAATGCTGCCTTCTTAGAGGTGGGTGAACTATCCTGCCAGTATATCTTGTGGAGTTCTTGTTTTTTGTTTAGCAGCTTCTGAATTTCTCCATCATTTTCATCAAACTGTGTTGGTGTCTGTGAGTGTTCTGACCCAGATGAGTAAATGCAGTGTGGTACACCAAATCTCTGAAAGCTGTCCACTCTTTTTCTGTTCCACTTTTGCCAACTATGTGTTGGCTCAACTTTCCCTCCAAGTTAACAACAAACTGCTCATGCTCATTCTTCTGGTAATCATCTTGCCTTGGGGGCAGAACTTTTGATCAATGCAAATATTTAGCTTAGAAAAGATATGTCTATAATCAGTCCAGCACTCTGCACCACAGATTGCCTTTGTCACTCTCACATTTTGTCCATCTCTTCACCTTACAAAGACATAGTCTATTAGATGCCAATGTTTGCTGTGAGGGTGCATCCATGAAGTTTTATTGCATTTAGGTAAATGGAAGACTGTGTTGATGATAAGAAAGTCATGTGATGCAGAAGTCTTCAGCAGTAAATGACCATTGCTGTTGCTGTTTCCAACTCCATTCCTCCCTAGGACTCCCTACCAAGTCTGGCAGTCTGAGCCTACTCTAGCATTAAAGTCACCCAGAATGATAAGCTTGTCCTCTTTTGGCACATCGATGACAAGGGTCTCTATGTCTTCATAAAATTTTTCTTTGACCTCAACAGGGTTCGTCGTAGTGGGAGCATAGGCACTGATGATGGTGGCATGGCATTTTTCTGCAAGTGGTAATCGCATTGTCATAAGTCTGTCATTCACTCATTTTGGCAGGCATACCAGCTTGCTGACTAGATTAGTTTTGTTTGCAAAACGTATGCCAGTTTTGAGGCACTCCCCTTTACTGTGCCCACTCCAGAAAAATGTGTATCCACCTCCAACTTCAGTAAGCTGACCTTCATTTGCCAACCTTGTTTCACTCAGGACTACTATTGGGATGCAATACTCATTGAGTTCTCTGGCAACAAGAGCAGTTCATCTTTCAGGTCTACTGGATTTTGTGCTATCTATAAGTGTGCACATGTTCCATGTGCCAATGGTGAGTGGAGTCATTTTTGAAGATGTTTTTGTACATTTGGTACATTTTTTTGTGTTTTGATCACATAATGAGATTCCCCACCTGCCACGGTAATCAGGCCAGGATTGGGTAAGCAGATAATGTTTAGGGCATCCTTTCTAACCCCTTCCTCACACCAAGAGGTGAGCAGTATGATCCTTAAAAGCTGCCCAAACACCCAGGGGGCTGCTGAGTCTCACTGCTTCTTCCAGTGAGAAATGACCCTATGGCCTGGACCACCTGTCTGCAGGGCTGTGACTACAGCTCCCAGTGTATCCGTACCTGCTGCTTCATCATTTGCCTGTCACCACAGGACTTTGAGGCATAATAGTAAAATGGTATGGGTGATGTTTTTTGATTCATGTGTAAATCGGATTTAAGTGAGTGCCTTAAATATACCATAAAATGAATCGATTAGGGAGGATGGGGGGGAAGTGACTAAATATGGGAGGGAGCAAGGAAGAAAAAGAGAAGTTTTCTTTTCCCCTTTCTACCCTGTAAACAATTCCCTTTTATTAGTTTTTCTGCAGCTCCTCCACCACTAGATTGGCCTGCCACTGGACTGAGCAATTCTCAACTAGCCTAATGTGTCATACGTAGGCCCAGAGTTTAGGATTCTTATAGTCAATTACAAGTCATTTTCCTGTGTGGTACCATCTGTTGGCTTTTTTTTTTATTTCCAGTGATCAAAGCTATTTCTTCCTATAAAACTGATTAAGGAATGATTAAACATTTCTTACTGATTTATTCAAATGGGCTATTAGGGATTTCTGTGATTATATTAATAAAGCAAAGATCTTTATGCAACAAAAAAAATCACACAAAATAAAGAATAAATAAGGTTGACAAAAAAATATTTGAAGTAAATGTTCCTAGTAAAAATCTGACACCCAAAATCTACAAAGACTAAATGAAATATAAGAGCAATATCCATACCCCAATGAATAAGCAAATGTATGAATAGTTTTTGAGTAAAGAATCAAATGACTATGACTAATAACTAAATAAGACATATTCAAACTTTCTAATAACCAGATATATGCAAATTAAAACAACTGAGATATAGCTATTCACCCAATACATTGAAAAGATAGTTAGAAACTAATGTTGGTAAGGCTGGGAAGAAACAGGCACACAATGTAGAACTGATGGAGGTATGAAATGGTTTGATTTTCTTGAAAAGTGATTTGGAAAACTCAACGAGCTACAAAACTATCCACAGCTTTACATGTAGTGATCCCACTGCCAGGATCATGCTCTAAGGATTACTGAAAGGAAAAAAACTATCTATACCACAATATTCATAAGTTTTATTAATCATAGCCCCCACAATGGTAACAACTGGATAAGCAACTGGGGATATTCTCAATGACTAAGGAATGGCTGAGCAAATTCGGTAATTTGAATATAATGGGAAATTATCATGACATAAAAATTACAGATAAGAAGAATACAAAGAAATAGGGAAAGATACATGAGAGGATGCAGAGTGAAGAAAGATCCAGAACACAGTTATGCATACTGACTAAATATGTGGAAAATACATAATAATAAAAGTAAAAGAAACCCAGGGTGGCAGGAGAGGGAGTATACAGAAATTAATAGTGATTAGAAGGGGACACAGGAGAAAACAGGTCATTTTTATTACTTTGATAAAGTTGACATACACTTTTTAAAACAAATTTTTGTTCCAGAGTAAGATGTAATAACTCAACAAAATCTGCAACCAGTAACACGTGGAAGACCTTACCACATACAAAAGATCCCTTTTTTCCATTTGGATCTTGTACAAAATATCATCTATGGCAGAGTAACAAATACTTTTGTTCCTCCTTGTTTTATGACTCACTCAATATTCAGTCATCAAAGTTGTCTATTGTTCCATCTTCCCAAGTATCTTGCATGATTTTGACAATATACATGAGATGTACCTTGTTGGAGAGGGAGAGTCTTTAAGGCATATTCTAAGCTCATCCAGCCTACCTTTCTGCATAGAAAAGAAAACTCCTCTAATTTTGTTGGCACATGTGGACATCATCTATGGAAACTGATCAAGAAGCTACAAAACCTGAGGAAGTAGATGAGATCAACTGGAGGAAGTCAGGGGTGTGCCAGAGTCAGCTCTCAAGACCTGATTGTTAAATTTGAAGTATGAATTTTTACATCTCTAAAATAGGCAAACATTACAAATCAGGGCTTGATTTATTGTTCTGTTGGTTGTCTAGATGTTAGAAAGTGATGGAGAAAATTTTAGTGATGCAGATTAAATTTAAAAACATGTCCTGAGCACATTTTTCCCTACAGAAAACTGATTATTAAATATTTACCAGCACACTCATGCAGCAAATATATGCAAGAAGGCATGATGTGCCACCAAGATCTGAGGGCACATGAAATTTCTTGAGTTGGAATAAAAATAAACTGACTGGTATCACTTGCTCTAAAGAGTAAGTTGATTGGAGAATAATTTCAGAACTGCAAAAAGTGAGTTTTCTTGAGAAAATTCTACTCTGGCTAGCTCCAGACTATCTTTTAATGTAGGAGCTGCCAAAATAAGGAACCTGCTGAGAAACTGAACAGCAGACAGGATCTTTCAACCTAGAAAAGCAACAGTTTAGGGGGCCAGGGGTCACATCAGTCTAATGAGAGAACATTACCAACAGGGAGGAGATGAAGGGTCAGTTATCTTCTGCTATAAATTTGGACTATATGATCCCATATAAGTTGAATGTGCTTGAGAGGCAAAAACAAACTTGGTTCAGTAGAAACTGATGTCCATACAACCAACAATGGAAAATGAGGGCAAGTCTGGAGACAGAAGTTACCTCAGGCCCCAAAGATACAGAGCCTGACTTCATCATCAGATGCCTAGAAGTCCATTTCACCTATAATCACTCAATATCATGCAGAAGTTATTGTGAAGATTAAAGATATAGAATGTCTTGTTGTTCTGGAGAATGGTAAAAAGTGATGCAAGTCAGGAAGTGAAGGGATAATCTTCAAAGTCACAAACTTCATTCTCCAAGAGGCACTTTATTATTGAATCAATGACAAGACTGGATCTATACAATGGAGGGCTGCCTCAGACTGTAACTGATCCCACATATGGTACCAGAAAGCAGTTGTTGTACCCAGGGAATTTTCATAAGGGCACATAGGATGCCTTTGGACACTGGCATCAAGAGAAAACACTTAAACTAGTATAAAATATATTTTACTAGTCTATGAGATAAATAAAAAATATAAGATTTATGACCAACACATTCAAAGGAAAGAGCTAGCAATTCATACTACATACATGAAATGTATACATGCCAGGAAGTCTTGAGCATTGATGTCCACTATATTTGTGGATATAACATATGTGCTATGTGTCATGTGTTACATGGTACTTGTATTTTGATATGCAAAATTGCTTTCTGTACTGCAATTATTAGCCCTAATGCATTGTGTTACATGAACTATGGCTAGGGATGTACAATCTTAGTGTGAAAATCATGTGTTATGTACTTCCATGAGTCTTATACAAAATCTGTGTTAGCTATGTTGTCATGTAAACTGGGTGATTTGCTCACTTATAGTCACTGTTTTGTACATCCATTGATATCTTGTTGTACCCCATGGGATTTTGGAGGACTACCCATTTTTCACTGAAGAGATGTAAGGGCCTTAGCTACATATGCAAGTCCAGGAATGGGGTCAGGTAGATAGAAGAAAAAAATTACCCTGCTCCCTGACCTTAGCTTTGTTTTTGTGTCTTTCCTCTCTCCACCCGCTCATCTGCATGGAACAGCAGCAAAAGTGGGTTGGATTTAAAAAAAAAACCTAAAACTTGGGAAGCCCAAACCTTAGAGTCATTTGGTTCTTACTGGCTAAGTAGCCCTTCCTTGGGTAGCCTTTAGAGATTAAAATAAAGAGGAACAGAAGGTTCACCCTGTGCCACAGTGAGGTTGTGAACCAAGAACCCCAAGGTAAGTAACCAGAACACTTATTCCAAAGAAAAGACAGCCTTTAGCCTGAGGGCACACTCTCTTACCTAGAAGCATCCATGTTCTTTGTTCTAAAGAGGTAAACACCTGAGGTAAGAATCTCCTGCTGAAAATGAGAGGCCTCCTAGCCAACATTCTAAAGGTCACTTTGGCTTTTTTTCCCCCTTCTTGGATTGTTGTGAAACTATGTCTGGTCTCTGCTTTTTCTAAAAAATAAAAGCTATACCTTTAAAAAGGTTCCAGAGTCTGAATAAAAGAGCACAATAGAGCCTGCTTTTTCTATTGGGAAGACCTAGCAAAGGACTGCAAATGAAGACAGAGCATGGAAGCATTCCAAAGCTTCCCAGCCACAAAGGGCTCCCTGCCTGGTAGCATCTATCAAATGTGTACATGTGGAGAAATATGGCCCTGACTGGAGGGGACAGGGAATGTTTTATTGTTGCTTTTCTTAATCAATAAATATTTATTAAGCATTTACTATATGCCAGTTACCATACTAAGTGCTGGGAATACAAAAGACAGGCAAAAGAAGTCCCTGCTTTCAAGGAGCTTACAATGTAATGGGGAGAAAACATACAAACAAATATATACAAGACAAGTAGGAAATAATTACCAGAAGAACTAGAATGGTATTAGAATTGAGTCGTTAGGGTTACTATGTTATTTTTTAAAGTGCTTTGCTTTGAGCCAATTATGTCCTACAGATGATGACTAAAGATCAATATCCAAAAGGGAGAAACCATATTTTCCCAAACCTGTCTGAGTAAACTACGATGGGACAGAATCCATCAATTCACCTAACCTTACCTTTTGCACTGATCTGAGTTCTCCCTCTCAGTATCAGCCCTACACTTCAAAGGCTGCCTGAGTGCCTACAGGGACTGATTTCTGAATAGGGAAGTAGAAAAGAGGAAAAACTTTGGTCCTAATTCAATATTAATTACATTAGCCATTAAATACAAGAGAGAAATAATCATTCCTCTCATCCTTGAGAAGATTTGGGTCTCACACCAAGACTTCTATAAATTTGGTTTTACTTCCACTGCTTTTTGTTGTTTCAGAGGTGATACTGTTTATCTCCAATGAGGTCCATGATCACTCCAAAAAAAAAAAAAGAATGACCTAACAATTCTCACAGGAAAAACTCAATGGATGAAAAATACATATTGTCCAGGCATGCACTGGTATGGACAGTACATCGATTTAATAAATCATTACATGTAATACATTTAAGACTGGTGTTACAGGTGGACAATAAATTAGGACTAGAATTAAATCAGAAGAGGTAAATGAGTTGGACTCCATTTAGGACACTGTATATTGCTTTTATCAATCCCAAGGTACTACCTAGCATAACGACCTATCTTTTCAATCCAAACATGTCTACCAAAGATACTATATGGTCATGAAACTTGGAACACTACAATCTCCTAAGAATTAAAGTTTCAGGTCATTTGAAGGAAAATGAAGAGACACATGGGGAGTGCAAACATGCTCCAGCATATTTTCAGTGGTAACTCAGACTCATGAAGTGGCATAACATTGAGGAAAACGAGTTGAGCCAGCCATATGACAAGAACACGATAGCAGATGGACAGCCTGAGCGCTTCAATCTTACTAAAGAAATAGAAAAGAGATCTAGAGGTAATGTTCAGCACATGGGGAGGTTCCCCTCTGGAGGGTCTGTGGACAGACATGGACAAGAATCATCTAATCTCAAAAGGCATTTGTTCTGATGAAGGCCACATCCACATGGATGCAATTACAGATCCATTGTCAGGAAAAGTTTTCAATAATGGAGTTCACTTTTTTAATGATTATGTTGAAATACTTTTTTTGTGGCTACTGTTTAGAATAAAAATAGAAATATATTTCAGAGTAGAAGGGGGATCTAAAAACAAATGATCCCCCAAATTCCATGTTCCCTTGGCCAGATGCTCAGTGTTCTGCTAGTATAAATCTGATGGCTCCACAGCACTCTCTGGGAGCTACAATTTTGGAACAGTCTGCTAGGGCAAAGGCCAGTGAGTGGAGATCAAAGAAGAACCTATAATTAGCTCCTCTGATCTGCCAGGTGGTCCTGAAAGGGATGCTGGTAGCTATGGCAGCATGGTCTTCCTTCTTTCCCCTTTTCCTATCTGTCCTCCTCTCTCACCATCCCTCTTCTCATTTTCTCTTCTCTTTCTCCCACTGCCAGTTCTAACCTTGAAATATATAACTGGTCAGTTTCAGGTGTGTGTGTGTGTGTGTGTGTGTGTGAAGTGGGAGTAGCGGATGGGCTATGGGAATTTCTCCTAACACGAACAGCACTTAGCCAGAGCATTTGTGGAAAATGCTCTCTGCCCCCCAGGTGTCTACATGGCAGTTCCCGGTAGAAATGTTGTTGAAACGACTGGAAATGTGAGCTGTACCAAATATCTCCAATTTCCACAGGGAGGAAAAAGCCCCAGGGCCTCCTGACTGTGTTTTCTGCAAGGAAGGGGCCATCACCTGTTTTGACACAATTACTCATGTTTAGCTTCAGCAGCAACTACTTTTCACAGTTCAGGAATCAGATGTCATTGACATCTTACAATTGGGGCTTAAGATGGGGGAGGGTGGGTCACTGGCCCATTTTGGGGAGAGCTGAGAGTACTCATTCATTCATTTAATGAACACTAAGTACTTACTACCTGTAATGTACCCATGACAAAAAAAAATGTTCTCAGCTGACAAGGGATAAATTTTGGATTCCAGGACATTAACTTTTTAAGATATTTAATTACATATATATATATATATATATGCACATATATGCTTACAAGCATTATGAAAGCTAAAAAATATTCTTATATAAAGTACTCATTTACCCTATATTAAGTATATACTTATAAATTATAATATATTTTATGTATAGTTTACAATTTATAGGATAACATGGTGAATCTTCAATGAGATCCAGTCTTTCTTCCATTTTCTCCCATCTTTCTTTTTCTTTTTTCCTTTATATTCCTAAACTTTACAATTTTTCTTCCTTTTTTCCTTTATATTCCTAAACTTTGGTGTCCTCATCTATCACGTAATAGCTAGGATTTACAGAGCACTTTAAGGGTTACAAAATGTATTACATATATTATTTGATTCTCACAACAATCCTGGGAAGTAGATGTTGCCACTGTGCCCATTTTACAGATGAGAAAACTGAGGTTCCTTGTTCAGGGTGATAAGTAATTTTCTGAATCAGGATTTGAACTCAGGCATTCCTGAGGTCCAACATTCTATGTACTGCATCTAATTTCACTTCGGCTCCATATATCAGTGTTGTGAGAATCAGACGAGACAATCAATAAGAACGTTTTGAAATATCCAGGGTACTATGGAAATATTCTGAAAAGCTAATAAATCAATAAAAACAACATAAAAAAACTGGAGCTTCAGTTTTACTTAGGTGGTTAAGTCAAGCAATTTCTTGTCAAATTTTACTATATAACTTCCAAAGTCTTGTGGATTTGTTGTCTTTGTATAAGGTT
Source organism: Bettongia penicillata ogilbyi (assembly GCA_023548195.1). Classification (NCBI taxonomy): domain Eukaryota; kingdom Metazoa; phylum Chordata; class Mammalia; order Diprotodontia; family Potoroidae; genus Bettongia; species Bettongia penicillata. The sequence continues at coordinate 2,901,599 of JAJHZJ010000383.1, read as the reverse complement.
TGGCAAGCACTGTGATGTAATAGATAAAGAGGCCAGCCTAAGGGTTGGGAATCCAGAGCTTCAAGTTCTGCCTATGATATGGACTAGCTATGTGAACATGGGGAGTGCTCAGGCAACTCTCCTAAAACTATTGACAGCAGAAGAGTATTTCTACACTGGGAGGAACCTATATGATGAAATCATAGATTTGGACCCAAAGATATGTATACATGCATCATATATGTGTGTATGCATCTGTGTATGTATGTATACACACATATATGATATATAAGGTGCATGTGAGAGGGAGGAAAGAAAGGAGAAAAGAAGAAAGGGAGGTGTGAGGAGTGATAGAACAGAAAGAAGGAAGGAAGGAGGAATAAAGGAAGGAAAGGAGGAAGGAAGGAAGGAAGGAAGGAAGGAAGGAAGGAAGGAAGGAAGGAAGGAAGGAAGGAAGGAAGGAAGGAAGGAAGGAGAGAAAGAGGGAAAGAGAAAAGTAGATAAGATAAAGGAGATAGAGTGACAAGGTAGCTAGACTAATACATGCTCTACCATTGAATGTGGCATCTTGATCAAGTGTGATAACCTCTCAAAATCTTATTTTCCTTATCTGTAAAAAACAAAGAGTAGATCAAAGATGTCAAACATGAAGCCTAAAGCCCTCAAGACTCCCTAGATAAGCCTGATCCAGATCAAAGTGTAATTGGGAAATATTTTACAAAACGAACAAAAATACAACAGAACATAGACAATGCTAATATGTGCTTTTTTAAGTCAATATTTGATCCACAGGGATGTTTCTGTATGGCTTAATGCCCCCCTGTTTTTATTTGAGTTCAACACCACTGATGAGCTATAAGGGCCATCTATTCCTGACATCTTGTGATAAAATATATAGGATCTTCATAGGTCTATGCAAACTGTTAAACCTGGATAGTTCAGGTTGCAGGATCTGTAGAATCCAACTATAAACAACCCTTTCGAAAAAACTTCTCAGTAGAGTGGAAGAAAAGCACATTATTCATTTGTATGTGATATTGTCTTACATTAGATGCTATAGAGACAAAGGTGTGGGGTACAGGTCAGAGAGACACCTGTTCTAGGAAAAGGATTGTGCCAAGTATGGATTGAAGTCATATCTGATATAAGAAGAAAATTCCTTGTTCATTTCCAAAAGAAAAATTTGGAATGTCTCTTACCTTGACATTTTGAATCTATGATCTAACCCAATGTGCATATTCCTTCTAACAATGGAAATCACTGCCTTGCTTCTCCTATGGGACTCTTGTTCAGATCCTCCTGTAATCTGCACAAGGAGTCCACCCAAAATGCTGGAGGCTCTCCTCTGCAAATTCCTTTGTGTTAGGTATGTAACAGTGGAGTACATGAGCTGCCTATCAATTGGCCCCTGCTTTCTCTTTGTTGCTAAAACCTAAAGTATTCAAGTTTAAATGTTAAGCCCTTTCGTACTGCTCAAGAAGATTTTTGAAGATTATCTGTACTTATGTGTGTACATGTCTGGGTGTGCACTTGTGTGTGTGCTTATGTGTATATGTGTGTGTGTGTGTAACATATATGGTAATTTTATCCATCTAGAAAACAGTATTGAACCTCACCGAGAGTTTGCATTGGCTGTTACAGTGTGCATCGCTGGTGAGTTCACAGGTATGTATCTCCCTGGAGTCCAAAGGAAACACAGAGTGTATATTGTTCACCATTTTCTAATCAGAACAGTCAATTCTAGCCCCCTACAGGTATGTTAATGTTTCCTCCGCTGTAGACTTACAGAGAAGCCTTCAGAAGAACACTGCTTCAGGCAACGTTTTTACTTTATAGCTGTCTGTAATCGACATATATCCTTCTTGCCAGGGATTTCCTGTAATAAATACTTTTGTCATCTTGACTAAGGAAGCTGTTGACCTGAAACACCTTGTACTGAAATATTGCCTTTGCTGACATTCTCAGTAGCAAGTTGCTCCAGTGGTTTGGATTTGTTTGGGGGGTATTTTTGCAGGGGAAAGGGAAAGGTGAGGGAAGGGTAAAGATTGGGGAACCAGGAAATTGGTTAGGGGTAGTGATTGCTTGCAACAGAAATAATTTGGTTCTTTTACTTGTTACTGAAACTCAAGAAGACAACACAAGAAAGGCTGTTTCTACTAAGGGACGAGTGACTTAATTCATTGTAAATGATTGTCACTATAATAGCTTTTATTTATATAATAACAACGGCTTAAAGGTTTTCAAAGCACTTGATCTCATTTGGTCCTTATAACAACCCTGGAAGGTAGGTGTTATTAATTTTATTTTTATTTTTTTCTTCCTGAATCTGTGATTTCATTGTTATACAGAGTTTTTGGTTAGGAACTTCCCCTACTATCACAGATCAGCACCTACTTGGCAAATAATATTCTTAGCGAGTTGTCTGATTCATTGAGCAGTTAAGGCACTTGCCCATGGTCACACATCCAGACTGGATCAGAGGCGGGATTTAACCTGGTTCTTTCTTACTCAAAGGCCAGTTCTCTGTCTGCTCTACTACCTTGCCTTTCATTTCTATATTATAAATGAGGAAATTGAGACTCCAGAGAGGTTAAGTGATTCCCCAATATCACACAGTCATTGCTTGAGGCAGATTTGAACCCAAGACTTCTTTACTCTGAGATCAGCAAAAGATCAATGCTTCTTCATCAAGGTTTAATTTAGGGGGAGATAACATGGTCATTAAGAAAACCCAGATATCCACTTACCCTTGAGATCTGCCAATCTTGATATATCCAAAATCTTTCCACAGACTCCACAATAAACCTACCAGTAATCAACCACTAACTCAAGTAAACATGTAAGTGTTTGATGAGTCACTAGTATATGAAAGTCTATGGCTAGATCTTCTACAGAAAGGGTGCCAAACACCCAGCCAGGGGGCCACATGTAGCCCACAGTACTCTCCAATGCAACCTGAATACCATCAAAATGTGATTGGTAAATATTTTAGAAAATAGGTAAAAATACAGCAGGACATAGATAATGATTTTCTAAATCAATGTGTGTGACCCACAGGGATCCATTTATACAGTTTAATTGCCCTGTTTCTATTTGAGTTTGACACCACTGTTCCATACGACATGAAATGGTATAAGACATAGTGCCTGCCACTAGAACTTATAACTTGAGTTGGGCAGATGTGATGCACATACAGGAAAAAAAATAGCTAAAAATACCAGACTGTGCAAAGTAAGCACCAAATTAAAAGGAAGAAAAAGTCACTATAATAGAAGTTCTGAAGAAGGAAGAATCAGATCTTTATTCACTGGTCTACCTATATGTCAGCTAGCTAGGTGGTGCAAGGGATAGAGCTCTGGGTTTAGAATCAGGAAAGACTTTTCTTCCAGGGTTCAAATCTGACCTCAGACACTTACTATGTAACCCTGGGCAAGACATTTAACCCTGTTTGCCTCAGTTTCCTCATCTGTCATATGAGCTGGAGAATGAAATGGCAAACTACTCTAGTACCTTCGGCAAGAAAACCCCAAATGGGGTCATGAAGAATCAGACACAACTGAAAATGATAAAACGATGCCAACAATAAGATGGCACTCAGGGAAGGCTTCATAGAAGATGATCATAGATTGGGACTTGGAAGAGATCTCCAAGGTCAATCATATGGCTCAATAAGCATTTATCAAGTGCATATTTAGTGAAGGAGCTAGGGATGAAAAGGCAAAAATGAAACAGCCTCAGCCTTCAAAGAGATCACAGTCTATTGTAGCAAATGATGCACACAGAGATAAATAATAAATATATAGAAAGTAAAAAGAAGATGATCTGGAGGGAGGAAATTTGGAAAGGCCTGGTCTAGGAGGTAGTGCTCAAGATGAGCTATGAAGGAAGTTTATGATTGTAAGGGACAAAGGTAAGGAGGAAGTATACACCTTCTACCTACAGGGCACACAATGAGGCTAGCTGACCTAGATTGTAGAGGGTAGGAATGAGAGTAATGTATAATAAGTTTGGAAAATAGACTTGAAGCAAGCTTCAAAAGGCTTTAAATGCAAAACAGAGAAGTGTCTATTTTTATTGTATCACATATTTTATATTTTTCTTCTGCTTATTTTAAATTATATATAATTATTAAATTATATTTATATTCTGATCCTAAAATCAGTGGAGAGTCACTGGATCTGTTTCAGATGGGAAGTGACATCGTCAGAGCTGTGCTTTAGGAATATTACTTTGGCACCTACATAAAGGATAGATTAGAGAGAGGAGACACTTGAGACAAGACCAGTTAAGACCATTTCATAATCGTCCAGGCAAGAGGTGATTAGCAACTGAATTAGGGTGGAGAGAATATTGGAGAGAATGTAGAATATTGAGGTAAAATCAACGTCTTGGCAACGGATTGGTTTTGTGTGGGGAGTGGGAGAGTGAAGAATCAGGGACGATTCAGAGGTTGCCAATCTGGAGGACGAGAAGACAGTTTTGCCCTCAACAAAAATAGGGAAGTCAAAAAGAGGTTTGGAGAGGAAAGAGAAGCAGTTCTGCTTTAGACGTATTGAGTTTAAGGTGCCTAGCGAACATCCCATTGGAAAGGCCCAATAAGCAGTAAGGCAATACAGGAAAGGAACTCAGAAGAGAGACTACACGGGATTGTATTCGTAGAACTGGAGGCCCACTGCATAAAAATGATAAATGATGAGAGTTATAGGGGAGAAGAGGTCCCAGGACAGAGGTTTGGGGAACAGCTTGAGTTAGGAGGAAGAATATAGATAATGATCCAGAAAAGATAACTGAGAAGGAAGGAAGAGCCAGACAGGCCAGAGGAGAGAAAAGAGACAATATCAGGAAAACCCAGAGAGGAGAGAGGGTGGACAGGAGTGTCAATGTTGTAGAGAGGTCAAGAGGAAAGAACTGAAAAAAGATAATTGGATTTAGCAATTAAAAGGACACTGGAAAAGTAGGAGGGACAAATTTCAGTTGAACAATGAGATTAGAGGCCAGATAAAGAGGAGTTGAGAGTTTGGAGGAGAAAGTAGATGCAGTGAAATTAACATAGACAGCTGTTTTAGAGTGTGACTCTAAAAGGGAGGTAAGATGGCAGACAAAATCTTGAAGGGATAGTAGGACCAAGTGAGGGTTTTTTTAAAGGATGTTTGTGAGCACCAGGGAAGGAGACAATAAGGTAGGGAGAGAATGAAGGATAAAGAGAGAAGGAAATTACTACTGGTACAAGTAGTGAGTTTGGCCTTGAGAAGGAAAAAAAGTCGCTTCTTTATCAGAGACTAGAACAAAGAAAATGAAAATGGGGAGGAGGAGGATGGCAAGGGATCTCCTGCCTCCTCCAAACTTTCGGTAAGAAGGAAGAGTTAATATCGCAAAGGACTTGGGTTCTAGGTGAATGTTACCTTGAACAAGGAGTCAATAGATTTTCTTCACTACATCAATTGCATTATCTAGTCACTGTAAGGAAAAGTGACTTCACTTGTTGGGTCAACTTAATGGAAGGAATGCTTCTTCTTGCTGACTTTCATAACACTTAAGAATAGTTTTGAGGGGGCTATTAGAAAAGAGGGCACATTGGTGGAAGGGGCAATCAGAAAGTGTGTTTTGGGGGAAGGGAAGAGATGGGGAGAAAATTTGGAACTCAAAATTTTGTGTAAATGAATGTTGAAAACTTCAAATAAATAAATTTTTAAAAAAACAAAACGAAAAGAATAGTTTTGAGAACCAAACACAATGTAACCATAACATAATATCCACCAATAAGTTAAGGATCTGTAATTTTGTGGTTATGAGAATACATTCCACCAATGTACCTGCAGTGATGAAAGGTAACCTGTCTATGATTTGGTAAATCTTAGAGAGTTATCTGAGACTCAGAGAATTTCTCCATAGTCACAAAGGTAGAATCAGAGGTGATATTTGAACTCTAGCTTCCTGACTCTAAGCCCAGTACATGATACACATTTCTTTTCTATCAAAATACATGTTTTTCATAATGAAAGATAACCCAAATGTCTAAGTGAAATTTTAAGTTTTAACAGCTTTTTTGTTTTTCAGTCATGTCTGATTCTTCATGACCCCATGGGCCATATACTGTCCATGGGGTTTTCTTGACAAAGATACTAGAGTGGTTTGTCATTTCCTTCTCCAGTGTATTAAAAGCAAACAGAGATTAAACGACTTGCTCAGTGTCACATCTGTAGTAAGCTAGTTAGCGTCTGAGGCTGGATTTGAACCTAGGTCTTCCTAACTCCAGAGCCAGTATGCTAACCACTGAGCCATCTAGCTGCCTCTATATAGCTTAAAGGCATTAAGCTACATAAAGCAATAAAAGCCCCCCCAAAAAGTGTAATTTAGGAACAGGAAACAAGGATGGAAATTGGAACTAGTTCCATAAGTGTATTGGACAAGGAAAAGCCATCAGTTCTTATCTAATCAAGCAGAAAGAGATGGTATTTCAGGAATTGTTTAAATTATGGAGTGAAAAATTGCTAACTTCTGTTCTCCACTCCTGCAATGGTTAAGTAACTCACATTTCTACAGCTCTTTCAAGTTTACAAAGCCATCTGAAGTCAGGGGAACAAGTTTTGTTATCTCCATTCCACAAAGGAGGAGACAGGCTCAGAAAAGTGAAGTCATCCCTATTTAAATGATTCCTAAATCTATAGAGTCAGTCTTCAACATTCACATGTTTAATTTTTGAGACTTTAAAAATCCGTGTGATTTTATTAGTAAGCTCATTTTCACTTTCAGCGGGCAACTGTGCACTTTCATGGATATGCATAGTATACAGACAGAGTGTCAGAGGTGAGGTTGAAATCTCACCAGTCTAGGCATCTTTTGAACAAATAGAGGCTGCTTCCTTAGGCTCCTTCCAGCTCAGCCTGGAGCTAAACTCCTCTGGATAAAATGTAAACTCTTTAACCTGACATTTGAGGCCCCTGATCCCTCCACATATCCAGCTCCAATCTGTCTTTCCACCTGTATTTCACTTTGCTCTCCCTTCACACTCTCTATATTCCAGTCAATCTGAACTGCTAGCTCTTTTCTCCAAATTGACATCATATTTCCATATTAATATCTACCTCCCAGATTGCTGTGATTGTCAAATGAAATAGCAGTAGTAATAAACTAGCATTTATACAGGATTTAAGGTTTTCAAACCCTAACCCTAAATGCACTTTACAAATATAACACTTTTTGATCTCCACAAATCTGGTAGGTAGGTGCTCTCATTGTCCCCATTTTACAGATGAGGAAACTGAGGCAGACAGAGATCACATTAGGGTGATATTGCTAAGAAATGTCTGAGACAAGATTTGAATTCAAGATTTCTTGACTTCAGGCCCAGCCCTCTATCCACTGAACCACCTGGCTGCCTCACATATGTAAAGTGTTTTTGCAAACTTTACAATACTATACAAATGCTAGCTATTAATTATAATAAGTAGTTATTTCCCATTGCTTTTACTCATTTATACAACCACCCATCCATGTACTTCCTCCTCCTTCCTGCCTCTCAGAATCCAGGCATTCAAGGCTAAGTTCAGGTGCCACTTTCTCAGCAAAACCTCTGATCTTCCCTGTTGTCCATACTTTGTTCCTTCCTCAAATTAACTCGTGTTTGATTCTGAACAAATAGATGCTGTATAGCTCAGGAGAATGGAAACTCTTTGAGGCGAACAGCTATTTCTTTTCAGGGCTTTGCATGTTTAGCAACAGCATAGTGTTTTGTATGTAGTAGGCACTTATTAAATGCTTGTATAAACTGAATTGAATGACTTCACCCTAAATCACCCAGTTTAGAGTCAAAACAGAGACTTGAACCCAGGCATTCTGACTCCAAACCTGTACTCTTTCCCTTACAAATCACTTCCATTCTCCCTTTTCTCTGTTTATGCAAATCATACCATCCTTCAAGTCTTCTGAAGTCTCGCCTTCCCCAAAGAGCCTTCTCTGATGACCACAACCCACAGAGACCACTATGGCTGACTATACTAATATAAACTTTCTTTGCTATTTAACTTCTTCTAGTATATTAAGTCATTGTCCCAACTTTATTATAAGCTCCTTTTAGGTAGCCACCATATATGATGTCCTTCTGCCTCTCCCAAGATGCTTAGCACAAAAGCTTAGCACGTAGATGATGCTCAGAAAAATTTTGAATTGAATTCTAATGAAATTGGCAGATGTGGTAGTTGATTTTTATTTCAATTCTTGCTTCTAAAGATTTTGAAAATGAGTTAAAATTACATGGAAATGCACACTGAGAATAATTCATCAATTGATAAGTATTCATCTCCAGTCCTGTATCTGGGGGCTTGTATGTCCCCTCCTCTGCCAGAGGAAGAAGGAAACAAGCATTTATATAGTGCCTGTTTTATATGCCAGGTACGGTGCGAAGCACTTTGGGTTTTTTTGTTTGGTTGGTTTTCGTTTGTTCGTTTTTTTCCAAATATCTTAATTCAATCCTCAACAACCCAGAGAGGTTGGCATTATTAATAATCCCCATTTGACAGCAGAGTAAATTGAGGCAAATAGAGACTAAGTGTCCAGGGTCATACGCTAGTAAGTGTCTGTGTCTGTATTTGAACTCAAAGCTTTATCCTCTCTGTTTTCTCTACTTCACCACTAGCTTCCTCAAATACCTAGGATGCATTGATTTCTCCTTGCCATAGTCTCCTCCATCATTTTGGGAGGGGTCCAGGGTCTAATAAACGATATAAAACTGGAGTGGCCAAACCACTGCACACAAAGTCAGGAAAGCTGGGTTTAAAATTTGGCCTTCACTACTTACTCCTGACAAGCCATTTCATTTTTGTCGACCTTAATTTCCTATTCTGTAAAGTGGTAATAATAAAATCCACCTTACTTACTTTATAGAATAATCATGTGTATATAATGAGCCGATAATGTGGAGCCGGGGTAAAGTCATCTTCAATAAATTGTAAAGCTCTAAGCAAATTTAAGGTGTTAATATCATCCTGCTAAAATTTTAGGGCATTCTAGGATTCATCAGCTTCCATCTACAGAAATAAAGACTTTTCTGACAAATCGAAGCAAGAGCTTCTTTACCCAGTTACTTCCACTTTTCCTTTTCCCAAAATGTCACTGGATAGAGGTGAGGGAGGTCAGTGGCTTTGGGAGGGGACAGGCTGTTGACATCAACAGAGGGCCACACACGGCGAGTGTGTATTTAGCTTTATTTGTGTTTTTGTCAAGATTTCTCTTCTCTCACCCATGTATCTTCAACTGCCATCAATTTCATCTCCTCTGTCTTACTTAATGGTATGTGTGTATGTGTGTGTGTGTGTGTCTCTGTGTGTGTATGTTTTCAAATTTAAGCTTACTTTAAATGACATTTTGGTTGAAATGTATACCACAATTCTAAACGATCGCATCGAGTATTCTTCATGGACTCTTTGCCTTAAACTTTTCTCCAGATAGCACGTTTGCCAAAGCAAAAATGGTAAATCAAGCAAGTATGGGGAAAATGACCTTCTCCACTGCTCTCTCTACTGCATGATCGTTAAATCCCAATCACTGGGCAGTGAAGTCCAGCACTGAGGGATATGTGTCTAGGGTTGTATTGAATTTACCTCCATAGGAAATGCTAAGAATTTGTGAAACTAACCCAAGAGTTATTCCTAGTGTGTTCTTGTCATTAGTTTACAAGCGAGCCAAATGATCCCTGGGTATTTGCTTTTCACTGGACAGCAGATCTTTGTTAGAAATCACTTAGGGTGCCCCACCTCTGTTTGCAAACTGCTGCGTGCTTTAACTCCCTGCTTGCAATCTGACACAGGTTTGTGTATGGGAAAACACATGAGTCTTGACCTGCATTTATCCCTTAAAAGGGGAAGAGACAAGAGCAGCTTTGGAGAGGGCTTACCAAAAGCCAAATCTGTCCATCTAAAGGAAGTTTCATCAAACCTGAAAAACCATCCCCACTCTAAGAGTCCTAGATGGCATTTGAGGAAGGATTTGATGACATTGAAACGACAGAGACCTACGGAAGAAAGGAGTGACTATTGTGACAATTTTCACCTCAATAAGACACATACATCCTTGATTTCCATAGGGCCCCGAGTCTCTGCACCTGGGAAAAACTGGATGCCCATAATGCATCAGCATCCTAGGGATTCCCTCTGTCCACCTCCTTTCCTCTTCTCCATGCCCCTCTCAATTGCTTCCACTGCTGTTAAACAATCTTCCAGGTAACTCCATTTTCCTTCAGTAGCTCTGTCTGGCTGCACTACACAGAATGCCACATCCCCTGGTGGCCTTGTCATCCTCTTCAGCTTTCTTTCGTGTTGTTTTCTGCAATTAGATTATAAGCTCTCTGAGGGCAAGGATTGTCTCTTCTTTTTCTCATTTGTATCCCCAGCATTTAGTGCAGAGTTTGGCACATAGTAGATGTTTAATACATGTTTGTTGAATTAAATTGAATTGGACCTTCCTGAATCTTGGAGTTTTGAGGCAGTTCAGAATAGAGAGATGGAAAGAGAATTGAGTTAGGACTCAGGACCCCTCTTTTGCAACAACTAAAACATCAATAATAATTGCTCACATTTGAATATACATCACAGCTTTCAAATCATTTTCACATACATAGCCTTGGGTGTCAAGTCTTATCCACTGTAGGTCCACAATCCCTCTTACCTATGACCCCTTCACCCAACAGCCACAGCCCTGGGACTTCAGTTTTAGATTGTTGCCATAACCTCCAATTGCTCCTTCTGCCTCATCTGTCCTCTCTAGAACCTATCCTTCAACATATCTGCCAAGGTGATTTTCCTAAAGCTCAAACATGGCTACATCACTCTCCTACTTTTCTAGCCTTGATATAGATTACTCCCCTTTGAGCACTCATGTGCCTGGAATGCACTCCCTTTTCACCTCTTTCTCTTAGTAATCAAGAGAGGCCCAATCCCACCACCTTCCAAGCTGTGTAAATGTAGCTGTCATTGGAACCCCTACCAAGTAGAGGTGTTAGACTGAGGCACTTTTTACAAATACTTCATTTAATCCTCACAACAGTCCTGAGAGGTAAGTATAACTATTCTCTCCATTTTACAGTTAAGAAACTAAGGAAAACAAATTAATTGACTTGCCCAGTGTCAAACAGTTAATAAGTATCTTAGGTCACATTTGAACTCAGATCTTCTTGAGTTCATCGGTAAAATTAAGTGGTCAGATTAGATCTGTTCTTAACCTTTTTTGTGTCATGGATTCCTTTGACAGTCTGGTGAAGTCTTCTGAATTTTTCTCTAAAAAAATGTTTCTAAATGTATAAAATAAAATAAATAAAATTAGAATACAAACCAATTATGCTCAAATATAGCTATCTAAAATATTGTTTAAAACTTGTTCCTGGGCCTTGGATGATGAGCTTTTGATTGATGATCTCCAAGTTTATGGGCAGGTCAAAATCTTCTGAGCCTGTGGCCAAATGGTCTCCAAAGTCCTGTCCAGCACTAAAAGGCCTATGAAGAAACGGTGTCATACCAATGCTGAACAGACAATGCTCTTCTGTGGAGCAAAAGAGAAAGGGTAGAGTAGCCAGGGCTCAGATCCTTCCTTGGCGGTCTCATCTTACAAACCTAAGGTTGTTACTGATGCAAAAATGAAATCCCTTTTGTAACTTACCTTCTCCACAACTCATTTGTAAGTGATTCCTTTAGCTAATGAACTCTGAATGTCAAATGCAATCCATCAGACAAGTCAGGCGGGAAGTGATGAAATGACCATTCTCTGCAGGAGGGATGTGCGCGCTGGGCTTTCCCTGATCTTGTAGTAACATTTGTCACAGCTAAATTTGAAAATAAAAACCAGATGTAATCACCAGGAGTGAGAAGAGGGGTCTTCCCCATTTTTGAGAGAATCTGCTAAATCAATCTGAGAGAAGTAGTCATGACCTTTGGGGTGTTGCCTACTGGAAGTTAGCAGTGGTCTCATCAGAGCAAGCCAACACGAAGCCAAGGGGACCAGATTAAATTGATGAGATTGTGGGACAGGCCACATAGACTAAGAAGAGTAGCCACCCCATCCCCCTGCCTGTCCCACTGCTCACTGACCACAGACTATAGTTTCTCTTGTAGAACCACTGATGGAATATGGAAACCTGATCATGTGTCTGTAAACTTACATATTCTTGAACTCAAGTGACTACTTGCTCAGCATAGAATCCTAAGACTTGAAGCCAGAAGAAGCTTTGGAGAGTGTCTAAGGCAATTTTGTCCTCCCCAGTACTGTGTTCCATGGCATAGGCCAACACTAGGGATGGTGGAGGGAGGATGTAAGCTCTGAGACATTATAATGGGATCAAAGGTCAGGTGATTTAGAGTTGGAAAGGACTTTAGAGATCAAATAATTCAGAACCCTCATTTTACAGACAAGGAAACTGAGACTCCAGAGCAATGAAGAGAATTGTCTAAAGTCATTCACACAGTAAGTAGAAGAGGATTCAAACTCAGACCAGTGGTCTTTCCACTAGATCATGCTAGCTTTCTTTCTCCATTCAACAAATAGGCACTATTCTAGGTATTGAGGATACAGAAAATTGTACTTTTTTTGAGGCAATTGGAGTTACATGACTTGCCCAGGACCACACAGCTAGTAAGTGTTTGAGTCCAGATTTGAACTCAGTTCTCCTGACTCCAAGACAGGTGTTCTATGCACTGTCCTTGTTCTTAAAGATCTTATCATCTACTGGTGAAGACAACACATAGAAGTGGTGGCCAAGAAAGAAGCTATTGGTTTGGAAGTCACAGAGACAGGGTTGACAGATTTGGAATAAAGATAAGGCTTCCTGGTGGTCCCAGGGAGGGTAAAGCAAAGTGGTCTAGCCCCTCTCGTGAAGGGGCTCCTGGTGGCCTGGTTCAGAGGGTGGGACAACCAGCAGCAGAGTGGCCTAGAGTGACCTATATACAACTAGATACAAGTGATTTCAGGGAGGGGACAAGGACAGTTAGAGAGACATCAGGAAAAGCTTCACATCAAAGCTAATATTTGAAGGAAGCTAGGAATTCTAGGAGGCAGAGGTGAGACAAGGTGCTTACTCCACACTTCACAGGAAATGGAATGCCATGTGCCAGGCCAACAAATAGGCCAGTTTGACTCCAAAGTAGAATGCACAGATGCAAATAATGTGCAAAATACTTGGGAAAACTGGCCAGCATTAGATTATAACAGGCTTTAATTGCCAAATAGAAGAGTTCAAATTAGATTCAGAGGCAATAAGAAGCCATGTTGCTCTTTGAGAAGGTGAATAGCATGGGTGGAGACAGCCTTTAGCAAACTCACTTCTGATATTATATAGAGGATGAATTATTGGGAAGAGAGACTTGAAGCCGAGAAACCAAAGAAGGTTATTACAGTAGCCTAAGCAAGAGGTGACCAGGACCTAGATTATAGTGGTAGTCATGTGATTAAGACCACTTTGGGGAATCTGCATGAAATTTTAGCTAACTACTACATTGCCCTGTCATACCAACCCAGCTTCAAATTGTACCTTTCTGTATATAGTCTAACTCAACACACTCAATTGTAAACTTGTATTTTAATGCCAAAACTGTCATCGACTTTCCATGAAACCTGATGATTTCTATTTTCTGAGCCTGGTTTTAACGCATCTACAAAATGGAGAGGATCCCAGGGTTCACAGAGGGACTGAACAACGGAAAATAAAAATGTGGTTAAACTCACTTGGAAAATTTTCAGGTGTGCAAGATGGCAGAGGAGGCTGGTAGCACATTGGATAGAGCTCTGGGCCTGGAGACAGGAAGACGTAAGTACAAATCTAGCTGCAACCACTAACTCTATGACCTTGAACAAGTCATATTAACTCCATGTTTGCTTTATTTTCCTCACCCATAAAATGAGGATAATAAAAGCACTTACCTCACAGGGCTGATGTAAGGAGCAAATGAAATAGTATCTGTCAAAAGCACTTACAGTGCTTAGCACATAGTAGGTACTATAGAAGCACTTATTCCCTTCTCTCTGCTCCCTCCCAGAGTATCTTAGTGAACAGAAGACTGGATTAGGTATCAAATAAACTGCTTTCTAATCCTAGTTCTGTAACTCAGAAAGCAGGAGTTAGTAAAAGAATTCTGAACTATCCTCAGTGAGTTCTAGTTACCTAGTTTTGTTATGTCAAACTCAGATAGAAACTAGGGGGAGGGAGAGAGGGAAGTGAAATGTCCATAAGGATCCTTGTCCCCATATATTGACTTAAAAAAACATGTACTAAAAATATCTTTATTCAACTGCATTTTTATTTATTTTTTGTTAAATATTTCCCAATTACATTTTAATCTACTTCAGCAGCACTCAGGGGGCAGGAGTGGTGAATACCTCTGTAGTCATTCTCACAAACTCTGTCCTAGGATATTGACAAAAATTATAGATTTAATTGCTGAAATGATCCCTGGAGAAAAGTGATGAGCAGAAGAGCTGCTATGGCAGTAGATACAGAGAGGTGTCCCAAGGTTCTGAAAGGGAAGAGATGGGCTCATTTACACTACAGATCAATGAGTTTGGCATTGAATGCTAGTAAAATTCCAGGGCAAATAATTTAAGAGATCATTTGCAAGTTTTTAGAAGGGAGGAAGACTTTCCTAAACGCCAGTGGCTTTGTTCATTGATGACACTAATCTTGTTTCCTTCTTTGACAAGAGTACTGAACAAATTGATCAAGGAAATGCTGGGAATAGTCTGTGGGCTTCAGCAAGGCACTTGTTGAGGTCACTGGTGTTCACTGAGTGAACAAAATAAAGAAATGGAAATTGAAAGACAATATGGGTGGAATAGAAGTGTCAAAGTCAAATAGAAGCAGATTCCTGTGGGTCACATGTTGACTTAGAAAACCACAAATTAACATTATCTATGTTGCACTATATTTTTATTTACTTTGCTAAACATGTCCCAATAATGGTTTAATCTGGTTCTAGCCACATGTGGCAGTTTTGCAGGAAGCTTGCCAGCAGTAGGCTTCAAATTTGATACCTCTAGCTTTAAAATTATACCAGAATGTTTATTAATGTCAAGCTAAAGTAATAACTTCTATGGAGTGCTGCAGTATTCTGTTCTTACCCCCATTCTGCTTGATAGTGGTATCAAGGATTCTGATGAAGGCCACACACTTACTAACCATGTGAGACTGGGCAACTCATTTAACCCTGTTGCCTCAGTTTCCTCATCTGTAAAGTGACCTGGACAAGAAAATGGCAAAACATTTAAGTATCTTTGGCAAGAAAGCCCCAAATGCGGTCATGAAGAGTGGGACATGACTGAAATGAACAAGAACAGCAACTGATAAAAGTATGTAGATAATAGACTGATAGATTTAGTGCTAGAAACGTCCTTAAAATCAGTGAGTTCAGTCCTCTCATTTTATAGATTAAGAAAGTGAAATCTAAGAAGATCAAGTCACTCTATCAAGATTACACAGCTAGTAAATGAGGGCAGGGTTCAAATCTACTTCTTCCTGCTTCAAGTTCATTTATTTAACCACTAAAACTATAATGCTTTTCATGATGTGCTTTCAGATCACATGCAGCTAACACACTGCGTAATTGAATTAGGATCCAAAATTATCATTTCTTTTTTTTTTGTCCAAAAGTATCACTTCTTTTTTTCCCCTAGGGAGTGTTTTTTTTTTAAATTTTCAACATTTATTTTTAAAATTTTTGAGTTTGAAATTCTTTTCCTTTCTCTCACCTCTCCCTCACCCATTGAGAAGACAAGTAATATGATTGCAATTATACGTGTGAAATCATGCAAAATATATTTCCATATTAGCCAAGCTGCAAAAGAAAAGCAAGAAAAAATAAATAAAGTGAAAAAAGTATGCTTCAATCTTCACAGAGTTAATCAGTTCTCTCTCTGTAGGTGGACAGCATCCTTCATCATGAGTCCGTTGGAATTGTTTTAGATCATTGCTTTGATCAGAGTAGCCGTCTTTCACTATTGGTCATCATTAAAATATTGCTGTTCCTGTAAACTATGTTCTCCTGGTTCTGCTCACTTCACTTTGCATCAGTTCACATAGTCTTTCCAGGTTTTTCTGAAACCATCCTGCTCATCATTTCTTTTAGCACAATAGTATTCCATCACAATCATACACTACAACTTGTTTAGCCACCCCCAAATTGATGAGCCTTCCCTCAGTTTCCAGTTCTTTGCCACCACTAAGTGAGTTGCTATAAATATGTTTTTTTCCCTTTTCTTTGCCCTCTTTGGGATGCAGACCTAGTAGTGCTTGGTCAAAGAATATACATAGTTTCATTGCCCTTTGGACATGGTTCCAAATTGCTCTCTAGAATAGCTGAATCAGTGCACAGCCAACATTATGTTAGTATACCTATTTTTCCACAACCCCTCCAACATTTGCCATTTTCCTTTTCTGTCATCTTAGACAATCTGATAGGTGCGAGATGATAGTTCAGAGCTGTTTTAATTTTCATTTCTCTAGTGACAAAGTTATCATTTCTAAGAGACTGGTTGGACTATAGGGCAAAATATAACAAAATTCAAATAAATAAATGTAAATATACATAAATAAACAATAATTGTAAATAAATGTGAAATTTGATGCAAATTTAATTTAAAAATCAACCATATAAATATAGTATATGAAGATCAGTTAAGGGAATAGGGGATGGTTGCCTTGGGGTGGGGGGGAGATTGGATATGGTAATATAACTTCTGTCTTCATGATGTGAAAGGAAGAGCATGTAGGAGAGATTAGGTTTTTTTTTTTTTGCTTGGTTCCATAGCTAGGAATTACGTTCCTATGTTCCTAGCATATAATAGCTATGTTCCTAGCATGGATAGAAGTTATAGGGACACAGATTCCAGCTCAATTTAATGAAAAACTTTCCTAGCAATTAAAGATGTCCTCAAGTAGAATGGGGCCACCTCTAGGAAGAGTTAAGGCCTTGCAAAGGAAGCTAATGACCCCTGTTAGAGATGGAATATGAAGAATTCCTATTAAGGGATGGTGTGTCACATCATCTCTGAGGTCTCCTCTCTCTTGGAAATTCTAATGAAGATCATGGGGTACATGGCCTTGCACAAGAAAAGTTCCCCTTTCCAGTCTCAGTTTCCTCATTTGTAAAATGAGAGCGTTCAACTGAATGATCTCAGAAGTCCCTTCTAGCACTAAGTCAATTAATCTTTGAAAAGTAGGGCCCCTTTAAGATCCTGATTAGATGTTCTACCAAGTAATTTCTTTTCCATAAAGAAAGCAGCTGAAACAGTCACTGCGGTAAAAAACCATGTGTACAACAGCAACCAGACGATAGGTGTTTGGTGAGTGAGGAATCAAGATTTGTTTCCTGTAAGGTAAGGTGACCTTTTCAATGACACCAGTTTGGAGCATAAATTGTATCAGGTGAGCAGAATAAAATCTAGACTGCACCCCAGGTCCCTTCACGGAGCTTCTCAGATTTCTGAGTTCCATACCCAAGAGGAGCCAAAACGAGCTATTCCAAAGCTGAGAAGCCCTCCCTACCTTCAGTCTCATTCATCTCTGACTTCGAACACAAGATCTCATCTGACTGGGAGTGAAGGGCCCGCCAGAAATGTGCGAGGAGAATTTGAACAGACCCAGGACCAGAGGGGGATTTATACATGTGCACTGGGTTAGACATCTCTCCACAGAAACAGCTGTTGGTGAACAGGGTGTTGCTGAGCAAAGGTGACACTCACAGGAGGGTCGATGTGAATAGTCGTTTCTCCCAGTGTGGTTTTCCATGGGGACAAGCTGTCTCCACATTCCAACACACATGCTGAACGATGTGGAAGAATGACTCACCACAGGCTTTGACAAACCAGGGGGGAAAGGGAGGAGCTGTTTTCTCAATAGCTTAGCCTTTAGCACCAGAATATATGCATAACCTTTCCTCAGAGTTGGAATGCACTTGGTCCAGGTTGGCCTTTCCAATCCTGGAGAAAATAGTAGTCTTTTGAAGTGGTCAGCAAGTTGTATCCTGGAATTCCAGACCGGAAAGGGCACTTCAAGATAATGTAGATCCAAAACCTCATTTTGCAGACTTTTTTTTAAAGTTAGGCTTGAATTTGTTTGTATAGGAACTCCCAGAGAGTTAGCTGACAGAGCAGAGACTAGAACTGCCAGTTCAGCATTCTGTCCACATAATGATTCCTTTTCCAGCAGAAGGAATAGGCATCTAACTTTCTAACAAAGTTACACAGAAACTTCAAGAAAGAGCAAGGAACTAGCTTTTCTGTGCTAAAACTTTCAGTTCCAAGGCCTGGCACCAGCACATTCTTATAGATATAATCTAGGATTTTTTTTATATTTTAATTTTTAACTTTTACACAGAGGAATATTTAACTGAAAAGGGACAATCCAAAATAGAAAAATTTACTCCCCCAACATGTATGAAGCACAATCCTTCTATACAGCTTCTGTATCTGGGGAGGGAAAGGGAATTGGAGTCTTAGCTTAAGTTGGTTCCTACAGAGTACAGTCCCAATTTCAAGTCCAAAGCACCCATGGGGCTCAGGTTCAAGGCCCCCTGACTTCTTAGGGCTTCTGTGCTTAGCTGGATGACCAACTGCATCATCTGCCTGCAATCCTGTCTTCACAGTCACCATGGCTCAAAATCCCCAATTTAATGGTTCCAGCAAGTAAAGATACCTGAAGAACCCTAACTGTGCTTTGACATTCTTTATTTCCCCAGCCATCAATAAATGATGCATTTGGACCACACAGCAATAACAACATAAGTCTCATACCTGATATTCTGAGACAGTCCCTCAGTTTTTTTAAGCCCTGCATAGGGTATAAGTTCTTGCCTCTTTACAATTCCAAATCTCTAGAAACATCACTTTCCTCTTTTTTTCTTGTAAATATCTCCCTCTTCCATCCTTCCCCATCCCCTATTTTTCTCCATCTCCCAACTATTCCCATTCTCCATCAGTAGCTATTTGGAAAGGTCATTTTATACAAGCAAGGACCCCACACTAGACAAAGTTGTATTGTGTGGCTGCTCGCAATCAAAAGAGTAAGTAGCTTTTTGGTTGTTCGCCAGTTAAAGGGGAGAGCATGTACCGGCCCTTTCTGCTGCCAACAGGGACCCCTCATTCTTGTTATTTCCCCACTGTCATGTGACCCTGAAACCCAACCCCTGTTGAAGGTGTAACAGCCAGGCCTATTCCTCAGACAGTCAGGGTAGTTAGTTTTCCTCTAATGGAAGCCACTGTCTCCATATGATAGACAGCTTACCTTGTCCGAGATGATAAGTCTAGTTTCCTGTTGTAAATTGTCTGCTTGTTTCTTGCTCCTTTGGCTCAGCATTCCACAATGGCAGAATGCTTTCTCTTTGTTTTTATTTTATTTTCATCCCCCTCTTCCAGGTGAACCTTTTGTTGCTGCCTGACTAGTCTACTCACTATCTCCCAAATAAGGCTTAAGCCTTCCAATTTCAGTGCCTACACTCACACCACTATTACCTTCCTCTTCTCCATGCCCAATCCCCACCCCCAAATTCTCTTCCCTTTAGGATTATAGATTAAGGTTCTGGAAGGGAACTTAGAGAGGTCATCTGGCCCAGCCCCATCTTTTACACATTAGGAATCTAAAGCTAAGCTCCAGAGGTCACACGTATATTAGTCAAAATGTATTTATTAAGAGCCTATGTGCCAGACACTGTGTTAATAACGAGATACAAAGCATGAAGAATGAATCAATTCCTATTCCCCAAGAGCATACATTTGAATAGGGGGAGACAACAGATAGATAGATGATAGATAGATAGATAGATAGATAGATAGATAGATAGGCAGATAGAGAGAGAGAGAGAGAGAGAGAGAGAGAGAGAGAGAGAGAGAGGGAGACACACACACCATAAATATGGAGTTTATACACATACACAAAGTAGTTAAGAACAAGTGGTTTGAAAAGGAGGCTTCTAGCAGTTGAAAGGACCAAGAAAGGCTTCATGTAGAAGATGGTATCTAAACCGCATCTTAAGGATTCAGTCTTGTTATTCAGATATTTCTGTCATATCTGACTCTTTGTGACCTCATTTGGGGTTTTCTTGGCAAAAATACTGGCGTGGTTTGCTATTTCTTTCTCCAACTCATTTTGCAGAGGAGGAAACTGAAGCAAACAGGGTTGAGTGACTTCACCAGGGTCACACAGTAAATATCTAAGGCCAGATTTGAATTCAGGAAGATAAGTCTCTATCTACCATACCACCTAGTTGCTCAAGGACTTTTATCAGGCAGAGGTAAAGAAGGAGTACATTCCAATCAAAACAAAGGCATGGAAGTGGGAGACTGAGTGTCATAGGTAAGGAACAGAGAGAAAATTAGTTTGACTGGATTGAAGAAAGTCAGTGGCGGGCAGAGCTAGGATTTAAGGCTAATCTTCTAACTCTGAGTCCCTCTTCATTGCCCCTGCCCATAGATACTATCTTCACTGGGAATTCTGTGATTATGCCAGAGTCCTCGAGGATGTTTTGCATAGGAAAAGATGCCTTTCAGGATGGAAAGAAAAGTTTTTCATCTAAGTTCTCATTCATATAAAGTGTTTTAAAGCTCACGTAGCACTCTCCTTACAGCTCAGTTTGGTATTTATTATTACCCTCATTTTCAAAAGAGGAAATTGAGGCTCAAAGAGATCAAATGACTGATCATATCACCAGGAAATGCCAGACATAAATTTCTACTGATTCCAGGTCAGGGTCTCTTTCCATTATACCACATGGCCTTTTACTATTCCAAAGAAGCAAAAGAGGCTGAGCAAATCCAGGTCAAAAGCTGAGAAACTTCTTTTAGATTATGTAGAAAAGAATCTTGCCCCAACCCAATCCCTCTTGCTGCCCAAAAAGAACTGCCAATCTTGGTATATCCAGAAATTTTTCCATTGGCTATCTGTTAAACTTGCCAGCATTGGGTCATTTACTCCATTGGGTATTCTTAACTAAACCACTGCTATGTGCCAGGCTCACAATGGCATCCTCCAGAATGCTATGAGATCTAAGACATAGTCCCAGCTAAAAGAATTTATAATCTAGTTGAAAAGGTGTGATGCACATCTGAAAAGATAGTCCAAAACACTAGCCCTTTTATGTTAAGAACCAGATGAGAAGTCAAGATTGCCACTTTAATGGAAGTTCTGAAGAGAGAAGGATAAATGTGGGATGGATTAAGATTAAGGAGGACTTCACAGAGGAGATTTATTGATTTAGACCCAGAAAAAACTTTGAAGATTAATCAAACAAGCTACTCTGTGTCAGGCACTGCGCTAGTTAACAATCACTGATGGAAAGACAAAAAATAAAAGGGTCCTTGCCCTCATGGAGGTTATAGTCAATTGTGGCAGACAACATGTACAAAAATAAGTAAATACAGAATAAACATAAGATCATTTGATGGAGGGTAAAGGTTAGCAGGTGGGGAAGGAATCAGAAAAGAAGCCTAGTGTAAAAGATGGTGCCAGGGCTTAACTTTGAAGGAAGATAAAGATCATATATTTGATGCCTGAGTCAATTGGGAGCCACAGAAATTTTTGAGGAGAGTGATACAATCAGACCCATATTTTAGGAATGTGACTTTGATAGAAATATGGAGGATGGATTATGGAGACTAGAGACTCAAGGCAAGAAGACCTATTAAGGTGTCTTTATAACCATAGCCTAGGCCAGAGGGTTTAGGTATAAGCGAAAATAAGAAAGAAATTCCCTAGAGGTAGAATCAACAAGATTTGGCAATTGACTGGTTACACTGGGTGAGGAAGAATGAAGAGACAAGAATGACTCTAAAGTTGCCAACCCGGTGACTAGAAAGATGGTGGTGACTTCCATAGAAATAGAAAGTCTGAAAAAGGTTTGGAGAGGAAGCAATTCTGCTTTTGACTTGTTATGTTTGAGATGCCTATAGAACATCCCACTGGAAATGCCCAATGGACAGCATGGCAAGATGAGAAAAGAACTCACAAGAGACACTAGAAAGGATTGGGTTCATAGAACTGGAGGTCCACTGCACAAAAAGGATAACATCTATAAAAGAGAATATATGTGGAGAGAAAAGAGGTCCCAGGGTGGAGGTTTGGGGAACACGCTGAGTTAGGAGGAAGAGTATGGATGATGATCTAGAAAAGGAAACTAAGACAGAGGAGCCAGACAGGTCCAAGGAGAGACAAGAGGGACAATATCAAGAAAACCCAGAGAGCAAAGAGGGTACAGGAGAAAATAGTGTGGTCAGGAGTGTCAGATGTTGCACAGAGGTCAAGAGGAACGAAGACCAAGGCGAGATCCTTACATTTGACAATGAAGAGATCACTGGCAATTTTGGAAGAAGCAGTTTCACTTAAACAATGAGTTTAGAGGTCACACTACAAGGTGTAGAGACGTTAGTGAGGAGAGAGTGAATGTAGTGAATTTAGACTTTTTCCCAAGAGTTTGACTCTGGAGAGGATGTAAGACATTGGGCAAAATCTTAAAGAGATAGTGGAGTGGCGTAAAGTGCTTTTTAAGGTTGATGGAGACCTGGGTATGTTTGTGGACAGCAGTAGGAGGTCAGCTAGATGGAGAAATGGGTAAAGTGCTGAACCTTGAGTAAGGAAAATTCGTCTTCATAAGTTCAAATCCAACCTCAAACATTTACTTGTGACTCTGGACAAATCACTTAATCCTGTTTGCCTCAGTTTTCTCATCTGTAAAGTGAGCTGTAATGGCAAACCAATCCAGTATCTTTGCCAACAAGTCCCCAAATGGGGTCATGAAAAGTCCAACAGGACTGAAAAACAACTGAATAACTGATCAAAGGGCTAAGCAAACTGAAAGGGCGGCTGGAGAGAAGGGTGGTTTTTGCTTAAGTTGATGGGAACTGAAAGTCAAATATGACTGTATAAATGAGTGACAGAGGAATTATCGAAATGCTACCATTTCTCACATGACATGATGAACATGGCAAGAAGGAAGAATAGTGTGCCTTCCTGAGTGCTGCCCAAATGACATTCTGAATTCCCATCAGTCCTGCTACCTGGGATGGATTTCATCATTTTTTCCAAAACAGCTTTTTTAGGGGCTCCAATAGATTGATGCATTAAATCATAAGATATAGGATTATAGTTAGAGTTAGGGTTAGAAGCAATGAGTATAGATCTGTATCCCAAAGAAAGCATAAAAAAGGGAAAAGAACCCACATGTACAAAACTATAGCAACTCTTTCTATGGTAGAAAGAAACTGGAAATTGAGGTGAAGTCCATCATTTGTGGAATAACTGGACAAGTTGTGGTATATCATTGTGATGGAACACTATGGTGCTATAAGACATGATGAGCAGGTGAACTTCAGAAAAACTGGGAAAGATTTATATGAATTGATGCTAAGAGAAGGGAACAGAACCAAGAGAGCATTGTGCACAGTAACAGTCATGTTGTGCCATAATTGACTTTGATAGACTTGGCTCTTCTCAGCAATGCAATGAACAAAGACAATTCCAAAAGACTCATGAAGGAAAATGCCATCCACATCCAGAGAAAAAACTACTGAGTCTGAATGCAGATCAAAGCATACTATTTTCTCTTTTTTTTTCTTTCTCATTTTTTTCCTTTGGTTCTAATTTTTCTTTTACAACATGACTAATGTGGAAATATGAAGGAAGAAGGAGGAGGAGGAGGAGTGAGTATGAGCCCTTCCCTCCACAATGACTCACAAGATGTTTTCAGCTTAGGAATCATTTGCCACCTGAGATCAGCTACCTCTTTGTGAGTCAGAATGGGGTCAAAATTCAATTTAGGCAGAGTTTGAGCCAAGCTTTCAAGGATGTGTAGGCTTTAAACCAAAGAAAAGTTAACAAGCTTTTATTAAGTGCTTAGTATGACTAAATTCTGAGGGGACAAAAAAAACACAAAATATAACCCCTGTCCTCAAGGAGTTCATAATATAATGGAGGAAACAACTTGCAAAAAACTGTGTGTAAACAAGATGTATGTGCTTAATGAATTTCAATCTCAATGGGAAGGTACTAGTACTAAGGGAATAGGGATAGGTTTCTTGTAGGAGGTGGGGTTTTGGCTAGGACTAGAAAGAAACCAGGGAAGTCAGCAAGTGGAAGTGAGGAAAGAAAGAATTCCATGCTTGGAAGACAGTCAGTGAAAATACCTAGAGTCCAGAGACTGAAGGTGGTGTACAAGGAACAGCAAGCAAGCCAATGCTGCGGAATCAGAAAGAATCTGTGGGGGAGTAAGGTGTAAGAAGACTGGAAAGTCAGGAAGAGGGCAGGTTATGAAGAACTTCAAAAGTCAAGTAGAAGATTCATATTTGATCCTAGAGGTAATAGGGAGCCACTAGAGTTTATTGAATATGAGAATGACACGGTCAAACCCATACTTTAGGAAGATCACTTTGACAGCTGAGTGGATTGGAGAGAGAAGAAACTTGAGGCAAGTAGGGCAATGAGCATAGTATTGCAGTTGGCCAGAGAGGTAATGAGAGCCTTCATCAGAGTGGTGGCAGTGTCAGAGGAAAGATGGAGGTGTATATGAGAGATGTGACAAAGATAGAATAAACTGGACGTGGTGACAGATTGGATGGGGGTAGAGTGAGAAAAGAGTGAGGAGTTGAGACATCTACATTGTGAACCTGGGTAAATGGGAAGATGGTTGTGTCCTTTACAGTTAGGAAGTGGGAAGGGTTGAGGTGGGGGCAGTAAAGATATGAGTTCAGTTTTCAGTTTCAGATGTCCAATAGACAGTTGGAGGTATGAGCTTGGAGTTCAAGAGAGAGGTTTGGAATGGGTAAATAGATCTAAGGGGGGAAGGAGCCAAGATGGCAGAGTAGAAAGACTCACGTATGCTAGCTCCGAACCCACAGCCCATAAATTTTCTGTAAAAAGAACTCCCCACAAAATCTGGAGCAGTGCAAGCCACGCAGAAACATAGTGGAAGAGATTTCCCTTCCAGAGAGCCATGGAAAGCCATCCCCAGGCTTCTGTCATGCTCCGGACAGCGAAGCGCACCTCTGCGCTGCCCTGGCCACATGGCTCCAGAGGAGCAGATTCGAACAGGCTTCAGGGAAGGAACCTCCAGCTGCCATGAAGGTCCCTCCACCCACAGGTGCTCCAGGTCAGTGAGAGAGACATCTGAGCTGGCCAAGAGGGGAGCAGGGTGTCTCTGTAACTTGGGCCCCCTAGGGAGGCAGCAGCAGAGGCAGTGACGGAGACAGGGACAGAAGCAGACCTGGGATCCCCAAGCAGACAGGAGCTCAGGGCCATTACTGAAGGTCTATGCATAAACCTCCTGAGGAAACTGAGCCTGGGAGGCGGCCCTGCCCCCACCCTAGCACCAGAACTTAAGCTCACATTGAATAGCAGTCGGGCCGCCACGGAAAACCCCGAGGCTGGGAAGCAGCATTTGAATCTCAGACCCCAAGCACTAGCTGGGCAGATCTAGGCAGGGGTGGACAGGAATCTCAGAAGTCAAGTAACTGGCTGGGAAAATGCCCAGAAAAGGGAAGAAAAATAAGACCATAGAAAGCTACTTTCTTGGGGGACAGATGTTCCTGCCTTTCATCTCTGATGAGGAAGTACAGTGCTTACCATAAGGGAAAGACGTGGAGGTCGGGGTCTCTGTATCCCAGACATCCGAGGTGGATGTCTGGTGGGCTCAGGCCATGGAAGAGCTCAAAAAGGATTTTGAAAATCAAGTTAGACAGGTGGAGGAAAAACTGGGAAGAGAAATGAGAGAGATGCAAGAAAAGCATGAAAAACGGGTCAATACCTTGGTAAAGGAGACCCAAAAAACGCTGAAGAAAATAACACCCTGAAAAATAGGCTCACTCAATTGGCAAAAGAGGTTCAAAAAGCCAATGAGGAGAAGAATGCTTTCAAAAGCAGAATTAGCCAAATGGAAAAAGAGGTTCAAAAGCTCACTGAAGAAAATAGTTCTCTCAAAATTAGAATGGAACAGATGGAGGCCAATGACTTTCTGAGAAACCAAGAAATCACCAAACAAAACCAAAAGAATGAAAAAATGGAAGAGAATGTGAAATATCTCATTGGAAAAACAACTGACCTGGAAAATAGATACAGGAGAGACAATTTAAAAATTATGGGACTACCTGAAAGTCATGATCAAAAAAAGAGCCTAGACATCATCTTTCATGAAATTATCAAGGAAAATTGCCCTGAGATTCTAGAAGCAGAGGGCAAAATAAGTATACAAGGAATCCACCGATCACCACCTGAAAGAGATCCAAAAAGAGAAACTCCTAGGAACATTGTGGCCAAATTCCAGAATTCCCAGGTCAAGAAGAAAATATTGCAAGCAGCTAGAAAGAAACAATTCCAGTATTGTGGAAATATAATCAAGATAACACAAGATCTAGCAGCTTCTACATTAAGGGATCAAAGGGCGTGGAATAAGATATTCCAGAAGTCAAAGGAACTAGGACTCAAACCAAGAATCACCTACCCAGCAAAACTGAGTATAATACTTCAGGGGAAAATATGGTCTTTCAATGAAACAGAGGACTTTCAAGCATTCTTGATGAAAAGACCAGAGCTGAAAAGAAAATTTGACTTTCAAACACAAGAATGAGAAGAAGCATGAAAAAGGAAACAGCAAAGAGAAGTCATAAGGGACTTACCAAAAGTGAACTGTTTACATTCCTACATGGAAAGACAATATTTGTAACTCTTAAAACGTTTCAGTATCTCAGTAGTTGGTGGGCCCACACACAGACGCACACACACATACATGCACATACACACATGTACATGCATGCACGCACACACACATACACAAATGCATGCACACACAGAGACAGAGAGCACAGAGTGAATTGAATAGGATGGGACCATATCTTAAAAGAAATTAAGGTAAACAGTGAGAGAGAAATGTAGTGGGAGGAGAGAGGGTGAAATGGAATGGGGTAAAATTATATCTCATTCAAGAGGCAAGCAAGAGATTTTAGTGGAGGGAAAAAGAGAAGAGCTGAGAAAAAACATGAAGTTTACCCTCATCACATTTGACTAAAGGAAGGAGTAAAATGCACACTCATTTTGGTATGAAAACCTATCTTACAATACAGGAAAGTGGGGGAGAAGGAGATAAGCAGGGAGGGAGGGATGATGGAAGGGAGAGCAATGGGAGGAGGGAGCAGTTTGAAGTCAACACTCAGGGAGGGACAGGATCAAAAGACAGAATAGAAACAATGGGGGGCAGAATAGGAGGGAGGGAAATACAGTTAGTCTTACACAACATGACTATTATCGAAGTCATTTGCAAAACTACACAGATATGGCCCATACTGAATTGCCTGCTTTCCCAAAGGGAATGGGTGGGGAGGGAGGGATGGGGAGAATTTGGAACTCAAAGTTTTAGGAACAACTGTTTAGTATTGTTCTTGCTACTAGGAAATAAGAAATACAGTTAATGGGGAATAGAAAGTCATCTGGCCCTACAGGACAAAAGAGAAGATGGGGACAGGAGAAGGGAGGGATGATAGAAGAGAGGGCAGATTGGTGATAGGGAAAATTAGAATGCTCGGTGTATTGGGGTGGGGGGAGGGGACAAATGGGGAGAAAATTTGGAACCCAAAAATTTGTGAAAATGAATGTAAAAAGTTAAATAAATAAATTTATATTTAGAAAAAAAATAAATAGATCTAAGAATCATCTGCATAGAGATGACAATTTATTCAAGGACAGCTGGTAGTATGGATAGCTAGATGGCATAGAGCACCTGGCCTGGAGTCAAGAAGATTTGAGTTCAAATCTGACCTCAGACACTTACTAGTTGTGTGACTCTCAGAAAGTCACTTAATCCTGTTTGTCTCATCTGTAAAAATGAGCTAGAGAAAGGAATGGCTAGCCACTCCAGTATCTTTGCCAAGAAAATCCTAAATGGGGTCACGAACAGTCAGACATGATTGAAAAGGCTGAACAACAGCAAAAGCTGGTAGTATAGAGAAGGAAGAGAAGAGACTCCAGGACAGAACCTTGAGTTATGCTCATAATTATCAAGTGTGACCTAGGTGAAGATCCAGCAAAGATGGAGAAGCTGTGACAAATGGGTTAGAGAACAACCAGGAAGGTGTGGAGTTATGGACATTTAGAAAAGAAGACAGTGACTGACAGTGTCAAAGGCTTCAGAGCAATTTTTTAAAAAGATAGGGATTGAGAAAAGGCCATCAGATTTAGAAATTAGGAGATCATTAGCACCTTCAGAGGGAGCAATTTCACTTGAAAGATAAGGTTGGAAACGAAAGTGCAGAGAATTAAAAAGAGAGTGAGAAAGGAGATGGACACATTGTTTGTAGATGGTTTTCCTTAAAGAGTTTAGCCCCAAAGGGAAGAGAGATATAGGATAGCAGCTAAAAGTTAGGGATGAAACAAGGGAGGTTTGGCTTGTTGTTTTGTTTTTGGGGGTTATTTTGAGGATGAAGGAGACATGGGAGTGTTTGTAGGCAGCAGGAAAACCTCCAGTTGAGATGAAGCATCCAGTACAAATGAAATAAACCCTTATTAATCATGCATTTGGCAGCTATCCCCACGTCCTTCCAAACAGAAGCCTTTGCCTTTTGCAAAACCCTGCTCCTGTGATGTAGCCTTCGTTGGTTCTTTGATGGAACTCATTTTAAAGATTCCCCTCAGACTCACTTTGTACTCATCAGTGAATAAAGCCATCAAAAGGAGGGAAAGGTTGGAAGTAATGAGTGGGGAATCGTGGGGAGGGCAGGATGGTAGTTTAGCGATTAATCAATATTACATAGTTTAAACATATAATAAAAGGACATAAATGATTTTAATAAGGCCCATGATTAGTCTGTAATTGTTCCACACAGAAGGAAGAACACCTGCATACAGGATTCCTCTTCTGCTCCTTCCCATCTGGGTATTGAATAACATTAGGCGATAGAGAAGCTCTTGGCCTGGATGCAAAGTTTACTTTTGCTATTAAGTCCATATGCCACCCCACCTCCACCCTTGCCCCATGCCTCAGGGTTGCAGGCAGCAAGTAAGCCTCCAGCTTTACCTGAGTGCTAGCTGCTGAGGTATCCATTTCTTATTCAGACTTTTAAGTACAGGTACATACAACACTCTTGAGGAAATATGATAAGCTGCCTTCCTGAAGGAGGTCAGTAGACACATCTCCCAACTTTCAAAAGGAACTGTTTGGGATAATTAATCAACACATTCCCACCACCAAGAGTTTGTTTTATATCAGAAGACTTATAATTAAAGAAACAATAGCAGAGTTTTCTTCCTAAGGAATGCTAATTATATTTAGCACTCTGACACATCAACAATTCTTCCCCAATATTTATAAATCAAATAGAAGATGTTTGCAGGGAAAGAATTTTGCATAGGCCAAATGAAGTGATCTACAGAGAACTACCACAGCTTAAAATGGAGAGGGTCATATTTTTCAAAACAGGTTTCCAACAGGCCTTTGAAATCACTTTAATGCCTGTAGATAGCTGGACCAGCAAGGAAATGCATTTGCAATTGCTAAATTGCACTCCCAATTGCTTAATTACACCTTCAGACCCTAATTTGCTAAGGGTGCAACTTAGCCCCTGTGGGTGTAATTACCTGCTAGGGACACCACTTAGAAATGCAGAGATTTCGCTGGTAAAACCAGCACAGCTGCAAAGGCAACCTTTCTCTTGGGCAATCTGTCCAGGGGAGCATGGAAAGGCATCCCTGAAACGAAAAACCCTGGGCGCTTGGTCAGTCACCATAGGATTAAATGAGATCAAGTACTTATAGGAACTTTAGAAAACATGGAATGCCAATAAGTGTCATACCACACAAGCAACCCAAAGATACTCACTGATTGCTAAGTACAGAGAAGCTATGTCCAAGAGCAAATGGCTGCCCCAGATGTGGGCATCTTTGGAGGCATTGTGATAGGAAGAGCATATATTGATTACCCCCCCTTCAACCCACCTATCTACAGACTCCTCAAAAAGAAGTTTTGTTTGGTAAGAACTGGTGCTGGGAGTGGATGATGGAAGCAGATAGCATAGCCTGGAATGAATTCAGAAACTGATATGGGGCACACCCACAAAGGTACATTGCCAGATTCTTCCTTCCTAAGGGATGGCAATCTTCTTAGATAAGCCCTTTTGCCATTCATATAGTGATCCTTGACTTGTTCAATATAACACATACTGAAGCAGCCACTATACTAAGCACTGTACCAGGCACACGGAGTACATGCAATGTTGAAGATAACATGAGTCCTACTATAATTTGAGTCCTAGAATGTTAAAACTGGGAGGAATCTTTAAGATAATCTAGTTCAATCTCTTGAATTAAAAAATGGGGTACTTATGCCCCAGAATGGTTCAATGACTTACCACAAGTCACACAGCAAGTGACTAGAACCTGGTCTTCTGACTCCTAGGTCCAGGCATGCATAAAGGTCCAGGAATTCTAGGCTGCACTAGCCTAGATTGGTTGTTCCTTCTACTCACCCTAGAGTAAGCTTGCATACCATGGCCCTAGTTCTAGACATGCCTGTGCTCCCAGAACAGCGGTTTTCCTGGAATGGGTGATGGATGGAAAATATTTTCTATCATTCAGCCATTTAGAATCTTGTTTATTCTACAGGCAACTGGGAACCCCAAAAAGCAATGGAGAGGCAGTCAGACCTATGCATCTAATGTGAAAATGTTTAATGTGAATGTATATGTAGAGACTATATTAGATTGCATGCCGTCTTGGGAAAGGAGGGAGAGTAGGGAAGGGGAGAAAATTTGGAACCCAAAAGCTTGTAGAATTGAATGCTATAAACTAAAAATATAAAAGAAGAGTCCTTTGGTAGCTCTATAAACCATAAATAAGAGAAGAAACCAGTGAGCTGGGTGAAGATGGTATTGAGAGTCTAACCTAGGGCAGTGAACAGGAATGGGAAGAAAAAGGGAAATATAGCAGCTATAGCTAACTGGGATTTGAATACGAATTATTAAGCACTCCCATTGTGCACATCAGACCAAACTGAAATGTACATTTAGTTTTACCATTCAAATTATGGAAATGTTTATCCACTCAAGACCCAGTGAAAATAATAATAATGAAAACTCCCTCCCTTTCACATTGTATGAGTCTTCTTCCGATTCTATAGGGAATAGGCAAATCATTTCTTTGAGAATTGAGCACTTCTTGTGTTTTACTCCCATGTGCACGTAGAAATGGTGACTTGATCTGATATCCATGACTGGAATCTAAAGGAAGGCTTCCATTTCTCTTTGTTGGGTAGGTATTGCTAATTCATTCTTCACTAGACTGAGACAGTCAGGTCTATCCACTCTAGCCAATGAGGAGCATGTTGAAGACATCTCTGCCTATGTCATCCCAAGCTCATGGATATAACAGTCTTCCTATTAGCGGAAGGTTCTCTTTTAGTAAGAATGGGCATAATCTACTGCTCCAACACTGAGGCAAGAACACATGAGCTTTCAAACATTATAGAGTCCTTTAAAAGTACTTGTGAAAACTCTCAAATGGATGTGCTACTTCATCCATTTTTTTCATATGTGAAAATATGTTTAATGTGAATGTATATGTAGAGACTATATTAGTTGGGATCCATTTTTTTCGTATGTGCTACTTGCTTTCATATATATGTGTATATATAATATATACACTATACATATAGTATATACATTTTTGTTCTTCCATTGAATTGCTGAATTTCCAAAATTCCTAATGCTCTTTCCTTCACTAAGTTCCCAAAAAACTGCAGATGTTCTTAACTTTTATGGGGCGGAGTGGAGGTCACAGAAATGGGTGAGTCCTTCAGAATTTACCTACATACAAAAACACATCCTTTTGGCTGGTGAACCTTGGTAAACAAATGGAGACAATGAAATTTATCTGAGGAAGTGGTATTTTTAGGACATAGAAAATCACAGAGGTGATAGGCCAACCCAGAGGTTATCTAGCTGAAATTTTCACTCCTAAAAGTCTCTTCTTAAACTCCTTCTCCAAGGTTCAATCTGCCTCTGCTTACATTTGCTAGTGATGGGAAATTCATCCCTCACAAGGCCTTTGATTTCACTGTGGAACAGTTGCTAATGCCCTCCCCAACTCTGCTGGAAACTACTTTGTATCTACATTGTATATGCTTTTATGTGCACCCTCTGTCTCATACTGGCCCACACACATATGCCAAAATATAAGCTTCTTATGGACAGGGACTATTGGGAGAGTTTGTCTTTGTAGCCTCCCCCTCCCCAAAAAAACACACCCTTAATACCTGGCACACAGTGGATGCTTTTAAAAACTTGTTAAGTAAACAAATAAATGAACATATGAATGAATGGATGGATGAACATTTCTAATTTTTAGAGCACTGACTCCAGATCTGCCTCACTTCCCTATAACTTCCATCTCTGGCATCTGAAACTGAACACTGTATTCCAGGGATGGTTAGACCAGAGTAGCACACAGAAGGACTGTTCTGGATACTGTAGTCTAAGACTATATTAGCTTTTCTGGCCTCCACATTACACCGTTGAGTCATGTAGACCTGTTTGGATGGGGACCTTCAGTTTTGCTACAATGAAGAGGAACTTGACAATGGTGCTGTAGAGTTGACATTTGTAAACAGAACAGGGTATTTTATTGATGGGACTGAGAGTAAGGTGAAGGAGTGTGGTGACAGACAAGAGTTATACTTCCCTTCCTCTTTTTTTTCTTTTCTTACCCACCCCACCCCCATTTGAAGACCAACAGCCCCCAGGACTATTGTGAGAGAGAAAGTCATGGAGTAGACCTGGACAATTTGGGTTAATTTTTCCTTGTGAATTGATTGAAGACCTAATTGTAAAAGAATGTAAATGCAGTTTTTAGCATTTGGGGAAAGAACTCCTGAGACCTCAGAACTTAGCCCCAGTGCCTGGCACATAGTAGGTGTATATTAAGTATTTACTGACTGACAGAATCCAGGGACTTCCTAATTGAGTGCTTTCAACGTTTTTGGTGACTTTAACAGTCTTGGGAATTTCCTTTACCTGGGGGTCTTAGAATAGATCTTTAGTTAAAAGACTGTTCAAACCCTGAGGCTCTGAGTGATTCATTGTAGCAGATACAGAACTGTTCCCAGGACACACATCCTATACTTGATAACTGTTTGTTTTAAACATAGTGTAGGACTAGAGTTATTTCTTCTACGAATAATATTTTGAGTTGTTCTCTATGGTTCCACTCTGTGGAATGCTAAATCTGTCATCCATTATATATTATCTAGTCATTCCACTATCCATCAAACATGGAGATTTGGAGCTAGCAGGAACTTCAAAGGCTGTCTAGTCCAAGTTCAACCCTCATTTTACAGGTAAGAACAACAAGGCCCAAGAGATGAAGTAATTTGGCTAATGTCACACAGGTAGTTAAGTTGTGGAATAACCTCAAAGAGTGAAGAGTTAGATCCCTGGGCCAAACTCCTACCCAAGCAAATCCTGGAGTGGAGGATGGGAGTGGGTCCCTCCAGGTTCATAAGTGGTACATTTCTGAGGGAAAAAAGTAGCACCTTTGCAAAGACATCCTTTGAAAGCCTACTTTGTAACCTACTTGTTTAGCTGGTCCCACTATTGTAACAAAATGATACAAATACTGGAAGGATCACTGATTTTGTTGGTGTGAACAACTCCCTCCCAGTTCACACAGGAATTGTCTGAGACTCAAAACACCGAATGTCATATGCAGGATCACATAGTTCATAAGTCAAAGAAGCAAGATTTAAACCCAGATCCTTCCTCACTTCAAACCCAGCACTCTATTATACCATGCTGCCCCCATATAAAACCAAAATAAAGCAATGTGGATCAATAAGAGTAATCTTCCTCCAAAGTCCTTCTCTGATTCCTATTTATGACATAGAAGTAGCTCAGTTCTCAAAGGCTATGCATTAGAATAAGATAATACTGATAATAACAATAAATAATGATAATACAGTGCTTACTATACGCTCAGTACTTTAGAAGTATTATCTCTTTTGAGCATCATAACAACCCTGTGAGGTAGGTACTATTATTATCCCCATTTCACAGATGATGAGGAAACTGATGCAGACAAAGATTAATGACTTGCCCAAGGTCAAACAGCTCATAAGTATCTGAGGCAGAATTTGAACTCAGGCTTTCCTGTCTCCAGGACCAGAGCTCTCTGTCCACTAGTCACATATAAAGCTCCGATAACTCCTAGCATAGTGTAAATGTCTTGAGAACAGGTCCAGAAATAGATTATATGTCATCCGGTGAACAATCTAATTCAAGGAGTCCCATTGCCATAGAGTATTTAATTTAATTTTCTTTTTTGCCAAATCAATTTATGAAGACAGTTTACTAAGCCATCAAGGAGTAACAATCTGCAACAGTGACAAGAGTACCCAGACCTTTGGAATGATGGAAGTTTGGTGTATTGAAATAAAGCAATATTGATAGGTAAGTCAATTATCATGGAAGAAATATGGTGGTTCCAATTGCACCAGGTATTTGTTTTGATTTTTTGTGGCAGTTGTTGTTTGTTTGTTTGTAGAGGTGATCAAGATTAAGTGACTTTTCCAGGTTCATACAGCCAGTAAGTGTCTGAGGCCAGGTTTGAACTCAGGTCCTTCCTCCAGGATCTGTGCTCCACTCACTGTACCACCCAGCCACCTCTATTTTATTTTTTTTTTTTGCCAAATAAAATGAGCATTTCTACGTGCTCATTCAAATAGAATAAAGAAGTCTGTAAGTGAATCTGAGACTCTCATGTATTTCTTACTCACCTACATCAGTTAGATATCTTAGGGAACCAGGAACACTGATGTTATTTCAGAATATCCCTTCCCTCGACACTTGTTTCCTCATCCATAGAGGTGATAGGAATTTGGATTCAGTGTAAGAGAGAGCTTTCCAACATTTAGAAAATGGTCTGCCCAGGAGGTAGGGGGCAGAAATGTCCAGGCAGAGACCAGTGTGCCAGGGATGGATCAGGCAGAAAGTTGAGTTACATGGCCTCCGAGGTCCTTTTCACATCTGAAATTCTATGAATCCATCATCCTAAAAGTATGAAAAGACTGCAAAAAACAATGTAAAATCATTCAGTCTTAGGTTAGATTAATAGACATATGAGACACAAAACAGAAAAGCAATTGCCCCATTGAATTCTTTGGTCAGACCACACCTAGAATATTTTACTCAATCCTGGATGCCCCATTTTAAGAGGGGTTTTCTCAAACTGGAGAATTTCTTACGAAGGCAGATGGAAAGGATCTAGAAACCATGTCCTGTCTGGAACAATTAAAGGAGCTTGAAATACTTGTCCTTGGGGGGGGGGGGGGGGGGAGGGAAGAGGCCATGAGGAAGTGGTTTCCTCAAATACATGAAGGATTATCATATGAAAAAGTATTATATTTATTTTACATCAAATCAACAATATACATTTATGAAGCCTCAATTATGTGCCAAGAATTGTGTTAAGTGCTAGGGAGACAAAGAATGACCAAAACAATGCCTGTGCTCAAGAAGCTTACAATCTAATGCAAATAACTATTTATAAGCATGATATATACCAGATATTGGAAATTATCCTAGAGGGAAACCACTAGCATTAGTGTGAAGTTTTAGCTGAGACTTGAAGGAAATCAAGAGGCAGTAATAAGGAGGGAGAGAATTCCAGGCACGAGGGACAAATTAGTGAAAATGCATAGAGTCAAAAGTAGTGCATCTTGGTCAGGAAAGGCAAAGACACCAATATCTCACCAATTAGACATCAGTAACTCCTGATAGCCAGACTAGGGCCAAGGGATAGAAGTCCTGGGGAGTGTAGATTTTGCTCAATATATTGAAGTATCTTTTAAAAAATCATATATGTCAAAAAACAAAGTAAATGGGCTAACTTGTAAGGGAGTGAGCTCCTAATCAGTAAAGCAGTAAAAGCAGAACCTTGATGGTATAGAAGTCCTGTATAGTTCCCTGTCCAGGTGGGAGGTCAGATTATATGACATCTTATGTCCGTTCTATCTTTGAGAGCATGACTTGGTAAGATTTCATCTCCAAACTGAATGATTGTTTTATACTTGTCCCCTCCGGGACTAGATTAATATGAGAAATAAACAATATCCATGAAAACAGTGATAAAGGCATTACTGTCTTAGAAAAAAATCTTCCTAACTTCCAGGGAGAGAGGAACACAAGCATAAAGTTCTTTTCCTGGTCTCTTGGAGTGATTTTACACATTCTAGTTGGACATCGAAAAGGACTGGAAATGATTTGGCATCAAAGTTGAAAAATAGTACTCTTAAAGACATCATATCATAACAGAAGATTCCTGAGACAACAGAGTAAACTGACAGGGTCTGTACTGAAATAATAATCTCAACTCATCCCTGTCTCATCTGAGTAATAAAAATATAAGCATAATGATAGCATAAAATAATCATAAAGCTGCTGTCAGATTCACTCCCACCCTTTCGAATGAACTAAGCTTGTGTAAGGCAATAGCCTAGTGGTTATATAAGCCTAGGTGACATAGCTAATACCAATCATAGTTTATACAGTTGACCTGAAGGAGCCATCTCATCCTTGTAACTGGAATTTAGTCAGCTGGAGTAAAAGATTGATGCTCCTCTGTGGGAAGCTATTCCTGAGAAGTTATAAGCACTTCCACAGTTACAGCTGGAAGGGAAATTTGTGGAGCAACTTGTGGTGGACCCTTGCTTCTCACCTCGATCGACTACACCACAACCTCTAGGGGCTATATCTGCTTGAGAAGCAATACAATCATTGAACAGGTGCTGTTCAATCAAACAACTTTCCTGATTTCCCTGAGTTGAGCTAAATATTGTGATGAATGGAAATAAAGCTGGTTCTTGGGCAGGCTGAGAAGGGAGGAACCGAGAGAACTTTAGTGAGGGGGAGTGGAAGGAAAATGAACATAGATAAGAAAGATCTCCAATCTTTTACAAAGCATCTCACATTGACAGGCTCACCACAAGTCTCTTGTCTTCCTTCCCAGCAAAACTGCTTCAATTCGGCAACATATGGAACAGAGACTCATTGATAAACACAGAGAACATGAGAACAATAAAGATGGAAATGTATACACCTCCACCATGAAAGATGTTCAAGCAGAGACCCAAGGATGCATTGTTGTTTTCGCTATTCTATTTTCTATTTGTAGAACTCTGACAGTCTGGTTAGGACTGAATTGTGTGGGTGTGGAATAGCCATAATATGAATGCTCTTTAAAAGCACTTGTTTAATAGGGCATGTGTGTGTAGATGCATTTTGGAGAATAGAAACTGGCTTTTTTTTTCTTTTTTTGCCAAGTGAAGTAAAAATGTTGATGGGGATGAACCAGATGTGGACATGGTAGGTTTTCACATTTTGAGGTTACTGGAGAGGGAACTTGTGGTTAGATGCGGTGAGGCTAAATGGCCTTGGCGGTCACTTCAATTTTGTAATTCTAGTGTGAGTTTAGAAATGATTGTCGATCACTTCTGATTTTTTTCTTTGCTGTCCAGTCTCTTTACAATGATCCAGTGCCCTCAGGGTCTTATAGTATCTCCCACCCACCCACCAAGATTGAGTTAACAATGATTTGAAATGTAGTTGTAGGACTCCAGATTGGAATTTCAAATCCTAAAGCCACCTGAATGTTCTTAGTTCATCCTTGTCTTGTTTCTACCTCTTTTTGAGTCACATTTATGAAGAGACTGTTTAGGATTCTTAAAAAAACCTTACCTTTGGAACTTCAACCTGTTCAAACAAGGAATCAATGATGGATACATTAGATCTCCTCCCCCTCCCTTCATATTCCAAACATCGTGTATACACACATGTGTGTGTTTGTTCTTCCTTCATCCACTCCTATTTCTTGGGAACTGACAAATGGATCTTTTCAGAAACAAGATTTAAATGAAATCCTATTTTCAGCTTGAAAATTCAAAACCTGTGTTGAGGAAAGAAGGGGAAGGTAAGGGTGTTTTTTTAAATGTTTTTTCATAAACCTTAGCACCAAAGCAGTGAGTGCTCCCACCCTTCCAGAGTTGAATAAGTCCCTCTGTGCTAACTCCCAGACAACAATTACAGAAGGCAACATCTGAATCAACACAGTATCGTTTACTTAAAGAACTGACAGACCTTCCACTTGAACTGTTTTAAATTATTAGATGTCACTTTTGTTTTTCATAGAAATATGTAATTACAGTCATTTACAGATCCTATAATGCCTGCCTGGGGGAGGAGAAGCGTAAGCCCCAATGGTCCTCTCTTCCCCCTTTCCAATCAAGGAAAGAGAGGGCAAAAGAGAGGTGGAAGTTGTTAGACCACCTATTGAAAAGACTCCTGATTAATGGAGAGAAAATTTACTGGAGCAAAGTTGTAACTATCTTGCCCCTGAGAATTAATGAAGAAAGAAAGGCAAAACACTAACCCAGCCCACCCTTGCACCTTTCTTCTCCATTCTCCTTAGGGGCCAGGCCACCCAGTTCTGTCCTCCAGAAAAAAAGTGCCACTCTCTAAGGAATAAGTCACTGTCCCCAGTGTCATCAGGCATCAAGGCCAAGTAGCTAAAGTTTGCAAGGGACAGACCTGGGGGTCTAGAGACAAGGAGAGGCTCAGAATATTTGAACTTTAGTAGTCATCAAATTGGAATTTATCCCACTTGCACTGAGAAACTAGGCATAGTGGATTTATAGGAGTAGGTCACCTTTGGTTAGCACCAACACTCATCCAGAGATAAGTACATCTCCATGCACAAATCAATTCATGCAGACACATCCACACCCATGTATGTATAGGAACAGATTCTGAGGAGATATATATATTCCTCATTGCTTGGCCTATATATACCATGAGCGTGTATGTGTATATATGTGTACAATCTGTGTATGTGTGTGTCTATCTGAGTATATGTATCCAGATGCTTCCTCTGAAGTCCTTAAACGCCTTTCTTTTGGAATGCCCAATGGGTCCTCTATAAGTTCAGGACTTCTGTCTGTAACTCAAAGATCTGGAGACTTTAAAAAAAAAATTACTATTCCTGAGGAGGGCTTGCCTTTCATAGGTGTTGACTAGAGAAACAGGGCAGGGAAGAAAGGAGAAGTTGTAGTTCCTGAAGAAACCTTTTTTG
The DNA here is from genome assembly GCA_023548195.1 of Bettongia penicillata ogilbyi. Lineage (NCBI taxonomy): Eukaryota > Metazoa > Chordata > Mammalia > Diprotodontia > Potoroidae > Bettongia > Bettongia penicillata. The sequence continues at coordinate 2,862,508 of JAJHZJ010000383.1, read as the reverse complement.
AAGGTTAAAAAGGTACCCTTTTTTGCCCCTCCTCCCCCGTGGAAATTTTCCCTCACTGTCATTTATCACCCCTCAAAGAAAACTCCAAAATGAATCCTGCTCCCCTATCAACCCAACAGTTCCCTGAGAAAAGCAGGTTGCCAACCCTTTCCCCTCAAAAAAGAGGCCTTGTTAAAAGCTGGGGAAATCCAAGTATCAAGACTTTCATAAGATGATGATGAGAGAAAATGCCAGATCAGCTGTCTTGCTCTAGCCAAGATGGGGGAACCTCTGCTCCCCTTAGCTACTCCTCCCAGTCCACTGATGGAAGATATCTTGTCTATTTCTGATAGTCACCTCACACACCCTCAGCACCCTGACCCCTAACTCCTATTTTAACCTCAGTTCAGAACCTTATTCAATATAGTTGTGGGGAGGGGGCCAAGGGGAGACAGGGATAGAAGAAAGTGACCTTGAGGACTCAGGAAGAGAGGACTACAAAAGAGACAGGGGATGAGAAAGGAGAACCACTGGCATTGCGGCCAGGCTCAATAAGGGGAAGATAAAGCAGCTTCCCTCATGTGGATGTATCATTTCCCCATAATAAACTGAGGCCAGGAGAGATATTTTTCTTTCTCTTTATAAATACTAAATGCCTAGCATGGCACCTTGCTCAAAGCAGGTACTTAATAAATAATTACTGAATATATACAAGAAACTGAACTATTTCTGTTTACTGGACTCTGAGTAGCCAAGGGAGCCAGACCCTTCAGAACTCTGGAATCATTTTGTTTAACAAGTTCAGAACCAGAACCAGGAAACCTTGCCAGCTGTTCCTCCAGTGGTAATGGAAAAAGCACTGGTGTTGCTATCAGAAGTCATCAGGCTTATCAGAAACACATACATTTATTACCTTTGTGGCTTTGGGAAAATCATTGACCTCTCTGAGCCTCAGTTTGCTCATCTGTGACATGGGAATACCAACATTTGAATTTCCTACTCAAGGTTGGTGTGAGAAAAGTACTTTGTAAACTTCATGAGCTATATAATTTCTAAACCATGAGGCATCAACTGTTTCCAAAGGCCTAGATTCTCACTCTCCCTTCTGTTGACATCTTTGTTTTACCTCTTTTCTAGGACCCAGTCTGCCTGAGTTCACCAGGAGTCACACAATCTTCAAGGGAGTACAGAAGAGATAGGGTTGTTACAGGCTTATTGACCTTTCTGAAAATGTCACTGAAGTTTGGGAGGTGTTTTAAGTGAAGTGATCTGGTTGACTATTCTTCCTCTCCCCCAAGGTTGGTGATAGTGCTTCCTTGGACTTTGAGAAGTGAGCAGGGAAGATGTGTGAGGAGTGGAAAATTGGGTAGAAAGTGGGAAAGTGTGCAGGAAATGATGGGGTGAAGTCCAAAGGCCCCTCCAAAAGCTGAGACATCAGCTTCCAAAGACCCCATTGCCTGCCCTGCAGAGTGACCCTGTTTCAAAACTAAATTGAGCTGCCATTTTCATCTTCTTCCAAAATGTCAGAAGCGTTAGATGAGATTAGGAACTAATCTCTTGCCAAAATTCATTTCTGAACAAGTAAGGTTGGGGTAGATTTACTGGGAGGTGGGGGGAGATGAGGGAAGCGGTATTTTTTTGAGTTACCTACAGGATTAAAAATGAGAGAATGGGAATTGGTGGGGGTAAAAGGAAGATGGAAAGAACAAGTAGTAGCTCTCCCCTCAAACATTCCTCGCTACTCTTAACGAAGGCAGAAGTGAGGTTGTCTTCTTGGAAGATGCTGCCAGGAAAACAAAAACTAAGAAGAGAAAATCTACCTTTACCCCTTGTCTGGTCAGGTGGGGACTGGAGGCTTCTGGGAGCATTCCTTTCCATCAGGAAAGAGAGATGGCTGAAGGACTCGTTTCTAGGCTCTCCTGTACTCAGAGAGCCACAGCCTGAGTTGGAATTCCGTCGGCTGCCTGAGTGGCAATAGGAAACTTAAGGGACTTCCTTCGGGGGCAGCTCGCCTGGCCCTCTCTTCACCTCTCCTCGCCTTCTGTTAGTGTCAGAAGCAGGCCCTACAAGGTGTGCAGACAGACGTCGGTGAAAAGGAAACAAAGCGAGGCTAGAGCTAAAGAAGAGAAGGACACTCAACAATTCTAAAGGCGCCGGAAAATAAAAAGCCCAAATAAACTGGGCAGTACCTTCCAAGGAACTTCGTTTGACAAGTGACCAAAACACAGCCCCTGCCCTGAATGCATAATTACCCCCAACTGTAAATTCCCCATCTAATTTGATATTTGGTCCTTTGCAGACGCTGTAGCCTTCGTAAATAATATACAAAGTAAGAAACCTAATCCAGCCTGCTAGAATGTTTAATTCATCATTATGCGAGCTAATTGGAAGGTGATTATATGGTAATTGCTCATTAGTGGTGTATATTTATCGCTGTACCTTATGTCAAGGCCATGGGAATTGTGTAGAGGCTGTTCTCTCATTTCAAGGATCAGTTTCAGAAGCAGGAGCGAAACGGGCAAGATCAAGTTCTCCCTGACGTCAGGGTCCAGCCAAGTGCTACGGAGACTGGGCCATACACACACGTATATATATACATACATACATACATATATATATATATACGTATATACATATATATATATATATATATATATATATATACATATATATATATGCCAGAGAAGTAACTGGTCGGGGTGGGAGCAGGTAAGGATGTGGGTAGAGAGGATGCCCCCAAAAGGGATGAAGACGGTAAGCTAGGCCCCTGGCAAGCAATGCCCAGATTTTAAGTGTTTCTCCATGCCTCAAGCTTTTCCCGGGAAAAGAAGTGGACCTAGGCCTTAGTACCACGGAGTCTTTTTTAAGGTTTCCCCCTCACTCCGAGGCGCTAGGGGCATGTGCGCATGGTTTTTTGTTGTTGCTGTTGTTTTTTAGTTTATTCCGGGTGCTTGCCCAGAGAGATTGCATAGTGGTGTGCCAAGCGCACGGATATGGGAGCCGGCATATTAACAGACCTGATTCTTTGGGGGTTGGGCCTGAAAGAGAGGCGGGGACACCAACGCTTTCACAGTTTCCCCTCCGGCTTGGGCTGGGGAGAAGAGTGAGGAACTAAGGAAAGCACTGGAATTGACTTTATTTTGTAATTCGGCATTGGGATTCACCTAGACTTCGAAATTCCCTGCCAAGCTCTATTTCTAAAGAGCTAGTAAACCTGCCCCTATGTCCAACCTCTCCATCCTAGAAAAGCTCCACTTTTCCTTTCCCTCCATACCGAGACTCTCAGGCCAGGTCTAGAGGCTACTGTATAAACTTAAGAGTTTAAGGCCTGTATTGGGGAACAGAGAGAGAAAGTCTCTTTGCGGTTTGTGCCGAAGTCAAGGACGGCTGGGGTGTCTAGAGAGGCATAGGTTGGACTGGGCCAGAGGATTGAATTCACACAAGGTGTAAGTCAACGCCGGTCTTTCTTCTATCTTCCCCCTCCCGGCGCCTCAGGTTAGCATTTTCCAATAGCAAGAAAAGTTGGTCAGAGATCCTGGTGCTGAGGAGGGAAAGAGGATCCCTCAGGCCCAGCATCTGAGATCAAGACAAGGCCAAGCCCTTCTCTTCCTATTTCCTCACCCTAACTACACAAGCGCTCATCCCCATTCCTTGTGTGCTCTCAAACACCTCCCCTCCCCCTCGGTGCGCCCTAGAGCTGGGCAAAGATGGACTGACGGGGAACTCTGGCGCCCCCTCGGAGCCACAACATTCCTCTGCCCTCCCCGAGGGGCCGCAACCCCCCTTCTGGGCAACGGGTGATAACGAACAAACGGCCAATTAAAAGCCAGGGCGCTGTTGATTAATAGACCTTTCGCTTTCAAGTGTGACACCGCCTTGGGTTTCCTGACTCAGAGGGTCGCCTCAGGAGAAGCCACCTCCTGGAGCAGGGTTACGGCTGGGGTCAGCGGGTTCTCAAAACTCCCACTTCCCTCTCACAGCGAGGCTATGGGGGTGGGGGGCGGGGCGGGAAGTAAATCAATCGACAGATTAGTGATCAGTGCGTGCAGTGAGTTCCAGGAAAAGCCCAGCAACCAGGGGATCCTTGTCCCTCCAGGCCACTAGACCTTCGGTGTTAGACGGGGCGGACAACAATTTTACATTTCCTTTCTCCAAGGTCTGCAGATTATGGGACTAACCAAAAGTGGCTAATTTCCGTGGTCTTATAAGATGAGGCCATATAAATCAAAAGCTGCTTGCTAGGCTAACAAGTATCACGCTTTAAAAAAAAAAAAAGGTACAAAGAGAGTTTCTGTTTTCTAAACTCAGTGAACCAGGTGTAGACATGTCGGAGTGGTGCATGAGTTGTAGACTAACGTTGGTACTGCACAGGTATACCCAATATATACAGACACAAACGCACGGATATACGGTCACACGCAAACCTACATACAGTCATCCAAAGGCACAATCAGGAAAAGCTAAGCACATAACTATACTCAGATTTACATACTCAGGCACACATACTTCCCTACACAAACTGATCATAGATACATATCCATCACTCGCATACATACATACATGCAAACACTCAGGAGTAGAACCCTCTCCATAAATAGGCACACCGCCACCCAGAACAGCTAGGTAGATGCACTGTGCACACCACATACACAATCACACACATACACAAAGCCTATCCAGACACAGATGGATGCACGTCCGTGCCCAGACTCGGAGAAGTGAGCCCCGCACACGCGTTGAGAGTATCCAGGGCTATGAGAACTGAACTGCTAGTTACTTCCTTAACCCCGCTGGTAGTCCCAGAGACTTTGGATTGTGGCAACTGGGGGACAGCTCCCGAAGGGGAAGAATTTAACGCGCGATATTGTGGCCACTGTTGCCGCAAAGGCCAGGACTCAGGACTCTTGCTCTTGTCTGTCCAGCTTACAAGTAAATACCTAACCGCGCGGCTCCCGGGATCAGCCACAATCCGCCCCTTTCAACAAAAGAAACCATACAAGCCCCTGGCAGCGACCAAAGGCGGCTGGGGCTCCGCCTGGCAGGGCCCGCCGGAGCTTTGCAAGCCCAGGCCCGGAAGCCTGTTGGGAAGAGGCCAGCGCTGGGGGTGGGGGAACCCTCGGACCTGACCGTAGCCTAGCCTGAGCTCCGGGAGCAAAGCTTCCGCCTCCGCACCCCGGCAAGTGCTGCCCACTAGCAACCCTCCTGGGTGTAGGGTGTAGAGATTTGACCCAAATCGATTTCAATGCCAAATTTAAACATCCGTTATCCCTGCCCTGGCCCACTAGATTCAACTTCAGTAGATTCAGGGCCTCGGCTCATGAAAGTCCCTGAGAAGTTAGTTGGCATGCCGGGAGAGATGTCCGGTCCGCCCTCTACAGCTACTTTGGTAATACCCTGGTGTCCCAAGAGGTAGAAAAGAAGACCCCTTCTCCAGAACAGGAGTTGTCCCTCCAATGGATGAATTCGATACCTTGCTCAGTCCTTAATTCCCCAATTGAAAAAAAAAAAAAAAGGTCACCGCATTGGAAATATAGCTCCATCTATAGATAAATGTAATCGGTCTCTAGCCCACACCTCTCCGTCCGCAACCTGCGCACGGACACAGACCACGAGATAACATCTCCCAAATATTTATATTCCACGTTGCGTGGCATCTTGCGTCCACATTAGACACTCTAATCCGGCCACTTTAAATAGATGAATTAATAAAGCAAACGAGGGCCTAATAAGCTGACTGTCCCGGCTGTAAGGCGGGGGGAGCGGCGGGAAAGTGCGCCAAATTTGTTTGCTGTGGATCAAGGCGAGCCGCCTCTGCTCCACTGTCTTTATCTTAATTCCGACTTGAAAAGATATAATTATCTAGTTTGAACAGAGCTGCTATCAAATCCTTCTTTAGGCAGGGAAGGGGGGCGTTGGAGTGGATTGCGGCTTTCTGAGCCGCTCCGTGCAGCCGGAGATAGCGAGTAATGAAGTTGTGGAGGCCCGAGATACAAAGGGCATTAACCTCATTAGCATGAAACCTTTTCTTCTAACCATTGTGGGACCCTTTCAGCCTCCTAATCCCCCCTATTTTCAAAGCTCGGTTTGTAATAAAGCTTTTAGGGTTTTTTTTTTTCAAAGCTAATAGTATTCTCTGAAGATTGTATTGCTGTTACGCTACATAGGACTTTAAAAAAAATCTTTCCCCCCTTTCCTTGGGGTTAAAAAAAAAAGTATATGGTTCCTACAGAAATAAGTCTTTTATCAAGATGGGAAACACTTTCTGGGAAGACCAGTCTGCTGTTTCACAGAAATCTGCTTAATGTACGAGATATTTGCATCTTTTTGAAGTATTACTCAAATACAATTCAAAGGCAACTTTGAGTAGTTTAGTGAGTGAGATACTATAGGTGGATGCTGAGGTTGATTCTTTGGGGAGGGAGCGGGATCGAAATGTGTTTAGGGACACTTGGAGGGTGCCCTGGGGACGCCGTCTGGGTCTCGAGTTCCTCGATCCACGGAAGAAGAGGCGGCAGCTCGTGCGCGGGCGGGCCTGAAACCTCCTGCCCCTCAGCAACCCCAAGTGTGCGTTAGGCAGAGTTCTGAAGGGCATGCAGAATAAGATATCCTCAGCTCTGGCCTCCCACGACCAAATCAGGGCCCCCCACCTTTGCCAAAGTCCCAGGACTAATGGTCACTCACAAGGTTCAACGTTCGTGATTTTTCTTTGGGAGGGGGGAGTGAAGAGAGAGAGAGAGAGAGAGAGAGAGAGAGAGAGAGAGAGAGAGAGAGAGAGAGAGAGAGAGAGAGAGAGAGAGAGAGAGAGAACAAGAGCCAGAAAAAATCACAACTTAAGGAGCTGGGGGAGGAGGAAGAGGAGGAAAGAACATTCTCCATCCTGCCCTATAGTGCCCACACGTGCATGGAATTCCTAATCTTAACTTTTCTAAGGCAGAGTATTTAACAAAGCTTGTATTTTTGCAATGCATTGTAACTTCGCCTTATCACAGTGTAAAGGGTAGTGAGATTGTCCTAAATTATGTCCAACTAGCCCCCCTGGATCCATGGATTAAGAGATTAAAGGAAACCACTGGGCAGTGCCTCCTCTTTCCCCTTCATATTCCTGGTATGATAATTGCTTAAACTGATTTGCACTTTCACAAAAGCTCGCAGGACGCTTTGTAGCTCTAACAGAGCAGACGAGGTTTCTCTATCAATGGAAATAAAACTGATTCATGCAGCCTATCAGGATAAAGAGCGAATGAAGCATGTAAAAAACAACTGCGGACCCCCAGGAAAAAAAAAAAAAAAAGCTCGTTTCCTCCGAGAGACTAGTTACAACTTTTCTTTAACGCTAAGAGCAGGTTTCTTAGAATTCATGCCTTATAAGGCAGTTGAGACGCCCTTTCCTCGCCCCATCACCTCTAACAGATTTGAGCCAGAGAAAGAAAATTTTAGACGCATTTGGTGTCATAGGTTTAAAGTCAGAAATAAAGTTGAAAGTCCAAGTGTCCGGGAGTTTAAATGTTGGCTCATTGTTCTCGATGATCAATCCCGTGAGATCTCACTAACGTTACCTCTTCGTACCTATACAGATTTATTGCTTTTAGGACTTGAGGCAAGAGGGTCTGAGAAAGTTAAATTGATAGTTTTCGAAAGTTTTCTAACCTAAGGAAGAATCCACCTATTCAGATACGACGGTTCTGCACTTGGATCTGATTAGAGAAATTTTAACTACAGACAGAACTTTTCTGAAAGAGCTTTTTCGAACAAATCCCTTTCCCCCATCCCCCATTCCCTACTCTTCTCCCTAAAAAGAAAAAGGACCAGAGGCTGAAACGTCCAGCTGCCACTTGAAGTCCCAAGTTTCTCAATCCCCAAGAGCAATAAATACATATATACGCACACATACAAATATATACATACGTATATATGCACAGGATGTCCCCAAAGTCTCAGTGCTGCTTTAAGCTATTTTCTTTTTGCTTAAAGCAGCACTAAGACTTTTGGGACACTGTGTATATGTACATATATGTATGTGCATACTTCTTTTAAAAATCCGCTTCAATTTTCGAAGACTACTATTCTGCGGGCATATTGATAAATCTTTATTGACAAAATATTGACATTGACATACTTCTTGGAAGTATATAGTGTGTTAGAATTCTAACAAATTAACACAAAACACAAAAATATTTACATTCTGGTATAGAAGACATTAAGGAACCATTTGTCACTCTTTAGTAGCTCTAGGATCTTGGAATATAAACTCAGTGCTTGAAAACTCGCCGCCCGATATTTGCCACACTCAGCATCAATCCCTCTACAGTCCTTGAGTTTGGATTTTGTTTTCTTTTTTGTTTTTTGCATTTTAAAGAAGTTTTGAATAACCACTTCGAATGGTTGAATTCTGCCAATTTCTCCAACTACCAAAGTTTAAATTCTCGCGTGTATTAAGCTTCAAGATGGTCGGAAAGGGAATGTCAAAAAATTTAAAAAAAAACACACACCAGGATTTAATTTTTTTTCCAGCAAAAGTAAAGATTCTCTCCTTCACCCTCCCCCCACCACCCCAACCCCCTTTCCAGCCTCTCCCTCCCCGCTCTTCTTTTTTTTCTCTTTAGAGGACCACTATTGGTGAACGGCTACTTCATTTAGCTGTCACAATCACTTTGACTCAGAAGTTATCAATAAATGTTTACAGACTGTACATTTCTCATAAAAATAGAAATTAAAAAGCACACAGACCTGTCTTAAAAAGGAAAAAAGTTACAATTCAATTTCTGTCTTTAGACACCGTTTGCCCAACAACTGGTACATGCAATTCAAGTTTCTGAAATAGGTGTGGGGTTTGGGCTGGATCTGGAATTGCGATTGTTATTATCACTATTATTATTTTTAAAGAGTGGAAAACTTCGAAGTGCAAAAAATGTCTTGTGCCTGGTTGGTTATTTTTATCATAATTATTATCATTATAATTTTTAAAGTGGACTGCAATAAACGGAATACCTGTCAATCATCTTGTCTCGATGGTTTGGCTTTTGATTGACAGCTTCCCTTGTCAGAGCCGGGTCGGCCATGCCACATTTTGAACCTCTCTCTCTCTCCCTCTTCTCTCTCCCTCTTCTCTCTCTCTCTCTCTCTCTCTCTCTCTCTCTCTCTCTCTCTCTCTCTCTCTCTCTCTCTCTCTCTCTCTCTCTCTCTCTCTCTCTGCTGCCTCTCTAGACGAGAATTGCATGTTGATGAAGGAGCCTTCTCCTCAGTCTCCACTCTGCTTTGGGTTGTGATCCTTAACACTTCTGCTGGAAAGTTTCTAAGTGCCACCTTCCCTCTTTCTCTTTGTGTGTTTGTGGTTTGTTGGATTTTGCTTGCTTGTTTTTATTCTTCTCCTTTTTCTGTCTCTGTTATGTGTCGATTTTGTTTGTGTGAGATTTTGTTGGTTTTTTTTGTTTGTTTTTAATCGTCTGATGTGACGTCTATTTCCTCTGGACTAGCCTGTTTGGTAGCGATTCTCCATCGGTTGATATGATGCGTCCCTTTTTTCTTCTGTTGTGAATCCGAACCCTCTTCCTCTAGCTTCTGACGTTTAAACTTCGTTCTTCTGTTCTGAAACCATACTTTTACCTATATCAGGAAGCAGAGAATGGTGGGTTAGTTTCCCTTTTGTAGCGTAGTGGTAATCTGTCCCTTTCCCTTTAAATAGAGATTACAAAGATAAATTTAAAACAGGTACCAACCTGTTAGGTTATTTTTTTCTGAGAGAGAGAGAGAGAGAGAGAGAGAGAGAGAGAGAGAGAGAGAGAGAGAGAGAGAGAGAGAGAGAGAGATCTTTCCCCCTTTTCTCACCCTTAGGGGTGAGACTCTTGGGTAACAATGACTTGGCTCCCTCACCCCGGGGACACCTGAGGAAAAGGAGACTTCGGCCTGTTTCCAGCTCTGTGCTGACACAGAGGGGATGGGACTGGACAGCGCCCCCCTTTCCAGCTACTCCAATTTCTCTATTGTCAGTAAAGCTTTCCTGCACAACAGTTAAAGCATTCTGCAGCTCAGGGTGCTTCGGCTACTGGGTGCTGAAAAGTAACCACTGGACATCACGCCTTCAAAAATATGAAAGGGTTTTTTTTTTTAATTAAAGGGGGAAAAAGAATAAAAATGCATAAGCTAGAAACCCTGCTGCTCTTCTTCAAGAGTTCAATATGCTTTTTATTATTTTCTCCACATTTGGACGCTGAACCCGAAATATAGGTTCAGCTGCTTAGCATAGGCCTGAGGTCACTATTTTTAGATTTCTCTTCATTTTGATCTTTTTTCTCCCTTTGAAGAGAAGTTGATCAGGTGAGTCAGCGGTGAGAACGGTGAGCGAACTGAGGGAGGAGAGGAGCAGGCCCCCAAGATTCAGATCCAAAGGAGCCTTTTCATGAAAAGTGGTTCAAAAGTGAAAGCATTCAGAAGGGGGAGAGAGAGAGAGAGAGAGAGAGAGAGAGGAGAGAGGAGAGAGAGAGAGAGAGAGAGGAGAGAGAGAGAGAGGAGAGAGAGAGAGGAGAGAGAGAGAGGAGAGAGAGAGGAGGAGAGAGAGAGAGAGAGGAAGAGAAGAATGTCACTCAGCAGAAGCAATATGTAGTTTCAGGCCCTGGTGACACCTTGTTATTCGGGTCTGTTCGGTATAGCAGCTCCCCTGTTCCTATGAGAGGTTTCAGGATGTCTCTCCTTTTGTAACCAGTGAAATTCAAGATGCCAGTTGCTCGAAAGCCTGGGAACTCGAGGCCAGAACAAATCAGACTCGATGGCCCCTCATCTCATCTGAGGAGACTTGGAAATAGGTTCCGAATCAAACCCAAATGATTGAAAACATGCCTGGGGCCCCTCCGCTGTTTGCTTTTCAGACAGACTAAGGCAGAATCAATCCAGAAGTTGGTAACCTGTAAAACTGGGACAGGCTCTGGCAAAATGAAGACCATAAACGTCTTCTCACCTCCTGTTGTTCTCACTATTAGCATCATCATCACCTACACCACTATCTGAGTCTCTGATCTAAACTCTGATTGAGTGTAGGAGCACAGGATATCTAGCCAAGCCTCCTGCAAACTCAGCCCGAGAAGCAGCCGCAGTGCCATGAAATCGCCTCGGTTTTAGGCTTTCTCACTGCCTCCCCTTCGAGCCTAGCCCCATCGAGACCAGTCCCCTAGCCCTCTTTCCCCGCATTTTCATATTCCCCAAAAGTCTCCCATTAAAAAGCTGAGCGGGAACAAGGGTGAGTTTAATTTGCTTTTAGTTTGCTAATTGAGGGGGAGGATGGTTCATTTCTCCACGCTGCTCTCCAAAGGGAGCCCGTTTGTCGAGATCGGGGGGTTGACACCAAGACAAAAGACTCCAACCAGCGTCGGAATCAGGCTGGACAAAGACCACCTTAAATACAGCTTTCTAGGGGGGAAATAAGCCGGAGCTGTGCCTTGTTCCGAAAAACCTCATAAAAGTGGAGATCCCCTGTTCTGTTTTGTCCGGGGGACATTTTAAAACAAAAGCCTCAACCTCTTATCGTCTCAAAAAAAAAAAGTGTTACAACTTAATCCGCCCAGAAAACGTTACTGTTTACGAGAACTTTGAACTAGCCTAGTGGTTCTATAGTACAGTACAGCTTACTGTAGTTGGCCCCCGCCTCCTGCCCAGGCCCAACCCCCAGCCCCAGCCCCAGCCCGGACAGCAACTAGCCTCCCTCCCCCCCCCCCCGGCCCAGGGTCTATGAAGGCGGGGAGGAGGGAAGGGGGGAAGAGAAGAGAGCTCCCTCTCTCTCCATTAATAAAATGGGGGAGGGGGTAAATGATATAAACAGCAGAACCCCCAACAGCCGCCGCAGTTGGGGCGAGAAACCACTCAAATGGCCCCACTCAGGCGGATGGTGGCTCTACCACCTGGGAGCCGAATCCTTGATAGGTAACACTTTTCCAGAGCTGTAAGTACCCGAAAGGGCCATACAGTGTGGAGAGAATTGTCAGGGCAGAAAAAGCATCGGTCAGTTGAGAGAGGCAGTGGGAGGCAGATCACGGTTCCTCTACACAACCAGAACTAAACAAACAAACAAACCCTAAGCTATCGTACTTAAACAAGAAGCAACTCATACTTCCTGGACTTTCTATATTTAACCACTACTGAATTAGTGTGGATGCCTAGGCCACATGAAACTGCACTTTCTCCTCTCTTTCCCCCTTTACTTACTCTTCAAGGCTACTGGTGTCCTCCTACTCTCCTCTCCGAAAGGGGGATGCTCTCTCCTCGAACCCAAAAGGGTTTGTTGCCATCAATTCCAAAGCCACCCTATCGGGGCCATGTCTTCTTCCCCTGCCCCTTCCCCAATTAGTTACCCTGCACACTCCATCACCCCGATCCATGCCCCCGAAAGGCAAAGCTTTCCTCTGCCGATTGAGTGGAGTAATCTGTCTGTGATGTAAATAACTGCCATGCTGGGCTCCGGAAAGGAGTTGAAAACCCATTTGTTACGCTGCCTCTTGCAAACGCAACCTCTGGTTACCCAGATGAACTAACCATTCCTCTGTGGCCTATTCTCTTCTAGCCCCAGTCAGCCTCAATCTTCTTACAATCTCTTGCTTTCTTACTAGCTTTCCAGGGACTGGTAGAGCTAGGCCAGTGGGGGAGGGGAAATGGCGAGGTAAGAATTCAACACTCTGCCCGAATTACTAGATTTAAAATAAATAAATACAAAGCAAAACCCTCTCTAACCAATCTCTCTGGGTTCCAAGGCTCACTTCGACGCCCGCAAACCACGAAAGTCACTAATCTTCCCCAGTGGAGCGAAATCAAACGAGGCCCTCACTCCCAAAGCCTTAAACAAACAAACACAAGAAAAACTAAATAAACAATTTTTTAAACAAGGTGAAAAGGAAAGCATTTTTGACCCGTGAGGCAGTCCAGATTGTCCAAACTCCAAGCTACCTAAATGTGATCACCGGTTCATCCCAAGTCTGGATCTCATTTTTCTTCGTAGTAGAATGAGGCGGTTGAACTAAAGATCTCTGAGATTCCACAGCCTTACCGCCTGGCTCAGTGCACCTCCCACGCTACCCAATCGGAATTCCACTGAGATTCCTTGATGTCCCCTCTGAGTGCCGACTCTTTTTTCCTGGCGACTTTATTTCAGAGAAGCTGGGTTCACTCAGTGGAGTTGAGCCATTTGAGACACACAAACCCGCAGAACTACCTGGGGCGGGGAGGACAGAGCAGGTCCGCGCCTTCTCTTTTCTGGCCCCATTCTAGCCTTCCCAACTAGACCTCTGCCCGAGGGATTTCCTGAGCACCACGGATCGACCACTTCCGTGGCAAGTGGAACTTCGATACATCCTCTCTTACCTGAGTTTCCGTGAGGCTGAGGCTGTGGGCCAGTTGTTTCCTCTCCGCTCCCACCACATAGTGATTCTTCTCAAAGGCATGTTCCAGTCTCAGTAATTGGGACGGGGAAAAGGCTGTACGGATCCGCTTGGGCTTTCGGGCCAGGGCATTGTGCAAAAGGAAGCTTTCCGGGCTCGTTTCATTTCCTGAGGGGTAGGGAATAGCAGAGCTTGAATTGGGAATCCAGGCTTTGTCCCCTTACCCCTCCCCAGGCGTTACTGCCACCAAAGCAGAATGTGCTTCGAAGGGTCCAAGTAGCCTTTTCCCTAAGTCAGGGAGATAACTCTCCCTTTCCCATCCCACCACTACCCCCCGCCTCCCCCCGCCCCAAATAAAACAAGTGCTATATTGGACCAAGGAGTTTGAAAGAAAAGAGAAAGAGGGGGGAAAGACCTACAGCAGTTCTCTCAGAGCAAAACAGTAATAATCGGGTTATTAGAAGTAAGGATTACGATAAATAATTGACGATACTGCCTGGGGGCGGGGGAAGGAAAAGGAGAGGAATATCTTGTAACTCGAGTCATCTTTTAAAAGTCTGAATAATACCAACTGGCTCAAGGAGGCCCGCTCCTGCTCTTTTCTAGTGTAGCAGCACCGCCAAAGTGACCGACCGGAAACAGCCCACAACCGGGCTCCATTTGGCTCAGAACTGGGACCTAACTTGACGAACCTACCCAGCCTCTACAGCTGAGAAAGGGGGGTACACTACCGCCAAACCCCACTCAGCTCTCAACACATCCCTGTTCCCAACTTCCTACAAAACCCTCGAGTTTCGGCCTAGCATGCGACTCAGCACGGCCTCAGCCCAAAGCCCGGCTCAGGAGGACAGGGTCTGGCCGATTCAGACTGTCCAAGTTTTAGCCAAAGCCAAAGTTACAGCCGAAGCCTGCTGGACTGCTAGAGCACTCAGTTCGCCCGGTCACTCCCTTTGACCTAACCCATTTCTTCCCTCCTTTCTCAACTTGTCATACCCGCCAAGAAGAGGAAAAAGAACTATGGCCCCAGCGTCTAGGGCCCCCATTCAGAGAAGGAGCTGGGTGGTATATTTTCCCCCCGATTTAACTTCTTCGCTAGAGCTGGAAAAGCAACAAGCTGAGATTCCCATATTTTCCGACTACGGTCCGAATTTTTATTATTTATTATTTTTTTATTAGCATTTAGGATAGTGGGGGAGGAGGAAAAGAAGAGATAATCTATTGTTGCACCGGGGAGGAGATTTTAAATTTAATCTTAGCAGCCTGCTGGGACTATCCTTTCTCCTAGCTGAAGTATCGCTTTCGGTTCCCCATTTCCAGGCACGGGGAGAAATCATTATTGTGATTGAAAGCTTGTGTCATTTTATTTTGTGAATGTTAATCCGTTTGCAAGGTCTGTCCTTTGAAGGGTTCCAGGTTATTTCTCCAAGTAAGGAGGGAAAATCTTAAACTTTACTAGGAGATCAGTGGAAAGTAGTGGTGAGAGATCTCAGTAAGAACGATAAACCCAAGCCCAAAGTACACAAAACGAAAACCTATAAACAAACCCACACTCAATGGTCAAGTTCAGACAGAGTTTGGGAGATCTAGGGTCAATTTTTTTTTTTTAAGGGAAAATACGCATATAGTGGGTGAAGGGGAAGGATTCCCCTCCTTTATCTCCAACCTTTAGCGGGGACATTAAGGGTTAATCAACGACCGCTGCGTTTTGATCGACTGCCCTCAAAAGTGGCTATTTTCCCTCATCTGATTACTAATTACTCTTGCTACCTAAACCCTTTTGCGTCGGTTGAGGTCTCACTCTCTCTCCCTCCGGGGGAAAAATGACAGTGAAAGAGAGGGAGACAAAATTGTAAAAAACCAACCAAACAGCCTTCGCTAGCCCTTATCTTCCAACTGGGTTAATTTCTTTTAAAGAAAGAAAAACAATAAACGAGACCTAACCCGCCTTTCTGCCGTGGCTCCAGGGCGCTGTAATTTACGTGGTCGTCAACAGCCAGAAAAGATGATTCCACCCTTATCTATTTCCAGTTCCCTCTCTCCATCCCTAAAAATCTAAATAAAATAAAATGTCTTTGTGGATGGGTGGTTAAGAATTCACTCCAAGATGCCATGAGAGTCTCTGGCCAGGGTGATAGGTGGTGGTCAAACTGCGACTGAAGGAGGTGTGGCGTGCAAGGTAAAAGAGTCTGTAATGAAACCGAGGCAAAAGTAGCCGTCTCTGTCAAGCGTGGCTACCTTATGAAGCAAAGGAAAGCATTAGGGAGAGGGAGGTGGATGGATGAAAAACAATCTGGCTCGAAGCTTTTTCCTGCGTTTACCTTCACACAATGAACGCGGTGGTTTTTCTCCTCCAGTGCCCCCCAAGCGCCCCTCACTTTAAGTCCCTCTACAGACTGACAACTTCTCTGTCCTTCCCCTTTCTCTAAAAGGGTCAATTTCGTTTGGGGGAGAGAAAGAGAAAAGGAGAAACGAAGCAGCTAGAACCTCTAGCTCTCTTTCTGCTTTTCATTCAGTGAGTACAACTTTCCTACTTCAGGACTTCCAAACCCGAGGGTCCGGGTCCCAGAAAAACGGGAGGGATAAAATGCCAAAGCCTTTCAAAACGACGCGTTCCCAATCTGGCTGCGCCCAGGCCGGGCTCTTGGGGAAGCTAGGGGGATAGGGGAGCAGAAAAGGCGAGCAGGGACCCAGGCAACGTGGCACGTACCTTGAAATCTGTGGCCCAGATATCGGTACCTGTGGATAAGCCAGGGGTAGAACGTGGATGGGTCTCTCTGCTGCGAGGCGAAGAGGGGGTGGGGCGAGTGCGAGGAGGGCAGGGGGTGTGCAGCCAGGGCGTGCGGCGGCGGCACCGGGTGGACCGGCACGGCGGGATTGGGCGGGTGGGAGACGGCTTCTGCAAACACCAAGTCCGGGTTGGAGTAGACGCCCCTGCCGGCTGCCGTGTGGAAGCCGTTGAGGAAGGGGTTTATGGGGCTGGAGTTGGCATAGCTGAGAGCCGCCGGGCGGATGGGGTCCTCGGAGCGCGAGGCGGGTAGGGGGTTGTCCTTGGCCACCAGCGACTCGATGGTGAAACAGCGTTTGGGCGCTGGCTGGAACATGCTGCGCCGCCGAGCGAGTCCTGGGGGCTCCCCCGCTCCGGAGCGTCAGCAATGCGCTGGCTCCGACGCCGAGTTTCGGGGAGGAAAAAAATGATATTTTGGTTGTGCTGTCGAAAGGAAAAAAGAAAAGGGGGGAGGGGGAGGGAGAGGAGAGGCAACGCAACTGGAAGAAGCCCGAGAATCTTGGACCAGAACGCACCCAAAGATGAGAGAAGAAAAAAAAATCCTTCCAGAAGAGTTTGCAGATTGGGATGGGGAGGGGTATTTTTTTTTTTTTTTGGCAAGGTAGCGTGGGGGGACCCAGAGCTGCGGGCAGAGAAAAGAAGGGGGAAAAAGTTTCTCGAGGGAGAAAAAAAAAGTTTCCTCTCTTCTGCAAAAGGCGGGCAGGGCACCCTAAGTCCAAAGACAATCCATGGATGTACTCGGCTCTTCACAAGTTGTGCAAACGATTTGTTAGTTCATGAGCGTAATTAGTGCGGGGATCACATAAACAGCTTCCTCTGAAGCCTGGTAAATGGCTTGATGATTGGTCGCTATTACTCGCCTTGAGGTGGAAGGGGGGAGACTCTTTAAAGTGCGTCAGAGGGAGGCGAGCGGCTGGGAACCTGGAGGGCTGGATCCGGGCCGGGAGTGGAACGGAGTCGAGGACTTCCCGAGCCTCTGCTCTTGCTCTCGTCGGCTATGCTCCTTCTCCCAGCGCTTACCAAGGCGGCGGCAGCAGCAGTTTCTTCTCCTTCTCCTCCTCTTCCTCCTTCTTCGTCCCCTCCTCCTCTTCCTCCTACTCCTCCTTCCCCACCTCCTCCTCCCTCTCCCCCGCCTCCTCCTCCACCTCTACCACCACTCCCTCCGGGGCGCCCAGGTCCCAGCAGAGTCCCCGCCGGGCGCTGCCGCCGCCACCATCCACAGCTTCCCCTCCCAACCCGAGCCAGCTGCCACGGGGGCAGGTAGGAGAGCACAGATTCCTCCCGCGCGCTCCGCGGCTTCTCATTCCAGACTTGAGCCCGGGGGAGGAGGGAGTGGGAAGCATGGGGAGGGCTAAAGGGGGCTGGCTTGGGGTGAGGGTGGGGGAAACTATTATATTTCTCCATCCCCCCTCCCCCTCCTGAGGGCAAAAACTAAATGTTGTCTCCTAGGCGAAGAGTAAACTCTGAGAGCTGTCCCCTCCCTTTTGCTGCTACCCAGTTCCCTCCTTAACAAACTTGTGTTCCAAAGGGTCTCTGGGACCGAGAGGGTCTAAGAGAGCCTTCCGTGTTAGGTAGTTGGCAGATCGACACTATCGCACCCCCTTCAAAGTGCAACCCAAGCCTACTGTTAGCTTGTCCCTTCTCTTAATCAAGTCACACGGTTTTTTTTTTCCCCTCCTTAGTGGTGATTACCACCTCTACCCTTCACAAACACACTCCCTCCACCGTCACACAGTTAAACGCTTCCTTCGAAAGGCCTGGGGAAAAGAGAGTCTGTATAGTCGAGGTAGATGCAGTTTGTGTCTTAGCCGTCATTATTGTTATCTTTGTTATTAATGTTGTTGCTAATGCCATTTATTAAAGCATCTAGCACCATGCCTCACCCTGCATTGTTCATTGCTGTGTCTGGGAGAGGACCAGGAGCGGTGGGAGTGAGTTAAATCTCAGGCTTCAGTTGGGGAAAAGACTAGGAATGGTGAGAATGAGTTGGATCTCAGGCTCCAGACCTTGTCCGTATTTTCGAGTTTGCCTTAGGTTTTGGGATGATTTTAGGGCTGAGTTCCCTCATCCCCATTGGTTCGCGCCGAGGAATAATTATGATCACATCCCGAGGCTGCTGGCTGCAGCTTACTGTTTATTGGTAGTTAAAGATCTATTATCTATTCATCAGCCGCCTCTTTTTTCCTTTTTTTTTTTGCCAATTACATTCTTCCAAAGTGAAGTACCAGCAGGTATTTTTCACGTTTACAATTAATTATAAAAAAAAAAATCTGGCGTACTTTAAATCTATTACGCCGAGGCGGTGTAATTTATCTTAAGGACGCAGAAATGCTTGTGTTGAGTGAATAGG
This sequence comes from Bettongia penicillata ogilbyi, assembly GCA_023548195.1. Taxonomy (NCBI): domain Eukaryota; kingdom Metazoa; phylum Chordata; class Mammalia; order Diprotodontia; family Potoroidae; genus Bettongia; species Bettongia penicillata. The sequence continues at coordinate 2,844,036 of JAJHZJ010000383.1, read as the reverse complement.
TTGCCGAGAAACCTGAGAGAAAGTACACCGGGAGGGGAAACGGGGAATGGGGGGAGACAGAAATAGAAGCTGCATATACACATTTTTAGGAGGCGACAACAACAGAAAAACGCCGTATCTAGATACACATTTCCTCTGAAAGTGATTATCTGAAGAGCTCTTTCTTTTGCCCAATAGGTGACCCATACCTCATCTCCCCCCCCCCTTACATTTCCCCTCCTTTCTTTATTTGCATGTTTATCGACTTATTTTTGTTAGTGTTGGCATTGGGGGTAGAGCTGTCTTTGAAAATCCCTTCTGAAAATTGGACCGTACATTTAGGTAGGACATTTAGGAACCGTCTTCTCTTAGGTATCCCAGCGCATTAGCGGCTGTAGTATCTTGCTAAAAAAAAAGTTCTTGCATACCCCACCCCTAACTTGGCGATTCCTTTACCCAGCACTGACTTGCAAATACACATATTGTACATATCCACTCATACACATTCACACACATATGGACATACTAGTAGATAAAAAACAGTTGCTTAGAGATTCTGTAGTCACTTTTGGGTAAACCCCCCTCCCTCCCTCACTTTCCGGGTTTCATTCGTAGCACAAAGCAAGCAGAGCAGGGGTCGTGTCCTGGGTTTCACCCTTTGCCCAGGGCTGCCCCTCCCCCAAGGGATTTTGGCTGCACCTGGTGATTTCCTTGAGGGCCTGAGCTAACAGAAAACTGGGCCCAGATCCTGGGATGGGGGGCCTAGGCGAAGAAACCTCTAATTCGGATGGTTGTGTTGGTTGGAATGTGTGTTTGGGAGATGGGGGTGGAGGGGAGAGACTAGAAGACAGGTGGCAGGAAAACTGATTCCCCCAGACTCTCCTAAGAGGACGAAATCTCCCCTTCATCTGCCTCCAACTAATTCCCTGCTCCAACCTTCATCCCACCCCACCATCCCATGTCCAATAATCATATAGCTAAGAAGTCTTTTCAAATACACAAACTTCTCCAGTTTGGGTAGGAATAGTAAAGAGATTTACTGAAATCTGTGTGTGTGTGTGTGTGTGTGTGTGTAACTGTGTAAATGTAAGTGTGCAGTGGTGAGAAGGAGGAGGGGTGGTGAAAAACGCTGTCCAAGCCCGGGTTATAAGAAGCCAATTAATAGCCGAAAGAATCTAAGTATTGGTATGAACCTGGCAGTCCTGGGGACATAAGTGGGACTCTTTCAACTCCGGATAATTTTTGGAATCGAAAAGAAACATTGAACTTGGGCCTGTTGGTTCCACGAATTTAACCAGGTCCAGGGAAGATTAATCCAGAGAGCCAAGGCTGGGGACCCTGTAGAGTAAAGGAGTGTGTGTGGGCTGAGGAGGATCGGAGGAAATCTTATTTGGAGAAAAGAAATGTTATATTCCCACCCCCTCCAGATTCACAGCCTGCCTACTTGCAGTTATCCCGAGGGTCAGCGCCTGGGTCCCCAGGCTCTGGAGTCGGGTTTTGGAAATTTCTAAACCATTTCTGGGGAGGTATAGCCTGGAACGTCAGACTCAGTGGCTCCCAGCTTCTGGGAAACTCATCGCTGGCCAGAACCAAGAGACTTAAACAAATTCAACTCGATGGGATCTGGAAGCCAGGCACCGGGGACTACCCCAAGGATGCTGGAACCCAAATAACCTTGGATATGTTTTTAATTATTGACGTGGAGTTAAGTTGGGAAGTGGGAATGACGGGTGTGCAATTAGAAAAGGTATTACTAAGAGTCAGAGTCTGTAAGCATCCCCAATCTTTTAAGCGGACGGGAGCCGACTCTGAAATGCCTCTTCTAAAATTCTCACCCCTGCACTGGAGAAGGTCTCTGATACCCATCTGGTCCTGTGGTGGAGCCATTGAGCTCCAGAAGAATGAACCCCAGAAAATCTTGCACCTTTGTTACTCTAACCTTTCCTGGATCACCCCGCTTTCTGAACTTGAGGCGTAGTCATGATTTGAGTTTGAATTAGGGTAGGGTCAGAGAGAAACAGGTATTAGTGACCGGAATTGCATTTGCTCCTCTTGTCTCCAGCCCCCTCCCTTAAAAACATCCCAGAATGTTTCCTACAACTCTGAAGTCAGCAAGGATGGTCGTGAGAGGGAGTTGTTTATAAATCGCCCTCGGCCTTCTTTTCAAAGTGAATTATTCACCCTGGGCAAGCCTGATGCAAAATTCGCCCCAAAACGGCACAAATTTCCTGGTTTCGCTTTCCTCGATACGAGGAGAGGCCGGCCCCTGAATGAGTGTGTGTGTGTGTGTGTGTGTGTGTGTGTGTGTGTGTGTGTGTGTGTGTGTGTGTGTGTGTGTGTGTGTGTGTAAGAGAGAAGGGGGAGAGAGCGAGCTGAGTGTGTGCGTTGGAGGGAGGAGAGCAGGAGGAGAGACAATTAGTCTACTAAACACACAGTTTAACGTGCTTCTTATGAGCCCTAAATATCGATAAATAGATTTTCCCTGGTTCTCAGCCCTTTAAACGCATATTAAGTGGGGTAATCTATGGTAATTCATGCGCCTGTACCTCGGAAACACTGGGGACAGGTTCACAAGTTAAAGACCCCGCGACACTCAAGCGAATCAAGAAGGTAAGTTACTCATTAAAGGACAGGGGCCCCTTGCTTCCGCCCAAGCACAGGACTAGGAGAGATCAGGGTCCGCACTCTGGCTGCTTCTCTGCCTTCAGGTGCTTCGAAGGCCAACGCTGACTCACTCCAGAGCCTCTTCCGATGCCCGGTAGACTAACAGGTGGCGACTTAGATGACGCGGCTCAGCTCGGCTCCAAAACTCTCTTTACAGACTTAGCCGTTCTGCTGGTTCACCCTCACCTTACCCAGCCCAATCTCGACCCCTGTTTTGTCTCAGGATTTAAGGGTCTGACCCGAAGATGGCAGGTGAAAGCATAGTTCTGCTGAAGGTCGGTGCGTGAATACGTGGTGACTTGGAAAGGGTAACTGGGTCCTATCAGAGCGAAGCCGTCCCTGAGCCAGTAAGGTCAGAAGTGTGCTGAGCAGTTAGAGAGTGAGGCCACTACTGTACAGAATATGAGCGAAGTAACATCTTCCAAATCTGAGAAATATAAATAGGACTACGCAAAACTCCGGGCACCTTCAGAAGTACGCTAGCCGGCGTGCACACCCTAGGTAAATGCAAATGGACACTTAGACACTAAGCACTAAACTGGGACCAGAGGGTCAGTGTGTACTCAGAAATCTAATCTTAAGATTGTTCAAGGCAAGACCAATCCTCTAGTTCTTGGTAATTCCTTAAACTATGGAGCACATCTAACAAGGCAGTGGGAAGAGGGAAGCAGCTCAGTCAAGGTTTCCGAGATGTCTTCAAATAGGATTCCCAGGGTGGGATTCTTGAATGTGACCTTGTTTTGTTTTTCCATTTCCTTCCTTTTCCCAGATCTGGGCTACATGGAAGCAAGCTCTTTCTTGCCCGAAGCATTGTTATTAAGGGCAATATTTGGTGTATGTAGCATATGGAATGATGCAGATGGGAAGCACCTTGTGTCCAATATTCATTTTTGTCAGGATTGATTGAGACATTTAGGGACTCAAACTCAGGGCTCACCTCTATGCTATATAGAACGACTCATAGTGTGCTGGTGGCATGCTATAAATCTGGAATACGGGCATTGAAAAATGAAGTGTGCTCTGACTGGGCTATATCGAGAAGGACTCCCAAACTGGTGAAATTAGGCAGAAAAGGTCTAACATGAATAAAGATAACAATTGTTTGAATTCCACTAGATTGTTAGCTTCTCAGCACACATGGAGTGAGATGATACGAACACGAAAACTGGAAGTTTAATTTTTTTCCTTGTGGCGCACAAATAAATGAATACCCTCCACCCCCACTCCACCTCGCTTCTCTTGGACTGAGGCGACTCTGAGGTAATAACTTACTAACGGAGGAGTCAGATTGGTGTGTGAGCAGCGCCGCCTAGTGGTCTCAAGGGCAAAGAACTACAAAGGAAGTTTGGAGAGACCGGCTCTTGAGAGAGTTCTAAGCAGTCCGTCCAGGAAACAGCTGACTTTTATCCTTCTATACACCTTCTCCTACCCCTTCTAGAACCCAGATGCCCAATGATTGAACAGGGTGGGTGGAAGAGGAGGGAAAGAAGGAGAGGGTAGCCTCTCTCAACGATAAAAAAAAAGGTACATATCCCCTTTACCCCTAACCCACCGACCCCCAGTTCTTTTTACTTGCTCCCAAGAGTTTAAACCCCACCCTGCGACGGTGTGTGCAGACGGATTTCAGAGCTAAATCAGTCAGCTCCGGCGTGGTAGATTTTCTGTCATCTGCACGAAAGCCCGGGAAGCTAGTGTACTTGTATAATAGACATAAGGTCATTTTAAACAAATTATTCTTCGTTTTCTTCTCCTCTTTTGAGATAGAGAACAAGGCTCACTCCTGGAGGCAGTTACTTCTCGGCCACAAGGGCCACGCCTCCAGGCCAACGGTTGAGGAGCAGTCAAAGACCAGAGGACTGGTCAAGTCTCTGTGTGCGAGCCCCAGGGGCAGCGAAAGGCGCAGGAACGCACAGAACGTGGCATTCCAGTTTCGGATAACTAAAGTTCTCTGCTGTCTGCGCCGTTTTGTCCAACTATTACCAAGACATAGTGAGTTTAATATTAGATCGGAAGCGTGGAAAGGGAGATAGATACTGGTGTCCCAGGTTCCATTCTTCTCCCAAGCAGAAACGTATTCCCCGAAATTTCTCCCCGAATCTCACTCCGTAGTCCCTCTTCCATCTCATCGCCTGCAACATTCCCCGTCTTCCAAATTTCTCTCTTCTCTCAGTTCGAAAAGGTGTACGCACGTAATCTGTGGAAATAGAATCTGCGTGCCTCTTCCGCGAAACCCGCATAGAGTGAACGTGCTAGATGAAATAGTTGTTTCGTGAGGTCCACGGACCACCTGGGGGGGGGTGATCAGCTTGGTGAGGATAAATAAATGATCTGTCCCTTCCTTTCTCTTTCCACCTCGAATGGGTGGCATGGCTCTCGAAACTGATTACTTGAACGCTGTTCAGAGAAATCCAGCTTTCAGCAGACAGGCGAAGACCATTTCCTTTCCTCAACCAGCATCTTCGAGGTTATGCTGTATCTCCTTTTGGTGACCCTTCTCATTACCATTGATCTTCTGTAAGTCACTTCACCCTTTGATATCCCTGATATTTTTCCTCCTCCAGAAAAATATTTCAAGGACAAACATTCAAGCCTAGAAATGAACTTCGGACTATTTTCTAAATTAAAACGCAGTTGTTCAATCTCTGTTGTTGTGGCTTGTTTTAAACTCGTGTGTACCTTGGGACTTGGAACCACTAACCACCACCCAGCCTTATTTTCCCATCTCTCAGGACTTTAAAAAAACAAAACAAAACAAAAAAACAAAACACTTCACTCAAGTGAAATGGTGGCTCGGGTTCTGGCCCAGTCCCTAACTTCCTGGCTTCATTTGATTTTTAAAACCATTACAGGTTCACAGAGTGTTAATTCTGATAGAGACCTTAGAGGTCATCTAGATGCCCAACACCTTCCTTTTACAGATGAGGAAGCTGTGATACAGAGGACAGCGACTTGCCCAAGGTACCACAATTATTAAGTGACAGAAAGAATTCACCCCAGGTGTTCTGAGTCCTTTCACTCCAAGTTCAATATGATTTTTCTTTTCTGGGTCTCCACTAGATAACCCCACCCCCAGATAAAACCCCCAACTGTGAGCTCACGTTCCTTTCCCTCCCTCCACTACTATCAAGGGCTCCAAGGTAAAACAAAACAAAACAAAATAAAACAAAAAAAACTCATACCTCTTCCCCGTTATCTGGTCTCAATCTAATTTAGAATTTTCTGCAGCATGGAGAAAGGAAACCTACAGCTAGATTTTCAAATAGGGCTTTGATTTTATTTATAGAGTTTGGAGGTTGTCTGAGAGTAGGGGTAGGGTTTGAGAAAAGAGGAGGCGGCTATTTTTCCTTGCAGAATTTAAATCTGAGTGGTGGCATTCAGTTTGTTGCCATGCCAATTCCTGGACACTAAAAGATTCCCTGGCTGAGAGTCTCCTGAGTCCCACTCCTCTTTTTCCTTGCTCTCTATTCCGGAGCCCTGGAAGGCTTGGATATGCCTCAGGAGGGACAGGAAGAAGCAAACAACCACCCCAATGGCCAACCATTCTGGAAAGAGGGTCCTAGTTTCCTTTCTGTTTTCTATCTTTTCATCTGAAACTGCGCATTTCCTGTTAAAAGACCCCGAGGTTGTCCTGGTTTAACCCTGACATTGCAGAGCCTGGGGTGAGTGAATAGCAGGGTATCTGATTCCTCCCTCCCTTGAGGAGAAGGTGCACGAACAATGAGACCCAAACGCTTAGCACAGTTGAGACTTAGCTTGCGGGGCACAAGCCCAAAGTTACTTCACATTTTCCCTTCACTTCATAGATCTTTATGGGATGGCATTTTGCTCACCTTCTTTGACTCCCTTGGTTTCCCTAGATAACTGATAGAGGAAAGATCTTGTATTTCTTTGATAACTTTTCCACTGCAGGGCAACCATCTATAAGGCGGCAGAGAGTAATATTAGCTAACATTTATATGGCGCTTTTAAAGTTTGCAAATCTCTTTAAGCATGTTTCCTTTGAGCCTCCCAACCCAGTGAAGGAAGTAGATATTCCACGTCGTATTATTATCGCCATTTTAGAGTCCAGGAAACGTAGGCTCAGAGCTATTAAATAATTACCCAGGGTTACAAGGCTAGTAAATGACAGAAGCTGAATTTGAACCCAGTTCTATTTACTATCCTGAAGCTAGCTACCCTAGATACTATTGACATTTACCCAGCTCTTCCTATGTTATGTATTCGATCTTCACAGCAATCCCTTGAGGTAGTTCCTGTTATCCCCATTTTATAGAGGAGAAAATAGACTTAACAACGTTAAAAGACTTGCCAGTGGTCACATAGCAAGCAAGAATCAAAGGCAATCCACAATAAAAAAATTTTTTAAAAGAATCAAAGGATGGATTTGAACTCAGATCTGGCTCTGTTCTAGGTCTTGCAGCAACACGAGACTTCTCTAGATAACAAGGAATCCTTTTCTGGCAGAGAAATGAGTGGAGGTTGTAACTTTTTCACATTACTGGTAGTTTGTCGTGGTGAAAACTTGAAGATGGTGGGATAGGGTAGACAGTGAGAGACAGAGACAAGAGAGAGATGTATGAAAGAAAGTAAATGAAAAGGCGCTCTCCTTTCTCTCCCCACCTAGAGCATCCTCAGACTGTCTCAAGGCTCTGTAGAGACTCGGGCCAGGGCGGGGAGCTGGGGGAGGAACGAAAGGGAGGGGACGGGTGGAGGAAGCCAGGCGTGACCACTTGGCTTAGTTGCGAAATCCACACCTCCAAAGCTGGGATCCTAAGAAGTAACTAGCCAAAAGCAATCGCAATTTGCATACTGGGAGCAAAGATCTTATCTCTCCAGGGAGGACCCTAGCTAAAGCGAAACAGCCCTAGTGCAGTCATAACAAACTCAGGCCCTGGTGACTGGGAGTAGCTGGAGAAAAAAAATCTCCATGTACTGCCCCTCTACTTGGACAATAGCGTGACTGCCTTTTCTAGGATGCGCGTCCAGTCTCCCTCTCCCAGTCACACGCAACACAGAGAAAACGACACTTTTCCCGGAGCTTCGGGTGGCTAAGCGCAGTCATTTACGATTTACCTCTTCTTTATCCCTTTCCCCGCAAATCCAAAGAGCTCCCGCGCACGAACAATAGAAGGAAACAAACAGATGGATGTTTTAGTAGTTTCCGCTTTCATGTTTTTTCTTCCCCCAACACTTCCCCTACACACGCACACACACACACACACACACACACACGATTCAGCACCAGCATTCACTATAGGGACTGAACGGGATGGGACCGGGCAGAAGGGTGCTCAACTGTACAGAAAAGCTAAAGGTTGTGACAGAAATGAAATATACCCCAGCGGCCCTCACTTGTCTCGGACGCTGCGCCTTGACACAAGTCTGCAACTTAAAGCCGCTCTGAGACCTCCCGGGGCTGGGCTGTCAAGGGGTGGGAAGGGGGACTGGAAGGAAACAACCCTAATGTGTGTGTGTGTGTGTGTGTGTGTGTGTGTGTGTGTGTGTGTGTGTGTGTATGCGCGCGCGGGTGTATTTGTCTATGTGTGTGTACGTGAGTGCGTGCGTGCGCGGGCGCATATAGCAGTGTAGAAAATCTCTAGTCTGTCTCCGCTCTCTGAGAGTAATGACCTCCATATGGCCTTTTGTAGCAGCAGGCATATTTCCCATCCGGCCCCTTCTGAGCCCTGCTGATATAATCATCTTAAAATAATCGCGGGGAAAGGGAGATGGGAATGGGTAGAACTACAAACAAGTCGGTTTCTCGTCTCATTGACTAGGGGAGGAAGCATTCGGCCGTCAACTATCTCTCGGTACTGAGTCCTGGGGTCGTACAAGAAGATGCTTCATTCTTTCTCTTTTTCTAGCATCCACATCAGATCCAGCTGGCGAAAAGGCGGGGGGGGGGGGGGGGGGGTGAGGTGGAGATTTGGCTCATTTAAAGATTTTGGGTTCCGTCTCTGGAAAGCTAAATACGAAGGGTGGGTTGTGCTTGGAGCATGATAGAGCCCTCGACCAAATCCTGGTAGGTTCCTCCTCCCCCTTGTCGTGGATGATCAGGGTACCCAATTTCAGAGTCAACTGCCCAGGTAATCCTATTTTTCCTTTTGCATTCAAGCAGTAATCTCCTGGATTGGCAGAGCAGGGACTGAATGAAGCGGTTGGCCAGCGTGGAAAATGTGCCTCTTTTTGTATCCCAGCGCTTAACACAGTACCTGGCATATAGTAGGCACTTAATAAATGTTTGTTGAATGAATGAATAAATTCCACTCGTGTGCACTTCATAGTGGGTTCGTAAATGGGACAGCGGAAGTGGAGAGGGTGGTGTGCATCGGGCTAAAGAGGGCTCGGCCAGGGACCACAAAGAAGATGTGAGAACTGTGGCTTGAAAGAAGCACGGGAGACGTTGACTCTGACAGCTCCCAAGGAAGGTGGTTCTCATAGTAGTCCTGGAGGAAGGGCAGGACAGAGAACAGAAGATTCAGAATCGATAGGTGCTTTACCAGACCTGTCTGCCACCTGGGGTTCTGGGAAATTGACCGAAGCAAAGGCAAGGTGGAAAACAGGGAGCTCCTGGAGAGAGGTAACTGGGAGACAGGGCAAAGGAAATTAACCTGGTCTGGTCTACAACCCCTCCCCCCCTCCAACCATCTTGTGAGATGGATCTGTTGCCAGACAGCGACTTCAGAGGGTCCTGTTCTTGGTCCTTTGGGGGTGCGATTTAGCTTAGTCGCAGCAGCAAGGCAAAACTTCAAAAAGTTTGGGGAAGCAAAAAGTGCCATCCCCACATGGTTGGCGACTTCTCGGCTTCAACATTAGCTTTTATTATTATTATACAAAATATTTTACTTCCATGAAATAATATTAATTTTAAGCCAAACACCCACCCGAAATATCCTTGAAGAGAACCCAAAATTGGACACTGACAGTGACCAAAACTCAGAGCAGCAAGAAGACAGCTGGCTGGTTCTTCACACAGCCTCCAGACTTTTACTTCCCCAACATCTGTGTAGCTCCCCGAAGTTAGCATCTACCTGGAATGATTTACCTGAAAAGACTACGAGGGGCTCCACTTGGCTCCGAGGCAGCTGTCTAAGAAGTAACAAACCCATGAGTTTAACATAGTTCTTTTCCTTTTTAAGTCCTGAAGACTACACTGATTTCGTAGATTTACTTTGTTTCCAGATAGTTCTAGAGATCGGAGAATGATTTTAATCAACTAATATGGAGTTTTATGCCTTGGTGCCAGTAAAAACCAACATCTGCTGTTGAAACTTTTTTTTTTAACTCTAACTTTCTAGGTTAGCTTTTCTGATGAAATGTCTAACTTGTTTTCATAGTGTGTGAAGCGCAAATACATGAAGCAATTATCATTAAGATACATTACTTGCTAGCACATATTTCATATCAAATTTCTTACTGTGCATTCCCTCACACACACACTTGGATTCCTCCTCTATACTTTCCAGTCTTAAATGTACGATGATTTCTAATCATTAGGTGCCAGTCAGCAACGTTAAAGGATGTTGATACTTTAAAAAAATACTCTTAAACAACATTGAATTTAAAGATTTGGTTTAGTTTTTAAATTTGACTCTAAATACACACTTGGAAATGGCATTTTAAGTTATTTTACGTTGCCAAGACAGACCACTATTGTCATTGGTAAAACTCAAACTCTCAGATTTTCCACTGAATAACCAGGGAAAAATTATTCACTTGGATCTCATTTGCTCTCTTGCTTATTTTTTCTTCTTCCAAGAAAAGTCTGGAGTCTGGCTTTTAAATCATGAAATAAATTATATACTTCAATTATTTGGAATAGTTTGTGCCCCCAAAGTTCTGGAGCCATTGGTACTCTGCCCCATCTCCAGTGTTAATAAAATATATTTAGTAGGGGCTTCTTTGAAATAAAGGATGTAATCACTATCTATTTCCCTTTTGCTGCTCAGTTTAGCTCTAGCAAAAACTTCTGGTGTGAATTAAAATTGCTAAATATCTTTTACTTAAAATTATGGGAAAGATGGCCTATAACCTTTAGAACAGTATTCTAGCACATTTGGAATCATTTGGACCAGGGATTCTTAATCTTTTATAAAGCCTACGGACTCCTAAGAATAATATTTTTAAATACATTAAAATAAAATATATATTATTACCAAAGAAATAAAAGTTTCCATTAGTAAAAATAAGAATGTAAATCTTCCCATTTAAGTTTATGGACTCCCTAAAATCTCTCCACAGAGTCTTTTGGGGTCCATGAGCCCCAGCTTAAGAACCCTTAATGTAGATAGTCATACAAATAGAGCAAAGTTCTACAAAAATAACAAATCCTATACTATAAATCCCTTTGAGATACTAAAAAAGGTGACTTCTTAGATAATATTTTTATATACTCATGTGTCCAATTTCAGCTCATCAGGGATGCCTAGGATAGAATGACCACTTGTCATAAGAGAATATGTACATTCCAGAAATCTATTTTCAAAAGTATGATATCCCAAGATTATGGATCAAGAATTTTTTTTTCAAAAGAACACAGTTGTTTTCCATCACTCACTTTTGCATATTTGAGAGGGACAAGAGGACTGACGGATGGGGGTGGGAAGGAGAAGAATAGGGAGAAGTATAGAATGTAATCAATTAAAAGGAATTTTGGGAGCTCAACATGTGTTTAACTGGATATGCTTAGTAGATTCATACTGGCCTTTCACCTCTGAGTCCTAAATAATAAATAAAAGGTATTTGATGGTCTCCATTCTGCAGTTGCTTAATGTAAGTCTGAAGGGAAAGTTCAACAGATTGCACCATCCTGTTTGCCTTTAGCCTTATGCTCCTTTGGAAGAAAAAAAAATGGAGAAGAGGAAAATTGTCCAGAGCTTAGTTTGGTACAAATCAGAAAACCCCAAAGAAAAACAAGTTTTAATCATAAGGACTGGAATCTAAAGATGTAATCAGGCAGTCCCAAATTACTATACTGGAAAGAGCCAGCGTGAATGGACGTTGTAAAGAAAATATATTCCTAATTTCTAGATAGTTACATATAATCAGCTCTTTGAAAGGAAAGGGCTTTTTAGGAGATGTGATTTTTTTTCTTAAAGTAGTTAATGCTCGCTAAGACAGAACAACCTCAGAAATAGGAGATTTCTGAGCAAACAGGAATTGAAAGAGAAACCTTCACTTCATGTTATTTACCTTGAAAAACAAAACACAGAAACTGTGTAGAATGTGTAAGAATTCAGCAGAGATGGTTCTTAGGACTAGATGTTTATTTTTAAAAGCACCATCCATAGATGACTACTTGGAATGAATGCTGATCAAAGCTGGGAACCTTAACTCAGTCTAATAGAGTTTCCAAATTCCTCCCAAACCTAAGTCTCATCGATGTCACAGGAAGGTCTAAAAACACTGTTTTGTTTTGGGTGAAATGGAGCTGATAAGATTTCCAGTTTGCTGCATTTACAATTTTTAGAGGGTTATTACCATTGCCACGGGTCTCTCTGACACTACTCATTTATTTCTACCAAACATATTCCCAACTTTTTGAAGGACCCTGATTTTCTGTTTCATTTCAGAGAAACCAAGAATCTTAGAGCTGAAAGGGATCTCAGAAGTGACTTAGTCTAAACCCCTCATTTTACAGATGAGGAAACCGAGTCTCAGAGAAGGGGAATTACTCACCCACATTCATTTTGTTATAAATAAATCAGCCAAAAGGAAAAAAAAAAGAGAGAAATAAATCAACCACTAAATAGCATCCACTGAATTGCAGTAATCTAAAATCCTTTCTGAACAGAGCCAAAACATCCTGATTAGAAATGAAAAATGTCGTCATTAGTACAGATTAGTACAGATGTGTTTGGGAACATCCGGATGATTGACTGAATTTTTCCTTTTCATTCAGATGTTTTGGCATCCTGTTGATATAGCCGTTGTAAGCATATAGGAGAATTATTTTGCTCATGGTGAGACCATTAGAGTTCAGTGCTTCTGAATTCCTCCTTTAGTCATACATAGGGCAATGACTAGATTTGAACCAGTAGGGCTGATTTCCACCATGCCAGGTCAGAGACTAGAGTTTGGTAGAAGGAGGATGAGAAGCTTATTCTTCTAACAGCCCCTGTTTCCTCATCTCTCGAATGAGGACAATACTAATTAAACTACTAACCTGATAGAGTTGTTGTCTGAAGTTTCAATGAGATAATGGATCTGAATGTCCCTGCAACTGTAATGTAACAATATACGTGTAAGTTATTATTGTTATTATAAAACTAATATGTGCTTTTGGAGCAGGCACATTGCTTGTAACCCAGTGGGCCTAGCAGTGCCTCCCAAATGAAAGACTTCAGGCTCTTGGGGCACTGCCCAGCTCCCTCTTTTCTAGTAGTCATTTCCCTTTCATCCCAACCTGCTCCTCTTGTCTAGTGTCTCCTGAAACCCCTTTAGGGAGACCTAATAAGCCTATTCTTTCCTTCTCTTGCTTCATTCCTATAAACAGTATGATGGACAAATAAGTTAATGGGGGGCATGGTCTAATTCTCCTGGCCAAATGAGCTCTCTGAAATGTTTACATCCTCCTTTTCTCTCCTTTTCTCACCAAAGAAGCTAAGTAAGTCACAGACTGAGGGAGAAATATTTGGCTCATTGCCATATAAGGGGTAAGTTACAGAATAAAGGATAAGCTCTGATCACCTAAGCCTCTCTCAAATGCTCTTAGAGCAGGAGTTTCCAAATTAGTTTTTGCTTTGAAATAATTTGCAAACAGGGTTATGTTTTAAGTGGGCTGGTTTTTGTTTTTTGGTTTTTTGCAAAATCACAGAATCTTTTCATGCTGCATATATTCTCTCTATATAAATGTATGGGTATGTATACACATACAGATATACATACATATATGCTATTTATAAATTTCGTTCTTCTGTGCTTCCAAATCATGCTGTCACCTTCACTTGGAAGTCACATGCAATCAAGTACTAGGATGTAGCTGTCCAAATATTTATTGTACCTTATTCATTTGTTCATTCATTTAAAGGGTGTATAAAGTACCTTCTATCTGCAAAGCATCAAATGAGATGCAAGATAAATGAGAGATGTTACTCTCAAGAAGCTTAGATTAGATGTGGCCACAAATAAAACACAAGATAGATCAAAATAGGAATGGATGTGGGGGTCTGGTGCATAAGCTATCCACATGAAGAGGTTAGAGAGCTTGCTTCTGGGAAAATGATGATGCTGTATAATGGAAGCACTTAGGGGAGACTATAGAGCATGTGTGTGCATTTTCTAACTGGTTCAGGTAGGCTTGCCATGTATTGAAGAGGAAAGTGGTTGGTTGAGGAGGCATCAGAAAAAGTCTTTCAGCATCAGCCCCACCCTCTTTTGCCTCATTCCATTTTGAGGGATCTCAGTGACTCTTAATCATGGTGTCTGGTGAGAGCCCATGTTGTAAGGAGAAATGCCTTAGGGTCTTTTCCTGTCTGAGGACATATGGCCCCATGGTCCTTGGCTTCTGTGTTTTTTCTTTCAGGACCTCCATTATATAAACATATCAGGGAAGTACAAATTTTTGAGATCAGATGAAAGAAAAATCACTTCTAGTTAGAGAAATTAGAGAAGACTTCATAAGAACCAGGTGTTGAAGCTTGGGAAGGATGTCAACAAACAGAGATGGGTGAGTCCATTCTAGGCAGACTGGCTAGGAACAATGGCAAATATTTATAAGTTTCTCTTACTTCCCTTAAAAATATTTAAAGACAACATGCCAAGCCCATTCCCTGTAATCTTCCCCTGTCTAGGGGAATATCTCCAGTTCCTTCATTCATTCCTTAAATAATGTGGTTCCCAGTCCCTTTGCCATTCTGGTTGATTTCTTTTTGGAAACAGGGCACACATGATTGAAGATGCAGACTGACCCAGGGCACAGTCCAACTATCAATTGTTTCATCCTGGACAATACCCATAGTAGTGCTAATGCCGCCAAGAACAACTTAGCTATGGGAGCAGCTCTTCTCAACCTGGAAGGTTCATTTTTATGGTCTTTAAGGAAGAGAGAAATTTCAAGACCCTGGTGATGCATTATTCAAAATTTCATTTAAAAGGCCTACCTATCCAAGATGGTGACTATGTAGGATGGTAAAGGAAAGTAAGAGATGAAAATGCTCAGGCAAGTATTAAAGCAAAAGCACAAAAAAGACATCGAGAATGAGAAAAAAAATTGAGCAGAAAAACATGCTCTCCAAACTTAAGATACTTGGCCAAGAAAAACTACCAACTTAATACTCAGAGGATTAGCTTCTATATATTGGAGTCTCTGTATACTTCATTTCATAAGGGAAGAGAGAGGAAACTGTTCATTAAACAGCAAAGGGTAGAATCCCTAAAAAGTCAATATTATCTTGACGTACAACGTTCTTTAATATTCTATGACCAAGATTTTGCTTAAATCATCAGTGATACAGACAACTATAATCATGATGAAAGGAAGGGGCCCCTGTCCGTCCCCTCCCGAAAAAAAAAAACAGCAAAGGAACTATAAAAGGTTTCAATTTGTTAATGTACTGTGTTCCAAACACTTGCTTATAAACTGACTGTTTGGCATTTAGAATAAATTCATCCAGGGAAACAGTTACTAATGGTTTTTAGGTTCCTACATTAGCCCAGGATAACCTATCTAACAAACAATCATAGACTTAATGATAGAATAAATCTTAATATTGTGAAACATAATATATTTGCAGTTTTTTATTAGAAAACTATGGATATGTTCACCATAATTAAAATAAATTTTGTCTTATTACCTTGAATGTTGGTGCTAGAAGAAATGGTAGAGATTCTGAAGGGTGATTTGGGTGTGTTCAGGGGCTTTAGAGGTGAGGGTTAACACTGGTTCCCATTTTCTAATTTCTCATCAAAACTTATTCATTTCCCTTCATAGAGCTGTGTATCAATATTCCTACTTTTAGACTTGTCAACTATAATTAAGTTCCTCTCCTCCTTTGGCTTATCCATAGAACAAAGAGGGAGGGAAGCCAAATAGAAGAGAAAGATTTACTTGAGATAACTAAGCAAGAGTTTCAAGGGAGAGGGAAAAAGGGAAGGAGGATAAAGAGGATGTGTATATACATGTGAGGAAGAAATTGCCTGAGGTATAATCATTTTGCTGTGAGTGGTGAAAGACTGAAGGAAAGGGGAAAACATGGCCCATGCAAAATTTCCCACAAAAGGGAGGAAGGAAGGAGATGGTGGGGAAGATATTGAATCTGAAATTTCCCCACATTGGCCACCAGGTGACACCATTGATCTAGGACAACTTAAATGTTGCTTGGAGTTAGCCAGAGAAATGGGAAGCTAATAATATCACTGGTTATTTGTATGTATTGGGACACGCATTTGTACATGTCCCATTCCATTGCCTCATGATGGTATGGAGATGAACCAGTATCGAGTCAACAGACATTTATTAAGTGTCTACTGGGTGCTGTACAAAATCCTATGTTCTCAAAGATTATGCCAGTAGAAAATAATCTCTAGCAAATCTCATCAAGCTGGAAAGACTTCAAGAGTGACAGCCTTTTTATCTACTGTCCGAGGACCAGTCTAGCCAAATTTGAAGAGGTTTATAATGAGGATGAGGTAAGGTGATTGATTTTTCAGCCACAGAAACTCTTGCAGCTTCAGAAGGAATGAAGTCATAAAAAGGTTGCTCTCTGCATCAATGGAGAAAATACTCCCATTGAAAAAACCAGAGATGATTGAAGCTTTGAATTATTACAAAGTGCCTTACACATAGAAAGTGCTAACAAATTTTATTGAATTGAATTGAACATATGGAAAATGTGTCGTTTGTGACCTTTTTAGGAAAGCAGAACCTATGTTTTTGGGGCCAGAAGTATCAGGAAAGGAGTCTAGAACATTGTCCTTAAGTTATGTTGTGAACATGTTCTTTATTAATTATTCCAGACAGTAGAGAAAAGAGTAGTGGAGAGTTAAGGAATTCCTAAAGGAAAGAGCAGAGATTCCAGTTGTGAGGGAGGTGGCAACCTCAAGAGGAGGCAGGTAAGGAAGAGAAAAAAAATTTTCTCTTCAAATATTGGAAGGCCTATAATGTGGCCAAGAGTGTATATTTATTCATCTTCGACTGAGAAATCAGAATTAGGATCCAAGACTAAAAGTTTTGAAGTGAACTTTCTGGTTCTATATAGGGAAATAAAAACTTCACACTAATTAAAGCAAGGAATAATAAGGTGGGTTGCTTCCATAAATAGCAAGTTTCCCATTACTGGAAGCATTCAAGTAGATGAGCACATGCCAGGCATGTTATAAAGGGGGAGGAGTTCTATTCAGGTGAAAGTTGGACTAGCTTGATTCCTGAATCTCTTCTGATCATGTAGGACAAGATGGGTCAAAATAATCTCCAGCCCACTGATTCTTCTGGGTAGTAGCAACTCTTAAGGTCATATCACTGAAGTGACATTTTGCTCCTGAGGCTAAAAGTGAAAACTATTTCCTCTGGGAGTTCTGAGAAATTGCTATTTGAGTCTCGTGAGGCAACTGGATGACTCAGTGAATAAAAAGCTAGACTGGTGGTCAAGAAGGCTTGCATTCAAATTTAGCCTCAATCATTTACTAGCTATGTGACCCTGGGCAAGTCACTTGACCACTGCCTGCCTCAGTTTCCTCCTCTGTAAAATGGGGATAATAGCTTTTACCTCCCAGGGCTGTTGGGAGGACATAATGACACAATAATCATATAGTACTTTACACAGTGCTTGGCACACTGGAAGCACTATATAAATGTTAGCTATTATCATATCAAATGAGATAATATTTGTAAATTGCTTCACAAGCCTTAACATGCTATGTAAATGCTAGCTCCAAGATTTAGACACCAAAGGGGCTCAGACTTTATAGATGTGCTCTCCTATGAGTGCTTTTCCACTAGTCATTTCTAGGGTAGGTGTGGCAGAAATGTTCCTGCCTCACATTCTGAAAGGGAAAAACTCCCAGCTTCACATCTGCATGTTTTACTGAATGTCAAATCCAGCTTCAAAGATAGATAGATGGATAGACAGACAGATAGATAAATAGATAGATAGATATAGATCAGTAAGCAAATGTTACCATGACACAGTTGTTGGGCTAATGCAACTGGTGACTCAACCCTGCCAAATTCAGTGTACATGTGAACAATTAGAACATAAATTCTTTGAGGTCAGGGTCTATGGTTTTTTCCCTTCTTTTTCTGTCTCTAGCACTTAACACAGTACTCAGCACTTACTAAATAGTGAATAGATTTTTGTTGATTGGCATGAGAAACATGGTATCATGGAAAGATCACTGGTCTTGGAGTAAGAGGACCTGGGTTGAAATATTGACTTTGTCACTTACTACCGCTGTGAACAAAGAGCTATCCTGTCTAGACCTCTTCATTAGCAAAATAAGAAGGCTGGTCATAAAGCTCATATCAAGCTTTAGAATTATGATTTCTTTAATCCTTTCAAAATTTTTATTTTTAATTCTGAGCTTAAAAATACAGAAGGTAATCATTTCTATATATACATAGCAGAACAAAAAGAGGATTGTTTGTAAAAACGAGCCTACATTTCATACTACTTGCTTTTTAAAAGTAATAAAATCCACATTACCTTCAAAACTTTCCTGCTTATCTATCCTTCCTTCTGAAAGTCCTTTATTCTCTCCTGTGTATTAAAAAATATGTTTCAATCACCTTCTTTGGAGGCGAGAAGGGGTATTACTATGGCTAACTCCCTCCTAACTCTGCCTCAATTCAAAACAGAGGGAAAAACCTTTTTATCAAATAAGAGTAATTAGCAAAATCAACCCACACAGTGGCCATGTCGAAAAACATGTATTTCTGTACCATGAATCTATCACCTTTCTGAAAAAAGGTGGGTGACATGCTTCATCATAGGTCTTATAGGATTGATCGTTATTTAGATAGGGTTCTTCATTCTTTCAGAGTTGTTTTCCTCACAATGTATTTGCCTTTGTATAAAATTGTTCAAATGGTTCTGTTCACTTCACTCTACATTGGTTTGTGTTATCCAGGATTCTCTGAATTAATCTCTTTCATCATTTCCTACAACTCAATAATGTTTCATCACATTCATATTTTACAATTTGTTCAGTTGTTCTCTGTTATGTACTCTCCTTAGACTCCACTTTTTCTTCTTTTACCTAATTTTATTTTCTTACCTTTTATTCCCTGTCCCTTTTCAAGATCAGGAAATTTCTTCTCTATTCAGTATTACCCTGCCTCATAATTCCCCCTTTTCCTTTTCCTACTTCTTTCCCTCTTATTTCCTTGAGTTTAATGTATTTCTACATCAAGCTATTTGTGTGTGGTGTAGTCATGTGTGCATGTGCTCAATTCACTTCTGTCCAGTAAGAGTAGATTCATTTGAGGTCCACCCCTTCATCCATATTATTCTCACAAACCTTCCATCCCTTCTTCCTCCTTTCAAAATTAGTGCATTAATTTTACCCTCCCTTCACTTTCTCTCCATGAATACAATTTCAAGGCTTCTGTTTCTCCTGTCTAATTCCCTCAATATCCTTTGAAGACAGGTTCTGAAAATACAATTGTTTCATCTCCCCCTTTTGAAATGTTAACTGAATAATCATAAAACTTCTTCAAATTGCTCAAATAAATTTTCCTTTCTAGATTTCTCTTGACTATTGTGTTTATATTTCAAATTCCAAACTCTGGTATTTTTATCAGAAATGCTTTAAAAACTCTCTATTCCATTAAAGATCCATTTATCCCCTCCATAGGGTTATACTCAGCTTTTCCGAGTGACTTAGTCTTGGTTGTCAGTCTATACATTTTGCCTTTTGTAATATAGTGTTCCAAGTTCTGCTGTCATGAATGGAGAAACCATTAGGTCTTGTGTGACCTTGAGTGTGGTTCCTTCATAACTGAACTTCTTTCAAGATGCTTGAAGTAATTTTTCTTTGATGTGGAAACTCTATATTTGGGCTGTAACATTCTTTGGACTCATTCTTGTGGACTTTCTTTCAAGAGGTGATCAGTGATTCTACCTTTATTTTGCCCTCTAATTCTAATAGATCTGAATAGTTTTATTTATTTTTTTTGAGGACACATATTGCCCAGGCTCTTTGTCATGGTTCTCAGGGAGTCCAATATATTAAATTATCTCTTCTTCAATTGTTTTCCAGGTCAGTTGCTTTCAGTATTAGCAAGATTTTTTCAATCTTTTTGTCTATTTCTTGCAATCACTAGCTTCTGTTTCTTCTATTCTAGTTTTTAGGGAGTCTTTAGGTAAGTTAACCAATTTCTTTTGTAAACTACTTATTCTCCTTCCAATTTTTTCCTCTGGAACTTTTATTTCATTTTTATCTCTTGGTATTCATGTAGTTTATGTGGGAAAATCCACTTTTTTCCTTTGAATCTCTGATGGCAATTTGTATGGAAATATTGTTTCCTTCTAAGTTGAATTTTGGAGCATTGATAAATCTATAAAAAACCTTTATACTGATCAGTGTTGTTTTGTTTTTGTTTATGTCTACAGCCTTAGCTCCTAAATTGGGTCTTTGTGTCAAGGCCAAGCTGACACTTTTGGGTGGTGAGTTCCATGCTGTTTGATTTTGTCCAGGTCACTTGGTTCCTTAGCCTATATCTCTAAAGATTCCACTACTCCAAAATATTTGAGGTTCAGAATGTTGTCTTTTGCACCATCTAGAAAGAAAAGGAATGAAAGAAGGAAGGAAGGAAGGAAGGAAGGAAGGAAGGAAGGAAGGAAGGAAGGAAGGAAGGAACGAAGGAAGGAAGGAAGGAAGGAAGGAAGGAAGGAAGGATTTATTGAGCACTTACTCTATACTGAGCATTGTTCTAAGGACTGGAAATACAAAATAAAAGTAAGACAGTCACTTCTTTCAAGAAACTCACATTCTAAAGGAGGAAGATAATAGGTTTCACCTGCAAGTTATATAGAGAGACCACATGGTCCTTAGGATACAGTGGCAAGTCATATGGCAATGTCTCTTCTGTAATATTATTTCCACTTATAAAAATCATCTCAGTTTTGATGTTGAACTATTTGACACTAATCTATGATATCTCAGGATAGATCTTGCTAGTGACCTTGGAGTCCTGGGGTGACCTGATCTGATTGATTCCATAACTGTACTGTTTGCTGCCACTCCTTGTTACTTCCCAAACTCTTTACCCTGTGGGACATGGACCACCTATAGGTTTTCTCTGGAAAGTTCTCTGTTTTTGCTGCCTCCTGGGAGAAACAAAGCCCTGCATACTACAAGTCTCTGGCTCAACCCTAATTGTGCTGTGAGGCTCCAGCATTCTTTGCTTACACTCAAACGTTGACTTTACTAATGGCCTCCTTTCTCATTGCTTATTGAGTTTTTGACTGACTTTCTTTTTAAGGGGAGAAAATCTAATGCAGAAGTCATTGTAGTTTCTCGTTACATTTCTTAATCATTATATGACTAAGTGCAACTTTTAAGGTTTTGCTTTGTTTTTTGCTGGAATATGTGTGGTGGAACTGTTCCCTTTTGTCTGGAAGCCACATTCTATGATCTTTATTCATGACCAGAAAAGGAGGTAGGCTAGTCATGTAATCATGTCTGTCAATGGACAGACCTTTGATATTCATGAATTATTAAAAGAACCAGAGGAAGGTTTCCATTATATTGGGTAGATTCTCTATAGAGGATTTAAGGAAAGACATGAACAAGAAGGGCATTGAATGAGAAGCTCTGGCAGCATTGAGATCTTCATCCATAGAGGGAGTATACCCACATGCATGAGATCACACATCCATAAAGGAACTCTGGTATTTATACAGAGCTTTATTGTTTAGAGTACTCATGGCATAGACTTCCTCATTTGATCTTCACAACAACCCCTCAAGGTATGTGGATTGATTGAGGTATGTAGGGCAGAGACTCATCCTTGTTTTTTAATTTGAGTAGTAAGAATCCAAAAGGTTAAGTGACACCCTAATGTCACACAGCTAGTAACAGATCTTCAAACCTAGACCTAGAAATTTTAATTCTCTGCATTTTGTTCTCCTCCAATGCCAATACTTCAAAGGCCTAGAAAATCAGGTGTTTTTTTTGTATAGCGTCTGCTGCTCCTCAAAGAATGAGAGTGAAAGAACTGGGTCAAAGGCATGGAAAGTTTCTTGGCTCTGAAATTCTGTGGAATCTTGTCTCTGGGAATTTAGCCTAAAATCCTATTATATTGAGTTTAAGCAATTACTTTTTTATGTTTTCTTTTCCTTGACATCCGAGGAAAAGTGCCCTTGATAATAACCTAGAGAGCTGTGCCATTTCTCCAAAAAATGTCATCAGGGCAAACCATGTAAGATAGAGAAGAAACTTCAAAAGACAGTATGATGGCGTAGAAAAGAATGATGGATTTGGACCTGGGTTAAAATCTAGAATTTTCTAATTATCATCTGTGTGATTTTAGACAAATCACTTTAATTCTTTGGACTTTGGTTTCCTCATCTACAAAGTGAGGGATTGAATGATCTTCCAAGTCCTTTCTAGCTCTAAGTTCTGTGATTTCTTGAAAGGTATTTCCTTCCTCAATAGATTGGAAAGATGAAACACCAGCCTCAAGCTTAGTTGGGTCTGTTCCAGAGGAAACTACCTTTGGTCTACTCATCAGATCTAAAGATGACACAAAGCTGTGAAGGGTAGCTAATACTTTGGATGGCAGTCGGGATCCAAAGTAACCTAGATAGGATGGAGTGATAGATGAAGCACACTATGATGAAATTTAATAGAGGTAAATACCAAGCTTCATCCTCGGGTCCAAAAAATCAACTTTGCAAGTACAGTATGAGTAAGGTTTGGCTAAGATATCAGTTCACCTGAAAATATTCTGGGGTTTGAGAGGATTAAAAGCTTATTATGAGTCAATGGCATAATAGGCAAGCAAAACAAAAACAAACAAGGTAATTCAATCTTAGACAACATTAAGAGAGACAGTGTGGAGGACTAGGAAGATGAGAGTCCTGCCCTACTCCGTCTCAGTCAGTCCAAATCTGGAATGTTGTGCTCAGTTCTGTGCCCTTTGGAAAGGTCAGAGTGGCTTGCCTGAAATCACACAGCTAATAATCAGAAGATTCAGGATTTTAACCCAGGTCTAAATTGTTCTACATCATCACACTCTCTTTTAATGTTTCTTCCTACTCCTAAATGGGTTGCCCAGATGACATTTTTTAGAGAAATGACACAGTTTCTCTAGGAATATTTCTTAGAGGTTTATCAAGCTCACAGGTGCATTTTTCTTCATCTGTCAAGGAAAGAAGGTGACCAACATAGTGAAAAGTCTATAGAATATAATGTATTTGAAATAGCTGAAGGAATTAGGGAAAGCTCCTGGGATTCATGATAGCTTTCAGGTAGGAGGGAGATTAAACTCGTTCTGCTCTCCCCAAAGGCAGAACCAGGAACGATGTGTGGAAGGTACGGTGGTAGATTTGGACCATGTTACAGGCAACTTTCTAACAATTGGAACTATCCAAAAACAATATGGAAAAGTTGAAGGAACTCTTCTAGGGACCGGTGTAGAGATTTTTCATCAGGTATGTTTTGGATTAGATAGCTTTTCCCTTTCGGAGGCTTGGTGTTCTGTAACCTAGAGCTGGTTTTTTTTTTCTTCTTTACAATTTGCAATCTAAGAGCATCATGGGATTTTTGGAAAGAAGTTCTTGATCTCCCAGTTCTTCTCAGACATATGTAATTATTTTTACAATTAAGTAGCCTTGAGGATCTTTGCAATAAATATGACTTCATTATGAGAAAATCGCTCCACTTTCACCAGTAGTGCAGCCTCAACATGACAATGTACTGAAGCCAAATGGCTTAATCTCAGACTAAATTCCCCTTTATAATCTGTGTAACTGAACTGATCACTTTTTATTCCATCGTTTCAAACTCTTCATGACTTGATTTGGGATTTTTCTTGGCAAAGGTAGTGGAGTGGTTTGTCATTTCCTTCTCCAGCTTGTTTTACAGATGAGGAAACTGAGGCAAACCAGGTTAAATGATTTGCCCAGAGTCACGCAGTTAGTGTATGATCTGAGGCCAGGTACGAAGCACTTAAACCCCTCTAAACCTCATTTTCCTTGTATGAAAGATGAAGACTATATTGTTACAATGTTACCTTTTTCAAAAAATTCTTTTATAAACTTAAAAATGACATATATATATATGTATATATATATATATATATATATATATATATTAGTTATCATTACCATTTCCCAAACATATGATGAAAGAGTCAAACTGACTCTGGTCTCACTTTGTTTGAGTCTCAGATTCCCTAAATCATAGTGACTTCCCAAGGTTCTGCCATTCTCTAGCTCTGTGACATTGAGTCACTCTCCCTTCTCTGGGTCAAAGTTTTCTCCTGTGTCAAAAGAGGGGAATCTCTGAGGTTCCTAAAGTGTCCCAGGGGCAAAGGAGAAGGAGGTGCTTTCCATGACAAGATTAACAACATTAAAACTTTATCGAAGTTACTGAAATGGTTTAAAGGATCCTTACAGTCCTGCTTAAGCAAAACTACAAGTCTTTCTGGAACTTTCCAACCATTTTGTCTCTACTTTCTATCTCCTTGTCTTTAAAAGTTGAGAATATTAACCTAGGCAGCCATTCCAAGGGGAATTATGCTTACATGACTGTTAAATATTATAAGGATATGTTAAAGAAAAACAAATCACATCTGAGGGGTGATGATAAAGACCATACCCAACCCCTCAACATATCTCTACATCAATGTGTTATTTTACAGAAGAGAAAGCTGAGCTCCATGCTTTTAAAAGACATATAAAGTTGAAAAGGATCTTAGAGACCATCTAGTTCATTCATGTAATTTTACAAATGAGGAAATAAAGACCCAGAAAGTGAGTTGTCTGAGGTCACCTGGATGGTTAGTGATAAACCTAGGACCAGACTCCTAGATCTAGGTTCTTTCCCCTATATTCTGTGGCCTACATTCTCTTCACTGGGAGGAATGGAAATAGGCTCCAGGTGTCCTTCTGCCTAGTACAATGCCTCAGCCTCTGCGCAGCTTTCTGTTGGAGGCCTCTAATGTGTCTTCATATTCTCATTCTATAATATATGGCCTCAAATTCCAGGATTTACAAATAGGGGAATATTTGTACAAATAGGGGAATATAGAAGTGGTCAGTTCATTTTTTGGCAATCCACCGGGAAGATAATTTCTTCATTTGGAAAGCTAGTCCTAACTCTCCTTAGGGTCCTTCCTGGCTCTTTTCTGTGTTACCCAGTCAGCATAATGAATCAGACTGATTCCAAAAAAGGTACATTCACTGATGTGCACCAGGAATGCTGAAGGGGTCAGAGCTCACCTCCGGTAGTAGCTTCTAGCTGGAGCTAGCTGGTCAAGGCCAGCTCCTAGGAAGAAAAAAAAATACTGGCTCCTGTTCTTAAAAAAAGTAAGATTGCTTCTCAACTTGAAAAGAATTTACAATCCTATTTTTTTCTGCTTTGCCTTGCTTATATGCATTAAGAATCCAAGGTGAAAGGCATTTTCCCACTTTTTTGACCTAATTGGTGTGTGTGTGTGTGTGTGTATTTGTGTATCTATATGTGGTGCGTATATAATTTTTCATATGTGTCTATAATTTTATAGTTACAACCTACCTTAGTGAATTAATGTATTTGATTTTCACAACCCTCTGAGGACGGCAAGTCAAGGTTATTGCTGGCATTTTAAAAATGACGAAACTGAAACCCAAAGAGGTTCATTGATTTTCTCAAAGTCACACAGCTAGTAAATGGTAAAGCTGAGAGTCAAAGACATGTCTTCTATCTTTAAATACAGAATTCCTGAACTTGGAGAACTAGCCCAACTTTCCCAGTACTCTCTATCTTTTTCCTCCATAGATACTTAAAGATGCTTATTGAATGAATAAAAGCTTGACCAGTGAAGTCATTATTTGCTTTCTGCAGGTCATCCCTGATTTCCTGTCACTTTGATGAGGGAAAGAAGTAGATAAGTTTGTCATTAGTTATAGTCCTTATGAAAATAGCCATATTGAATATAACTAAGATCTGTTTGAGTTTCCCCTGCCTAGTCTACATGGCTACTGTTCCCAAGGCAGACGGGCTTCAAGGTGAAAAGATTTGACTGGGAGAGTCTTTAGGTTAGTGAGGCTTTTGTGCTGTAAGGGAGAAAGCCAGAGTCTCCCAGGTATGCTGAGAAAGCAAACTTGCAAATTAGAACTGGTTACTGGAAGGGGGGCTGCTTTTGGAGATAGGGGCCATGTGCTGGTCCCACCACCAAGTGTTCTGAGCTCCACCCTGAAACTTATTAAACTTTGCCTTCCTGCTGGGGCCCCCTCCCAGCCAGCGTGTGTCCTGGTATTGGGGTGGTCCACGTGAAAGAGAATTTACAGGGCTTTTACCATGCCATTCAAATGCACAATCCTGAGTCAGCAATAGAAACTGTCTTATTTGTTGGGGATATGGCCACTTGGAATGCTATGAAAACATTGGATGAGGAGCCAAGAGATCCAACTTCTGTCTAGGTCTGTGACTTTGAGCGAGTTATTACACTGATTTGGGCTTCTGTTTCCTTTTCTGCAAAATGAAAGGGTTGGACCATGGTATTCCTAACCTTTTTGTGTGTCATGGACATTTTTAGCAATTTGGTAAAGCCAGCCTGGACCCTTTCTCAGTATAATATTTTTAAATGCATAACATAAAATATAAAGGATTACAAGGCAAACTAATTATATTGAAATATATCAGAGTATTTCTTAAAGACAAGTTCGTAAACCCCAGGTTAAGAGTCCTTGGACTAGATGGATCCCTCAGGTTCTTGCTAGGATCTGAGTCTAAATATATATATATATATATATATATATATAGATATAGATATATAGATATAGATATAGATATATGTACATATATGTGCATACACATATGCATATACATACACAGACACACACACACACACACATATATATATATATAGTAGGCAATATGGTGGTTTCAAAATAAGTATATAATATGGCTACAAATCTTGAGGATCTTTCAGTCTCTCTCCCTTTTTGTACCAAAGGAACATTTAAGTCTTACCACACCACATAGAACTTATGTGGTGATTATCTTCTGAGAAGCTGAAAGGGCTCTTGCCATATTTCTTTATTCTTTATTCCAATGGTGGCTCTATACAAAGTAAAGAGGCCAGGTTTTATTATGACCAGTTTATAGATGTTACAGTAAAACAAGGCAAGGTAACAAGTGGTTTTTAGCACTTACTACATGCTAGGCACTGTGTTAAGCACCAGGGATAACAAAGACATTCAAGAACTTTCTCTGCCCTTAAGGGCCTTACATTCTAATGGGAATTGGGGAAGGGGGAACATATAAACAACTATTTACACATAAGATATATAGATTAGGAACCAAGAGATACATACAAAATATATACTATGTACATACAAGATAGATACATATATAGATAAGATATTTATATCTCTTATATCCACATAGTTGTTATAAGGACATATATACTGTATACACACATATCCTGTATCAACATAGTTGTTGTATGCCCATCTTGTATGTTGTTATGTGAACACACACACATATCTTGTATGTACATAGTTATTTCATGTATTATATTCACATATATCTTCTATGTGCAAGGATGTTATATGTACCTTGTATATACATAATTGTTATACATTATATACAATATATATGTTATATATAGTATATGGTTAGATACTATAAGTATATAATAATAGATAGATGATAGAAAGAGAGAGAGACAGTAAATCGGCACTGATCTTAGAGGCAAGGCACTTGTGGGGGGAGACGGAAGGAGAATTGGAGGAACCAGGTGGTCAAGTGACTTGTTTGATGTCACTTAGGAAGAATCTGTAGCAGAACTAAAATTCTGACTAAATGCATCAGATCTCCAGTCCAGGCTTCTTTTCAATATCTCCTAGTGAACAGAAAATTTGTAATGAGAAACTTTGGAGGGGCATCTCTTTATGGGCAGTCAGGACAATGAATTAGACTGTGACCTACAGGAATTTGACGCAGTCTACTCAGGTCAAGGAGATAGAATGGGGACCAGTGAGAAGAACTTGAATTGTCCCAAAATGGAAAAGGTGCTGAGTTCCCTGGTACTGAAAGAGTTCAAGAAGGGGCTGGATGACCAACCACCTGTCATGAATGTTGTAAAGATTTTTGCACTGGGCAGGGAGTCGTAGATGGTTTCTAACTATGGAATTTTAGAACTGAAAGAAACCTTAAAAATTACGTAGTTCGGTCTCTCAGTACCCAGAGAGGTTGACTTGAGCACACTTACTCAACTAGTGATTGGGACCCAATAACAAGACACTTCAACTCCACTTTCCACTCTACCAAACTCTTAAGTTCTCTTCTATCTCTGAGGTGTTAGGATTCTGAATAAGTGAAAACAGATTACTCTAAGTTGGTGATATTAGGCTCCTCTACAGGGAATTAAGTTGCTTTAATACTTGTTTAAAAGTAGCATCAATGTAAATTGATACATACGTGAAGGCCTCTCTTCACATTAATTATCCTTTCTTTGATGCCACACACCCTAGGCCTTGGGCGCCTTAAGAAAGCCTAATAAAATAAATGACACACAACCTCTTTCTCTCCACCGAAGAACTGAGTTTCGGCTTCTCTTGAAACAATGCAGATTGCAGAAATCTTCAGAGAACTGTGATGCAAATGCTTGGTAATTAGTGCCCGGAAGACTCCAGGATGCTGAAAAACAACCTTATTCTCTGCAAAACAGAAAAGTCTGGAAAGCAGGCTGGTCTCAGCTAGAACAGCAGTATCCTATGTGGTGGAGAGGACAGAGCGTGGGCTCTAGCTTTATGTTCCATGTCTGCTGCTAAACTACTGTGACCTTAAATAAGGAAGCAGCTAGGTGGCTCAGCGGATAGAATG
Source organism: Bettongia penicillata ogilbyi (assembly GCA_023548195.1). Taxonomy (NCBI): domain Eukaryota; kingdom Metazoa; phylum Chordata; class Mammalia; order Diprotodontia; family Potoroidae; genus Bettongia; species Bettongia penicillata. The sequence goes on along the minus strand of JAJHZJ010000383.1, from coordinate 2,815,416 downwards.
CTGAGCCTGGAGTCAGAAAGACCCAAGTTCAAATCCAGCCCCAGAAATTTAGGACACTTAGTAGCTGTGGGACCCAGGGCAAGTTGCTTAGCTTCTGTCTGCCTTAATCCACTTGAGAAGGAACAGCAAAGATTTCGAACGAGATTCAGAACAGTGGAATTACAAAGCCAGATAAATGCTTAGGGATCTAGCCCAACCCCTTCATTTTACAGATGGGGGGACTGAGACCCAAGAGGTAAAGTAACCTGCCCATGGGTAACAGCCAATAGGTAGCAGCACTTGAACCAGGAATATGGTGTCCTAATGCCCAGTCCAATCAATGCTCTTTCTACTACTATACTGACCTTTAATTTTCTGTGAACATATTTCCTCAAGTGGCTTTAAAAGAGCAGCTATTGTACTTATTTCACTAAGTATTGAGCAGATCCATTTAATCAACAAGCTTTCAATCATTTAGTTTTAATTTAATTAATTTAATTTAAATCATTTAATCAACAAGCTTTTACTAAGTACGTACTATCTACTAGGCACAGAACTGCATTCTGAGGATACAAAGATTTGGAGCTGAAAGGGACTTTATAGGTCATCTACTGCAGCCACCTTAACTTTCAGATAAGGAAACTGAGGCCCAGAAAAGTCAAGCTCTTACCAGTGGTAATCAGTAAGGCTGGGCATTTACCTCAGGTACTCTTCCCCAAAATCTATCCTGTCTTTAGAATTCATCATGTTCGTTAACTGTGAAGAGCCGTACAATGGGAGCTCTTATTTTAACAACTCTTGCTGTGTCTAAAGGGTCACCTTCATGAATTCTGACCCAAGTTCTGAGGTTGAAAAACGATGACCTTGGCTATTCCATTTAAAAAGACCTTTATTCAATGATACCAGCTGCAAGATGGATCTTCACAGTTAATGCTTACAAAGAATTTGAAGAAAGAAAACAACAATGAGAAAGTGTACCCCAAATTCTTCATTCAAGGAGCTCAGAGTCAGCATTACTTGATCAACCCTTGCTGAACTGTGGTCCTTCCAGATATAAAGGACGATGGTTCATCTGACAACTATGAATAACATGAGACATGTTATTAAAATATCAAGTATGTTCATTCTGTTCTCTTTCCAGTCTAAAAAGCTATATTCAAAACTGATGCTCTTTGAGTTTGCACTTACAACAAGGTAAACAGAATGGGGTAAAAAGAGAAATACTAACCCTCTACTTGCGTAGCTGTTATCGAGATCAAAATGATGCGAAATAACTGGTTTGCTTGATTTCTTTAAAGTAAATTGGTCGATTGAATGGATTTAACTGGGATCATCCAATTGTATTGAAATGACATGTGTTTAAAATTAAGCACCTACTATGTGTAAGACCCCATGTTAGGGCAAAAGAGATTCAAAGAGAAAGACTGAACAGTCTCAGTCTTTAAGGAACTTATGTTCTCCTTGGGGAGATGCAGTAAGTGCATAAATAAATACAAGGTAATTGAAGAATGAAGAGATAAGTAACAACCACCTGAAATGAACCTTAAGGGTGAACAGCGAGTGCATTTCTGACATAGGGGATGGTGCCGATTAATAACGATAATGACAGCCAGCATTTACACAGTGCCCACTATGTGCTAGGTTCTGTACTAAGTGCTTGACAAATGATATCTAGCTTATTCCTCAAACAGCCCTGTGAGGTAGGTGCTAGTATTCTCACTCTGAGTTGAGTAAATTGAGTCAAACAGAGGTTAAGTGACTTGCCCAAAGTCACACAGCTATTAAGCATCTGAGGCTGAGTTTAAGTTCAGGTCCAGCACCCAGCACTCTATCTACTTTCCAGCTGCCTTTCTGTGCCAGTGACTCTATGACTGTTCGTTTCAGATAATACTTAATTGCCTAGTTTGCCTGGAATGTCATATTTTAAGAGAAGTAGTGTGAAATAAGGCTTTAGAGGTAGATTGGAGTTAGACTGTAGAGGGGCTTAAACCACTGAGAAGTTTGTATTTTATCAGAGAACATGGGGAACCACTAAAGGCTTTTGAGTGAGGAAATGACATTGTCAGATACATTCCTTAGAAAGATTATTTTGGCAGATGTTTGGAGGATGGTTTAGAGAGGGGCAAGACTACATGCTGTGCAATCAATTTAGAGGAAAGAGAGGGAGAGAGAGAGAGACAGAGAGAGAGACAGAGAGAGAGACAGACAGAGAGAGAGACAGAGAGAGACAGAGCGGGGGGGAAGAGGGGAGGAGAGGGGAGGGTAAGAGAGGGGAGGGGAGGGGAGGAGAGGAGAGGAGAGTTAAGAATGATTTGGAGTCTGGAAGACCTGTATTCCAAATCCACCTTTGACACATATTAGCCGTGACTTATGAGCAAGTCACTTAGCCACTAGAGCCTCGTTTTCATCATCTATACTATGAGGGCATTGGACAAATTGCCTCTAAATTTGGGTCTCTAGGATCCTACAAACCTGAAAAGACAGATGGTGGTTTTCTCTATAGAATATAGAAGTTTGGAGAAGAAATAGATTTCAGTGGCAAAGTAATAAGTTTTATTTTATTTACTGAGTTCAGCACGCCGGGGGAATATCTAGAAAGATACCCAGCAAGCAGTTGGTGATGTCTAAGTTCTAATGAAAAATTAAGGTTGTGTGTATAAAAACTGAGTTGTCTCCAAAGAGTTAGTGCATCAAAGAAGGAGAGTTCTTCTCAGAGAGAGCTTTAGAGGAGCCAACCTTATCTAGAGCCAAAAAAAAAAAAAGTCACTGAAAAGGAGCAGATAAGCATGTAAGGGAACCAGGAGAACAATGACATAGAAGCAAAAGAAGGAAGGGTAGTCCAGGAGCGGAATGTGGAGGGCGAAGGTACTTAAATCTGCAAAGACGTGAAGAAGAATGAAGATAAGGGAAAGGTGCAATGGGTTTTTCCCCTTCATGCTTTGTTTTGGACACAAGTCACTTCCCAACGAACAACACTTTCCCTTTGCTTGATTTTACTTCTCCATACAAAACAATTAACCGAAACCAGTAGAGCTATTTTCAATGATAGCAATGCAACTTTCTGCTCTTATTTTGTTGTTACTGTTCAGTAATTTTCGGTCACGTCTGACTGTTTACGACTGGTTTTCTTGGCAGATACTGGGTTTGTCATTTCCTTCTCCAGTTCGTTTAACAGATGAGGAAACTGAGGCAAACAGGGTTAAGTGACTTGCTCAGGGTCACACAGTTGGTAGGTGTCTGAGCCCAGATTTGAACTCAGAAAGAAGAGTCTTCCTGGCTCCAGGTCCAGCACTCTATCCACTGAACAACCTAGCTGCTCTTATAGCCTACTGGTTTATCACAGAAAAGTAGGAAGTATATTTTAATTAACATACTGTAAGGGAGTCATTAAGAATCAACATTGGCAATTGTATTTGATGGAAGTTCTGTTATCTTTCAGTGTTGTCCTCAGAAGCCAGCTTGCCAGGGGCTAAGAAATAGGGGAGTGAAGAAGTAGAGGTCGGGGTATAAAACAACTCTTTATGAGAGTTTGACTGTAAAAAGGAGAAGATACATAGGATGATACCTTGAGATAGTGTAGAGTCAAGTGAAGTTTTTTTTTTTTTTTTAAGATTGCTCCTAGTATTAGGATCTAGTAGTATGCAGGAGTGAGACAGAGGAACATCTAGTAGTTAGGAAGAAATGAAAATGATCTAGAGAGAAGAAAGGAATAATCCAAGGAGCAAGCACCCTAAAGTGATGAGAGGGAATGGGAACAAATAGAAAAATTAGCTTTGGCCATGAGGAAGGCCACCTCTTGCTCGAAGATCAAAAGAATGAGTGATGATATACAGGAGCTATTGGGGTTCTAGCAGGGGAGGTGAGAGAACTCATGCTGGCTAGCTTCAAATTTTGCAGGAAAGTAGAAGGTAAGGTGATCTACTGAGAGACATGAGAGGCTACAGGACAGAGGAAAATGTTGGGAGCAATCACTTCAGGGAAGAGTCAGGATAAAGAGTAGAGTCAAGCATGTTAAGAGTCAAGGATAAAAGGATTGTTGTACAGAATGAGAGATCAGTTGAGATTAAATAACATGAATTTATAGTGGACAAAATAAGAAGAGATGGTTGGCTTCCTCCAATACAACTTGACATCTCAAAGTATATGATCTAAAAAGAAAGGATGAGGGGCAAGCGATCCAAGGATAGAAGACAGTGCACCTAGATCATACTTCTTATGTATGATCAAAGATCAAAGATGTATGATCAAAGATGTCTTTTCTCCTCTAGATTTCGACATAAACTTGAAGTCAGAACACATGTATTTTTATATATAGGGAGTAAATTATCTTTGAAAGAATGAGATATTTGTGTGTGTGTTGGTGTGTGTATATATATAATATATTATATTGTATATATTGTCTTATAATACAGTTTATAATATAATTTTATTATATATTACATATATAATTTTTATATATTATATATAATATAATTTTATTATATATTATATATGCACCAATATACACACCCATATGTATACCAACACAAACACATATACCAACACACAGATACAGACACATGTGTGTATGTATATATGTATGTGTATATATAGACATATGTATGTATATATATATATATATATATACACATGCTCTCATAGGATCATAGAACTAGTATTAAAAGTGACTTCAGGGATAATCTAGTCCAGCCCCCTCATTTTATAGATAAAGAAAATGAAGATCAGAGAGGTCAAGTCACACAGTAAACACAATCAGAATTTGAATTCAGGTTCCTTGGTTCCAAGTTCATCACTCTTTCCTCTCTGTCATTTTGCACCCATCATTTGTATAGCTTTTTATGTCTTTCTCCACACTCCCTATCATATCTGTTATCTCATTTCATCATTTTCTCCTTCTCCCCTCAAAAACACCTTTTACAAATGAAGAAACAGAGGCCCACTGGGTTTGTGACTTGCAAGGCCAATCTTGGTATCACAATTCCTTAAACCTTGATCTTGGGCCACACTATATTGACTTTTGTTTCTATCTCAGTCCCTTTACATGAAAGGGTTAATTCAATGCAGCATCATCTGTTTAGCAACAGACACTGCAAAAACCACAATGGTCAGGGGACCAAGTTCAGTCCTTCAGGACTGATATTTTCAAGTGCTACTTGCTAAAGGATCCAGAAGGTCAAAATTAATTAGATGGAGATCTGTTATTCTTTAATTCATCTCTTTTCTACAGTTCTTATCAGGGAAAATGGTGTCATGTTTTTTTCCCATTAGGTTATTTACTTGGAGAGAAAACTGATCTGAATCAGAAATCCTTCTAGCATGGGGAATGCTTTTCCTAAGAGACAAATTACTCCAAGCACATCTGCTTTGACAAGTTGCAACTTATATCCTTCTACGGTGTTTCTGCTCTTTTGAAAATGTTAATAAAAACTTAATGTGGAAAAAAAAACACTTTTTCCAAATATGTGTACCAATGGGCCCCAGGCAACTCATATTTTCTTATAAAGTAGGTCACTCACATCAATCATGTTCTTTTAGTGCATTTTTTCCAAATTAGGAATTTTCAATCCATCATGCTACATTATGATATCCCGTTTCCAAACATTTCCTTTTAATATGCTCTTTAACATGATAAGAAAATCTAATAGAATACATTACTGTCACTTTTCAGTGATCGAGTATTTCCTTCTGTTGCAATACATGATGAGTTAAGCAAAACATTTTTATTAGCATGCTCTTTAACAGGAATGAATTGTTTTTAAATGTGACAATGGTTAAGAACCTGCCAACACCACACTTTGGTGTCGTGAACTAGCTCAAATCATGGGATTCTGTAACTGACCTTCCCTATATATCAGTTTTGTGAAATCCCAAAGATGTGCCTGGATTTTGAATATTTGTTTAAAAAAAAAAAACAAAAAACCCTAGAGCTTCATACCCCTTAGCGGATTGTTTAAATTTAGCCAGTCGGCTCCATGGTGTTTCATATGCATACACACTGTCTTCTATAGATCAAACGCTTGCAACATTCTTTCCTTCAAAACCACATTTCTTGAAATACATCTAAAGACCTCCTGGATCATGCAGAAAGGGCGGATCCTTGGCCTCAAATGTGTGAAATTATCCAAATGTTATGTTGCCATCTTTTTTTTTAGGGAAGTTGGATGCAATTTGGGTTATGTACTCTGTTTACAACCCACTTGGGATAAATAAATTTACTTGTTCATCTATTTGACAATAATTACCTGGCAGAAGCAGGATATTTGTTTCAGCTATTAACCATGGTTTCCTAATGCTAGTTTTTTTAAGATAATTTTTTATTGACATCTTTTCGGTTTTATATCATCTAAATTTTCCTCTGTATCCCTTCCTCTCCATTAGAACCATACCTTATAGCAAAGAACTTTTTAAATGAGGAATAACAAAAAAAAATCCACAAAACTGAATTACCCATCAAAAACATCTGACCATCTGCAATGATCCACACTTGCAGGGCACCCCTCCCTCTTAATGCTAGCTTTTTAGTTTGGGGAAGGATTTTGTGACTAGACCAATTTTTAGAACAAAACGATGGGAGTACATTAAGGGAAATTAGGAATGGATGGGTTTGGAGAACACCGTAGAAGTAAGTTATCGAAGGCAAGGTCCACATGGACCCAAAACATCTGAGTGGAAAATTTCCAAGGCAGTCAAGCTGTCTTATGTTTTTGTCTTCTTGAAACTACATTCTGAGGCTTGGCCCGAGGTCGATGTAGCTTTAACTTATCCTAACCCCTTCCTGGGTGGGTGAGTGGAGTCCAAAAGTGGTCTGAATGGGGATAGATTTTATTATATTAAATGACCCCTATTATATAAGTTTACAGATTCTTGGAATTATATCACTGTCTATTTGTCTGCCTATCTATCTATCTATCTGTTTATTTACTTATTTTAGTGAGACAGATATATGATTTCGTTGGTGAGAACTACCAGTGTGAAAGTCCCTTCACAGCTACAGATTGGCAACTCATCTGTTGAGAGTCATCAGGGGGCACTAGACCAATGTGTGTCAGAGACCTGACTTGAATCAGTCCTTCTTAACTCTAAGGCTGACCTCTATCCACTACATCACCCTGAATCTCTGAATTTCCGGCATCGTTATTACCTAAAATGAATGACTCAAAGCTGCATATCTTTTCACATGAAATGAAGAATCTAGGCAGTTCTTCCACAAGACAGTTCAGAGCAAATAAGTGCATTTAACTAAAATATCAGGATAACCCAGGCAACAGAATTTTAGAGTTTGTTTCTGAAAATTATCAAATGTCTAGATATAACTATATCTCATCTAAAGGCTGGTTTTAGTTTAGGTCAGATTTTTACAGAGAGGCACCCTCATGAGGTGCAAAGAGGACTGGATTGGGAGTAAGGAGTGTGTGAAGTCAGATGATGTAGGTTCAAAATTCAAGCTGCACCACCCCAGCACCTATGTTACCTGTGTGACTTTTGAAAAGCTAATCATTTCATCTTTTTGTGCCTCAATTTCCACATCCATAAAAATGAGAGGTTTGGATTGCGTGACCTCTATAATCCCTTCCAATTCTATATCTATAATTTCTATAATCCTGTGTCTTAAATTCTAGCCCTGATTAGAATCATAAACTACAATGTTATTTCCCTTCTCCCTAGCCTTGTTGGCCTCAGTATCCTCATTGTAAAACGAGGGATTGAACTGAGGAAAATGAGAGATCACTCTTGAACTCACAGTTTGAAGGAGGTTCACAGTACCAGCAGACTCCTTTTTCTCGTGAGTTGATTAAAAATGTTATCCAGCTGCATGTTTTCCTCCAGCAGATGGTCCTGTGGTGGACAATAGCACCAAACCAAAGTAAACTCACCTGTTATTAGTAGCCAGTGTTTCCATGAATGCTGATGTATCTGTCTGCTTTATCCAAGGGCATTGAGGCAGCTCTGATATTGCTATAGACACCAAGAGCTTTCCAGTGAAGTCAAAATGAGTGCTTGGTGCGTCTCAACTTTTATTTTTACAGAAATCTTTGTACCCAAACCACCGTAGCGTTTTTAATAACAAACTGGCAAGGAGTCAGACATCTGTACTTGAAAAAAATATCCAGGCCAAGTATTTCTAAATCCTTTATATTTACTTGTAACGTTAGAATAACCACGAGGTTGCTTTTTGCATAATCGGAACCATTCTCATTAAGCCTTACAGATCTCGTCCTTGCCTGGGTCTGCAGTGGTTTTCATTACAACAGGGGCATTGATCTTATAGCTGTGCCAAGGAATGAAGCTTTCCTTGATGCTTTAGCAAAGAAATACAGAGAAGCTGAAAGAAATCAGAACCAAGCAGTAAAATCAGTCCTGCAGAAAGACAAATATGAACTTGGTACCATTCCCCATGAAACATTGAATTCAAGTTAACAAATATTTACTGACTGCTTTGGGCATAGCACTGGGGTAAGCACTGGGGGATGATTCAGAGTCTGGACAGAATACGATTCCTGCCTCCACAGAGTTTATAATCTGGTGGGACTTGAGTGAAATTTTGAAGGGCAATAGGGATTTTAGGAGGTGAATTGCGGAGGGAAGAGAGAAAGCTCTCCAGGAATGGGGTTGGGTGGACATAACTTGTCCAAAGACACAGAGGAAGGAGATATAATATTCTGTATGAAGAACAGCTAATAGGTTGCTTTGATCGGAGTGGTTGAAATTGGATTTTTACGTATACTTGTCTATATGTGTGCTGGTTCCTCCAGTATGTACACTTTTCATTGTCATTGTGGTTGTTTAGCCATGTCTGACTGTTCATGACCTCATTTGGGGTTTTCTTGGCAAAGATGCTAGAATGGTATTTCTGTCTCCAGCCCATTTTACAGATGGGGAAACTGATTCAAATGGGGTTAAGTGTGTGTGTGTGTGTGTTCATCCTTTGTTGCCAAAGAAGACCATGCCATCAGAGAAGTAATGACATGATTTGCACTTGACTTTGTTTTGAGTGAGGGAGGGCTGTGCAGGTCACCAGCCTCACTTCTCCTCCAGAACCATCTGAATCCAATGACCAGATATCATCAGGATGACTGGAGATGACCCAGGATGAGGCAATTGGGGATAAGTGACTTGCCCAAGGTCACACAGCTACTGAGTGTCAAGTGTCTGAGGTGAAATTTGAACTCAGGTCCTCCTGACTCCTGCATTGGTGCTCTATCCACTGCACCACCTAGCTGCCCCTGGGGTTAAGTGACTTACCCAGGGCACACAGCTAGTAAGTATCTGAGGCCAGATTTGAACTCAGGAAGATGAGACTTCCTGACTCCAGGTCCAGCATTGTATCCCCTGTATCACCTAGCTGTCCTAGTGTACATAATAGGTGCTTAATACGTTTGTTGAACTAACAGATTAAAAAAAGAAGATCCTAGTTCAAATCCAGCCTCAGACCCTCAGAAAATCACTTAACCCCTGTCTGCTTCAGTTTACTCAACTATAAAATCAGTATAATAATAGTCCCTACCTTACACAGTAGTTAGAAGAATAAAAAGAGATATTTGTAAAATATAGATGCAGTGCCTAAAACATAGTAGGCACTTTGTAAATGCTTCTTTCCTTCCTTCAAAAAAAAAAATAATCTAGTAGGAAAAATGACACCTATCTGTCTTGTTTATCATCATCCATCTATCATCTTTCAATCAATCTAATTTGTCCCTCATATTTATCTATCTTTATAAAACCACTACATGATACATGTAGATGGACAAACAGAAGGCTGTGTGAAGTCTAGGGCGGGAAGGTCATTATAAATAAGGCTTCCTGGAATGTTTGGCATTTGAACGGGGCTTTAAATGATGGGTCATTGGAACAAATTGTTCTCACCTGGTCATTCTGATGGGAAGTCTTTATCTGCTGGAGGTAGACACCCCCTAACTTACCTATGAACTTGAGACCTGTCAGTTATCCTCATCCTGTTTAGCTTGTCTGCAAAGATGGTTTTTACTCCAGGTATGGCTGCTGAACTTGTTACAGTTTCTTGAAGCCACAGGTGAGAGTTAGGTAAAAGTTGGGCACTGAAGGTGGACGAACAGCCCTGAAAAGGGCTTAGCAAGCCCTTGAACCAGAAGTGCTAGTTCTCCCTGAATACCCTATGCACCCCCTATAAAAATGTTGATTTCCTCCCTCCCTTTCTCCCTATTGTTCTGTACTTCTTTTCTTAGCCAGATTCCTTGAAAAAGCTGTCTACATTTATTTCCTCCACTTCCTTACCCTTCACTTACTCCTCAAGACTTTACTTCTGCCATTGGACTTTGATGACTCAGTGAAAGCAAGTGAGGCTGATAACTTTATGCAATTCTGCCTCATTTAAATATAATTGACACATAAGTCAAGACATCACCCCATGATGTCATTTTGAAAACAAAGAATGAATAGCAACAACAAATAATAGGTTGGAATTCAACAAGGAGAAAGTTCTCTGAAGGCATTCCATGGACAGGGATCACTGTGAGAACAGGAAACAAGTGTGGATAGGACAAGAGAGTCAGTCAATAAGCATTCATTAACACTCAGTCTCTGACTCCAGGTACTTTCACTGGCTGTCTCCCCATGCCTGGAATTCGCTCTCTCCTCGTCTCTACCTCCTGGCTTCCTTAGCTTCAAGTTCCAGCTGAAGTCTCACCTTCTACAACAAGTCTTTGCTGATGCTCTTTAATGCTACTTCCTTCCCTCTGTTGGGTATCTCCAATTTATCTTGTATGCAACTTCTTGTTTGCATGTTGTTTCTCCTGTTAGCTGCGAGCTCCTTGAAAGCAGGCTCTGACTACCTTTTGTCTTTTTTTCTTTCTTAGTGCTTAGCCCAGTACCTTGCACATAGCAGAGCCTGGTAAATACTTATTCTCTGACTGTCTTCTCCTGTACACACCCTATACTTTCTTGCTTTTTCTCACTTTGTCTTCTATACATGGAATGCCCCTATGGCCTCTTCTGCCATTGAATTCCTACCTCTTTCAATTTATTTTCCTTTTTCAACTTTCACTTCCATAGGTTTGTCTCACTTCCATAAACTTAAAATTTTTCTCCCCTTCCCTCCCCAAAACAGCATGCAATGGCTTTCACACATACATGCTGATTAAATACATTTTCACATTACTCATGTTGCACAGAAGAATTATAATGAATGGGAGAAACCATCAAAAAGAAAAAAAAGCAAAGCAAAACAAAAAGAGCCTGTTTGTCTTTGCATTCTGACTCCATAGTTCTTTCTCTGAATGTGGATGGCATTTTCCATCATGAGTCCTTTGGAATTGTTTTAGGTCCTTGCTTTACTGAGAAGGGCTCAGTCTATCAAAATCAGTCATCAAATACTGTGGCTGTTTCTGTGAACAGTGTTCTCCAAGTTCTGCTCACTTCACTCAACATCAGTTCATATAAGTCTTTCCAGAATTTTCGGAAATCCTGTTCTCCTACCTATTTTTTAAAACCCTACCCAAATGCCAAAAGATTTTTTTAATTATTCTCCATTGCTTAACATAGTGATGGGCCATTAGAGGATTTTATATTTGATTCTAGGGGTGATAGGGAGCCACTGGGATTTACTGAATGGGGTGGAGGGGGTGACATAGTCAGATCTGTGCTTCAGGAAAATCCACTTTGATTGGACCATAGAGCATTTGGAGGGGAAAAGATTAAGAAGAGGTTGAATGCCACTAGATCGTGGAGGACCTCAAATGGCAGGCTAAAAAGTTTGAACTTTATTTTGTAGGCAATAGGGAGTCATTGCAGGTTTAGCCACTAGGTGGCATCACTGACCCTAAACTGATTAAGTGGCTCTCAAAAGAATTATGTGTTCTCCCTGTCACCAGAGGAACCTCTGGGGAAATGTTGAACTCTTTGTGATTCCTAGAGAATTAGAGGCCTCTTTCCCTTAGATCTGCCTCCTTTGGGTGGCATTGTTATATCCTTAATCAAAGGAGTGGAGTCAATGCAGATGTAGCCATTAGGAGTAGCTCTCAAGCCCCGGCCTCATCAGGAAGACTTACTTCCCTTCTCCCTGATCAAGTGACCTATCCAATAATTTCAGTGACACTAGTCATGACCACAAAGATAGATAGACTTACTGAATATACTTTTTACTCACATGTATAATAGAATTAACCAATTTATAACTAAATATTGACCGTGGGGCAACATATTCAGCTTCTCCAGGATTAGACAGCCCATAAACCAGGAATTTTAGAAAAGATATTATTTAACCCCATTGGCTACTCTTTCCCCTACCCTTGCCCCCAGGGGACAAAGGAGCTCATACAATAAATCAGAGTTCCCAAATGTTATTTCCCTCATGACCTGGAGAGTTCCCAGACAGGTTAGTTCATGGACATAGGAATTTGGGGATAATTTGGTTCTTTTTCATTGTTTGCTCATGGCTATTGCCATGCCTCCAGCCTCTACTGTTTTGCCATTTGCCTGAAGAGCCAGCTCCTGCCCAAACACACCACAGTTCCATCACTCTTGCATCTTGGTGGGCAAGTTATAGCAGTTGTTTTTCATCCCATTCACCATCCAGTGACAAAATTCAATACTCTTTTGCAGTCCTCATCCTTTTTGACCTTTCTACAGCATTTGGTACATAGACCATTATGGTAACCCTCCAGGGTTACCTCTAGAATCCTGGGTTAACTTACACCAGGTAGTTATGACTGTGGCTGACCCTTCAAGTATGGGGAAAAAACTCCTAGACCTATCAAAATGAGTTTGAATTGGGGTGATCAGAGAGAAAAGAAAGAGGAGGAAAGAGAGAGGGAGAGTGAGAGAGAGAGAGAAAGAGAAAGAATTGCACAGCCACACTCAGGCACTTCCCCCTTTGTAGGCACGTCTGCATCATTTTGATCTAGTGCCACTCTTTGGTGCTTAGGAACTCGTTATCATAGGCATACCCATCTTCAGAGTCTTTGTGTCAGAGAAACAGATTCCATGCTTGTCAAGTAGGCCATGATCACATGAAGTAACATAAGACAGGGCCACAAATATAATTCCTCTTGCACCAAGATTTGCTCAAAGAGTGATCTGTGGGTCAAGAAGATAACTGGCAATGATGTGAAAGGTTTGAGGGAAGAGAAAGAAAAGGGGAAGGGAAGACTCCTTAGAAGAATATTCTGTTAATATAGGCAGGTGTTAATGAGGGTCATCACCATTGTGGTAGCAGTTGTAATTGGAGGCCAACTGGATGGTTCAGTGGATAGAGTTCTGAGCCTCAAGTCAGGAAGACCTAAGTTCAAATCCAACTTCAGCTACTTACCATGTGACCCTAGATAAGTCACTTAATCTTTCTTCACTGCAGTTTTCTCATCTGTAAAATGAGGATAATAATGATATCTACCTCTCAGGGCAGGATCAACTGAGATAATTCTTGTAAAGTATTTACAGTACTTGGCACCTAGTAAGCACTATATTATTTTAGTAGTTATTGTTCTTATTATTAATAGAGAAGGAACAAATGTGAGAGATCATTTAAAGATAAATTGACAGAACTTGGTGCCTGATCAGATATGAGAAGTAAAGAAAGCAAGTAATAAAAGTAATGTCATCCAAGCTTGAAACATGAGGCATTGGATGAATGGTGGTGTAATTAATACAAATAAGTCAGCAAATATATTGTAATAGAAATGCTTGAAAGTATATAAGTCAGAGGAAGAGTCCATTTTAAGGAAAAGATGATAAGCTTGATTTTGGATCTGTTGAGTTTAATATGCCAGATAGCAATAGTCTATCAGAATTTGGAAATGTAAATCTGGAGGTTGGGAAAACTACCTGGATTGGTTTTGTAGATTATAGAGGCATCTATGTAGTTGGGATAATTAGAGCCATTAAAATGAATCAGATTGTCCAGGAGAAGAAAAGAGTGTCAATGAGAAAATCGTAGGGGAAAAGTAAAATCTTAAAACGTCAAGATGAGGAACAGTAAAGACACGAAGGACAATCAAAGAAGTAAAAGGAAAATCAGCCAAGTATAGTGTCTCTAAAACCAAAGGAAAAGAGAATATCCGGAAGGAGGGATTGTCAACGGTAAACTCAAATGTTGAAAAAGAGTCAATGCAACAAGGCAAAAAAAGCCATTGAATTTTGCTAACAGGATTAACCACCTTTGAGAAAATGCTGTGAAATAGTCCTGGTCTTGGAGTCAGAAGGACTTGGAGTGGAGTTGTGCAATGAACTCGGAGATTCGTTGGGTCTAAATACTGACTTACTTCCCATATGGCCTTGGGCACAATCACATAACATCTCTGGATCTCAGTTCCCTCATCTAGAAAAAGAGGAGGCTAGATTAATCAAGGATTTGTAACCTTTTTGGGGTGTCAAGGACTGGGTCTCTGGCAGACGGGAAAAGCTTATGGACTCCTTGTCAAAATAATGTTTTTAAGAGCATAAAATAAAATGCATTACAAAGAAAACCAAAGGTTACTGAAAAGCAAAATGTCATTTTTTCCCCATCCACATTCAAGGGTCTCATGAGATATATCCACAAACCACTTAGAGGTCTGTGGATCGCAGCTTAAGAGCCCCTGGACTAGCTGAATTCTAATTGAAGCTGTCCTCTCACTCTAAATCTATGGTCTAACATGATACATACATGATTCCCTGCCATTTGAATTTCACTCTTCTATTTAGATGGAATAATGGTCCTAAGTATTAACATCTTGACCTTTTGTACTATGATCTCTTAGATACTGGACTACATGTGGCTGACACTGCGTTCCTAAGCAACAAAATGTGGACAAAGATTGCCCATTATGTCACTCTAAAATGTGTCTTGATAGTGACCTAGCTTTGTAACCAAGAAAATCTAGATTTCTTTGGCAGTAATCCTGGTTTCCTCTACTGGGCTTTGTCATCTCTCCATATCCCACTCTAGTCCAATGGGTTCTTAGCTACTTTCAGTTTGTATCTACTTATGGGGAACTGATATCTCAACTTGCCTGCCTCCTCTCTTACTATCACTGACATCTTTGACTTGTGTTGGGGAAGGAAATGGCAAGCCATTCCAGTGTCTTTGCCAAGAAAACCCCAAATGAGGTTAGGAAAAGTGAAACATGACTAAAAAACCGAACAACTACAGCCCAACAACACTCTCTAATTGTCCCTCTCTAAGAGCCCCAACGTTGGCTGCTGGCCGTTAAATACTAATTTCCTAAAGTCTGTTGGTCACACTACCATTCATTCAATGTCCCACATTTCAGGAAGAGCTCTGACCCTGATATCATCACAAATATTATTTCTAGGCCCCAATCCGGCCTAATTGCTTCAGTATACTACTTTATTAGAAGTCATGCCTTTGTGAAGACTTAAAGATGTTAAAAGACAATTCAAATTGATAAGCAAATTTTTCAAAATATATCTTGGTTTTCCTGTTACTCAAAGGCTAAGAAGGCAGATTGTGTCATGGTAAGAGAATAATCTAGGCCACAGGTGACTAGAACTCAGCCTTCACTCTCTCTCTATACCACCTATAATCAATATGAATACTTATTCCACTGACTGTTTCCACCTGTCTTATCTGTCCATGTTATGTTACATGTTTTCCTGCTTCTGCACTGGACTGAATATTTCTCCCCAACTCATTTTATCCTATATTTTTCTCTTTTTTTTAGTTAAAAAAAAAGATAAAACCTCCTGGTCCAAGTTTGACGGGTTTTTCCTTCTGGCACACTGGAAACATCTGTGAGAGTTTCCCAGGTTAGAGCTGGTAAAAGAAGGAACTAGGTACATCCCTGTCTTGAGCTCACAAAGAAGGCAAATGTCTCCATTTTCTTCTGAGAAATGGTGGTCATGGAATGCTTCCCAACGAAACACTTGTAGGGTTCACAAAGTCATTGAGTGACATAAATTGTCACTGAGTGAAAAAAAAGTTGGCAGGCACATTTCTGGTTTGTATTTTCTGCAACTTCTTAATGTGTTTTAAATTTTCTCTATATTATGATAATCATAAAAGGTTAAAATATTCAAACAGAGCTCTACTTGATCCCAGAGTTTGATTTGTATGCTTAATTACTTCTCAAACATATGGTTCAGAGCTTCTTACAAAAACAGGGTAATGAATCAAGGTATATTTTGGTAGTGGATTAAATGATGTTATAGAGATATTCAGTCCCATCTTAAAGGCCTTAAGAACCAGCCCATGATCTGTTCTGGGAGCCTTTCTCAACATCTGTTTTAAAGACATCTCCAAAACCTTCCAATGACTACATAATAAAACAAAACTCTATAATGAGATAGACGTCAAGCATTAAGATGCTTAGAATTCAGCATTACATAAAGAATGAACAGCATTAAGACAGCAGAAGTCCTACAGAAGCCAGAAGTGATTAATTTAAAGGGACTCATATATGCGGGAGAGTGCTGGAACCAGCTCAAACAGTGCTCACACTGTTCAGTATTAAATTTTCAGTGTAAGCATTTATACCTTGGAAATTAACAGACTCTACAAATTAAGACCTGATTTATTGTTTTGCTGATTGTCTAGACTTCAGAAAGTAATGGAAGAAATGTTAATAACATAGATTAGGCTTACAACCCATGTTGTGTGTGCATTTCCCATCCCCATCCGATCTCCCAGAGCTGGTTGTTAAACATTTACCAGGAAACCTCTTCGTACATAGACAACAGTCTTGAAAACTATTTGGAAATACCCAGATAGGCTCTAATCAGGAAGTTATCTGGCAGGCTTTGGAAAGGCTGAGCAGCTTAAATTAAGGGGTGTTTTTCTTTCATTCATTTCTCTCAGTACTAGAACATTAGGTACTTAGGGAGATGTAATCATTTTTTTTCAGATCACAAGGGAACAGAACATTTAAGATGCTATTAATGACCCATGATCCAATAGATGTGCATCTGAAAGTTGTTTTTCTAGTTGTAATGAAGGGTTTCCTGAGTCACTGTTACTGTGTGTGAACATATAAAAATGTGTATCTGTGTGTATGATATATGAACTCACATTGTTATTCAATAGTGCCATGTGATTATAACGTGGCTCCTTAGAATATGGTCACAGGTAGCCATGGGGCCACAGTTCCTATTAGAGTGTGAAGTTAATTGAACAGATGAAGACCCCATGATATCCCCTCATTATGACTATATTTTCACCGGGTTAGGTGAAATAAAATACGTAAGATTTTATGCAGAACAAAGATATGCTGGAGAAAATCAGAAAGAGGGCAGAGTGCCATGCACAGAAGAGGTGAAGGGACTAAGGATATTTCTCTTGGGGAAGGGAATCATTAGTGGGAATATGATAGCTGTCTTCAAATATTAGAAAGTCTATTGTGGATTCATTTAACCAACAAATACTTATAAAGAACCTACCATGTGCTAAGGGCTGGGGATGATATAAGGAAAAAAATTAAACTATGTCTGACCTAAAAAATCTTATATACGATTGGATAAATGTGTACAAATAATTCTATACACACGTATGTATATGTATATATTTGTACATTTAGGGTAGTATAGGGAGACGAGGCACTAGTCACAGTGGGGAACAAGAAGGGTCTCTTGTAGGAGGATTTTCTTCAGGTGAACTTTGGAGTAAGTGAGGGATTCTAAGAGGCAAGGAGTAAGGAAAGGAGTGCATTTCTGGCACAGAAAAAGCATGTATAAAAATTTGAACACAAGAATGGAATGCTGTGGGCAAGGAACAGCAATGATGCCAGTTTTCCTGGACCAGAAAGGATGTGAAAAGGAGGGTAATAAGTCTAGATAGTTTGGAACTAGACTATGAAGGGCTATAAATGTCCAAAAGAACAGTTTGGTTTTTGTCCTAGAGGTAGTAGGGAATCAATGGAATTATTTGAGCAGGGAACTGACATAGTCAGACCTGGGCTCTAGGAATATCTTCTTGACAGCTGTGAGGGATGGATTGGAAAAGGGAAATACTTGTATGAGAGCAACAGTTTAAGAGACTGTGGTTGCAACAGTCAAGGTAATAAGTGATGAAGGGTGAACTTAAGTGTTGACTGTATAAGTGGAGAGAAGGGAATGGGTATGAAAGGAATTGTGGAGGTAGAATTCACAAGACTTGGTAACTAATTGTCTGAAAGAGGGTGAAGGGGAATGAAGATTTAAGAATGACTGTAAGGTTTCAAACTTGGGTGATTAACTGGAAGAATGACAGTTCTTTGACAAAGAAAGGAAGATAGGAAGAAAGGTTGGTTTGGGGAGAGCAACAATGCTAACTATAGCAATAAGACAAGAAAAGAAATTGAAGGAATAAAAATAGGAAATGAGGAAACAAACCTATCACTCTTTGCAGATGATATGATGGTATGCTTAGAGAACTCAAGACAACCAACTAAAAATTAGTCAAAAGAATTGATAACTTTAGCAAAGTTGCAGGATATAAAATCAGCCCGCAGAAATCATCAGCATTTCCATGTGTTATGAACAAAACTCAGTAGGACAAGATAGAAAATAAATTAGACTCCAGACAACATAAAATACTTGGGAGTCTACCTGCCAAGGCACATATACACAGGAACTATATGGACATAATTACAAAATACTCTTTATACAAATAAAGGCAGATACAAATATTGGAAAAATATTAATTGCTTGTGGGTAGGCCAAGCCACTATAATGAAAACAATAATACTACCTAAATTAATTTGTTTATTCAGTGTCATATCAATAAACTACCAAAGAATTCTTTTATAAAGCCAGAAAACCAATAATAAAATTCATCTAAGGGAACAAATATTGAAGAATATCAAGGGAATCACAAAGAACTCGAGGCAAAATGCCATCCACATCCAGAGAAAGAACTATGGAATTGGAATGCAGAATAAAGCAGAATATTTTCTCTTGCATTATGTTTGTTTTGTTTGGGTTTTTCTCATGATTTCTCCCATTCATTTTAATTATTCTATGCAAAATGACTAATGTGAAAATGTGTTTAATACGAATGTATGGCTAGAACCCACATAAGACTGCATACCATCCCAGGGAGGGAGAGGGGAAGGAGGGGAAGAAAATCTAAGACTTGTGGAAGTGATTGTGGAAAACTGAAAGCAAATAAATTAATTTTAAAAAAGTATATCAAGGGAATCAATGAAAAAATGAAGGCAGACTAGAAGTACCAGATTTCAAAGTGGTAATCATCAAAACAATCTGGTATTAGATAAGAAACAGAGTGGTTGACCAATTAACTATATTAGGCACACAATATACAGAAGTAAATGACCACAGTAGGATAGTGTTTGATAACCACAAAGGCTATTGGGTCAAGAACTCACTAGCCAACAAAAACTGCTAGGAAAACTGAAAAGCAATCTGACAGAAACTACACATAGATTACTATCTCACAAGGTATATATCAAGATGAGTTCAAAATGGGTACATGATACAGACATAAAGGGTGACATCATAAGCAAATTAGGGAAGTATGGAATAAATTACCTGTCAGATCTATAGATAAGGGAAGAATTCATAATCAGACATTAAAAAATTATAGTTTTACAGACACAAAACCAATGCAGCCAAAATTAGAAAGAGAACAGGAAACTGGGGGAAATTTTCCAGCAACTTTCTCTGATAAAGATCTCATTTCTCAAACATGTAGGAAAGAAAGCCAAATATGTAAAAAATAAGAGCAATTCCCCAACTGATAAATTCCCCAAAAGATAAACTAGCAGTTTTCAGAAGAAATCAAAGCTATCAATAATCTTATGAAAAAAATGTTCTAAATCACTAATAATTAGAGAAATGAAAATTAAAGCAACTCTGAGGTACTATCTCACATCTTCAGATTGGTTAACATGACAGAAAAGGAAAATGACAAATGCTGAAGGACATGTGGAAAAATAGGTAAACTAATGCACCATAGGTGGAACTATGAACAGGTCAAACCATTATGGAGAACAATTTGGAATTATTCCCAAAGGAATATAAAACTGTGAAGACTGTTTGACCCAGCAATACCACTACTAGATTTGTACCCCAAAGAGGTAAAAGAAAAAAAGGAACAGGACTTGTGGGTAAAAAAATAAATAGGTTTGCAGCTCTTTTTGTGCTAGCAAAGAATTAGAAACTTTGAGTGTGCCAATCAAATGGGAAATGGTGAACAAGTTGTGGTATATGATTGTGGTGGAATATTATTGTGCTTTAAGAAATAATGAAGAGAATAGTTTCAGAAAAAACTGGGAAGATATATGAACTGATGCAAAGTAAAGTAAGAAGAACTAAGAGAAAATTACACACAGTAATAGCAATATTGTAACAGTAATCAACTGTGAAAGGCTTAGCTGCTTTGATCAGTTCAGGGTCCATGACAGTTCCAAAGGAAACATAATGAAAAAACCTGTACACCTCCAGAGAGAGAACTGATGAACTCTTTGTGCATATTTTCTCTCATCTTTAAATTTTTTCTTGCTTTTTGGCTAATGGGGAAATATGTTTTGTATGATTTCATATGCATAGTGAGTATCATATTTCTTGCCTTCTCAAGAGGTAATGGAGAGGGTAGAGGGAAGGAGAGAATTTGGAAATGAAAATTGAAAAAGAATTATAGCAAAGAATTGAAAACTGAGTGGCTGCATATCAGTTGTGGAATTGTTGAACAAGTTATGGTATATAAATGTGATCAAATATTATTGTACAGTAAGAAATAATAAAGAGGATGGTTCCAGAGAAATCTGGGAAGACTTGCTTGACCTGATAAAGAGGGAAGTGACTAGAACCAGGGTAACAATTTGTACAATGGCAACATTGTTACAAAGACATGCAACTTTGAAAGACTTTGGAATTCTAATCAGAATAATTACCAACCATGATTCCAGACTGATGATGAAACATGCTGCTAACCTTTAGATGGAGAAATGAATAACTCAGGAAGCAGATAAAGATTTTTTTAAAAACATGATTAGTGCAGGAATTTGTTTTGCTTTAAAGCAGTGTTTCACTCTACCAAATCAAATGCCTTTTTATAATCAATAAATAGGAAGTATAATAGATGTTATATTCTCCATATCTTTCAGTCATCTACATTCATTCTTTCCATCATTTACAACATGGCAAATTCATGATTTGTTGTAGAACAACAATTACAAAAGTGTATATGTTCCCTTATCAAGGATGCTCTTGATATATGTTTAACCAATTTTCACAAAAGTTTTGTGTAGCAATGTAGATAAATATATAGATCAATAGTTATTGATGTCCTCTCAACAGGTTAAAAATATTAATTAGACTTACAAGCTTTTTCATGCCTTTGGTATCTTTTTCTCTTGTTGATACTTTGTGAATTGATCCCTCAACTCATAACTGTGTCACTTCCAACATAGATCTATTCAGTATATCCTTGGTCTAACACATCTGTTTTTCCCATTTTTATTCTCTTTAATACCATTTCTCTATCCCATAGAAACACATGCGAATTCAGATGTTACACTTTAATAATAGTGACCCTACTGTCCTTGATGGTGCAGATAATTACAAAAATATTTGCATTCCCTAATGAATATTCATGCAAAATTTTTTAAATAAAATACTAGCAAAGAAATTATAGCAATAAATCACAAGGATCATACATTGTGACTAGATGGGATTTATACTAGGAATGAAGAGCTGGTTCAATATTAGGAAAACTATCAGCATAATGGACCATATCAATGACAAAACCAACAGAAATCACATTATTATCTCAATAGATACAGAAAAAGTCTTTGACAAAATATAACACCCATTCCTATTAAAAACCTAAAGAGCATAGGAATAAATGGAGTTTATCTTAAAATGATAGGTAATATTTATCTTAAACTATCAGCAAGCATTGTCTGTAATGTGTATAAGCTAGAAAGCTTCTCAATACAATTGGGGTGAAGCAAGGATGTCCATTATCACCTCTATTATTTAATATTTTACTAGAAATGTTAACTTTAGAAATAAAAGAAAAAGAAATTAAAGGAATTAGTATAGAAAAGGAGGAAACAAAACTATCACTCTTTGCAGAGGAGAGGATGTTATACTTGGAAAATTTTAGGGAATCAACTGAAAAACTACTTGAAATAATTAACAACTTTAGCAAAATTGCAGGTTACAAAATAAATCCGTATAAATCATCAGTATCTGCATATTACTAACAAAGTCCAGTAGCAAGACATAGAAAAAAGAAATTCCACTTAAAATAACTATAGACAATATATGAAATACTTGGTGGAGGTGGGGAGGGGGTCTACCTGCCAAGACAAACCTAGGAACTATGTGAACACAATTATAAAACACTTTTCACACAAATAAACAATTGGAAAAATATTAATTGCTCATGGGTAGGACAAGCCAATACAATGAAATGACAATTCTGCCTCAATTAATCTATTTTTTCAGTGTCATACCAATCAAATTAACAAAACATTATTTTGTAGAGCTGGAAAAAATGGTAACAAAATTTCTCTAAAAGAACAAAAGATCAAAGGATCAAGGGAATTGATGGGAAAAATGCAAAAGTAAGTAGTTGAGCTGAAAAAGATAATTATCAAACAATCTTGTACTGACTAAGAAATAGAATGGTGGATCAGGGGGCTATGTATTAGGTACAAATTACATAAAATGATCATAGTAATCTAATATATATAATAAACCCAAAGATCTGAGTTTTTGAAACAACTCATTATTTGACAAAAACTCCTGGGAAAACTGAAAAATAGTTTGGGAGAAACTAGGTATAGACCAACATCTTGCACCATATACAATGATAAAGTCAAAATGGGTATACGATTTACACATAAAAGGTAATACCATAAGCAAATTAAGAATGCATGGAATAGTGTATCTGTCAGATTCTTGGACAAGTTAAGAATTTAGGACAGAGTAATATATAGAGAGCATTACAAAATGTAACATAGACAATTTTGATCACATAAAATTAAAAAAATTAAACAAACAAAACCTAACCAAAATTATAAGGAAAGCAGAAAACTGGGGGGAAATTTGCAACAAATATCTCTGATAAAGGTCTCATATCTCAAATATATAGAAAACTGAGTCAAATTGTAAAAATGCAACTCTTTTCCCCAATTGATAAATGGTATGAACAGTCAGTTTTCAGACAGAGAAAGGAAAGTTACCTATAGTTATAAAAAATGCTCTAAATCATTGATTAGAAAAATGCAAATTAAAACAACTCCGAAGTGCCACCTCACATTTATCAGATTGGCTAATATTACAGAAAAGGAAAATGTTAGATGTTAGAGGGGATAGGGAAAACTGAGACACAAATGTCTTGTTGGTGGAGTTGTGAACTGATCCAACTATTCTGGAGAGAAGTTTGAAACTATGCCAAAATGGTTACAAAACTGTGCATACTCATTGATCCAGCAATAGAATGGCTCAATCTATATCTCAAAGACATCCTCCAAAAGGGAAAAAGACTTATTTGTACAAAAGAGTTATTTATAGTTGCTCTTTTTGCAGTGGCTAAGAATTGGAAATCAAAGTGTTGCCCATTAATTGGGGAATGGTTAAACAAGCTGTGGATTAAGATTGTAATGGAATATTATTTGTGCTATAAGAAATGACAAGCAGGATAATTTAAAAGAAACCTGGAAAGATTTACATGAAATGATGCATGGTGAAAGGAAGAGAACCAGGAAAACATCATACGCAGTAACAACAATATTGTTTGATGAAGAATTGTGAATGACAGTTATTATCAGCAATATAATGATCCAAGATAATTCCAAAGGACTAAAGGTGAAGCATACTACCCAGCTCTAGAGAAAGCACTGATATTGACTGAATACAGACTGAAGCATGCTATTTTTCACTTTCTTTCATTTTTTACTTCTGTCTTCTTGTACAAAATGACTAATATGAAAATATTTTACATAATTGCACCATATAACATATACTTGATTGCTTTCCATTTCAGGGAGGGGAAGGAAACAAATACAATTTGAACCTCAAAACTTTAAATAAAAATATTTTTAAAAATTGAAAAAATGTTTGCAGATCTTTTCCATTTTTGTCTTGCTTGCTCATCTTCCTTCCACTTTCATCATTAAATGTCCTGTGGATGACTTTGTTTAGTTGATTCTCTTACTAAGTTTTCTTTAAACTTTTTCCTTTACTGATTTTCTTTGCTTAGTGAGGCAATGCTGTTCATACTCATCCATCTTCTTTAGAAGATTTTATAAGCAAGTTTATATTCTGCACCAGTATTGCCTTTGGCTACAATCACTCTTAGCTTGGAAAGTAAGCCAAATATTTTCTTACTAAGGCAATTTTAGACTTTTAACATTCTCCTTGTTCAGAAAATTGATTTACATTGGTTAAACTTTGATATAAAATTATTTTAATTGATGTTGATGTCATTTCTGCTGTCCATGTCCCATTTTTCATTACCAATTGCTTGTTTAAATACTTCTGGATTGAGTTGTTTCAAATGCATGCCACATCTTTTCTTTCATTATTATTCTTTTTTCTGGCTTTTTACTCATTCTTATCTTTCCTCTGACAAAGGGGTATCCTAATTGTACACAGACAGCTGATTCAGAGATGATTTCACATCAATAATGAGTTCTTTCCTGCCTATTAAAATATAATCAGTTGTATTATGTGTGATGTTATTTCAAGTCCTAGTGTTTGTAAAACAAAACAAAGCATGAAGAGCATGGGCTCTATAAAATATTTACACTTTTATTAACCTCCCTTGTAATAATAATGTTTGTATAATACTTTTTCCCAACTTTTTAAAGTTCTTTTATATGCATTAACTAATGAGTCCAGCCATATTTCTCACAGGACACCCTGTATCTTGCCTTTCATACTGGCTGATCACTGGTCCTGGAATGCTCTTCCTTGTAACCTTTGACTTATAATTCCTAGCTTCCTTTAAATCTCATCAATTGTGATCTCCTTCAGGAAGCCTCCCCTAGTCACTCCAGCTGCTAATGCCACCCACTGTAAGGTTACCTTTTATCCACTCTGTATTTATCCTCTCTATCTTCTTTATACTGGTTTATATGTTATTTTCTCCATTTGAATACACACCCATAGAGTAGGAGTTATTCTTGCTTTTTCTTTGTATCCTTAACCTTTAGTACAGTGTCTAGCACAGTGTTTAATAAATACATGTTGATTGATTATTAATTCTGTTTTGTAAATGAGACAACAGAGGCCCAGAAGGGCTAGGTAGTTTGCCCTCATTTTCTGTGATTCCTAGTGACTCCTCTCCATACCCCATTAGCTTATATTTACTGTGTATGAATTTTGTCTGATATGAATGCAAGTATTTTCTTCCATAGCAGAAAAATGCTTGGGGACAGGGATTATTTGGGGATTTTCTTGTAATTTTTCTCCAATGCCTAGCACAATACATGATACATAATACCTGCTAGTGTTATTCATGTCTAACTCTTCAAGACCCCGTGGACCACAGCACTCCAGATCCTTCTATCCTCTATCAACTCAAAGTCTGTACAAGTTCACGTTCATGTTTCCATAATACTATCAATCTATCAACCGACTGATCTATCTGTATCTATTGATCTATTTATCTCATCTTATGCCATTCCCTTTTCCTTTCACCTTCAATCTTCCCCAACATCAAGGTCTTTTTTAACGAGTCCCATCTTCTCATTATGTAGCCACAGTATGTAAGCTCCGGTACCGTGAGGCCTTGGGCAAATCATGTAACTTCTCTGTGCCTTAAATTCTCATCTGTAAAATGAGGGAGCTGGACTAGAATTCTTCTGAGTTCCCTTTCAGGTTTAAATCTATGAGACTTTGAATGTTTTATAGAAACGTAAGACCTTTCCTCCTGTCTTTGTTCTCCTTGGAGTATATCTTCAGTAGCGGTATCACTATGCCAAAGGGTATGTATAGTTTAGTGACTTTTCTAAATGGTTTTCTGGAAGAGTCAGATGAGCTGAGACTTCCACCAACAGTCCATCAGTATTCCCATCTTCCCACAGACTCTTTAACACTTACAATTTTCACACTTAAAATTTTCATCTTTTGTCCCATTTGCAAATCTGATAGGTGTGCACAAAAACCTCAGAGATATGTCTTAATTTTAATTTCTTTTATTAATTACTCATTGGAAGCATTCTTTTACATGGTTGTTGATACTTTGTCAATTGCCCTCATATACCTTAACCACTTTCTATTGTTCCTTAGTTTCCTTATCTGTAAAATGAAGGAATTGCACCCTATGATACCTCTGTTGACCTTGAATCTCATATCTCCATATCTGCCTTAAAGACATCTCGAACTGAATGTCCAGTAGACATCTTAACATTATGTGCAAAATGGAACTTACTAGCCTCTCCCCTAAACCTGTCTCTTCCCCTGCTCCCACCCACCTTCCCTATGACTATAGAGGGCAACACCATCCTTCCAGTCTCTCAACCTCTCATCCAGGAGTCATCCTGGACTCCTCACTATCTGCTCCCTCCATATCCAAGCTATTGACAAGACCTGTTGATTTCACATTTCTCATATAGATGCAACATTTCTCATATAGATACAACATTTCTCATATAGACCCCCATCTCTCTTCTAACATTACCCCCTCTCTAGTGCAGACCATCTTCATTTCATATCTGGATAACAGAGATAGCTGTTGGTGGGTAACCTTAAGTCTCTCCTCACTCCAATCCAATTCATCCACTAAGGTGATTTTCCTGAAGCACACGTCAGACCATGTCACCCCACCACTCAATAAACTCTAGGGGCTCTTTATTGTCTCCAAGAGCAAATCAAAATGCCCTATTTGGTATTGCAGTCCCTTCAAAATCTACAGCCCTCATACCTTTTCAGTCTTTTTACACCTTATTCCCCAACATGTACTTTTTGATCCAATGCCACTGATCTCCTGGCTACTCCAGGAACAAGATGCTCTATCTCCCAATGCCAGACATTTTCTCTCTGACTGTCCTCCATACCTGAAATGCTCCCCCTTCTCTGCTCTGCCTGCTAGGCTTCCTAGTGTCCCACCTCCTACACTAAGCCTTGCCCAACCCCTCTGAATTCCAGTTGTTCAGCCATCCCTCTTTGTGGCCTCTTGGAGCGTACTATCCATGGGGTTTTCTTGGCAAAGATACTGAAGGAGTCTGCCATTTCCTGCTCTAGTAGATTAGACTTGCCCAGGGTCACATGACTAGTAAGTATCTGAGGCTAGATTTGAACTCAGGAAGAAGAGTTTTCCTGACTTTAGCCCCAGTGCTCTATCCACTTACCTGGCTCGCCACCTTAATTCCAGTACTTTCCTTCTAAAAGTTATCTTTTATTTATTCTGTAGGTTACTTTGTATATATTTATTTGCGTGTTGTCACCACCATTAGGTTGTAAGTTCCTTGAGACAAGAGACTGTCTATTGCCTCTTTCTGTATTCCTAGCGTTTAGCATAGCTCCTGGCACACCATAGGTGCTTAATAAATGTTTACTGATTGATTATTACTTCCAATTCTAGAATTTTATGACTTCTAAGTGTGTGTTAAAAGTAGAGAACTATACAGGTATAGCCCCTCCCCCTTTCCAGACACACATACACCTACCTACTGGGGAAATGAGTTCTCCTTGGAGCGCGGTTTAAGAACCAGTATGCATGTTGTATTGGTTAGGCTATTTTCATTTAAAATGATTATACTGTAATTGCTAGGTGATTGAAAAAATTTGGCCCATAACTTTAATCGGGTGGATGTTGCTGTTGGTAAGCATGTATTCTTGAGTCAGATTCACACTGAATTTCCTTTAACTGCAATCTAATTTGATAAGCTTAGTGTGTTGCACTCAATCTGTTTCTTTCCAATTCATTCTAAATGTCAAGGATAATAAATCTGCCTGGCAGCAGGTAGGGTCTAACTAAATGGCCTAGTGTATCGAATGTACATAAAGGACTAAACAGAGCCCACATGCTAATATCATCATTGCAACATGCCTTCCAATCACTGGAATTGGTATCTGACATTCTGCTGAGCAGCAGTCATATTCATGGAAAGAAGAAGGGATACTTTTAAAGCAGCAGAGTGTTATCAAGATGGCACATCACAATGTTAACCATCTCCATCAGGCTTGTGCAAAGAACAGGACTTAGATTCTACATTCCACAGCTCTTTGAATAATAGCAATAATAAGAAGTGACAGCTTGGAACAGTGAATAGAGGGCCAGCTTTAAAGTCAGAAGACTTGGATTCAAGTCCTTCTTCTGAATTATACTGACTATGGACAGGTCATTTAGCTTTTCAGTACCTTGGCCAACTCTCTGAAGACTATAAATTACATATAAATTGCAAAGGTATATCAAAGGAGGAATTTTCAATACTTAGAGTTCCTCAAATTGATAAAATTACAGACTCAGGCATTAATGATAACAGCAATAATTCTGCAATACTTTATAGTTTATAAATGAATTTAAATCTTTGACCTCTCACAGTGATTCTTAAGATTTATTAGGAACACCAATATAAGTAATTTAAGATGAATAAGTAATATTAATATTATTTTCTCTATTACATTATGTGTAAAAACTGAGGCTTTATGAAATAAAGTGACTTAGTTACAATGACAGAAAGGGACTAAGTCTTTTAATATCAAGTACATCACCAACATCTCCTTTGTTCCTTTGAACAAGAAAGATAAGCACAGATGTATCAAAGAAATCACTTGGAATAGTCCAGACTGAGTCATCATGCTTGTGCATAGTATGGTATAATGGAATTAGCACTGACCCTAGAGCCAAATCTTGCCCTGGGTTCAAATCCTTTTCCTTTCACTAAACTCCTGTCTGACCTTGAGTAAGGCATTTCACTTCAGTTTCCTCATCTACAGAATGAGGATGTCTGTGAACTTCTAAAAAATATTTTGACAACTGTATTTGAATATAATTCATTTCCATTGTAATCCTATGTATCTTATTGTGTGCATGCTATTCTGAGAAGGGGCTCATGGACTTCAACAGACAGCCAAAGGAGTCTATGACACAAAAAAGATTAAGAACCTCTGTTCTAAATGGTTTCTGAGGTTCTTTCTAGATTTAGAACTCTAACCTATGATGCTATTTGAGACCTGATCACAGAATCAAAGTCCTGGACTTGGAAGAAAACTTGAAAATAGTCCAACACCCTTATTTTACAGATGAGGAAACTGAGGGTGAAAGGTTTATTGGGTTGGGTTGGGCTGGGAAGTGACTGGTCCAAGGTGGCATAGCTAATGGATAGCCACAGCCAGAACTGGATCCTGGGTCTATGACCCCAGTTTTCTTTCTAAAGTACTGATTTCTGACAAAGTTCCTGGATGGTGAGTTCCTTTTTAACTCTGCCTCCGTAGGAGTAAACTTCTTGTCCAATAGGACTGTTCTGAACAGTCCCAAAAAAGTCATCTAGGAATTTATCCTGTCTTTAATATAGGAAAACATCTTGGACACCTGCTCTCCCAACCTTGTTCCCCTCCTTCCTGACCAGGCTTCACTAAAAAGTCATTTGGCTATATAGACATGGTCCCAGAAGTATTGGGGTGGGAGAGGCTGCTAATAAAACCTCACTATTATTTTTATTTTAGTGAAGAAAGCTCATTATTTTGTACTTCACTAATTAAAACCTGTAATAATTCTTAGGGTCTATATTATTTGCTCCTCTTCCCCTACCTTCCTCCTTCGTTCAACTTTTTTTTTCTGAGAAAATGCTGTTTCATAGTGTAAGCAAGCAAGGTTGGGGGATCTTTAAAGCTACTTGAATTGATGGATGAATGAAACATTTATTAAGTGCTTACTATGTGTAAGTGCCGACACTATGCTAAGTGTTTGGGATAATAATGGAAATGTCAGATGCCCTGTTCTCAAGGACTTCATATTCTGTTGGAAAGTTTTCAGCTGCAAGTCACATGGGAAAGACCCAGGTAATGCTTCTTTAATGCCATTTGCACTGATAAAATCATATCAGTTTCTGATGTTGAACCATTTGACAATGCCAAGAACTTTGGGGAAAAGAACTTTCTTTTCTAGGTCCTTAATAGATGTGACTGTAGCACCCATAAGAGCAATTGCTATCTCCACAGTGGTTGATTCCCAAGGATGATGGGGTTGGAGACACTGATTTTTCCCTTGGATTTCTCTTAGATTCTCTTGGATTCTAGGTCCTGGGATGTCTGCATCAGGATCTGAGGAGAGATGGTAGTCAAAGTAGTGGTGGTGATTTGACTTGCCTGAGTCATTCTGCTCCTCCCCTCATCTCTTCTTCTCTTCTCTCCTCTTCTCTCTCTCCTCTCCTCTCTCTCCCCCCTTGCTCTGTAAGTGGTAGTTGGTTGGGATGGATTGCCCCTTCTCCACAGGGATTGCTCCCTGGGATGATGACTTTAGGACATAGATTGGCTTCTATCCCTTTCAAGCAGTTTAACTGCGCCAGGTGACAACCAAACCATCCTTGTCAATATGCTAATTGCACATCTTGTTTATTCATTAAATAGTCTCCTCCCATCGCCTTAGTAGGGATAAGACTTGGCAAATCTTTCTACCTTTCTGAGTTGCTGTGCTTTGTAAAGTTTAAAGCAAAAATTTACCACAGAGGGAATACTATTCCTGAAGCATTATTATAATTGGCCTAGTATAAGTAATAACAAATCTCTATAACCTTACAAGGTTTGTACATCACTTTCATGAGTAATAGCAACATTTTTCATCCTGTTTTTGAAAATAAATGAGAAAACTGATCATTGAGATCTTAGGTGACTTGTTTAGGGTCACATAGCTAGTAAGGGTCTGAGTCAGGATTCAAAACCAGACTGTTCTCTTGCCACTGGACTTCCCCCCTAAATCGCTCTTTCCACTATGCCACCATTATATACACTGGGGTGTATGGGGTGTTCAGGAAAGACCAACTCTGGTGTGAGGGCTTTCCTAGTCCTTTTCATGGCTGCTTATCCACCTTTGGTGTCCACCTTTCACCCAACTCTCATTTGTGACTCCAAGCAGCTGTAGCATGCTCAGTAGCCACACCCTTGTAAAACTGTCTTGGCAGATAGGCTAAACCAGGTTGGGGGTAACCAACAGGCTTCAAACTGGTCAGGGAGTTGGGGGAGAGGGGCATCTGCCTTAAGCATGTGAAAATTTCCTCTGAGAACGGTTTGTTTCAATAGCCAATGAAGGCAGCTGAAGCAGAATGCTTGGAACTTGGTCAGACATTAAAGACTCCAAGGTCATCTACTGCATCCCAGACCATCCTCAGTCATCCTCACTTTTGTCCTGCCATTGGACTTTGAGAACTTTGTAAGAGAGACTGAGGCAGATGACTTTGTGAAACTCTGCCTCACTTAAATCCAATTCATGCTCAAGTATGGACATCACCTGTAATATCACTGGTCCTCTTTAAAAAAAAGAACAAACAGTAACAGTATACACTGCTTTCTCTCAGCACACTACATAGACCCATATGTTCATAGACTTAGATCTGGAAAGAACTTCAGTGGATCTAAGCCTCTCATTTCACAGATGAGAAAACTGAGGCTCAGAGAACTTAAATGACTAGGCCAGCGTCAGAGGTGGGATTTAAACATGCATCTTCCCCATTCAAAAGACTAGTACTCTAGCCACTGAGCAAGGCTGTCTCCTGGAAGTAACACAACTGTTTCTTTATCCTTTTTTCTTTATATTTCAGACTTTTCTTAATTAGCTGGCCTTCCTGATATGTCCAAATTAATGATTTTTTAAAATTGCATCCACCTCACGCACATTCCCCTCTCCCTGTCCCAGATGAAGAATTTGCTCTGACTGCTGGAACTGGAGAATTGAACATGTGATGTCAACCCCCCCTCCAAAAAAAAAAACCAGTCATGAGTCTAGTATAGACTGAGGAAGATTAACATTTAGGCCCCTCCATGAGACCAGAAAGAGGACATCTTGAGCCTCCTTCCTTTTATGAAGACTTGCTTTGCCTACTCCAGGGAATTCCTATCCAGCTGGATAGTGTAAGGAGCCAGGGCGACAGCCTGTGGTAAAATAGAAGAACGTCCACTCTTTAATCCTATTGATTTCCAGTTCCTTTTGATCTCCGCGGTTCCTGCTGCTCAGGCAAGTAAAAGGTGGGAAAGGGGGAGTTGGAGTTGGCTAGGCCCTGAGGTTTCAGAAGGGAAATCTTCCCATTCTTTCCCTTGTTTTCTAGACTAGTTGGAATTTTGGACTCTGGATTGTAAAATCCTACAGGCACAGCCATATGGTTTGGAGACTTATGCTCTTAAAGAAAGAAAAGGGGAAATTTCAGTTTTATATTGTCTTTCAAAGAGTGTCTTATTCTTCTGAATGGTAGCGTGGATAACAATATCCAGAGAATAAAGTGGCAATGCATTTCAATTCAACTTAATTCAACAAACCTTTATTAAGCACCTACTATTTGCAGGGCATTTTAGTAGATGGTCTTGTGTCTGCAAAGTAAAAAGGAAGGAAGGAAGGAAGGAAGGAAGGAAGGAAGGAAGGAAGGAAGGAAGGAAGGAAGGAAGGAAGGAAGAAGGGAGGGAGGGAGGAAGGAAGGAAAGAAGGAAGGAAGGAAGGAAGGAAGGAAGGAAGGAAGGAAGGAAGGAAGGAAGGAAGGAAGGAAGGAAGAAGGGAGGGAGGGAGGAAGGAAGGAAAGAAAGAAGGAAGGAAGGAAGGAAGGAAGGAAGGAAGGAAGGAAGAAGGGAGGGAGGGAGGAAGGAAGGAAAGAAGGAAGGAAGGAAGGAAGGAAGGAAGGAAGGAAGGAAGGAAAGAAGGAAGGAAGGAAGGAAGGAAGGAAGGAAGGAAGGAAGGAAGGAAGAAGGGAGGGAGGGAGGAAGGAAGGAAAGAAGGAAGGAAGGAAGGAAGGAAGGAAGGAAGGAAGGAAGGAAGGAAGGAAGGAAGGAAGAAGGGAGGGAGGGAGGAAGGAAGGAAAGAAAGAAGGAAGGAAGGAAGGAAGGAAGGAAGGAAGGAAGGAAGGAAGGAAGGAAGAAGGGAGGGAGGGAGGAAGGAAAGAAGGAAGGAAGGAAGGAAGGAAGGAAGGAAGGAAGGAAGGAAGGAAGGAAGGAAGAAGGAAAGGAGGGAGGAAGGGAGGGAGGGAGGGAGGAAGGAAGGAAAAAAGGAAATAAGGAAGGAACTTCCCTCAAGGAACTTATATTTCACTGGAGGGGTAGAATCAGTATCATCTAGGAATCAAAAGGTTTAGTGTCTACTCCTGGCTTTATCACTCCTCCAACTCTTAGATCCTGGGGAAGTCCAGACCTCAGTTTCCTCAGCTATATAACAAGGAATTGGTTTCCAGATCCAGAATTCTATGTTGGAATGAATGAACGAGAACTCATATATTAAGTGCTTGTTCTGTACTATGCAAAGCTCTGGAGATACAGATAGAAAAGTAAGACAGTCCCTGCTCTTAAAGCATCCACACTGTAATAACAGAAGAGCATAAATATAGGAGGTTTTCACTAGCAGAGTGAATGCGAAAGTTTAGTGGTGCTTAGGGTACAATGGCAAAACAAGGTAATATATCTTCTTTAGTATCATTTCTATTAAGAAAACCACTTTTGTTTTTTTTTGTTGTTGTTGGGGGTCTTGAGCTTACCTGCTCAATGATGGCAATTGATTGACATTTGGAGTTGGTAGTGGTCTTGATGACAGGCCCCACCCTGGAAACAGCACTACTGGATTGGGCAACACTACCACTCCTGGACTTCTTGAGTGTGGTGTTCTGGGCTGTTTCCACCAAGATGTAAATGGTAATCATAGTGGTCAGGAAAGTGGCAGTGATTTGAGCTGCCTGATCAAGCCTTATCTTTCCATCAAGGCACCTTGCTATTTTAGTTAGGCTGGCTTGCCTGCTCCAGTGGTAATAATTTGTTGGCAGTTGGTATTAGTGATGGCATAGATGAAGAGACCCTTCTCCACAGGGGTTGGCCCTGCTGGATGATTGCTGTGGGACTGGGCCAGAAGAAGATCTGGCATTCTAGGGGCACTGCTCTTTGACTTACCTATAAGGTCACTTAGTCTCACATCCCGGAAGGAAGTCAGCACTGACTGCTCTGCAGACATGTTTCCCCATATTTGCCCGGGGACAGTTAAAGAAAGTACTAAATGAGGCTAGCTTTCCTTGGGAATAGAAATTAAACTCTAAGAGGTTTGTACTACCTACCTCATAGGGTTATTCTTAGGAAAGTACTGACTAGTAATAAGTAATTGCTGTTACTGAAGCCTGGGGTGCTTCTCTGTCACCAGACAGTACAGAAACACAAAGACGGGGGCATTATCTGTGCTGTCATCTGTGCCGAAAACTCAATTCTGAGATCTTGCAAGGATATCAGCTCCATGTCAGTAAATAAAGCTCATGGCCTGTATTTTCTCCATTCAGTCATGGAGAGCAGAGGGCTGG
Organism: Bettongia penicillata ogilbyi; assembly: GCA_023548195.1. Lineage (NCBI taxonomy): Eukaryota > Metazoa > Chordata > Mammalia > Diprotodontia > Potoroidae > Bettongia > Bettongia penicillata. The sequence goes on along the minus strand of JAJHZJ010000383.1, from coordinate 2,781,103 downwards.
CTTTAGAAAAGAGAAACAAGCATCTGGAGGTGAGCTCAGCAAGGGAGTGGAGGCAGGTTGTTAACTTCCAGGAAAACCTGCAGAGTGTGTCATGCCTGCTCTGGGACCTCTCTTGGGTGGTGGCATTGGGCCTCTAGGATATTAAATTCATTCCTGGGCTGAGTGCTTCCAATTGACTGGGCAACAATCTGCTATCTCACCAATGAACCAGCATCAGACAAACCAGTTCTAATAACACAATTACTCATTTTTCATTCCTGAAAAGTCTATGCTGCACTGTGTGTATGTGTGTGTGTGTGTGTGTTTCAGAGAAGGGGAAAATCTATATTCTCTCTATTCTGACCAAATTAATCAAATAAATCTTCTTTTTTAAAGCGCTGTTAAATGAGTCACAGATGGTTGTGCTCTTTTACAGGTTTGCAGAAAGCACCCATTACAGTTCTTTTAATTTATCAGAAGGGAAAAAAAAGATTCCCTCATGCTTCCCTTCTCTCTCACAATAATAATCAGAACCAGTCTATTTTCCAAGGGTCCGAAACTCATTTACCAAAAAATGTATAGTGATCGGTGTAGTGCAGAAGGTTATTTCATGGAGCTTCAGTCACCAGCACAGAAAAGGTGCCCTGGCTGGGGATAGCTTTTTATAAAACCACATTTAATAAAAGGGAGTGTTATATTAAGTATGTTTGCTAGTGTATTTAAGCATATGGTTTCCATATCAGGAGGAAAGATGGCAAACACATGCTTTACCTTCTGACTAACCTTTCAGAATCTCTCTTGCTTTCAAGGCCATGGTTTGATGGAAGAATTTTTTGTTTTGTTTTGTTTTGTTTTGTTGGCTTTGGTCTGGGTTTTGTTTTGTTTTGTGTTACAGTTCTTGCTCATATGAAAAAGCATTGGAGAATATTCAGAAAGTATGTGAAGCTTTCTGCCCTTTCTATTTATATAATTAGGCCAAGAAACTTCATTTTGCTTATTTTCCCCCAGTTTTGGGCTTTCCATGCTTAGTGTTCTCTTCTCCAAGATTGGGGGCTAGCTTTCAAGCATGAATCAATTTCAGCTGCAAAGAATATGCACTCCTGGATTTTATTCAGAACAGTTTTGGGTTGAGGAGACCTGAAACTTGAACTTTTCTGTAGGCAAAAGCCCCCAGAAGATTTGCCCAGCTTTGAATCTCACGCAAATCCATGTTTACCAACCCAAGCCCCTCACTCTGGGCTCTTTGGCCTAGAAACTATTTTCTGATGCTTGAGTGGAGTGTTGGAGATTCTGTCCTTCTGGTTTGAGGTCATCTAATCATAGTCCTGTAAGGCTCATGAACTATGAGATGAATAGAAAGAACAGCTCAATAGCCCTCATCAGACAAGATCTGATGTGTATTTTAGTACCCAAAAGCTCACTGATTCTTTGAGTGGCATAGGAATAAATATGGCAGATTCAGATGGTAAGCTGAGTGGGGGTGTTTGCCTTGCCCTGCTCACCCCCCATCCTTGCTGATTTGCCCGAGCGAGTTATAAATCTACTGGTACCATTTCTTTTTCGTCACTTGCCTAATCCTGTGCTCTTCGTTTCATGTGCTGTAATTACTAACATCTGCTTTCCGAGCCTGGGCCGCGTGGAGTTTGCAAAGGCAGTTTTCAATCCAGAACAATGGCAACAGCTGTTTCATTTAGCCTTGGGCCAGCACTTCCTGTTCAGTCCACATCTGCCCTCCTGTGTCCAATTTCTGTTTCAGAGCTTTTTTTGGTTGTTTTCCTCTGACCTTGCTATATGTTTAAGCAGAATTTCTAACTTAACACTCTAGCTAGTATTTCTAGCACATTTGCTTATTAGATTGACTACAGTCGGGGACAGATAGGGGAAGACACTGATTATCTCCAGCAGCTCGTACCCTAAAAGGCACAACCAAAGAGAAAGCAAGGGAACCAAAGTCTAAAGGTTCCTGGGGCTTGAAGTTGTGGATAAGGGACAGAGATGACCCCTACCAGAATCCACATGTGAAAGGTGGAGCAAAGGGTTTAGTTAATCTGTTCCCCAGACTGCTCTGATCCCCACAGTTTAGCCACCTGAGATATGGATTAACAAGTACACTAAAGAAGATGACTGGGCTTAGAGACAAGAGATGTTGCTACCCAATGTCTCACTCTTGCAATGAGAAGGGAAAACCCAGGGGGCAAAACTTTAAAGTTTCCCGAGTTTGCTTCAACTCCTCAGTCCCATCCCCATCTTTCCACCCCCTCATCCAGTCATGGAAACTTAAAGATGCCATGGAAACTCCTCTTGAAGAAATAAATCTGTGACTTGGTAAAAGGAAGTGTCCAGAGGTAAAAGGCCAAGTTTAGAGCCCTAGATGTTTGCCCCTATTCCTTTGAGGACTCATAGTTGTCTGATTCTTTAGGGTGTCACCAAAGGGAACAGAAAAGCATGGCATAACTAAAGGATCCCTGGATTTGGAGAGAGAGGGAAGTAGGTTAGAATCTTAGCTTTGTCCTTTACTACTTATTGACCTTGGAGAAGTTACTCTAGGCAAAATCTGAGTCTTGATTCTGATTCTGTCATCTCTAAAGCAGGGAGGTTGAACTAGATAATCTCTCAGTTTCCTTCCAGTTCAAAATCCTATGATCCTATGACCCACCCCGCCTTCCCCTCAACCCCCTCCAACCATCCTTGTTCCATCTCATCGAAGACTTCCGGCTCACAGGCTCTGCTGGCCTACAGATGCTAGGCTGCTGAATCCCATATAGGGCCTAATGAATCTTCCTTCAGATTTGAGGGATGGGTGAGGGAGTGTGGAGTGGGCTGGAGGTGCAAAGGTGAGATGGGGGTCTTAACATACCATGATCTCTGACAATTGTCTATGGATGTTCCAATATGGGTCCTGGAGTCAGTGCTACCAGGATGCACAAATACCTCCATCATAATCACCTGAGACCTTGAAATGAACAATTTTTCCCTAATATTGAGTGAATATGGATTGAAAAACCTATGATGATTTTTCTGGGCATCCAGCTGTTATTTATGTCTGCCTGAGGAATATTGATCCCAATTAGTTCAGTGCCACAGGAAGAGAGTCCTGTCCCTAAGCCATTTCCCTTCTCTACTGGCTGAAAATCATGACTTGTTCCCTGGCACTGCCTCACAAGTGGAATGTCTTTCTTCCTAACCCTAAAAGGAATAAGAGTTCTGCTCTCCACCCCAGTGAGCAATATCTTCTCCCCTCATCCCCCAACTTCAGCCATCATTGTTGTTCAGTTGTCTCCAACTTTTCATGACCCCATTTGGGTTTTTTTTTTGGCAAAGATAATGGAGTGGTTTGCTATTTCTTCAGCTCATTTGACAGATAAGAAAACTGGGACAAATGGGGTTAAATGATTTGGCCAGGATCACACAGCCAGTAAGTGTCTGAGGACAGATTGTCCACTGAGTCTCCTCCCTGCTCTTGGAGTATCTGTTTCTCTTTTCCCTTACCACCCACACCCATCATTTATGAGAAGGATAGGATTAGCCCTGTGATAGGGGCTCTCAGCTGAGGAAACTCCCCTTCTTGAAGCTGATCAGAACTTTCTCTTCCATTTGATCCTACATTACTTAGAAATTAAATTGCCTAGGGTCACACGGCAAACTAAGTATGAGAAGGTGGGACTTGAACCCAGCTCTTTCCAATTCTGAGGACAGTTTCTTCCCTTTCCATAGGCCAAACTTCTTTATTTAACACTGAAGCATCTATTTGGAGGAGGAAAAGTAAGTTCATAAATAACAGAAAAGCTACAAGAAATCAAAATGCGGAAAAATTCACAAAGATAAACCAAATAAGGAACTCGTTTTCACATACACACCTCATTTCTTCAGCGCTAAAGTGGATTGAAATATGGGAGTTCTGGTCTAAATATGATGATCTGAAATCAAGATCATAAAGGGCATAGGCATTTCTTCATAGATCTTTAGATATGCCTCTGAGTGCATGTTTGGAGGCCCTACCCCAGTGTCAGTGTATGGAGCTAGTTCAGGCTCAGTTCTGCCAAAGGGAAACTAGATGTGAAAGGGGGATGCCTATATCGGCCCCTGTGTTTTTGGAGAGAAGTAATCCTATCTCACGATGGTCCTAGGCGGCTTTATGTGAGACAGGGTCTGAAGAACAGAGAAGAGATTTAAAAGTTTGGGAGGATTCCTGCAACTCCAATAGGAATGTCGGAGACCTGCACATTCCTCTCTTTTCGGCTTTCTTTGTATCTCCAAAGCACTCCTCGTTGCAGTGAGTAGATGATGCCTTCTGGATCTCCCCCACACTTAACTAATACCGAAGCGGGAATTGGGAGGCAAGTTACTAGGAGACTGATCCAAAGAAGGGGCAAATGACAAGTTCCTACCACATGGTAAAGGGCATAGGAAAACTGTATTCAACCTGCCGATGTTGTAAGCTTCCGCCGCTGCGCCCCTACTCTGCCCCTTATCCCACCCTACACCCTGACTCCAGCCCCTCCCTTCCATCCCTAAACGGATCTAGGGACTTTCGGGACCAGTATGGAGGTAGCCAAACCAGCCTCTGGTAAGCCCCAGATACTGGCAGGTCGTGGAGTTGTCACTGGCGTTTACTGAGCCCCGCAGCCAATCCCAAAACCAAAAACGAAGGGGAAGTGTTAGTCTGGGGCTAGCTAGCCCCTACAAAGCCCCCGGCTTGGGGACTTGGCCTGAGGAAGGTACGCTGAGTGAAGCTCTTTTTTCTTTCAGATGACTAGTAGGGTGGCAGTTCTGCCTCCGGACTCCTCGAAGGAGTTAGGCCGGGGCAGAATCCTTGCCCTTGCATTTGGAGACTTCCTGTGTCCTGGAACTAATCCATCGGACTAATCACATCGTAACCAAGTAATCCCTATTTTCCCCAAAAGGAGAGGAGGAAGAGAAACAGGTTAAGGGATAAAGAGCTTCCAGAAAACAGGTTCCTTGTAAACCTCCATGGGCATTATCCAACCCTGAGCCCATACTTCTCTCCGTAGGTTTCGAAGTTCGATTCCCTCCTCCGAAATCAGTAACCTCTGCGAGTCCTGGTAACCCAATGCCCTTAGAACTTGATCTGTTGGCAGAAAGAGAGGAAAATGGGTGGAGGACGTGACGCCCGCGCCTCTGTACTTTGGAAGGAACGTTATAAGCATAATTCCCCAGACCCCTTGCGGAGCAAACTCTCAGCCTGATCCCAAAGTTCATCTGTCTACCCTTGATGCCTCGGGCCACCTGCCGCTGGGAAAGCCTTTCAGGGGCCTGGAGGTCTACGAGCTGGGAAATCCTACCTTGCCTAGAGAACTACGCTGCAGCCTGGTTTGGGAGCGGTGGTACAATTTGTTGCAAACAACTCTGTCTTCCCAAAGCAAAACATTCCCTCAGATACAACAAACCCGTCCTCTCCCAAGAGAAGAAGAGGAAGTGAGAGTTGGTGGGCTCTCACTCCTTCTTGGATGTGTCAGAAAGGGCAGCTGCCTGGCACTCGGGAGATCTGGGTTCTGATTCTGTCTTTGCCAATATCTCAGTGTGTAACCTTGAGCATGTCAATTCCTCTCTGAGTCCTTGCCTCTTCTGACGAGGGGTGGGGGAGCTACTTAGATATTTTCCGTGGTCCCTTCCAGTTCTGTCATTCTGTACCTTTATGTTCATCATCTTTTCTCCAACTCTCGGGCTAGAGTCATCGGGAGGAGGGTCTGAAGGTGCCTCTACAGGGTATGCCTTGCTGGAAATAGGAGATCAGAAGTCACATCGATTAAGTAGAGAGCCGGGAACCCTTTCTCTTCAACTACTCATTGTGAGGCCTCTCCTAGTTCCTTCGCCTGACCTTGAAAACAGACCCGTGGGGCTTTGACAGTTGGGGACACGGAGGAGCAAGGGGAAAAAAAGGAAGAAGGCCCGCTGCTAATACGAGCCGTCAGCTTTGGGCTCTCTGCTCCACAGACGCTCCCTTTCCAGCATCTCTTTCCAGGCCTCTGCCCGATCTGCGCTGACCCCGGGAGGACTCGCTTCTGCACAGAAGGCCTGCTTGGACATCGGCCCCCAGTTCGCCCAGTTCCGCGGAATTCCCCAGCCCCCGCTGGCCTGCAGAGGCTGCACCTCCAGGACTCGGACAGAGTCGGGGCTTTGATCCCAGGCATAATTTCTGACTTTCTGTAAGCAGATTGTGGGTGAAAAGGCGGGGACGGAGAAACTGTGAAATTTAGCAATCATTTTCCTTTCCCCTGCTCCAGAAGAAGAAGAAAAAAGTCACTTAAGACAAATAGATCCCTTGCCCATTCAGTGATGACAGACCTCATAGGGCTCAGGCCAAAGCGACTGATTTCTCCTGAAATGCTTCAGGGGGCCGCCAGAGTGTACCCGGGCCAGGCGTTATTGGTCAAGGTCAACATGCCCCACCTCTTTTGACAGTCCAGAGATAAAGTGTGTGTGCATGTGTATGCGTGTGCCTGTGCGTGTGTATTGAAGTCATTTCTCCTTTCTCTAAGAAAGCCTGCCCCATTCCCATCCCACCCACCTCCCACCTTGGCCCCAAGCAGTCCCTCACACAATCTGAGCTGTTGGAGGACTGGAGTCGCCCCGATAAATTACTCTTGGAATCTGAATTCAGCTAGGACAAAAGGGCAGATAACCCCATTCCGGCAAAGGCCCGCCCGCGGCAGTTTTTACAAGTGGTTTCCACCCCCCTCCCCATCCCCATCCCTCACCCTCAAAACACAGCACTAAAACTCGACCAAGAAGTAATAATAGACTCAACATATATAATCAAGGTAACAAGCCATCATAAGCATATGCACTGACATGTATGTTAGAAGAATGCTTTCCACTCCACTCCATTCTGACTTAAATCCCTCCTTTTCCGTCCTCCTCCTCCTTTTTCCTTCTTCCCCACCCCTCCCCCATCCTTCTCCTCCTCTCTTCCTTTCTCTTACTCGCTTCTTTCTTTTAAAAGTTAATTGCAACTTTTTCCTGTGCGCTCTGATCTGGATAAGCCATATCTCATTAGAAAAAGATTTAGCTTGAGCCAAAGCAGGCTGGAGAAGGAATCCCTAATCAGCACAGTATATATTTTTGTATAATTGCTCCTTGGCATTCTCCTTCTTGCTTCCCCACCCCCTCCCGCACCACCCCCCACCCCCACCCCGTACACTGCTTCCCCGTTTCTTTTTGCTCATTAAACTGAAAAGAAAGTCGCGTCCTAATGTCTTGGTGTTTAAGCAGAAAGCAGCAAACAAATTGGAAAATCACTCCGATCGTGGGTTGTTGTTGGCGTGTGTGTGCGTGTGCGAGAGTGTTTTCTGCCAGCACTGATTAAATATAGTGTGAACTTAATCAAAGATACCAGGAAAAATAATAACGGAAAGAGAAAACACTCAGGTTGCAGTTAGGGGTTATTCTTCTGAAGCTTGACAAAGAGCCTCACTCATTTGTGTTCTGGAAAGAAAGATGCTAGAGAGAGCTAATAAAGAGGTATAATCATTAATAATAAGTTTCCATTCCACCCAGAGACAGGGACCAGGTTCCCAGGCACTAACTCCCCGAGGAAGGAGAACAGAAAGAAAGGGAAAGTAAGGGGACTATGGGTAGGCTCAGGGGCAGGACATAAGTGAAATTGCTGAGGCCCTGCTGCCTCTCGATGGATTTGGGGAACTTGCCCCAATCACTGAGCAAAGGTCTAATGTCCAGACCCCAGGTGGGACACCCTAAACATTTGTATAGCTGTCTTCCAATAATGCATATATCAAATTCTTTCTGTTCATAGCCCTCCTTTCTTCCTTTCCCCTCAGCCCCTGTTTTCTTTGCCCTCTGCCCTGCTTGTGACACCAAAGCGACCCAAACTGCACAGTGAAGGACTGAAAATAAACACAGGATTAAACCTTGTCCATATATATACATTTGGCTTACTCATGACTTTATATAATAGGTTCCCTGTGGGTTGGATTAAAAAAATGTATTTTGTATAGAGTTGAATGTGTAGTGCATATTTGAACACTTAATTAAATGACAATTTCAAAAATGTAAACGATTATCATAGGCCTGGTTCTTACACATTAGTGAAAGTGGCTAAACTCAGGGCCACTGGCTTGAAGGAGGTCAACATTTTGTAAACTAGAGAGCTACCCATGGTAATTCCTGTGGTTTTTAGAATCCTTGCTCCACAGGTTTACAACGTGGAAGAATTCAGCTCCTTCCTTCCCATCCTCATCCTTATCGTCATCTTGTACCTACTTCTCATCATCACTAATCCTGTGATTGCATTAAATTGAAAAATTATTTATAAATGCTGCTGTTTCGCTAAGGTGAAATATTCCAAGAACATATGCAGCGAATCTGTGAGAAATATGTGGGAACAAGTATGGAAATAGAAGGATTTCAAAAGAAAAGCCAGGTGTCTTCTCAGGGACTGAGCAGTTTTTAAAATATCTTAATAATTATGCTTTCCAAAACCATCTTCCATAAATTATCTCATTTGATCTCCACAACAACCTTGTCAGGTAGGTAGTTAAGTATTATTATAGCACACATACACACCCCCTCTGCCCCCCCTCCCTTTTTTTACAGAAAAAGAATTGCAGACTCAGAAAGATTAAGTGATTTCTTTGCCTCTGGCCACATGGGCTGGTAAGTGGCAGATCTAGGATTGGAATCCCAATTGTCTGATTCCAAGGCTAAGGTACTACTCCTAGATACTTGTGGTGGAGCCATGAGATTTTTTTTTTATTAACCTTCAAGGGATTTTTTTTAAACTTCAATCAGGCAACCAGTAGGCATTTATTAAGCACTTACTATGTGTCATGCACTGTTCTGAGCACTAGGGATATAAAGAAAATCAAAAGCATGGTGCCTGCCTTCAACTCTGATGAACTCAATAAAAACAATTATAATATGTTTGTCCAGTATTAAATGTATAAACCCAAGTAGGGTTCTTGTTGAAAAAAGATTATAGGATGCATTGAGAATTATGAAAAGAGACCAGCAAACAAATCTGATATTCCATGATTTGGTACTAATTTTATTGATGTGGGCAAGCCGCAGTTTCTGCAGATTCCCTTTATAGATTAGAAAGTTACTATTCAATAACTTAGTATTAAATAACTCTTAAGTTGTATAAGAAAAGTTGTGACCAAACTTTCATAATCCTGCACTAGCCTGCTAATTAGCCTCTCTAAATTCAAGGTGGCTGACCCACGCTATGAAATTTTTTAATTTAGTAGCACGTGCCAGAGCTTGAACTCTATGAGCAATGGCTTTGAGAATCCAGGCTCACCTCAAATCTGCTCTCATGAATTGAGCAGAACTTTACCTGAATCTACTTACTCTCTTATTAAACTAATTAATGAACATCACTTGGTCATATAAGCTGTTTGGTCCCTCTTGGTAAGAACAGAATGAAGAGTATATCCACAAAACAAATAAATAAATGACTTTGGCCAAAGCTGGTTTAAATCTGCCAAATACCACAATAATGCCTGTAATCATCTCAGAAACTGGGACAGTCATATATTAGTCAATTCAATTCAACAAATGTGTTTAATCACCTACCATGTGTCAGGGACTCTGCTGAGTCTTGGACATACAAAGATAAGAAAGTCCCTTCCCTCAAGTAGCCTACTGTAAAATGAAGGGGTAGGGCTAAATGATCAAGAAGTACCTTTCCAGCTCTGTAATTCTGTTACTCCTATCTATCCCACAATAAGTTATGGGAATGAATTTGGCCAACCCAGACTGTGCTATTCTAATGAGGTAAGGTCAGATCCATAAACAAAACAAATTAATGAGACACCAGAGTTTTACCATAACATGACATAGTATAATGCAGAATTCAGTCTAAGGAGGGTTCATCTTGGACACTATTCAAAGGCTTGGGGTGAGGGAGGGTAAGGGTGGGGTGGGGTGTTAGTTATCAGAAGTTGAGGGACCTCATTATAATAAAATCTTAGCTCATTGTTTCTGAAAACACTGTTCCTGCAGGCCTCAAGGTTAGCCTAGCATTGATAACAATAATCTCACAAGGCTATTGGGAGGAAAGTACTTTGCCAGCTATAAAGTGCCGTATAAACGCGAATTAGGATTGCTGTCCTGATAGACAGTTGCTATTGTAATATACAGAAAGGGTCAGCTTCTGCACCCCAGATGAGGGGACATGTGTTTCTGTTTGCAGCAGTTCTTGGAAGTTGTTTTCCCTCATCCAAATGGATAAGGGAGGCAAATCCACATCTTCCTGTGGATCCTCTCCCCCCTCCCTTTTTTCCCACTGTAGGAGGGCCCTGACCTATTTTCAACTCAAAGATTGTGTTTTCTTTTTTTGTCCCTGAATCGTGGGAACATGAGTTTTCTTTATCTGGTCACTGGCTCACCTCCTCCACTTACCCTGCTAGCCTCAGAGTAGGCAGGTCTACCTTTCAAAGTCCCTTAGCAAGGTTGTCATCCTCACCACTAAAAAAGGAAAGCAAGACGATACAAACAAGTGGCCTCCTCCTAGAGATCTCAGCATTCTTTGGCTGCCATCTACTGGCCAATCTGAGAATGACAGCTCTTGGGATATTTTTGCCACTGCTTAGCATCTTTTTCCTATTTGTTTCCCTGGAAGGGCAATCTATTGTTTTCCCAGAAAGAGGGGAAAAGATACATGAGGCTCTGTCCATACAATATCAGGACATATTGTTAATTCCAAAGGAAAGAAAAAAGGGAGGGAGGGAGGATTGGTAAGGAGATTACATGGATCATACACTATGACCAGGTGGGATTTATACCAGAATGCAGGGCTGGTTCAATATTAGGAAAACTCTCAGTATAATCAACCATATTAATAACAAAACCAACAGAAATCATGATTATCTCAGTAGATACAGAAAAAGCTTTTGGCAAAGCCCAGTATCAATTCCTACTTAAAACACTAGAGAACACAAGAATAAATGGAGCTTTCCATAAAATGATAAATAGTATCTATCTAAAACCATCAGCAATCATTATCTATAACAGGGATAAGCTAGAAACCTTCCCAGTAGGATCAGAGGTGAAGCAAGGATGTTCGTTATCACCACCATTCTTCAACATTGTACTAGAAGTTCTAGCAAAGCAATAAGAGAAGAACAAGAAATTGAAGGAATCAGAAAAGACAGTGAGGAAACAAACAATCCCAACATAAGATGGCATACTTACAGAATCCTAGAAAGCCAATTTAAAATAGTAGTTGAAATAATGAACATCTTTAACAAAGTTGCAGGATATAAAATAAACCTACATAAGTCATTAGCATTCCTACATATTACTATCAAAGCCTAATAGCAAGAGATAGAAAGAGAAATTCCATTTAAAATAACTATAAATGATATAAAATACCTGAGATCCTATCTGCCAAGGCAAACCCAGGAAATAAATGAACACAATCGCAAAACACTTTTCACACAAATAAAATCAGATCTGAACAATCAGAAAAATATCAATTGCTCGTGGGTAGGTCAAGTCAATACAATAAAAATGACAATTCTACCTGAATTAATTTACTTAATCAATAGCATAACAATCAGACTACCAAAAATATAGAGTTAGAAAAAAATAGCAAAATTCATCTGGACTAACACAAGGTTAAGAAGTCATGGTAATCGATGAAAAAAAAAATGTGAAGGAAGGTTATCTAGCTATGCCAGATCTCAAACTATATTGTGAAGCGGTAATCATCAAAACTATCTGATGCTGGCTAAGAAATAGAGTGATGGATCAGTGAAATAGGTTAGGTACACAAGACACAGTAGTACATGACCATAGTAATCTAGTGTTTGATGAACTCAAAGATTAAAGATTCTGGGACAAGAACTCATTATATGACAAAAACTTCTGGAAAAAACTGTAAAACACTATGGCAGAAACTAGATATAAACCAACATTTATATAAATTTATATAAACCATATACCAAGATAAGGTCAAAATGGGTACATGATTTACAGTTAAAGGGTGATGTCATCAACAAATTAAGATAGCAAGGAATAGTTTACCTGTCAGGATTTATGGAGAAGAGAAGAATGCTTGATGAAACAACAGATAGCATTACATGATATAAAATGATAGTTTTGATTATATAAATTTAAAAGATTTTGTACAAACAAAACTGATGCAACCAAGATTAGAAGGAAAGCAGAAAACTGGGAAACAATTTTTGCAGCAAGTATCTCTGTTAGAGGCCTCATTTCTCATATAGAAAACTGAGTCAAATTCATAAAAATACAAGTCATTCCCCAATTGATAAATGGTCAAAGGATATGAGCAGGCAGTTTCCAGATAAAGAAATCAAAGCTATTTAAAGTTATATCTTTAAAATGTCCTAAATCACCATCAATCAGAGAAATGCAAAATTTAAACAATTTTGAAGTACCACCTCATAACTATGAAATTGGCTAATATGACAGAGAAGGAAAATGTTGGATGTTGGAGGGGATGTAGGAAAATAGGGGATTGCATTGTTGGGGGAGTTGTGAACTGATAAGACCATTCTGGAGAGCAGTTTGGAACTATGCCCAAAGGGCAATCAAACTGTATATACCCTTTGATCCAGCAATACCTTTACTAGGTCTGTATCCCAAAGAGATCCAAAAGGCGGGGGGGTGGGGAAGGGGTGGGAGGACCTATTTGTACAAAAATATTTATAGCAGCTCTTTTTGTGGTAGCAAAAACATGGAAATTGAGGGGATGCCTATCACTTGGTGAATGGTTGAATGAGTTGTGATATATGAATATAATGGAACACTATTGTGCTATAAGAAATGATAAGCAGGGTGATTTCAGAAAAACCTGGAAAAATTCACATGAACTGATACAAAGCAAAGTGAGCAAAACCAAGAGAACATTGTATACAGTAACAGCAACACTGCATGATGATCAATTATGAATGAGTTAGCTATTCTCAGCAAGAGAATTCCAAAGTACTCATGATGAAAAATGCTATCCACCTCCAGAGGAAAAGAAAATTGATGGCGTATGAATGCAGATTGAAGTATACTATTTTCACTTTATTTTTTGTGTTTTTTTTTCTTTCAGCCTATTTCTTCTTTTGCAACTTGACTAGTATGGAAATATGTTTTACATGATTGCCTATATCAAACTGCTTTCTGTCTTTGAGAGGGAGGAGGTAAGAGTGGGAGGGAGAAAATGTGAAACTCAAAAAATTTTTAAATGAATGTTAAAAATTGTCTTTATATGTAATCGGGGAAAATAAAATACTATAAAATAAAGGAAGAAAGAAAGAGAGGAAGAAAACAGGAAGGAAGAGAAAAAAAGGAAGGAAGGAAGGAAGGAAGAAAATCAGTTTAGTGGAATTGAGGGTGGAGAATTCAGTCAAATCATTGTGTGTGATATTTTCCAAATACCTGACCAATTGATTGACTATTTAACTCTTCAATTTTTTAGCTCTACAACAATATTGGTATTGTGTAGATAAAACCTGAATTACAAAGATGCTTTTGGGTACACAAATGTGATGAAAAATGCTTCTTTGCCAGGACATATGCTCTTTAAAAATTTCAAACCCCTCCAAACGCTTGAACTATGAAGTCATGTTTCCTATTACCATATTTACAACATACTGTGACTCTTCCCCTGGTGCTATAAATCTAGCATTTATATAATACTTTACCACTTATGAAGTCACTTACTTATTTCATCTGATTCTGCAAAGCATGTAATATTATCCCTATTTTAGAGATGTGAAAAAATGAGACATAGAGAAACCAAGTGACTTCTCCAGGATCACATGACTAAAAGGCGGGAAAATAGAACTTTAGAGCTAGAGGAATACTTACTTAGTTTTACTTAGACACCTTATTTAGACACTTACTTACACACTGATGTATTCAGACATGTCATTTCTTATGTAACTATTACTGGTATCCTTGACAGTAAACTTACATGGGACTTTCCTAATCATTTTTTACCAGTTTGTTCCCATCTTGTCAGGGGCCCAGCAACTTACAATAGCTTTAAGAGTTGTAATGATTAAGTGCAGAAGGACCCTGAGTGCCCACAGCTAACCAATCTCAACCCCACCCCCACCCCCCACCTCCACACACACACATACACAGACACGCACACGCACATACATATGCATGCACGCACACACACACACACACACGGACCATTTATAAAGACAACTAAGGAAGCTGCTGACTGATTTCACTTTGTTTGTTCTAATGGCCATGATAAAGTGACTCTGTATTTCTTATCTATATTATTTTAACTTGTATTTTTTCCAGAGTCCATTTTGGTTCCAATTTCTCTTTTTCCCTTGCTTAGAGGCCCCTAGTAATCTTGTGACTGATTTTTTCTTCTAAACAGATTTTTGTTTGGCATTACAAACAAAACATCTGTCTTTGGCTGACTACTTCAAATCATTTGCCAGTTTACCTGGAAGAAGTCCTGGTATTTACTTTCAAAGTTTTTAACAAAAGATTGCTAGAAACTAATATGGAGATCTTTTTTTTTCATACAACTTTCATACTTTTGTCACCACGCATTTCAGAGGCAATTTCTTCTGACAGCAAAGATAAAGGTTATAATGCTACATCAGCTGGTAAGATCTTGAGTCCAAGCAGATTTCTCTTTAGCACAAAGAACTCCAGGGAACAGGTGGAAAAGTGTTTATTCTTTCCTTAAAAAATAACAATAGAAACTTGTGTTTTGACCTTTGAGTAAAGAAGACCTTTGTTTGAGATCCATCCCTACTACACAGTGGCTGTGTAAGCCTAGGAACATCACTTAACATCTCACTGCCCCAGGATTTCTAAAATTCTAAATAGCAGAACTCTTGTCAATTTGTATTGTCAGAGATAACTTTCTCACTTGGAGCTCTCTGTGGAGATAAAATAATTTAAATGTAATTCTTGACCCCAGATGCTTTGTTACATACTGTGTTTGTGTATATGCACATATGTATATGTAAGTATACATATTTATATGAAATTCTCATTTAACTGGGAGTTCTATTAGATCACAAGTTCCCATCCTTTCTGTAATGAGCAGCTCCTTTTGACTTTCCTGAAATATCCAGGGGCAAAGAGTACTGAGAACGCAAATTGATGATTTGAGGAAGGGTTGATTTCTACCTGGGCTCTGCTCCAAGCTGACTGAAAAGTTGTTGGGTAGAAAGTGTGGCTGTGATAACCAGTTTGGTCATCAACCAGAAAGGGCTTCAATGTCAACCTGTTGGGGACCTCTAGTTTAGACATTTTGAACTTGATAATGCTCTAACATAGAATGAAGCATACCTTCATGTGCCCTAACCATGGCTCATTCATCATCATCAGAAAACCTCTATCAATGAACAGATCCTTGATCTGCACAATGCCAACACAACTGGTTCTCCTAATTGCTTATTTTTTCGCTGAATAGACCCATGGAATATATTTGCTCATTTGTTCCTTTTGCTCATTCAACAAACTTTTATTGAATACCTTTCTGTGACTGATACTGTAACAAAATAAAAGAAGTGCATAAGATGTAGTCCTTACTTTGATCCAGTTAAGTTCTAAGCATTAGACCAAATATTATAAACTTTCGGATATCATCGGAGGTGGAAAAAAATTGTCAGATCTCATGTGATTACAAGAAAGGTCAGTTAAACACTCAGGAGGTGTTTGTTTTTAAGAATGATCATTTATGTAATGATTGTATTTCCATTTCATAGCACCAAAAAGTGTGTGCGTTCATCCTTCGTTGCTGAAGAAGACCATGCTGTCAGAGAAATAATGACATGACTTGCACTTGACTTTGTTTTGAGTGAGGGAGGGCTGTGCAGGTCACCAGCCTCACTTCTCCTCCAGAGCCATCTGAATCCAGTGACCAGATATTCATCAGGATGGCTGGAGATGACCCAGAATGAGGCAATTGGGGTTAAGTGACTTGTCCAAGGTCACACAGCTAGTGAGTGTCAAGTGTCAGAGGTGAGATTTGAACTCAGGTCCTCCTGATTCCTGCACTGGTGCTCTATCCACTGTACCACCTAACTGTCCTAGCACCAAAAAACTCAGAGCTAGAAGGAACATCAGAAGTCATATAATCAATACACTACTTTAAACCATGCCTTTTATAATACTCCTGACAAAGAAAAGATTATGATTGAGGATAGAACAAGTTTGAGTGGAATGAGTTGGCTATCCTCCTTATGGGACTAGTCACAGGCAAAACACCAATGTGTTCAGAGTCATGCATACAAATAGCTTTAGGTGACTCACTTTTGAGTTTGTCAAAAGAAAAGATTCACCAAATTGGATCAGGTCTAGCCCTTTTCAAGCTTCTGATCCTATCTTCCCCCAACTGTTCTGCCATCATGAGCTGAGGCTCAAGAATTAATCTCTCAAAGCCCAGTGATCACTTCCATAGAAAGTCACTGCCCCTTTCACAATCCTAGAGAAAAGTCCAGATATGAATTCTTCAAAGATGGGGCCATTGGGACTCCTGTAATTATTTTAGGTGTATTCGAGGAACATAAATATGTTCTGATGAAGAAAAACTTCCCCTTTCTCCTGGGTCATCAAGTATAGGATGGGGCTGCCTAGGAGACATTTGTAAGTTTATAAACTCCAACTCCATTCATTGCTGATTCCTTCAAGTCTATTCTTTTTTCCTGACTCCTTCTCCTCAACTGCTGCCTTCTCACTTGGGGGAAAATTCCACCCTGAGACCTTGCTTTCTGATGGGTGACTTTCTATGGAACCATCATTTTAAGAAGGACCATAGTGATCCTCCAACTCAACGCCATACTCACTCTACTACTTGTTATTTTTTCCTACTGCCTTGCACCCCATGAAACTATAGATCCATTTTTTCCCTGCTCCTTTATATGTATTATATTCTTTCATTAGAATATAGACTCACTGAGGGTAGGGACTATCTACTTTGCTTACATTTGTGTCCCAAGCACTCAGCACAATTCAAACATTGTATTCCCTCTTTCTTTCTCTTTCTCTCTCTCCCCCTCCTTCCCTCCTGCTCTCTCTCTCTGTCCCTCTTTCTTCCTCTCCTCGTCCTCCTCCTCCTCCTTCTCCCTTCCTCCTGCTCCTTTTTCTTCTTCTTCTTTCCCCTAAGTTAATCGTTGGAGAGTTGGTTGTTGGTTTGGAGAGGATACAAGCTGTGGTGGAAAGAGAATTGGGCTTCATACTGAAAGGCCCAAGTTTGAGACTTAGCCCCATCAGTTACTCGCTTAAGCTGTCTGAATCTTATCACCTGTAATAGGACATTTTGCCCTACTAGTTCCTAGGATTGTGTAAAGAAAGCATACTCTATAAGCTATACAAGGTTATGTAAATATGGCCTACTATTATTATTGGTTTCCAGTGCAGAAAGACCAAAGAGCTATTGAAGCAGCTGAATCAAGGTGAGTTTTTAAGAAGAATTCTGTGACCCATTGTGAGCCCCTGCCCACACTGAGCTCTGCCCTCCTCTGAGACTGAGTAGCCAGAAAAGAGATGGCACCTGGGTCTGGCAGGCAGAAAAGAGCAGACCCTTCGCTCTAGCTGTTTGGCAACATTCAAAGGGTGCGTCTGCTCAGGCATGCTAGGATGGAAAGGTAAAGGAAGTACAGATGACAATTTGAAAGATTTAAGAGATCTTTGCCTGTCATCAGATTTTATTGGGTTGTCATTGACACATGTTTGTGTTCTTTCTGGAGCAGGTAAAAGAGGGAAGGAACCAAGGCAAAGCATTCATTCCCATGGTCCAGAACTAGGAACTCCACCTTTTGACCCTCACAGCTGACCAGATGAGCAAAGATGTCACGTTTCATGGAGAAGGTTGGAGGGATGTGTTTGGAAGCCAATTAATGCTCCAACTAGTGTTCTAGGGGGTGTGCCTAGTACCCAGGAAACAATGGAGGAATGATAGAATTCCTGGCACCATAACTTGCATTAACAACATCTCCCTTGAATTAAAAACATGTTTCTCAAGGAAACAATACTGATTTGATCTGGCATGAAACAGGAAGCTCTGTAGATTGTACAGAAGCTCCCCAGTATGATTGGAAAGACAATCAGAGCTGTTGATCGATTTACAAGTTTCAGGAAAGGGAGGGGGTGAGGGAAAAGAAGGAGGTTGAATGGAATAGTAAGGTAGCAAGATCCTGGAGTTAACCTTTTCCAGAATGGTCAGATAGACATTTTGGAGATTATATAAAAATAGCAAACAATTCTCCATGACAGATTTTTTTTTCCTGTATAAATGTCCCAAATGGAGATTGAAGCATGTTGTTCCTTTAGAGAGTATTATCTTTGTATATCATGATTTTCTTTCCAAAATTAATATGAAATTAAACTGCATGCAAAAGATATAGTTCAATAGCCAACCTAGGAAATTGCTGTTTCCCCTGTCTCAGGTTTCATTCAACTTTAATAATCCAACCTAACCAATTATAATCATCTAACCTGTTGGACCTAGTGACAAAGGACCTAGATTCCCATCTTGATTCTGTCACATGCCACTTGTCTGACCTTGGACAAGTCACTTTATACCCCCCCCATAGTCCTCAGTTTCCTCATTTGTAACCTTACAGTTCTAAATCTAGGTACTGTTCTCTCTGAGACAGGTATATGCACCTGAGAAAATTAGGTAGGAAGATTACCCTTTCTCCTTCTTTTGTGTGTATTTGGGGTGGGTGGAAGATTGCTGTCTTTCTGAGGTCACCTCTGCTATGACCATACTTATTCTACTGTGATCATGTAAACCAACAGACCAAGGTCACTAATAAACATCAGTCAATCACGAGCATAATATATACCAGGCACTGAGCATACAGATACAACAATTACACAGTGCTTGCCCTCAGGGAATTTACATTTTATTATTCAGCAAAATTAAAATCAGGATATGTACAAAATACACACACAGTGATTGGGAGGGGAAGAAGGTAGAAACAACTAGGGGAATCAAGCAAGGCCTCTTGAAGGAGATGCCACTTGAGATTAGCCCCTAGGGGAGCCAGGGCTACTCCAAGAAGGAGGAGGGAGAAAGGGAAACTTGCCAGGCATGGGAGGACTCAGGGGACATCAACTTCAACCATTTCATTTTATAAGAAACTGAGATCTAGTGAGATTAAGTGATTTGCCCAAGATCACAGAGTTGGTAAGTATTGGAGGCAAGATTTGAACCCATGTTCGCTGACTCCAGTGCCAGTGCTCTTTCCAGAAGTGGAGGTAAAAGCAACACGGTGTGCTCGAAAGAACATTAGATATAGAATCAGAAGAACTTAGTTTGAGTTTTAACTCTACCATATATTATCATCTACCATCTAAGTCAGCTGGAAGTTGGTGGGTGGGGGGACACTGGACTTGGAGTCCCAAAGACCAAGTTCAAATCCTGCCTCACACTTTATAATCATAGCTCCTACCACCCGGGGTTATACTGTGAGCATCAATTGATAGAATACACGTGGAAAGCACTTTGCAAACCTTAAAGTGCTATTGTTACTACCCACATGATTGCCCATGAAAGGCAACCTGGAAAAGCATTGGGTTTGGAGTCAGAGGACTTGGGTTGGAATCCCAGCTCTATACTTACTAGCTCTGTGACTCTGAGCAAGTATCTTGACTTCTGTCTCTGGGCTTCAATTTCCTCATCTGAGGAAAATGAGGAAGTTGGACCAGGTGGCTTCTTGAGGCAGTGGTGCTCTGGTAAATGTTTAACAACCGGCTTTCCAGGGGGTAAGGGGAAATGTACATTTGGCACACTTTGAAGTTAGTCTGCATCATTAACATTTTCCCTATGACTTTCTTAAGTCATCAGGAAAACAAAGCCTCAAGCCCTGATTCCTATTTGCTGATTCCCAAGGGGTACATGCTCACAGTGCAAATTGAACAATTAGCCCTTGATCCATGGGGACTGGCTGCAGCATGCCTCTGCTCTGAGGTTCCTTCCAGGTCTATCTCATGATCAGTCCCTTAGCCTTAATGCTTCAGTTTCTTCATCTGGTAACCATAATATTTATCCTCCCTCCCTTCCTCCCAGAGTCATGGTCAGAAAAATACTTTAGAAACTGTTGATCCATGTTGATAGAATGAATTCAGGATTGCAGGATTGAGTGATGGAAGAGAATTTAGAGGTCAGTCTTCTCCTTTTACAGATAAGGAAACTGAGTCTCAGAAAAGTTAAGTGAGTTGACCAGGGTCATACAAGTGACCAGTAGAAGAGTAAGGACTTGAACATACGTTTTCTGACTCCACATTCAGGGTTCTTTTCACTATACCGTTCTGAGTCCTCTGTTACAAGAAGTTTAAAAAATTTCCCTCTCTCCCACCCTTACCCCTTCACGCCTGTTCCTGGAACAGAGGACTAAGAACAAAGATTCAGATAGAAGAAGGGGCCAGGTTCTCTGTGTGTGTGTGTGTGTGTGTATGTGTGTGTGTGTGTGTGTGTGTATGCATGTGTGTGTGTGTGTGTGTGTGTGTGTTTGTTGGTTGGTGGGATGGAAGCTGCCTGCCAGTTGGCCACCCTTCCCTACCACATACTTGGCTGTCTGTCAGTGGGGGAACAGTGTGAGCTTTGAGCTGAAGGGTGTTGTTAGATCCATGTAAACTCTAATAAATTAGAGATTAGTGGATCTGTTGAGCTGTTGGTGGTTAGAACTGGAAGATTTGCTATCAATACCCAGAGCTTTTTCTTGGCTCCTGTGGAGGCCTGGGTGTGATCTCAGGTGAAGAGACTTGCCCTTCCTTGTTCCCTTTTACAAAATGCCAAATGTGACTTTGATCATTGGCTGTCTTTAGGCTCAACCAGTTTGGTAAGAGATACTATAAAGCCTGCACAAAAGATAGTCTTGTGACCGTGGGCAGGGAGTTCTTTCAGTTTCTTGCTAAAAGTTCCTTTTGAAAAACAGCCTTTTGTTTGGGGGCTGAGGGAGGGGTGACTGAGAGAGGAAGGAAGATGCTGAGAGGCAAGGAGGAAAGCTAAAGGCCCCTCATTTCCAAAGCAGAGTAAAAACCACAACGGTTTGACCTCCCCTTTCTTGGTAATGAGCCCTACTTTTACCCAGGGAGGACTGGTTGCTTCTTTACGATATACTGAAAATGAACCAGATCTAAAGCTTCCAGAGAAAGGAAAGGAGACTGTTTTGGGGCAATAGAGGAGAGAGCATGGTGACCATGGGTGATCAACAATTATCTTATTCTCTGAGATGAGATAGGCCACCTGGACAAAGGGAGGTGAAGCTGCTTCTGGTAGTTCTTCGGCCCACATTCCGTAAGCTCAATGGCACGAAGGGTTCATGATGGTCGAAGGAGGATGGTAGGAATGAAGCTTATTCTGGTCTACCTCCTAGTTAGTGACTGCTTGCAGTCTGTCTCTCTCTAGGTTCCTCTCCCATACAGCTGCCAAACTAACATCCCTAATACAGGTCTGGCCATTTCACTCCTTTGCTCAAGAAGTTTTATTGGTTCTCTGTTACCTCTAAGAGGTACAAGAGGCCTTTGCTGAGGAAACCTAACTTCCAATCCTGCTTAAGACACTCCCACTGACATAGCTATGTCAGTCTGTAATAAGCTATGTAACACTGAATGTTATATTTTCTTCACAGAGTTGTTATGAACATCATATGTAAAGTACATTGTAAATTTTATATTTCTATAAAACATCAGCAATTATTCTTTATGATGTATATATGTTGTATTCATTTGGACCCCTGGAGAGCAGAGAACATTTCCTTTTTTGTCATTGTCCCAGTACATAGCACTGCATCTTGTATTTAATAGGGGCTTAATTTAATAGGGGCTTAACTTGTTGGATTCAACTGAGTAAAATTATAGAAAACTTTTGTTTCCTTTGTTAATTTTGTTCAGAGAAGTTCAGTTGTGAGAGAGCAATTACAATGGTACTCAAAGTTATCATGGTATCAAAATCACATCAGGCTCAAATTTGGCACCAAGACTGATACCTTCCATCAGTTTGTGGACTCCACAGCAAACTGTGCAGGAGAACATCAGAAGTGAGGTTTTTGTGGATCTTGTATATTATCTTCCCTTGAAAAGCCTTCATCTCCAAATGTGGGGGCACCTTAAATATGGCCACTCCTTTTCCCATATCATGTTGCTTTTTTTCTACATTGATCATCTACCAGGAGAAGTATGTGAAAAACTGGGGTATACAAATGGGTGGAATGCCCCATTGCATAGGAGAGCTTCAAAAAGAACTATTTCTGAGAATCTGGGCATATCCTGGTAGGGGCTGATATCCATCTAGGTATTCAAGCCTTTAAATGTCCCCTTCTTCTGATATCTGCTGAAAAACCTTGGGGAAGTCAAGGCAACTCCATTGATCTGGTCTCTCTGTTCACCTGTCTTACATAAACATATAAAAGGGCCTCACAAAGGGAAGTTTATAATATAGTCTAATGTTCCTTTCCTCCATCTCCCTTGCCTTTGTGTTCCCTTCATTCCCATCATCTTTAGTGAATGAAGACTGTTGACCATCAAAGTGACCTATTCTCAAAGCCATCTTTGAGCTAATCTGAAGTCAGGGACATAGAATTAATTATAGACCATAGGATCTGTTAACATCCAGTTCTCTCCGCTCCCCCCATTTTACAAATGAGAAAAACAAAGTCATGCAATTGGCAAGTACAAGATCAAGGACTAGAGTCCATGTCTTTCCCTCTGGACCCAAACATAACTACGCCCCATCCCAGGCAAGCTTAAGGGTGGTCAAAAGTTTAAGAAAGAAGGGCCCCCAGGGTGCACAGTGAGGGTATTTCTGGGAACAGAAAAGGTGTTTTTGGAAGGGTACCTCAAATTTAACCTTCTCTTGTCCTGTCTGGACTTGGTACTGGCCCCCATGGGAGAGCTCCCCCACTGTGAAATCTCAATGGCCCCAGAGAGCAGTGTTGCTGGCTTTTAATCTTGGAGAAAACAAGAGAAGCAAAGCTTTCTAAATTGCAGCAGCAATCAGATTTTTCTTTTGTGTTTTTTATTCCCAATGAGGAGCCTGTGGAAATGTCAAATGATTAAGAGGGCTGAGATCAGCTCTTGGAAGGAGTAAGCAGGTCAGGTGCTGGAGGGGGCCCCTAATCCGAAGGGAAGGGGGGGAGGGTGGTAAAGAGAGCCAGCCAGTGTGGGAACTTCCATGTGTCTTTTCTGAGAACCCTCTTGGAGACTCTTCAGCAGGTCTCAGAGGAAATAACGAAAGGGGATTTACCCCTGGGCTTAGGTGCTCCATGTGGGTCTGAACCAGAGTAGATAAGAGGTACTTAAGTTTCATTCTCCAGAGTGGGGACCAGTCTATTCATCTGGTTAAACCCTGAGAGAGTGGGGAGGGAGGGATGGTCCCCTGCCCTGTAGGCAAAGATTGAAAGGGTTTGGGGGAGGGGAGAACAAGAATTAGAAAATCTTCCAATTTCTCTTTAGATGCCCTTCCATTCCTGATTCTCATATGGACTATTGGTCATCCAGCCTCATCAGAGATCTTCAGGCAAAGGAAGGATAGCCACTTTTCAGGTATGATATGGTGGGGATTCTTATTTAGGTATGAATTGAACTCTATGGCCCCTAAGGGCCTTCCTATCTCATCATTCTGAGATTTGTGATAAGCCATGACAGACCTAACAGCAGAACTTTCTTCTCAGAAATATCATTAAGTATATAGTAAGCCTGCTATGTACAGACATTTAGAGAGACACAAAAATAAATAAAACTGAGTGCTGCCCTCAAGGAGCTTACTGTGGCTGTAGAGGAAATGAGATTTGTGCACAAATAACTGCCTTATTGGTCCAAATAAAAGACATCCTTTCTCCCTAAATCTGGATGTTGGAAAAACCAAATATAATTTATTATCTGACTCTTAGTAACAAAATGACAAGGGAAATGACAAAGGCAAAGTGAGTTATGCAGATAACAATGAATAAAACATTATTTAAATGGAAAGAAATATGAAAGTAAAATCTTTTATAGCAAATGTTTTTATACTGTAATACAACATAATCATTTCTCTCTATGTAGGCTCCTAGAGACTTTAGAAAAAATTTATTCCAACCCCTCATTTTACAGATGACGAAACTGAGGTCCATGGCAGTGAAATGACTTCCCCAAGGTCACAAACACGCTAAGTGGCAGAACTAGGATACAAAATCCACATCCTGTGACTCCAAAGACATCTCTTTTTACATTGTACCTCAAAGCTATGTCACATATAAAGACTTTTTTTCCTTTCAAAGAGGTCCCATTCAGGGACTATGACCTATATATAAGATTAGTATATATTGAAATCATTAGAAAATCACCAAAAAAGGGCAAGTGCCTAGGAAAGAAACAAATGAATTATTATTAGAAGTCCAAGGAAGCTTCAGTCAGCCTCATGGAGATGAGTTAGGTAGCAGTGGAGCTGGCCTTTGAAGGATGAGTAAGATTTCAGTGAGCAGAGATGAAGGAACAACCCAAGAAAAACTGTTCAAGTGGGAAGGTATGAGTCATCCTTGGGGAACGAAAGGGTGAGTATTAATTCTGGTTAGTGTAGAGGAGTAACATGAGATACAGCTAGACAGGTAGATCAGAGCTGAGTTGTAGAAGGCCTTGAAGGTCAGCCTAAGAACCCTGCAAGCATTCTGTGGTACCTCTGGGTTGTAAGGGAGGAAAAAACACCCTAAATTAGGAAAAATGCAGCATTCTTATTAATTTGGACTTACTTAGCTCAGATTTGGGATTTCATTGGTAAGAAAAACTTCAGATATTGAAGCCCCCTCTCCCAATCACCCACTTTACAATTTTGAGTCCTGGAGAGCTGTCTGGGGGCACCTAGAAGTTAAGAGGCATCCCCAAGGTAGGGGTTGCACAGCCACATCACTGTGTCAGGACTTGAACTCAGGCCTTCTTAACTCAAGGAGAAGCTCCCTGTCCATGCTGATACACTACTTTTTATTCTTGTCATATTTTAGTCATTTAATTAAAAAAAATTCTTTTAAAAATGGGGTATGCAATCATCTTATTCTTATTGTAAGATAATGATTTATTCCACTTAACAGTCAATATGGAGTCTCTTATTAAATGGCTCCCAAAGCAAGTGGCCCATAGGTGAAAACAGAAATAGCAGCACCAATAATTACTTCTCGGTCCTTGGTCCTTTTCTTTCCTCAGATGATTTCTTCATTACTGCTGCCTAAGATAGGCAATCACAGGCAGGTCAGACCAAAGCCACAGCTTTCTTAGCGCAGCACAATTTCCTAATGAACAGCCAGGACCACAGCAATCCCTCTGGAGGAAGAAGATGACGAGGAGGAAAATACCTGAAAAAGGTGTTTGAGAGAAGATCAAATAGTGAAAAAAGCACAAATTCTGGAGTCAGATGACCTGGATTCATAACCCACCTCTGACATTTATCATTTGTACAACCTGGAATACGTCACTCTTCTGCCACATCTTTTTAATTTCTTCTTCTGTAAAATGAAGGAATTGGACAAGATGGCTTCTAAATTTTATCCATTTCTATATCCATGATCCTGGGAAAAGAACTGTTGCTTTCCTTTTCCTCATTCATTCAGCCTTTCACTTATTAAGAAAATAGTTACTTGAATACATGCTACACACGGCCCGTCTGCTCTAGAAACTTAAAATTCAATTAAGGAAACCACACTCACAAAATTAAACAGCAAAATAAAAGTTATGTAAGAACATAAGAGATGGCACAAGGCAAAAAAGACCCATGGTTGATGCAAGGAGTTAAGGGGAAGGGGAGAAATCAATGTGATCTGGGATCATGAAAGAAAGCTTCTTGGAGGAGGAAGGATGGCAGACTTGATAGGCGCACAGAAGGAGATAGACATTTGAGGGTTGGGGAAATTGTGAACCTATGACTACTGCATCATTTTGTTAAGGGGTTAGATTTTCTACTAAGAAACACATTGCAGAAATGGAAAGGGGACAATCTTTCCTTAAAATGGGATATGTTTTTGAAACTAACCTCAGTATTGGAATACTTCAAAATAAAGTGGTCAGAAAATGCATGAATTGTTCAAAAATGAAGGTTTTTATTTTCACCATTTCTATCTTTGATTTCTCTCCCCACCACCACCACACTCTGATGATTATTCACTTGTCCTTTTCTTCACTATACCATCCTAAGTGTTTCCTTCATTTTCCTCAAAGGAAAGTTTGTTTTCCCTACCATTTTCAGGGAAAGCCAGGGCTTCCATTTCCCCAGTCTTTCCAAACAGCATTCCTGAGAATTCCCTCTTCTGCCCACTTCCTGGCAGCTGTTTTCAGGGTCCCCTTTCTTAGACTAGTCTTGGTCACTGTGGTTTGGATGACTCAAAAGTGGTGTCTAGCCCCATCTTGTCCCTCGGTTTGTGTCAAACAGAGAAGTAAAAACCAGATAGGCCTGTCCAAAACTTAAGCATTTCTTTCTATGGTTATAAATAAATAATCCTTCTCTTTGACAGGATTTTTTTTTTTTTACCACAACTGGTTTTCATTAATTTTTCAAGTGGAAATATATTTCCCCTAGTGGAAAGTTGCCTCTCCTGTGATGAGAGTCGTTGCTCATTTTAATATTTTTACTGGGGAAGAACCAAAACCTAAATCCGCCAGGGCCTGTAGCCAAAATCCCTGTGTAAGGTACATAGAAACCTCTTTTCTTGCTGAAACAGGATAAAAGGATGACTTTGGGAGTCTCCTTTCCAAATTCCCCAAGACAAATAAAACTGGGATCTCTTCAACTAGTTGTTAGCCTCAATCACTAGCTACCTCTCTGCTTTTTCTCATTTAGAGCTTGTGTCTGCTGTCCTGTTATTTCCCTGCATGTCTCCTTTCTTCCTCTCCCCCTACTTCTCTGGTGCCTCCTTTCCCCATCCCCTAAATCTGAGGAGCTGGTCCTGGGGGGAGATTTCTGGTGAAAGGGAATTTCTGTAAGCTTGTCTCCCAATACTGCTACTTCCCCACACTTCTCCTTAAAAAGAAGAAAGAGAAAATTAAATTCAAGCCAGGATCCAACTGATAAGACATTAAAACATCCTGCTGGGTTTAGCTGGAGGGGTTTCTTGGTTCATGTATTTTCCCATTTTTAGACTCTGAGCTTCATGGGAGCAGGAGCCACGTGATCCTGATGGGGACGGCTAGCACTCTACAATCACCAAACAAAATGTTGAACAGTAAAAATGAGCCAAAGAGGAGCTTGATGAGAGATATGGAAATGCTATGAAGAAATGCCTTACTTTAGGGAAACAAGACTCAGTCTTGGCACTTAATGTGCCCATGACATCCTGGGAGAAGAGGGTGGAGTGAGACAGAGAAAAGAGGGTGGTAACTTGTCATTTGGATTCCACTGTGTTGGAATTTATAATAACTGTCATCTGTACAATGAGGAAATGATAGCACCTAACTCCCACAGTTGCTGTGAGAAGCAAATGAGGTAATAATTGTAATGCACTTAACACAATGCCTGCGACATGATAAGTGCAATATAAATGTTAGCTATGATTATTACCACTCTTACTCAAAATGTACACCAGTGGTATCAAACTCAATAGTAACGGGGCTACCAATGGTACGTAAAGATCCTGCTCACCCACATATTGACTTTGTTTTAAAATGGATTTTCTCTGTTTTATTATATTTTTATTAATTTTGTTAAATAGTTGCCAATTACATTTTAATTTGGTTAGGTCTATACTCAAGGGTGTGGTGGGCTGCATGTGGCCCAATGGTTATGTATTTGATGCCTCGGATGTAAACAGGCAGCTTTCTTAACGTTCAGGATACAAACTGTCCCACATTGGAAGCCTTCTAACATTAGCTGTGCTTCTTAATGATAACTCAAATTTCTACAGCATCATAAGTACAAAGTGACAAAGGCAGATCATGCCAAGTAATATTATTTCCATTATACAGATGAAGAAAGTGAACATCATAGGCTTTAAGTAACTCAATGTAAGTCAGAGTAGGGATTTGAACCCAAGGACAGACTTACCATAAATTTAGCACTCTTGCCCATGGACCTTGTTTTCTCTCATCATTTTTACAAAAGAGTTTTAGCCAATCATAGAAATACTTTCAGGACTCTCCAATAAGATATTTAGATAGACCTGGACCTGCCCTTGACAGCAGGATAACTATGTGCCCTTGATCATAATAAAACTACTTTTTCTTACATGTTTAATAACCTGGATTTCTTACTAAGTCAGACTGACCTTCTTCCAATGAAGGCAAGTTAACGAGGTTATGTTGTACCAGTTTTTAACCATTTCCGAGTTACAAGCAAGCCCTGGGCAGGGCAAGCTTATTTCTGCAAGTCTGTATGGCAGGATAGTCCCTTCGGACCACTTGGCTTTATTGTAGTATGACTTCCTTTCCCATGACAATCAGCAGCCAGGCTGCTTGACAAAAGCCTAATCCCCATGTCAAAGGAAGCCCACATGGGCTTTGGGAACAGAGGCTACCACATCAGAGTTTGAGCTCTGGCAGGCACTACGAGCCCACCATCCAGATCTGGAAAGACTTGGAGCACAAGCCCAGAGGAGACTCTTGGCAGAGTCATTGAATCTGAGAGGCTCATTGCCCAAAAAGTCAGCCACTAAGGGATGAATTTTTGTGGCCACAGCAATTCATGGAACCACCTATTAAGGCACTACTGAGAGGGTGGGATGTGGGTTTCTGTAAGACTTTTAAAGGCACTCTCATCAGGGATATAAGTTCTTTGAGGGGGATGAAATGAAAGCTGATAGACAGAAGACCAACGGTTAGCACCATTGGTTGTCATCTCAAGCCTGTGACATTCTGAGATCTCAGGCTCCTCCTCTAAAGAATTAGGTTCAATTCATTTCAGTAAACATTATCAGTTGTAGTCTGCCATGGTAGCTAGAGGAGGAAAGGGAAAGGGAGGGCATACATGTTTACTAAGCACCTATGTGCCAGACACTGCTCTAAGTGCTTTACAAATATTATCTCATTCAATCCTCATGATCACCTTGGAAGGTAGGTGCCTTTATTATCCACATGTTATGGTTGAGGAAACTGAGGCAGACAGTGGCTTAATGACTTGCTCAGGGTCACACAGCTGGTACTCATCTGAGGTTGAATTTGAACTCAGGTCTTTCTGAGGGCAAGCCTGGTGCTCCATGCACTGCCACCTACCTGCCTCCCTTAGAGTCAGGTAGACCTCGGTTCAAGTTCTGCTCTCGTACATGCTAGTTATATGACCAATGCTTTTTAAGCTTCTTGAGAAAAAGAACCAGTTTTCTTTTTATGAATTGTGTCCCTATCACTTGGTACAGTGCCTGGTACTTAATAGATACTTAGTAAATGTTTATTGAATTGAATTGGATTGACCATAATCAAAATCACTTATTCTCTCAGTGTTCACCACAGCATTGTAAGGCTACATATAAGTTAGAGGAGAACAGTAGATCTGCATAGGTAGAGGGAATTGTCACGCTGGAAGTTCTCTGACTCTGCCAAAAAAAATAAAAATAAAAATCCCGCCCCCCAGTGATTTATTAAACACCTGCTATATACAAGACATTATGACAGACTCAGGGGACACAAATCTAAACAAGACACAGCCCCTTCTCTCAGAGAGCTTCCCATTTAATCAGAAAAAAGATGATCTCAAAATAATCTTATTATAAAGGCTATAGAATACAATCAATGATAAAGATAACATCTAGGCAGAGTGCTAGGATAAAATTTTCTTATTTTCTCTCCAGTGTTTAAGATTTCAGGATTCTTGCTCTCAGGACTTCATTTTTTTTTCATCTTCTCTAGGGTCTGAAATGCTTTTATTACTCATTCCTCTGAATTAAGGCAATAAGACTGACTCTTAAAATGCAAATATTGCCAAAGAGAAGCAAAGTAGATTCTTCATACAGCAGCCTAAGATTATCTCAGACTGATTTTTTAGGTGACTTCCTATAGATTAGCAGGATCCTCTGAAGATAAAGGAGGAAGGTTAACTTGATCAAAGGAAAACCTTGGGAAAGAGGGATTGTGGCCATGGCCAGGCCATACCCCAATGGCTGCTTCCTCAACTTATCTTACTTTTATAAGTAGGTAGATTTTATGTAAGGGTTAAGGTTTGCAAAGCATTTTACATTCATTATCTGATTTGCTCCTCACAACAGCCCTGTGAGGAGGGTGCAATTTTCATCCCTATCTTATACATGAGGAAACTGAAACTGAGAGAGGAAAAGTGACCTACCTCTGGCCAAACAGTCACTTAGAATCTGAGGTGGATTGGAACCCAGATTTTATCCACTATGCCACCTCACTGCTAAACATTATGTCCACCCCTACTAGACTGTAACCTCCTTGAGGACAGGTACTATTTTTCCTTTTGTTTTTGCATGCCCAACACCCAAGCCCAGTGTTCTGTACATATGGGTGCTAGATAAGTGCTTTTTGAATGATCAAATCAGACAGAATCCTAGAGCTCAGCAAACTTTTCTCAGGTCTTTTAGCCTGGGTCCGTTCTTCATCTGTACAATGGGAATAATAAAAAGTGTGCTCTCTATTCCTCAAGATTGTGGTGAGAGATGTGCTATGCCAAGACCACTTCACTGTCAGCCCTTGTTAGGAGGAAACAGACTCAAAGGGCCAAGGACCTATCCAAGGCTACCTAGCAAGTTAGTGATGGTCAGGACTAAAACCCAGGTCTTCTTGTCCAGATTTGGTACCATATATGAGGCTTCCATAGATAGATAGATAGTTAGATTTCTTCTTGGTTGTTCATTTCAATCATGACAGACTCTTCATGATCCCATTTGGGGTTTTCGGCAATGATACTGGAGTGGTTTGCCATTTCCTTCTCCAGCTCATTTTACAGATGAGGAAACTGAGGCAAGCAGGGTTAAGTGACTTGCCCAGGGTCACACAGCTAATAAGTGTCTGAGGCTGTATTTGAACTCATGTCTTCCTGACTTCAGACCTGGAATTCTATCCACTGTACCATCTAGTTACTTTGGAGGAAGAAAGAAAGAAAGAAAGAAAGAAAGAAAGAAAGAAAGAAAGAAAGAAAGAAAGAAAGAAGGAAGGAAGGAAGGAAGGAAGGAAGGAAGGAAGGAAGGAAGGAAGGAAGGAAGGAAGGAAGGAAGGAAGAAAGAAAGAAAGAAAGAAAGAAAGAAAGAAAGAAAGAAAGAAAGAAAGAAAGAAAGAAAGAAAGAAAGGAAGGAAGGAAGGAAGGAAGGAAGGAAGAAAGAAAGGAAGAAAGTGAGCCAGAGGCAGCATGGAACATTGTTGGGTGGGAGCTTAGCCAGAAGGAGGAAGGAACATTGCTGCAAGGTGCATTTTGCTTCAAGACAAAAATCCCCACTTTTGCTGAGAGCTTGCCCTATAAGTGGTTTTCACAGCTATTTTAGGAAGAAGTCCAAGACTCTGCTAACCTCTATGACAACTCCCAGAGGTTCCATGTTTTTGAGTAACCCTGATTATCCACACAAGCCTGAAGTAGCTGGGAATACCAGTAGTTGCTTGCTCTGAAGTCGGAATGAGTAATTCAAAAGAGGTTTTGCTGCCTAATAAATACAGTGAAGACAAGTCATTACCCTGTGTGAGGCTTAAGCTAAACTGATGGGAATTACAGTTGGCTTATAATATAAGACTTATTTAAAAACAAAAACAAATCAGGCTTATTCTCAGTGTGAAATTAGTTGTGTTAGAACCTAATCTCCTGTGGTCAGTCAGTGGTAGTCAGTTAAGGCAGTTGTCCATGTTCCTACAGACTTCCTTAGTGTGAGTACAGCCCCTTAGTTATAAGAGGCAGAAACAAATCACTATTTGTTCAAGGTAAGGAAAACAATCAGTCCCAAATAAATTTTTTAGTCATATAACACAAAATCTTTTACAAAGGAATATTTACTTCAGAAAGTATGATTCCAAATACACAAACTTACTTTCTCAACATAAAGGAAAGCATAATCCTCTTCCTCTTCCCCTATTTCAGTCTCTGGAGAGGAGAAGGGGATTAGGTTCTTAGTTTAGCTTAGTTCTTACAGAGCACAGTCCCATTTCCAAGTCCAAAACCCCATGAGACTCCATCCTAGGCATCCTGGAGTCTCAGGACTTCCATGTTGGGCTGGCTAGCTGCATGATGTCTCCTACAATCTTGACTCCAAAGTCTCCATGGTTTGAACTCCCAGGTGCCATGAGGATCACCACTAGCCCCTGCAAGTGAAAAGGACAAACAACACAGAGAAGAAACAAAAATCCCCAGGCCCATTTCTCAGTCAAGGCAATAAAGGAAGAGCCAAAGAAGGATAGTCCTTCTCCTCTCAGTTGAAAAAGGCAGAAAAAGAAGCAGTGAAGGGCTCTTTACTGGCTCCATCTGCCAATTTTAAAGATGATGAAAGCCAATCAAAGGAGGCTACCGTCAGTTCATGTGTAGGGGATGAAGAGGCCTCCATTTCAGCAGTTAGAACATGCTCCAAAAGGCCCCCAAGTGCTTCCACTGGTCAATCTGAGTTTTCCTAATCCAGCCTGGGTTACATTAAAAAAAAATAACAGTGGATATAGTCTTTGAATGGAAGTCATCCATTTCATCATGTAACTTGTGCCTCAAGGACTGTTATGGTCTGGGCCAGATCTTGAGGGCTGGCCTCAAAAGATTCCTCCTTTCTCTTTTGCACATTGCCCCAACCTGGAGTTACTCCAGAAGTATATCTAAATAAAACTCTACCATAGATTATATCTAAGCAGCTATTAATACAGTAGATAGACTGCCAGGCCTGGAGTTCATATCCAGCCTCAGACACTAGCTGTATTACCCTGGACAAGTCATTTAATCTTGTTTGCCTCAGTTTCCCATGTGTCAAATGAGCTGGAGAAGAAAATGGCAAATCACTCCAGTATCTTTGCCAAGAACACCTCAAACGAGGTCACTAAGAGTTTGAACAACAAATAGCTTGTTGCTATGTTTCTGTAAATAAGGATAAAAGAGGTCCTTAGATTCCACCAGCTAGATTAGAACAGTGGATAGTGTAGGACTTACAATCAAGAAGACCCAAGTGCAAATTCTGCCTTAAGTACTCTCTAAGTTTATGATTCTTGGGCAGGTTTTTTTAACCTCTGTCTGCCTTAGTTTCCTCATATATAAAATGGAGATAATAATGCCACCTTTCTCCCAGAATAAAATGAGAATAAAATGAAGTAAAGTAAAATAAGATAAAGAGAGGACAAAATATGAGAATATTTGTAAAGTGGTTTGCAAACTTTAAAGTGTTATATAAGTATCTGCTGCTACTGCTGCTGCTACTATTACTAGTACTATTACTACTACTACTACTATTACTACTACTACTATTGTTATTACTAATACTACTATTACTATTACTACTATACTACTACTACTATTACTATTACTTCTACTACTACTATTACTATTACTACTACTATTACCACTACTACTACTATTACTACTTCTACTACTACTACTATTACTACTACTACTACTACTACTACTATTATCACCAACAACAACAACACAACCACCGCTATCACTGCCACTCAGGGTAATATATGCAAATCAACTAACTGGTATAAAGGACAGAGCTGAGGACTTGGAGTCAGGAAGACCTAAGTTCAAATCTTTCCTTAGACGTTTACTAGCTTGTGACCACTCTAGGCAAGTCATTTAACCTCGGTTTCTTCATCTGGAAAATGAGGTTAATAATAGCACTTACTGATAGGAGCCAAGATGGCAGAGTAGAAAGACTCACATATGCTAGCTCCGAATCCACAGCCCATAAATTTCCTGTAAAAAGAACTCCTCACAAGTTCTGGAGCAGTGGAAGCCGTGCAGAAACACAGTGGAGAGGAGATGTCCATTCCAGAAAGCCCTGAAAAACTGACCCCAAAGGTCTGTTGCACACCGGACAGCAGAGCCCAGCCCTGCCCGCACGGCCCCAAGAGGAGCAGATCTGAACAGGCTTCAGGGACGGAACCTCCGGTGGCCACGAAGGTCCCTCCACCCACAGGCACTACAGGTCAGTGAGAGAGACTTCTGGGCTGGCTGAGAGGGGAGCAGGCTGTCTCCATAATGCAGGCCACTTTGGGAGGCAGCGGCACAAGGCAGTGGCAGCCAGGAGCTCCCGGAGTAGACAGGACCTCAGATCCATTACTGAAGATCTCCGCATAAACCCCCTGAGGGAACTGAGCCTGGGAGGCAGCCCTGCCCACACCTGAGCAGCAGTACTTAATCTCCCACTGAAAGCTCTGAGGCTGGGGAGCAGCATTTGAATCTCAGACCCCAAGCACTAGCTGGGTGGATCTAGGTGGGGGTGGAGAGGAATCTCAGAAGTCAAGTAACTGGCTGGGAAAATGCCCAGAAAAGGGAAAAAAAATAAGACCATAGAAGGTTATTTTCTTGGTGAACAGATGTTTCCTCCTTTCCTTTCTAATGAGGAGGAACAATGCTTATCATCAGGGAAAGACATAGAAGCCAAGGCCTCTGTACCCCAAACATCTGAAATAGATATCCAATGGGCTCAGGCCATGGAAGAGCTCAAAAAGGATTTTGAAAATCAAGTTAGACAGGTGGAGGAAAAACTGGGAAGAGAAATGAGAGAGATGCAAGAAAAGCATGAAAAGCAGGTCAATACCTTGGTAAAGGAGACCCAAAAAAATGCTGAAGAAAATAACACCTTGACAAATAGGCTCACTCAATTGGCAAAAGAGGTTCAAAAAGCCAATGAGGAGAAACCATTGGAGTTTACTGAGGAAAGAAGGGACGTGGTTGTACTTGTATTTTCAGATCAACGTGACTGTGTGGGACTGGGTATAGAATGACTTAGAAAGGGGAGAGACTTGAGGTGGAGCTAGGAGGCATTGTCTCCTTTATCATTAAAAGGCCCCTTTTCAGTCTTGGACCCACAAATGTGGATCAGAATCAGTCCTGGAAAAGCATAACCATCTAAAACTAGGGTCAGGTTCTTTTTCATAAACTTGTTGGCTCTCTAAACCCCCAATCAATCAATCAATCAACCCAAAAGTATTTCTTAAGCATTTACTACGTGCAAGAATCACCAAAAACATTTGGTACTGGTTTTAAAAAATAGAAAAGTAGATCAATGAAAGAGTTGAGAAAGAGAGATTTAGAAATGATGGAATTCAATAACTCAGTGTTCAATAACCCCCCAAAACATAAATTACTTAGGAAAGAACTCTGTATATGATAAGAATTGCTGGGGAAATTGGAAAGAAGTCTGGCAAAAATTAAGGTTAGACCAACATTTTATACTATATTCCACAATAAATTCAAAATGGATATGTGACCTGAATATTTAAGATCTACCATAAAAGAAATAAGAAGACAGGAAGATCATATACCTTTTACAGTTCTGAGTAGGGAATGAATTCTTAACCAAAGGATAAAGCAATTATGAAAGATAAAATAGGTAATTCTGATTTTATGAAATTGAAAAGCTTTTGCATAAATAAAATGAATGAATCTAAGATAAGAAGGAAAGCAGGCAAAAAGGAAAATAACTTTGTGCTAAATTTCTCAGATGAAGGTTTGTTACCCAAGAGACAGGAAACTGACAGAGAAATATATAAAAGTCTTTCTATAATAGAGAAGTGGTCAAAGAATATTCACAGTTCTCAAAAAAAATTGTATAGTATTTTTAAATATATGAAAAAGCACTCCAAATTGCCAATAATAAGAGAAATACAAATCAAAACACTCCTAAAATTCCACATCATACCCAGCATATTGATGAAGATGATTTAATCCAATATTGGAAAGGGTTTGGAAAGATAAATTGTTGGTGGAGCTGGGAATTAGTACAAGCATTCTGGAAAGCAGTTTGGAATTATGCAAATAAAGTGGCTAAAATGTCCACCAGAGATTCCACTGCCAGGACCAAGGAGGTTCATTGATAAAAAGGAAAGACCCAACATACACCAAAATATTTATCGCAGTACTTTTTGTGATGGCAAAGGACTATTTAAAAAAAAAATTGGTCCCCATGAATTAACGGATAACTAAACTAATTATGGCACATTAATCTCATGGAATATTGCTGTAAAAATGACAGTTATGATGAATACAGAGAAACATTGAAAGATTAGCATATACTGATGCAAAATGAAGTAGTCAGAGTCAAGGAAACAATATACACAATGATTAAAATGATGCAAATGGAAAGAACCACAAAATAAACAGAAATTAATATTTCAGAATTACAAAGAATAAACTTGACCCCCAAAGAAAAGATAGGAGATGACTGCTTTTCCAACTTTTTTGCCAAAATGAGAGGCCCAAGAATGTGAAACATTGCATATGTTGTCAGATTTTTTTCTGATTTTTTTTTCTGATTTTTTTCTTTGCTTGCTCTTTTTATTTTTCAAAGATTACTTGTTGTAAAGGGTGATTCCCTGAGTAGAGAAGGGTAAGAGATAAAATTTTGATGATATAAAGGGTATATAAAGGGATATAAAAGGGTAAGAGATAGAATTTTGATGATATAAAAGCAAAAGTTATAAAATTTATTTTGAAAAAACTAATAGGGAAGTTTATGGAAAATTACTTAAAACTTAGGTTTTTGCTCCTAGCTAGATTCTCCCTTAAAACAGAGAGTGAGATTAGCGAGGGACTCACTGTACAATACAGATCAGGTATAGGATTTCTATTTATTCCTGTACAGAAAAGCTTAACACACACAGAATCCCCAAGATCACATTAAGAGAAATACTTAACCAGCAGTAGTAGCATAATTATTGTTATATTCTCCTGGGAGCTTGATGCTTAAAATGTCAAGACACGATGCATTTTGCAAGACTATCAAATAGGCATTTTACATTTCACTTTGGCTTTGCACTGAACAAACAATTCTCTCCAGGTTCATGCTCATCCTCCTCTTGATGGACATTTAGTCCAAGAAATGCTATTATGTAGTTAGCACCAAGGGAGGAACCCAGGAACTCTGATCTCTAAAAGACACAAGGTTTCCTCCAAGATTAGACACATCCATCTCATGATCACAGTTCAATCAATGAAGGAGGAAAACAAAAGCTCAAAAGACAACAAATGACCCAAACTCCTGGACTCAGCTCACCTCCCCTAAGCTCCTGCTCCAGCTGCTGTTGGGAACATTCGCCAAACTCCTATGGTAGAGAAGGTTACTCCTTTCCCACAACTCATGGCGAGTTCCAGAGTTACATGATGCTCGAGGGAAGATACTGCTTTTTTGGTTTTGTCTTTCTTTGCATCCCCAGACTTAGCACAATTCTTGGCAGATAGTAAGTGCCTAATACTTACTGTTGAGTGATGGTGGTCCCTGGAGAGTGGAAAAGAGAAAGAGAGAGAGAGAGAAATCGAGAGAGAGACGGAGAGGACAAGTCACTCTCTTGAGTCTGCGGAGTCAGTGGCTCTTCCTACTCAGTATCCAATAATGAGATTGCTTCATCAGCTCAAATTACAAGTCCTTCAGCACTGAGACACATATGTCCCCAGAAATTGTGAGAAGAGCTCCTATATGCACTTTATAAGATAGATCCTATAAGCCTGAAAATGTCAGTCTCCCACTGCATCTATGGTCATCTCTAGTCATCCTGATGTATATCTGGCCCCTGGACCCAGATGGCTTCAGGGGAGAAAGTACGGCTGAGGACTTTGCATAGCCCTGTCTCCCTTCAATCTAGTTCACTTATAAGTCATGGCATCACCTTCGTAATGCCATGGTCCTCTTCCAAAACGGACAAACGACAACCTATAAGCCCACCCTGAGGCATGTGTCATGGGCTACAACCCCGACTACAAGGTATTTCTACTTCTAAGGACCAGTCAGCTCTCCACCTTGACTCCCATGACTGTATCTGGGGAGATTTAGTTCTCCAAATAAGAAGGAAAATGGAAAATCTCAACATGATATGTGGAGAATGATGTGTGTATATGGGGAGGAGTCAGAATTTAGTGTTCTTAGGGTAGGAAATGGAGAAAGAGACATATAGATGAAAGATGGCAATAATGAGATGAACCAGAAGGTTTGGAGAAACGCCTGTTAATTTGCTTCTGAAAGAGTTTGTATTGATCTGGGTAAATATCTATTGGTTCAAATCCTTAGCTTGGAATTCTAGGCCAGCCCCAATAGGGCCCCAATCCAACCTCCCAAAGGTATCTACAAGTACTCCTCACCATGCTTATTCTGCTCCAGACAAACAGGACCATTTGCTATTGCTTACCAACTGTCCTCCAAACCTTCCCACATCATCTCATTGTTCATGTTGATTCCCAGAATCTTACATTCACTTCCCATTGCTTCTCTGACTGTCAAAATCTTAGTCATCCTTTAAGATCTAATTCAAATGCCACCTCTTCCAGGAAGTGATCTCCAGGTTTTACAGTCATATATGTGCTGTCTTGTTCCTTAGTGTCCTCACAATATTTTTTACTTTCCTTGAGGTACTTGTTACCTCCTAACTAGCAATATAGTTGTGCCAGTCTAAGGATATATAGAATATGCGTCTGTAATTGGATACTTGTTTGGTTGCTCTCTACCCATTCCACCTGTCATATAAGCTTTTGAGGATCTGAATGGTGTCTTATTCATCTCTTTCTCTCCCCTCAAGGTCTTGAATGTAAGTGCTGTTGGGGAAAAAGTACTAGATTTGGAATCAGATGACCTGGTTTGTGATCACAGACAAATCACTTCATTTTCTGGGTTTTTCTCATCTCAGTTTCACTGGTAAGCTGAGAGGAATAGATCAGATAGCCTTTAGGTTCCTCCTTTGAACTCTAAATCTGTGATCCTGATCCCAGGTGGTCAATAAAATTATTTATGCTCATCAAATTATTATGTATTTCTCAGTGTTATTATGTCTTTCTTTAGGTGTTTCTCCATTCTCACCCTTCCCTCCCTACTCATGTTCCTATTAGATGGATCAATTTCTTAAGAGCTAAACCTCAAAGGCTAGCAATGACTTCTGATTTTTCAGTGTCTCCTCATATCTCTCAGCCTAGTGTTCTGCCTACTTAGTATGTACTTCAGAAATGCAGCAACTGACCAGCTGGTGGAGGAAATCAAAACCATGCTGACCACCAATCTGCCTTGAGTTTTTTTTCCCTTCTTCTGGGAGCTGTACTTAAGAGAGGGTCTCTGAGTCCAGAATAAGTTCAGAATTCTAATTCTGGATTTAATTCAATAGGAGCAGAGCCAGGAATAATTTAGAAGAGCATGAACAGTCCACATCAGAAAAAAGTCATTAAACATACACACACACACACACAATATACACAAGCACACACTAACCCAAATACAGTCAAATAAGAGCCCCAGTCTGTCTTTCAGTGTTGCTGATACAGTGTCCTGTGAATGAGACCATTCAGTTGTTTAGAGACAAAATTTGGGTTACACACAGCCCACCCAGATGGTCCCTGTTACCTAGAGAAATGTGGGGCAGGGATCAAAAATGTAGAAGGGTAACTGCCAGAATGAACTAAGGAAGTGCTCTTCTCCCTGGCAACATGGAATATCTGGTCACCTTAACCTAGAACAAAAAACACAGATGGAGAGGGGAAAGAAATAAAGCACTCAATCACATTAAACCTTATCAGCATCACCACTAAGATTAAAAATCCCTTCCTTGGTCATGGCTTCTGCTAGTCATCCTTCCATCTTCTTCTACCCTATAACTCCTCAACATGATTGCTGGGTGTTGTTTTTCTAATAGCATTGGCACTATACTACTTGTGTGAACTCAGGTAATTTATTTACCTTTCCTAGGTCTGTTTTCTCATATCTAAAATGAGGAGGTTATGCTGATTAATTGAAAAAAAGCTTTCAATCAGCATATCCTACACATTGATGCCCAATAGGACTCCCTGGTATACAAGTAATGACCTGTCACTTCACTACTCAAAAACCTCCAGAGACTTCCCCATTGCCTACCAAATAAAGGCAAAATTCCTTAGCCAGCCACAATCTAGCTCCAACATCACTGTATAGCCTTCTTTCCCACTCCACTCTACACAGTCTACATTCCAGCAAATTTAGATTATCTTCACACACACACACACTCACACACACACAATCCCACACCATCTTGCTTTTGTTCACACTCTTATCTACATCTGGAATACACATCTCTTTCACTTCTCCCCCAATTTCTGTCTGGTGATATCTCACTCATCCTTCAAGGTCCAGTTCAAATTCCACATATTCCATGAAACCTACCCTGATCCTTCCAACTGGAAGCAATTTCTCCCTTATATTATTTTTTTGTATGTTTGATTCAACTTAACAAACATGTATTTCTATGTACATAGTAGAATAAAAAAAACAGACTGTATATGAAATTTCAGATCTCAATTATGGGTAATTTTCTTTCCTTTTGATTTATATAATCCTTTGAAATTATTTCAGAGAACTTTACGCTCCCCTGGGTTACCTATATTGTCATTTGCATCATGTTAATATATTTGTCTTTTCTTCCCCAAATAGACTGAATTTCTTAAGAATAGAACCATGTCTTAATCATCTTTGTATCTACACACACACACACACATGCACACACAACACTCCATCTAGTGTCCTAAAGTCCTTTCTTAGTAAACATTTGGTGAAAGAATAAATGAACTCTTTCCTACTGCTGGTGCCAATGGTTGAGTTTCTCTAGGAATCAAACACAGCTTCCCTTTCGAAATGGTCTTTACACATTAAAAATTAAGTCCAAACTTTGGAAGGCCATATTTATTCATACACTGTTATTTCAGCATGGTCTTTCACACCCAAAACATGACGACTTAATTGTCTTTTCCATCTGTCTTTCCCATTGTTTACTTTGGCCAGGGTTGGAATAATCTAGAGAAGAGTGTTGGTGTTGGCATTTTCTAGAGGTATGGTAGGATTTTCAGGATGGAACCAATGTATGTTTTGAGGGGTATGTAAAGATGGAGGTAAGGGTGTGAGTTTGGGGAGAGAACAGCCCTAGTGCTGGGAAGAGGGATAGTTAGAAATTCCTTTGAAAAGTAGTAAGTGAACTATAGAGAAAGTCATAAAATCTTAGTTAGAAGGGGAATTAGAGCTCCTCTAGTTCAAGGCTTCTTAAATCATTTCCACTCATGACTCCTTCTCAGCACTTCTTCATTTTCTAGGTGAGGAAACAGACCTAGGAAATAAAGTGACTTATCCCAGATCTCTTGAGCTCTCTTCTCTATACCATATCTGTGTGGTTCTTCTCTATACCATATCTGTGTCACCATAACTGTGATTCAGTTCAAAATCCCAGGTCAAGATCGGATGTCCACCACCAAGCCAGCCCAGAAAGTTTGTAGGATGTCAGGCCTCAAGGAAATTTCCAGGGATGGCTCTTATTAGTTTCCTCAAACCTGCCTATGTACCAGAGCAGGTTACCCTACAGGCACCATAGCATATGCCCTGTGGAGTAGTCTTGCCCTACTCAGACCTATTCATAATTAACAAAAGAAAGCCTTCATAGAATTTGGAGCCACAGGACAACTTAGATCTCATTTCATCCAATCCCTTTATTTTGTAAAAGAATTTTTTGAAATGTCTTCTGTGTAATTTCCATCAATAGCCCCCCTTGCTCTCCCCAAAATAATTAAAAGAAAATAAAACCCTTGTATTAAATACTAATTTACAAACAAAGCAAATCTCCACATTTACCATGTCTGATAATGTATGTTTCATTGTACACCTTGAGTTCATCATGTCTCTATGAAGAGGTAGGTGGTATATTTCATAAATGAAGACCAAACGCTTTTACTGACTTTGTCTCCTTAAGTGACATTTCCGTTTCCTCAAGCTGAATGGCAGTACAGAATTCCTGAGGTGGTAGATAATAAACATAGTGGTTTGACTCTTGTCAAACGGATTTGTTCCATTGTACTTCTGTGTGCTGATCTTTAAGTTTTCTCTACAAACGCTCTTGGGATGATAAGGCTTAGCTGGATTATGTGCCAAGTTTTCTGTAGTCTTCTTTTTGTTTTCCTCAGCTACTTTTTAGTGTTTAGTGCAGTGGTGTTTATCATAATATTCCTATGAAATATTTCACAAATGAAATGTATTAATGTGGTGTATTAAATTAGCATTACTGCCCTTGGCTGTAGAACCATAGAACCTCAGGGTTAGAAGGAACCACAAAGACCATCTAGTCCAACCTGTGGGAGAACAAAAATTCCCTCTACAGCATACCTGAAAAGTGGTCATCCAATTTCTGCTTAAAGCCCCCTAAATAGCTTTCTCTAAGATCTATAAGGACGTCCTTATTACTCAGTCCAAAAACTTTAAAGTTTTCCTTCATCCTTCTTAGCCTCTCTGCAATATTTAACACTTTCGACCACTCTCTTCTTCTCAGTACTTTCTCCTCCCTTGACTTACATGATACTGTATCTCATGATTCTCCTCTCTCTCTGAATACTTGTTCGTTGTCTTCTCATTCTCTTCTTATCCCTTAAATGTGGATATCCCTGAAGTGTTTGTTCCTGACTTTCTTTTCTTGGAACTGGAAGTGATAGCATTTCTGTTTACTTTTTTCATATTTTTTTATTTTTGGAGGCAATCAGGATTAAGTGACTTGCCCAGCTAGTTAATTTCTAAGACTGGACATTTTCATTCGTTGAAGACACCATATCTGAATGTAGAGTTGGTGATGGCCACTCTTCTGAAACTGAAGAACAATGACAGCTCCTATTTCTTAGGAGGTTGCTAATTAGAGATTGATCGTAGTGAAAACCAAAGGGGATCATCTCAAAGGGAAGCCTCCCATTAGATCCTGCATTACTCAAACTGAGATACACTATTATCCTATCAGACAAGAATACTTTATATTTTTAGTTTAGTTTTGGTTTGTTGTTTTTTTTCTCATTGGTAGGACAAATCTAACTCAAAGGCAAAGGGAATATTTGCCACAACAGAAAAGATATTTTTTGGTAATGACTGGC
This sequence comes from Bettongia penicillata ogilbyi, assembly GCA_023548195.1. Classification (NCBI taxonomy): domain Eukaryota; kingdom Metazoa; phylum Chordata; class Mammalia; order Diprotodontia; family Potoroidae; genus Bettongia; species Bettongia penicillata. The sequence continues at coordinate 2,738,268 of JAJHZJ010000383.1, read as the reverse complement.
CCAAAGACAAGTATGTCTCAAATAAGAGTTACATCTACCCTCTCTGACTCCCAGCCCCCAATTTCTGAGTATAATAGGGAACTGGGTCAGCAATTACACCATTGGGGCTGTTCCATTATGGAAGAGAACTAAGCAGGAAGCACTGAAAGCCACTATCTCCAGACAATCATAATAGAAGAGTCCTTCACTTGTATAAATGACTGTCCACAGATCTTTGGCAGAATTTGTTTGCTTTTCCATCTTAGAAGATTTTAGTTTGATTTCCTAAGGTTCTGTTTTATTTCCCAGGGTTACAGGTTTTCCCCTTAATCTTTTCATAAAATTTATATTTGTTAATACTGAAAAGTACTTATTTCTAAGGAATGTTTGGGTCAATAACTCTTGCCTATCTTGCTCTATAACCTTGTGAGCTCATCATAGACAATGTCAGAATGTGATTTTCTCCTTTTTTTTCAGGGAGGGGATAGGTAATGAGCCAGAGAAGATCTCTCAAAGTGCATCCAGGCTCTTCAAAAATCTCTTACACAAGGGTGACACATTTATAGTAAGAATGCCTATATGAACATTGTCTGATTTCTTTATTATGGAGTTATCAACTTGATCATTGGACAAAGATGGTACATTAAGAATATCAACACTGTTTGTAGAATTGCAGTTTTTACCATCCTCTGCTTCCTTTTTTATCACTCCAACACCATGACTGTGGAAGAACAGGACAGATGGGCATTTTGTAATTTTGTCTGTTTCTGGGTCATGGAACCAAAAAAAAATTCCTAACTCAGAAGATGGTCCTCTCCCTATTTGGGAGGACTGGTCCTCAGATAACAGACACATTATATTGCTGGGATCATACTTTAGCCTTTCCAACAAAGCTGGAGCTTCATTGGCATAGACTTTGGGCACCCAGGGATAATTTATGCCATAATGAGGCATTGGAATCAGACTCCTGTGAAAGCATTGTCTAACCACTCTTTTTAAAAATGAATTTTTTTACATTCCTATATTTTCTTTTTTTATTCCACTTATGCACTGAGTATGATTACTGCTAGAAGGAAGTAAAGAAGTCATCTGATGCCACCTTCTCATTTTAGAAATGAGGTAACTGAGACCTGAAGAAGTAACAGTCACAACTATTTAATGGCAGAACTAGAATTAGAACTCAGGTCTCTTGACTCCTAGTTCAGTTTTCTTTCTGTTTGACTATCCTTAGAATGAATGGATGTTTGCAATTAAAAAAAAAGAATTGACTAGTGAGATAAGACTTTTCCTACAACTGGGGAGTCAGCTCCATATTTAGTCTTCATTTTCATGAATGAAAGCTGTGCAAAAACTCCTTCAACTCAGTATGGAATGGCTCTGGACAAAGGTTGATAAATATTTGTAGACTGGGGCCCAGGCTAGAAAGTTCTTGATTCATCTTCTGATTTTAAGTAGAAGCCATGGAGAGAAAAGGAAGGAAGGCAGGAAGGAAAGAAGGAAGGAAGGAAGGAAGGAAGGAAGGAAGGAAGGAAGGAAGGAAGGAAGGAAGGAAGGAAGGAAGGAGGGAGGGAGGGAGGGAAGAAGGAACACTTTTAGGGTCAGGGGAAGGAAGGAAGGAAGGAAGGAAGGAAGGAAGGAAGGAAGGAAGGAAGGAAGGAAGGAAGGAAGGAAGGAAGGAAGGAAGGAGGGAGGGAGGGAAGAAGGAACACTTTTAGGGTCAGGATTTGGGAATGGATTCAAAATTCCCTCCCATCACCTGGTTTGCAAAAGTTTGCAAAAGGAGAAAATGAAAAAGCAACCTCCAGTTGCACTGTTTTTCTTCAGTCACTGTAGTTTCAGGATGCAGAGACAATATTTTCAGGGACTCAGTCTTTGGGCTGCAACCAAACCAGCTGCCTTGTTGCTCCCCGCAACTCCCCACACTCAGCACCCACCTCCAATATCAGCACAAGCTGTTCCCTGTGCTGGAGCACACTCATGACTCATTTCGGACTCTCAGAATCCTTGACTTCTTCCAAGGTGCCACCCATATTTTATCTCCTCAGAAAGTCTTTCCTTATTTGCTAGCGTCCCTACCCTCCTCTTCAAATTACCATATATAATTATCACTTGTATATTTGCACATTGTACTTTCTAGTAGGTAGGCTCCAACCTTCTTAAAAGCAAGACTAGGTTTTTGTACTGTCCTTGTGTCCCTAGTGCCATGCCCTTGCATGTAACAGGTGCTTAATGTGCATTTGAGATCTTACAATGCTTTAGCGATCGATAGAAAGGACCCTAGAATACAGAATGTTGGAAATGGACAGGAGCTTAGTGATTATCAGGTACAACTCCTCTGTTTACAATGTTTAAAACTGAAATCAATGAGGGGAAACTTGCTGAAGGCCACACAGTTAGCTTAGACTAGAATCTGGGCTGGTGTTCTTTTCATTAGACCTGTTTTACTGAAATGGAAAGTTCAGTCCCATCTCACTCAGGAAACGAGACCATCTTGATTTGACTTCAGTTAACTGTCATAGAAAAAGGATAGAGACAGTGATTGGACCTGCAATTTTGCTCCCACATGATCAAATTCCTTCTACCCATTCAGATTGGCACTCTCTCGGCAATTTATAATTTCAGAGAGTTACCTGGGGCACTCAAAGTTTAAATGACTTGTTCCAGGGTCACACTACCAGTATGTGTCAGAGGGAGAACTTGAACCTCATCTTCCTGGTCCTGAAGTGCACCTGGGGTTGCCTCTTCTACCTGCCCATGATGAAAATGAACCACAGCAACAGTGACTCAGAGGTCACCAAGCTAGCAAGGGACTCTTCACAGTAGAGATTTCTCTGGTCTCCCAAATGCTTGACTCTCCTCTTGCAGAGGGTGGGGTGTGCCTTTTTTTTTTTAGCTGAAGCATCTGGGTCATTACTTTGCTATTTGTTTGTTTCTGTGCAGGCTGACTTAACCCATGACTCAGTTTGGAAGTCATAAAACCAAATCATAAAACTGTCAGTACAGCTGTCAGGGCTGGGTAGCTCTAAAGTTCTCTGAATGTCTTCTTGCAACGGCTCTTGTTTTCATGCTCGTCAGAGTAAACCAATCAGGGCCTTTTCTTAGGCTTGATTGGCTCCATCTGGTTTTCAAGCCCTCTTCTGGCAGGTTCTCTCAAATCCAGTTTTGATTTTGATTCACTTTTGGGGTTGGGACCTGGAAGGAAAAGGAAAAGGCTATGAGCTGAGCTGATTAAAGATACATATATAGTACTGGCTATCCTGGAAGTCTCTATTCCTGAGGGCAAGAGTAGTATGATGGTAATGAAGGGCTACCCTCTCCACAATTGGGAGAAGGGTAAGAGCTGAGAGGCCCAGTTTCTAGTCCTGGCTCTCTTAGTAATGAGGAAGCAGGGTGTACAGGGGAAGGAGTGTTGACTCTGGAGTCTAGAGGACCTACATTCAAATTCTTCCCCTTCCCCAGCCAAAGCTTTTTTTTTGTATGACTTTGGACAAGTGTTCTTCCTCCCTAGATCCTAATTTTGCCATCTCTAAGATGGTTAGATGGCCTCTTAGGTCCCTTTTGGGATGTAACATTCTGGGGGTTTTTGATTAATTAAAAGGGCATCATGCAGAAGAACATTGTATACAGTAACAGAAATATTGTAATGAAAATCAACTGTGAAAGATATAGCAACTTTGATCAATACGACAATCCCCAACAATTACAGAGGATTTGTGATAAAAAATACTATCCACCTCCTGAGAGAGAACGGATAGACTCGGAGTGCAGATTGAAGCATGCTTTTTTCTCTTTCTTTTTCTTGCTTTTTATCGCCTCCACAACATGGCTAATGTGGAAATGTGTTTTTGTATGACTTCATATGTATAATGGGTATCATATTTCTTGACTTCTCAATAAGTGGGGGAGGGAGTGGAGGAAGGAAGACAAACTGGAACTGAAAATAAAAATAAAATATTTTTAAAGGCATCATCTAATTAACACCAATGGAACTAGCATATTCAAATATGCCTTCCAACTAAAGTGGGGTCCAATGAGAAGAGCTAAGGGCTTAGGTAGGAGACTTGTAGTTTCAGCTCTGTCTCTAACTAGGTGTGTGATGTTGGAGAAATGATTTCACCTCTCTGGGCCTCTAATCCTTGTCTGCAAAATGGGGATAACAATACTTACATCACAAAGTTGCAACGATATGGTATAAGAATGCTCTATGAAGTGCCACCCAGATGTTGAGGTACCACATTGATTATTTCTTCTGTGCCTCACATCTGGTCTCTTTTCTCTGCTATATAGAAAAGGGAATCCTTAGTCTGCTATTCAATGCCCTCACAGTTTTGTTCCCTCCTCCTTTCCTGTTTTAATTCTTTTCATATACTCTACATTTCAGCCAAACTGGGATGCTTGTTCTTCAGTCTCACCTAGAAGGGGCAATGGATGGAGTTCTGGGCCTGGAGTTAGGTTCAGACATTAGTTGTGTGACCTTGAGTGAGTCATTTAACATGTTTGCCTTGGATTCCTCAACTGTAAAATGGGGATAATGATAGTATCTATCTCCCAGGGTTGTTGTAGGCATCAAATGAAGTAATAATCATTGTAAATCATTTAGCACAGTGCTTGACATATAATGGGTGCTATGTAAATGCTAGCTATAACTACTACCATCATTATTACTGTTATCATCATCCTGCAATTCCCTATCTCTACGAACAGACGCTGAGCATTCACATGCCCCAAACTGTAGAATTTCACAGTTGGAAGGCACCTCAGAGGCCATCCCATTCTATCCAAGCTTGAAAAAGAATGCTCTCTTTAACAAACCTGTCCAGTGGCACTCCAACATTGCTTGAAGACCACTGAGCGGGGCGATCATCTCTTCCCCTCACAGCCCGGTCTGCTCTTGTATGCCTGCAATTATTAGATGCATCAGTCATAAACTTGCCTCTTCGAACTTGTGCTCATTCCTCCCGATTCTGTTCTCTGGGGCCAAATAGAGCAAACTAAATTCTTCTTCCACATGAGGGTCTTTCAAACAGCTGGAGGAGTTGTTGTGTTTGCTCTGAGTCTTCATTTCTAAACAGTCCCAGTTCCTTTAACTGATCCTCATATGGCATGAACCTAAGGCCATCACCATCCAAGCAATGTCCTTCCTGAATTTTGGTCCTCGCCCAGAACTTAGCCTAGTTCACCCCTTCCTCATCTTTGCCAACTGAAATCCTCTTTTTTTTTCAGCATCCAGTTCAAGCAACACCTTCTCCTTGATGAGGTCTTTCTTTATAACCCAGATTATTAACCTTTTTGGTACCATGGACTCCATTGGCAGTCTAGTGAAGTCTATGGACCCATTCTCAAAATAATTTTTAATTCATAAAGCAGTAAGATTACAAAGAAAACCGTTTATACAGAAATGCAGCTAACAAAATAGTTTTTAAAGAAGTTCATGATTCCAAGGTTAAGAACTCCTGTTATACTCCCAACTGACAGTCATCTTTCCCAACTTATATTCCTTGTAGAATATAATTTGGAGCCCTCACTTCCCCTTATCACATTTTGCCTTGATTATTCTTATTTGTATGGAAGGTGGTGGATGGATGAATGGAATTCCACCCTTCCTCCCAGCTCAGTTGATGAAGCCATATGGTAAAATTTTAATGGGTTAACACCTGCTAATCTCTTTATGAGGTATGTCAATTTTCTTATTTGCAAAATGAGGGGGACAAAATGATGATGCCTACGGTCCCTTCTAGCTTTGAAATTCTGAATCACAGAATAATCTGGACAGAGGACAGAGCTTCTGACTGAAGGTGACCTCATAGGCCTAATCAACAGAGGCCATTTGTCAGTTTCCCTGGTGGCTGCAAGTCACAACTGTGATTTTGTGTAGAAAGGGCACTAGAACCAAAATCAGAAGAACTGGGTGTAAACCTTAGTTTAAATGAATAAAGAGAAAAAGCATATATTAAGCATTTACCATGTGCCAGGAATTATGTTACATGCTAAAGATACTAATACAAAATGCAAGAGAGTCCCTATGCTCAAGGAGCTTATTATGTTCTAATAGGGGACTATAACATACATTGAAAAGTTGGGTGAGGGAAGGAATATCATTGATTGATAATTGATAATTATTCTCCAGGAATTGATGATTTTATTATTGTTTCAAGAGCAAGAAATAGGAAGAGAAGGTACATTTCTTGGCAACATGGCATGAAGGGAGTGCATCTTGGTGGGCCCAGGGACACCTAAATATGATGATTTCTCTACATTCAGGAGCCCAGGACCCCAAGGTAGAGGCTGGAGTGTTAGGTTGGAGGAAAATATATATTGAGGCTATAGGGCAAGATGATTGCTGTACAGGGTGGCCTCCCCATGGTGCAATGTTAGGGTTAATTAAACTCTCTGATTCTCAGTTTCCTCATTTATAATATATTATATACATATGTAGATATAGATATACTGCCTTCCTTCATTTCACATAGTTATTATAAGAGTTTAATCCATGGAATTCTTAACCTGGGGTCTACAGATTCCCAAGGTATCTGTGTTTAGATTTCATGGAATCCCTGAATATGAAGGGGGGGGTAGGGATTTATTTTCATTAACCTCAAATTTAAATTTATTACTTCTTTCTATTATGAATGCAAATAGCAAAAAATTGTTCTGAGAAGGCTCTATGACATGAAAAGGGTTAAGATTCCCTGCTCTTAAATGTGAGAGACAGCATAGAAGAGCAAAAGCAGTTAGCCCCAGAATTAGAAAGATTTGGGTTCAAATACCACATCTTTCAGATACTAGCTGTATGACTGTACAAATCATTTAAACTCTTATTGTCCTGGGCAACCCTCTAAGGTTCTAAGATGTAGAGCAGTTGCTAATATGCAGTGGAAAAGGGAGTTTCATCAACAGGAATTCCCTATGCCAATAAAATCATTGGTCTAAATAAAAAAAAAACAATTCCAGTTGCATGTCACAGAGTTTGGGCAATGGCTCTCCATGCTTTCTCTCCTTCTAGGGACATGCTTGATAATTTCACATAGTTTAGGATGATTTTCCAAAGGGACAGCCACAGGGATACAACTTATTCTCAGAGTTTGAAGATAAACTTAGTGTTGGAGGTGAGGAGAGGAAGGCACATGCCTACTAACCATAACTCTAGCCCCTGAGTCCCCACTAGTATGCTTCCCATTTAAGTAATTTGGCCAAGATTACATAATTAACTCTTAAACATAAAACATTAATAGAAAGTAAAGTAATAATCATCATAAAATAACAGCATGCTTATAAGCCTGGGTCAAACCCTGCCACTAATACTTAGAATAGCTAAGGAGGATAGTGGGAAAAAAATTTACAGAAACCTAGCATTGAGGTACATAAGTATGGCAACACATCTCTGAACCATGCTTTTGATCTCTTTAGGGAACAGTGTATACTATGTTAAACTTGATGGGTGGGGCCACTCCTCTTCTGGGCTTGTAAGCTCTATTGTAGGACAACATTGGTTTTCTACTACTCTCACTGCTAAAGTAGTATATTTTAGGAAAAAGCACCATTAAACCTGGGATTTGCAGAATTTCCAAATCTGCTACCTTGGCTGAGGTCTGGGGTTAGGGGAAAGAAAAGGGAAGCAGTTACCTTAAGCCTGAGATCTGCAAAACTATATTGAAGTACTATGTGAACTATGAAGGATTTTCTTGTCTTGAGCCAAAGAGGGTAGTAAAGAGAAAGTTAGGCAAATCTCTGAGGGTGTTTCCTCTCTCTCAAGAAAGAAATTATACTAGAGAGTAAAGTGAGCCTTTCCCAAGTCATCTTTTCAAGTAGCAAAGGATTTGGATTTTTCCAATCAGTTCTCACTTCAGAACTTTCCTCCAATCAGATTTATTTCCCACATCAACTGTAAAACATCTCTCTCTAGTCAGTTGGTTTCAGTTGAGCTATATTTTTTGTTGACTTTTCAGTTCTGTCAGCTTCTATAATCTGTCTTCCTATATAATGGTGTCTATAAGCAACTTATTTTACTGGCTTCTACATTCTAATTCCTTGGGGTCTTAATTACCCACCTTATCAATATCTGTCCTACCTCAAATCAGGATCTCCTTGTATATCATAATGCACAATTATCTTAGGTTGGAGAACTCTGAATACACATTTCTATCTGATGTTACAGAAATAGTCAATGTACAGTTTTCTCTTAGTCCTAAAACAGTTCCTTGATGTAAAGTTTCCTAAAAATAAACTTCAAATTCCTAAAAATCAATCATAAATAAGTTAGCCTTGGAAACCAGGCATTACAACATCAGTCAGGGCTCTTGCCTTAGAAGGACTGCGTTCATTCAGTTGCCTTCAGAGCTATCCATTTCTCTTTTATGGGAACTTTTATTTTAGAGGCTGCTTTTCCCCTCAGTGCTATCTGTATTTCTCCTCTTATGGCTTTTTTCTCTTTCTCATACAAATGGCTTTTTCCTACCCTTTTCAGTAAATAGAATGCACACATAAGAAGGGAGGCATTACTTTACATTTGTAAAGAATTTTTCAACATTGTAGAGTACTGTACAAGTGCAAGAAAATATTCAATACTAACAACTTTCTTAAAGCCTAATCCCTGACTCCCTGCCAAAAAAGACTAACCCAGTGTTCATGTTATGATGAAAGTAGAGGAAAATGTCACAGTAAGGACATACCAGTCAAGATAATGCATATTAGAGACTTTTTAGGCCCTGGGATGACTATGATAGTTATGAAAGTCTGAAGGCCCTGAAACTTTGGCAAGCTGGGCTCTGATAATGTCATTGGCTAAATTAGAACCCCAACCACTGAGGTATAACTGCCCCCATGAATCTAAGATATAGAAAAGGATTACACACTGGCTCTAGTGGGATCTCTTGTGATGATCAGCCTGATAGGAGGGACAGCAACATTACTGTTCTAGTAATGCAAGAAAGAAAAATGCATGAAACAAACCAGAAATACCAACACTCTAAATGTTTTAGTACTGATTTTTAATACACACCCCTGTAGTGGGTGAACCATGAGTGTCAACAAAATAGACTGGTTATATAAATGCTTTTATTATATTTCAGTATAACAGCATAACAAAATTGGAAGCAGATACTTGCAATTATAGGTATGTCTTCATAGTATCTTTTGTCTGGTTGTTTGGTTTCGGTTTTTTGTTGTTCGAAGTTGTTCCGTTTGGGTTTTTTTTTCAATCATATCATCAGCTCGAAGTTAGAAACTACTTATAGCAGATCAGTTAGGTCAAGCGTAAGAAGTAACTTCATTCCTAAACTCAGATTAGGTGAGATAAAATAAATTGAACATGTACTTAAATCTGAAGAAGCAAAAACTTGAAGATCCTAAAGACACTGAAAATCCAGTTTTGCTACCTAAGAATCAAGCAGTTGGCAAAAATAAAATAACGTCAATATATTGAATGATTTTAAGAAGGAGATGGTCTGAGTGGTCTCAAAGAGATATAAAATTATGCACACCCAGAAATGTGCTACTTTGACCCAGAAATAGTGCTACTAGGTCTATACTTGAAAGAGACTGATGAAAATGGAAAAGGACCCATATGTACAAAAATATTTATAGCAGCTTTTTTTCTGGTGACAGTGATCTAGACATTGAGGTGATGTCTACCATCATCTCATAGCTAAACAAGTTGTGGTATATGATTGCAATGGAAGATGACTATGCCATAAGAAATGACAAAGGGAATAACTTCAGAAAAACATGGGAAAACTTCTGTCAAGTAATATAAAATGAAATGAGCAGCATTAAGAGAACATTGCACGCGGTAATAGCAGAATCATAACAACAATCAACTGTGAAAGATTTACTGATCAATGCAGTGATTCATAGAATTAAAATGTTATCCATCTCCAGAAAGAGAACTGATGAACTCTAAGTGCAAACTGAAATTTTTTCACTTTATTTTTCTTTCTCCCCTCCCCCACCCACAACATGCCTAATGTGGAAATATGCTTTGCATGACCTTATATGTGTGAGAATCATATTTCTTGCCTTCTTAATAAGTGGGGGAGGGGCCAGATGGAGGGAGAGAATTGGGAGTTGAAAAAATTTGTTTAAAGAAAAGGAGATAGTCATACTTAGATTGGAACTTTGAAAAATCTAGTTTGCTAACATGTATCCAACTAATGGAACAAATAGAGCAAAGCAGAATATTTTCCCAAAAAGCTAATGTCTGAAATAACCATTATGTGCCATTATGTGGGATAATTGTGTTCTCCCACAGTATTTACACAGAACAGATAAATGTTCTTAGGACCTATAAACTACAGTATGTACTATCACTGTTGCTGCAGGCCATAGGAAGATAGAGCCATCTTGAAATATTCCTAAGCACTGGCTTTAAATGCCACCATGGCATAAGCTATTGGAAAAAACTACTGAAGGACCGAGAAAAGACATTGGAAGACTGCATCACCACCTAGCTCTATTGTACTATATACACTATATACATATACACTATACTCAGTAAAAAATAAAATCTAAACAACTTATTGCCTGATCAAGGCAATGGAAGAGATTTGTACATGTTACAACATGTACAAAACAATAATAAATGTATAATAGAATCAAGATAAAAAAATATTAGAAATTCTTGATATCCCTATTTTTTAAATTGTCAGGAAAAGGCAAAGGTGTTCAAAAATACAAGAAATACAATCAGAGACACAAAAACCCAAGAGAATGAATTCAATAGCAATTAAAGTTATATGTTAGAGGCTTGGGAAGCAAAGAAAGGAAAGAAGAGGGAGGGGAAACCCTGAAGAAAAAGGTGGAAATTTTTGAGTTGTCTCTTTAGCCAAAAGAAGACACGCACCACAAAATATGCAACTTGAATCAAATGTAAAACAGACATTTTGTGTGCCAATGATATAATGAACCACACAGAAGTCACATCAAAGGAGGTAACTGAAATTCATTTCCCTGAAAAATTGGGGAGTGGCAGATCCAGATCAGATCCATAGTTGTTGGCTCAAATGCTTTACATAGCACATGGATCATTACTAGCAAATCATTTTCCCAACTTCTTCAAGTCTGATCTCATCTTTCCTAAAAGAAGCTGCCCCATTTATTACCAAAGGATGAGGATGCCAACCAACCAATCAGTCAGCATTTATTAAGTACCTACTATGTGTCAGACACTGGATGCTAAGTACTAAGAATACCATTAACCCCTTCTAATATAAGCCAATTATGTGTCTATACACTTCATATAAATGTTTGTAACATTCAAAAAATTATACACAGTTACAACAAAGTAACATATTGCCTGAGGAGCCAAAAAGCAAAGAATGTATTAAGGATGTATAAAGAGCAACTAATTGTTGATCCAGTGATTATTGAACCAGTCACCAGAAAGCACCATTACATTTCTACTGCCTTTATTATACCCAAAGCCTTTGTCTTGGTTTCTCTCTTATAAATGTACAAAATAGATCCAAAGAGTGTAAATGCTAGACTACTTGGTGTCCAAATGGAAAACTTTTCTCCATTTAAACATGCTACTAACCCAATAATGCCGAGAACAATGGCCATGAAACATAGCATCTTCAAGGAAATAAACTTAAGCCTGCTATGCTCTGTCTGCCCTAATCCATTATTCATTACTCTTGAATAGAAGTAAATATGGCTTTCAAGCCAAAAAGGGAGTTTTACCAAAACATCGTATTAGCTACTTGATGTACACGAATGATGAGTCATATAGCTCCACTGAAAATCCCATCAACTACTTTAGTTCTTGGAAACTTTCTCTAACAATATCAAAATGGCATTCAGAGGTATAAATGTAAAATTATTCAAAAAAAAAAAAAGGAACAGAGACTGCAATGTGCTCCAATAAAGAATCAAAATGAAAGGCTTTGAGCTTCAATCACGAGGTCAAATTGAACATGGATGAAAGTTCTACTTACAAACGCCCTGGTTAGCTTCAGACAAGACACATCAAACATGAGGCTGTCAAGGAGAAAGCTGAGGCCATGCATGCTTAGAAACTAACTGGTATCCTAAAGTCAAAGCTTAGTGGGGAAAAATTTTAGAACAGCTAACCACCTATGAAATAATCAGTCTTAAGTTATGTATTTGTCCCAGTAAAAAAAGGACAACAACAAAGCTAAAGGACGCCCAAACAATAACTATTATGTTAATGAAACATATTCATAAGACTCATCACTTTAAGGCAGGAAAGATTAATATTTCATCATCATGGAACCAGAAGAAGGATAGATATTATCAGAGCACACAATTAATAGATTAAAATCTACAGAAATACTTTTGGAACAAATAGACTTCACAAAGCAAGAGTAAAAACTAATGACAGATAAATGCTGCTTTATTTGCTGAGGTACAACTAAAAATGGTTTCTCTCTGGACAGAGTCTGTGAAATGGCGAAGATCTAGAAGTGGAGTCAAAGGGTGCTCCATAGATGACACCTATTCAATCAACAGTCAAGAAAGAAAGAAACTCACAAAGGGTCGTCAACATTTGTTTTAAAGGAGTGAAAGGATTTATTGTAGTGATTTAGGTCATTGACACCAGAAATTTTTAAAAATATTATCCTTAAGGAGTCTGGATGTATTGATCAATGCAAATTATACGACCGATGGGCAGAAACTATGCAATATGTCATTACAGGTTGCAAAATTTTAGCATGTACCAGATATCTAGAAAGACCCAATCATGTGGCTAGAATTATACACAAAAGTCATGTTCCTTAACAAATCAAATCCTCATACTACAAATACAAACCCCAAAATATCCCAGAGAATCCAGCAAATAAACTATAGTCAATGTGTGAATTTGGTTTACTGGATTATCTTTGTTGTGAGAGTTTTTTAAAAAATTGTTCAGTGGGGAAAGAGCAGTGGGAATGAAATAAAATAAGTATTTGTTTTACATATATGCATATATACACATACATACATGAACATATATGCATGCATATATGTACATATGCAGCAGAAAGACAATTTGAACTCGACTAAGGCTATAGCTAAGTAGCATCATTGTCCAAGTATAAATCTTGGAAAAGTGGAAAAGAAATTTTCTTTGGTTGGTTTTGCTGAGAAGAAGGTTTGGGCACTGAAGCCTTGTGAAATCTTGTATCCTGGCCCCAAATATGAAAGAATAGAATACATATGCACTGGAGTAGTACATGTTTGGATAGTACAGTAGATACAGTGTCATTCTGGAGTCAGGAAGACCTGAGTTCATATCCTACCTCAGATACTTACTAGCTGTGTGACCCTGGTAAGTCACTTAACCCGGTTTGTCTTAATCTCATCTATAAAATGAACCAGAGAAGGAACCACTCCAATATCTTTGCCAAGAAAACTCCAAAGGAGATTAGAAAGTCTATACGATTGAAACAACTGAACAACAGCCAAGTAGATACTAAAGCACATTTTGCAAGATAGGATCCTCCTTTGCTATAAGGCTTTCCAGATACTTTGTTTCATCGCACAGTACTCATTCCATCCACGGGACCCCTCATTCTTTCTGGTTCCAAAGAGTTTGGCATTGGCCAATATACTCTTGGTTTATGTTTGACTGACAGCATTTAGTTCTGCTGTGAAAGATAATATAATAGATTTTATTTTCCTCCTTGATACCAGGAAAGCAGTACTAGCAAGAGGAAAATGGCAGATAAAAGATTGAAACCAAGGCTAAAAATGAAGTTTGTAGATTATATGTGAATGTCAGTAGCTAGATTATTTACAACTTTTCTAATAATTCACATACTGATTTTAATACTTAAAGAATCTATGGTTTCATCGATGTGAATTTTCCTCCACTGAAGCATACTGCAACATCCACACCACCTTAAATGACAGTCTAGAAAACAGAAATAAAACAAAAACTTCTAGATCTAGATCATTACAGACGGAAGTGCTGCCTACAATTTCCTGGTCATAATATTGATAAATATAAATGTATGTACAACATTTTAAATAAATATAGCCATACTTAGTAATTATTATCTCCAAACTACCTTCAAACATTAGAGACCTGGTAGAAGAAATTTGGGCAGCTAGGTGGTACATGGGATTGAGTGCTGGGCCTGGAGTTAGGAAGGTATGAGTTCTAATCTGGTCTCAGAAACTTACTACTTGTGTAACCCTAAGCAAGCCACCCTAAGCAAACTCTGTTTGCCTCAGTTTCCTCATCTATAAAATGAGTTGTAAGATAAAATGGCAAACCACAATAGCATCTTTACCAAGAAAACCTCAAATGGGGTTATAGTCAGACACAACTGAAATAACGAAACAACAGCAGAAGAAACTTGAACCATATAGGTGTAGGAGGGGGCATACATCACACTTGATGAGCTGTTTGTTACTCTGTGTGTTCATCCTTACTTGCTGAAGAAGACCATGCCATCAGAGAAATAATGGCAAGACTTGCTCTTAACTTTGTTTTGAGTGAGGGAGGCTATGCAGGTCACCAGCCTCACTTCTTCTCCAGAATCATCTAAATTCAGTGACCTGATATTCCTCAGGATGACTGGAGATGACTCAGGATGAGGCATTTGGGGTTAAGTGACTTGCCCAAGGTCACATAGCTAGTGAGTGTCAAGAGTCTGAGGTGAGATTTGAACTCAGGTCCTCCTGATTTCTGCACTGGTGCTCTATCCACTGCACCACCTAGCTGCCCAGTTGTTTGTTACTAGAGTTGTCCTCAATATACTTTTGGTGATTCCACAAAAGATGAATTAATTTATATCCCAATCATCTTAAAATTAAAAAAAGCAGCCATTTCATCTACTTGTGCAAAATAAACCATAGAACATCAAAATACACAAGAATGATAGCAGGATTGTGATTTGTGAATCTCATTAAAAGTATGAGGATAAGATAATAGTGATTATTTTGATAATAATAATATATTTTACTTCTAGTCTTTCACTTTATCCAGAATTTCTGTGATCTAGCATGAAATATTTAAGAGGCTGGGAAAGCCAAGACCCTAATTTATTCCTTCTGGCTAAACTAACTTAGTTTGAAACTTAACAGATCTGTGACCTCAATCAATGCAATCATTCCTTCAACAAGTGCAAATCACAAACTATCCAAGCTTCATAATACTGTGTGTTCATGTTTTCCTATAAATCCTGCATAGAGGACTTGCTAAAGGTGCTAGAAACCTTTTACTGAGTCTTTGAATATCTTGTGACTACCATTGTAGGATTCAGTCTACCCATCTGTTATCCCTCACTTTTCCTGTATAACCAGTTTACATCATTTTCTTGTCATCCATATTCCCAATGATATCTTTTACATCCCCTCCAAGAGCAAAGGATTATTAGTTTAGAGATGAATGGGTTAAAGGTCATGTAATCCAACTCCCTCCTTTTACAGATGAAGATTATGAAGCCCAGAGAAGTTCTGTGACTTCTCAAGGTCATATGGTTGACAGAACTTGAACTCAGGGCATCTGATTCAACTCTTTTCATTACAACTGAACCCATTGTGGGCAGCACGTGGTAGAGCAGAGATGTCAAGCAACCACATTAAAATATAATTAATTAAAATTTATTAAACTAAAAATGGAATATAACACAATATTAATAAGTAGTTTTCTAAATCAATATGTGACCTACAAGGAACTTTATCTATGATTTAGTGGCCCCTATTTCTATTTGATTTTGATACCACTGCTCCAGCCTACTAATACCCACCATTGTCTATTATGTCATCGGCAAACTGTATCAAGTATATATTTTCTGCTTGTTTCTTCTTCTTTTCATCTTCATTGAAGTTCAGTGTCTGCATTCTTCAGTACTGAAACCATTTTCTACACCCACTCATTCAAGGAACCTTCCTTTTCTTTTTTCCTTGCTTCAACTTGTCCATTGACTCAGCAATAAAACCTAGTATTCTGAGACAGTAGTAATAATTTTCCTACCTATGTTGAAGCTGAACTACAATTCTAGTCTAAGGGGTCCTTGCTGGAAAATTGCCTTAAAGAAAAGAGACCACCTAATAGCACTGTCTTTTGGTGATCAAACCCTGTTGGATAATATTGAAGACCAAACTACCTTAGACCAAATTCTACTTTATAGAGAATATTGGTGTAAGGAGTAGTCAGCAAACAAATTTTTGGGTTTTCTATCAGGACAGAGTCAAGGAGATGACATTTTCCCCTCCAGGTTTACCTGAAAACAGCAAAGACTTTACATGTCATCACAAGTTCCTCCTACTATTGCATCCTAGAAGACATTCTAAATGAAGGTTGCCAAACTATAGTGATTTATCAAGTTCATTTTAACTGAATGATGATGGCTGTTTAGCTGTGTATTTTTGTGATCTCTGTCACCATGGTACTTCAAGATGCTTAGAAAAACCATTTTTATTTTCTGTTTGAGAAGGGACCAAAAACAGGTGGGAGGGAAAGACAATCACCTTGGCTTTGAATCTTAGGCTTCTGTAGGTGGAACAAGGTGGGAAGATTTAAGAAAATCAGTGAGGAGAGGTGTGTCTTACTCTTTGAAATGTTCTAATCCCAGAGTTGAGCTAGCATTATAAGGTCAGGGAGTTCCTTGGTCCCAGATTTTTACATCTTTCACCAAGAGAGTCCTTTCCTAAGTAAGGAATATCACAAATTTCAACATTCAGCACCTGTGAATCAACTGACTAGAAAGATTTGCCTTCTTTCTGTGGAATTTCAGCTGCTCAGTTAGGACATTTTGATTATCTCTTCTAATCTCACACTAAATACTTCCCAAAATAATGTTTACTGTTAAATACAATGTTGAAAATATTGCTTCTTTCACTACAATTCAAAACTGTAATTCTTATTGCTAATAATCTTTTATACTTTATAGTGTTTACACTTACCATACACTCTCATGTACATTATTTCATTTGATCTTTTCATGTGAGGTGTTCATTTTATCTCCTCTGACTCTCTCTAATCAATATTTGGTCAAGAACTCTTCCCCTAGCCATAGTTAAGAAAAAGATCTTTCCCTGTTCCCTTAATTTGTTTATAATATTATCTTTGATATCTAGGTCATTTATCCATTTGGGGATTTTTGTGATATATGGTGTGAAAGTGCCTTGAGAATTCAGAGGGCAAAGTCATTACTTCCCATTTGCAAAATGAAGGCAGATTTCATAAAGGAGGTTGCAATTATTCTAGGTTCTGAAGGATTTTAGCCTCCAAATATTGGGAATCAGAAAGGTATGTTTTAGGAATTAGAGAGTATAAACAAAGACATGGAGTGGGAAGAACCCCAGAAGGAATTTGGAAGATGTGAGTAGTCTGGTTTGATTACTATAGTACAAAGTATGAGAAAGAAAATCTTGTAAAATAAGACTAGAAAGGTAAGTTGGAGCCAGACTATGGAAGGCCTTGAATGCCAGACTAGTCATTTTGGACTGTGCCTACTGCATAATAGGGAACTTTGGAAAGTATTTAAGTGAGTGAATTATGGGGCTAGTATTACACATTTTCAATTTTACTATTATTCTAATGGGTTAATCTTCATGACACCCAAAAGGAACAACATTCAGAATCCAATTAATCTAATCCAACAGGCATATATTAAACACCTATTATGTCTGTCAGTCAATGAACATTTATTCAGTACCCACTAGTAGCAGCAAGGACCCCGGCATACACAGGAAGGCCTACTGTACACATTCTTCCATCTGCTTTTCTAAAGGGAAAGAAGGGAGGCAGAGCCAAGATGGTAGAGTAAAAACATGGACTTGCTACAGCTCTTCCCCTAGCCAAATACCTGTAAAAAATGACTCTAAACAAATTCTGGAGTTTCAGAACTCACAGAATGATGGAGTGAAGCAAATCTCCAACTTAAGGCAACCTATAAGGCAACAGGAAGCATCTATCAAGCTGGGCTGCCAACAGAGTGCAGAGGAGCATAGGCTGCCCCAGCATAGACGAGACATGAACAGGCTTCAGGGGGATTGAATCTCGAGCAACAGTGACAGTTCCCAAACTTCACAACACACAGACAACAAAGTAGGTCAATGGAAAAAACTTGCGCAACTTGTGTGAGAGAGTAGAGTGGTCTGGCCCCAGCTGCAGGGCAGTAGAAGGGGTGGAGAAGCCCATGCCTGGAGGAGGACCCCACAGTAGCAGCAGGGGTAGAGGCAGGGGCAGCATCTATTTCTGAAGCTCTAGGACCAACAAATTATGGGGGGGATCAAGCAACTGACAGTATACCACCCCCCACCCCACTGGAAGCAAAGAACTACCTTGACAGAGAGCTCAAAAGTCAAGTAAATGACTGGGGAAATGAGAAAAAAAAAAACAGAAAAAGAATCAGACTATAGAATCTTACTTTGGTGATAAGGAAGACCAAAATATATAAAGAGAAGACAACAAAGTCAAAGCTCCTGCATCTAAAACCTCCAAGAAAAATATGAATTGATCTCATGCCATGGAAGAGCTAAAAAAGGATTTTGAAAATAAAGTAAGAGAAGTAGAGGAACAATTGGGATGAAAAATGAGAGTGATGCAAGAAAATCATGAAAAATGAGTCGACTGCTTGCTAAAGGACAACCAAAAAATGCTGAAGAAAATAACACTTTAAAAAATAGACTAAATCAAATAGCAAAAGAGATCCAAAAAGTCAATGACAAGAAGAATGCCTTAAAAAGCATAACTGATGAGATGAAAAAGGAGTTCCAAAAGCTCACCGAAGAAAATAATTCCTTAAAGATTAGAACGGAGCAGATGGAAGCTAATGGCTTTATGAAAAATCAAGAAATTATAAAACAAAGCCAAAGGTATGAAAAAATAGTAGACAATGTGAAATATCTCATTGAAAAAACAACTGACTTGGAAAATAGATCCAGGAGAGACAACCAGAAAACCATGATCAGAAAAAGAGCTTAGACATCATCTTTTAAGAAGTTATCAAGAAAAACTTTCCTGATAATCTAGAACTACTGGATAAAATAGAAATTGAAAGAATCCATCAATCACATCCTGAAAGAGATCTCAAAAGGAAAACTCTGAGGAATATTGTAGCCAAATTCCAGAACTCTCGGGTCAAGGAGAAAATATTGCAAGTAGCCTGAAAGAAACAACTCAAGTATTGTGGAAACACAATCAGGATAACACAAGATCTAGCAGCTCCTACATTAAGGGATTGGAGGGTCTGGAATATGATATTCCAGAGGTCTAAGGAGTTAGGATTAAAGTCAAGAATCACCCAGCAAAACTGAGTATAATACTTCAGGGGAAAAAAATGGTCATTCAATTAAATAGAAGACTTTCAAGCATCCTTCAGGAAAAGACCAGAGCTGAATAGAAAATTTGACTTTCAAACACAAGAATCAAGAGAAGTATGAAAAGGTAAACAGGAAAGAGAAATCATAATGGACTTACTAAAGTTGAACTGTTTATGTTCCTACATATAAAGATAATATTTGTAACTCTTGAGATGTTTCTCAGTATTAGACTAGTTGGGGGGACATATACACATAGGGCACAAGGTGAGTTGAAAAGGAAGGGATAATATCTAAAAAATAAAATTAAGGGATGGGGAGAACTAGAATGAGGCAAATTATCTCTCACATAAAATAGGCAAGAAAAATCTTTTTCAATAGAGGGGTAGAAGGGGGAGGTGAGCAGGAAAGAGCAAGCCTTCCTATCCTGTACTTTAGCTTAAGAAGGGAATAACATGCACTTTCATATGAAAATCTATCTCACATTACAGAAAGTAGAGGGGGAGGGGATAAACAAGATGCATGGGGGATGATAGCCATGAGGGCAAATAGGAGGAGGGGGTAAAATTAAAAGTAAACACTTTTGAGGAGGGACAGAGTCAAAAGAAAGAAAAGAATAAATAAATGGGGGGCAGGCTAAGATGGAGGGAAATATAGTTAGTCTTTCACAAAAATGACTGTTATGGAAGTGTTTTGCATAACTACACATGTTTAACCTATATCAAATTGCTTGCCTTCTCAGTGGGAATGGATAAAAATGGAGGAAGGGAGAGAAGATGGAACTCAAAGCTTTAAAAACAAATATTAAAAAAACTTTCATGCAACTAGGAAATAAGATATCCAGGCAATGGGGTATAAAAATCTATCTTGCCCTACAAGAAAACAGAGGGGATAGGATAAGAGAAGGGAGGGGTGTGATAGAAGAGAGGGAAGATTGGGGGAAGGGGTAATCAGAATACATGCTGTCCTGGGGTAGATGGAGGGGAGAGATGGGGATAAAATTTGGAACTCAAAATCTTGTGGAAGTGAATGTTGAAAACTAAAAATACATCATTTTTTTTTAAAAGGAAAGCAACTTTTGAGGAGTCAACAGTCGACTTTAATCAAACATATATATCATCCACTTAGTTCAGGGGAAAAAGTCAGCACACTGAACTTCAGAGAAAATGCAGAGAAATAAAGACCAACAGACAGGGCTTTTAACTGTCTGACCATAAGCAACGCATACATAGTTACCAGAGAGAAGCACCAACATCTCTGTTTTCAAAGCTGGGAGCTCTATAGTGGCTTCCCAGAGTCTCATCTGACACAAAATTTTCTTCCAAAAACTAAACCCCAAAGTAAAATTTCCCCTCAGACTCTTTATATACTTTTCAGAGCCAGAAGGCATCACAACAATTGAGAACCAGTGCCTCATTAGAAATTAACAAAAAGTGTGGGCCTTCCTACAAAACAAATCTCCCCTAATTGAGCTTCCCTTAATGGGCAGGCCCATTAATGGATGGAGATCTTTAACTTTCATTATACTACTATGTGCCAGGCACTGTGCTAAGTGCAAGGAACACATCTAAAAGTGAAAAAAAAAAAACAAAACAAAGCAGTCTCTTCCCTTTGAGGTGTTTACAATCTAAGGGAGAAGGCAACACACAAAAGGAAGATAAAAAGCCAGGATGAGAGGAAGGGGGAAGAAGGCACCTGAATGTGGGAGAAGGCTTAAGAAGACCACAAGTAGGGATAGTTGAAGGGAAATGGAGAGAAGACTGCACTGAGCCCCTTCTTAGAAAGAGGCCCTGGAGTTCATGACCCCATCATCCAACCTGAGGGTCCAATCAAGGGACCTGAGGTTGCTGGTGAGATGGGAATTCCTTTGCAGAATAATGAGATTTCCCAATGATGAGTTTCCTGGGGAAGGAAGATGTGATGGAGAGGGCCAAAGCAGTCCAAAAGCGGTGTAGCTAGTGGGACATGGGGGAACACATTGATGTGCAAAACATTATGAAGGACACTGGGGAAAAAAAGACAAAATGAAAACCTATTTCTGCCTTCAAGGAGACTACGTTCTACTGGAGGGACACAAGATGCATAAAGAACAGTAAACACATGATATTTTGAGGAAAGGGAGAAAGCCCTGACAACTAAGGAGAAAAGGAAACACTTGAGGTAGGATCTGAATCTTGAGGGAAACTGTGGATTCTCAGGGGCAGAGGTGGATTGGAAATGCATTCTACGCATGGGGCACTGCCTATACAATCACAAAGAGTTGGGAGATGGAGAGCTGGCTCTGAGGAACCTCACATAAGCTGGTTCATACTAGAATATAGGATGTGTTAAAGGGCAGCCATACGCAATAATGCCTGAAAGGAAAATTAGAGCCATATTGAGAAGGTCTTAAATACCCAAGCAGAGGAGTTTTATTTAAGAGGCACCAGAGAGTCCCAGGTGGTTCTTGAGCAGGGGAGAGACTTGGTGAGACTTGTGCTTTAGGAAGATTGTTTTGGTAGCTGTATGAAGAATGAATTGGAGAGGAGAGAGACTAGAAGCTTGTCCAATTAAGAGGCTGATGAAATGTTCCTGATAAGAGATGAATCAGACTTGAGATAATGTGCTGGACATGTGATTAGAGAGGAGATAGGAGAGATCCAACTGAGACCCAGAGGGGTATAGTGATTTACCAAAGGACACACATCCAATTAGTGGCAGAATTAAATTTAATCCAACTAACATGTCTTAATAAACTTCTAAGTTCCAAGTACTGTGCTAGGACTTAGAAAGGGTAAGGCAGTTTCTGCTCTCAAGAAACTTATATTCTGCTAAGACAATATGATATGTGCGTAAGAAAAAGAAAACCCACGCCTTGGGGGACCAGGAAAAGTTTCAAGTAGGATCTGTGTCCCCTGATATTAGCCTTGATAGGAGCTAAGGATTCTAAGTGTAGAGGAGGAGGGAGTGCATTCCAGGCATGGTTAGCCTGCTAGGAAAAGGAATCTAAATGCGAGGTGGAATGTAAAGCTTAGGGAAAAGCTATTTGTTTCATTGGCTGGAATATAGAGGGCATGGAGAACATAAAGTAATGTGATCCAAAAGGCAATGGAAAGAGATGTGATAGGTATAAATAGGGTGTAACTACTCATGCCAGAAATAGTATTAAAGATGTCATCAAGGATAAGTATGATGACAATAGCCCCTGGTTTGGAATCCCAAGCTATGGTTCCACCTGCATCAAATTAAATCTTGGGGTGACTCCCAAATCATTTCTTTTTGACTCACTTTGTATCTACCCAGAATTTCCAACAGAAAATGAAAGAAGATATCTAATTCATGGTTACAAATCTACTGAGGCAAGTAATGAGATCCTTAGCTCCCAGGAAAGCATTCAAATCAATAATACATATTGTGGATAGTATTTTTTCACTGTGGAGTAAAGACTACATGCAATATGTATACTACAGAAATACAATTTTCCCCAAATTTTCAGAAATTCAAAAAACATGTAAAGGTCTCATAGTTGCCCATAAACAAATGACATAGTTCTCCCAGTTGCCCAGATTGTGTGGTACTCTATGGTAGCCCATTGGATGCCCCTTAGAAAGGAAATACTTGGGATTGCTAGAGAGGCAACTCACCTCTCCCAAAATTCTAAGATGTTTCTTGATCATCCCCCAGGAATCCATATAAGCCTCCAGATTTATGTACTGTCCTAAGGGCTTGAAATCACCCTGGTAGAAAATAAAATTGAGGCTGCTAATGAGGCAATCCTCTTCTTTTTAGACCTACACTACCTAAACAATTCATGATGGTAGTAGAGGACCAAGTTAACATCTTTTGCACAGTTCAGAGCAAGCCATTTTCTCTCTTTAAGCCTCAGTTTTCTATTGTTCCTCCAGCTACAAAACTAATGTTTACAATCTTCTCCCCAAGAGTTTCCTGATGCCCAGGATCTCCCCTTATTGACCAGAAGAAATGGTACTAAAACTCTCTAGGAACTCATTGTTCAGGAAATCTCCCTTTATCCAATAGACTGGGGTTCCAGAGATTCTACAACTCAGCCAAATGGTCCCCCCTTCCTGGGGCCATATAAGTTTTCTTTTTGGAGGCATTTGGGATTAAGTGGCTTGTCCAGGGTCACAAAGCTGGTGTCTGAGGTCAAATCTGAACTCAGATCCTCCTGACTCCAGGGCTGGTGCCATATCTACAGTGCCACCTAGTTTCCCCTAGGGCCACATAGTTTTCAGCATATGCAACTGCAGTGGATTATTGCCACTGATTTTCCATTTCTGAGTACAGGAACACTTCCAGTTCCATCACAGCTCCCAGCTAACTGCCATATCTCCAAATGAGATCCAAAAAGATAATAGATTTAGAGATTTCCAAAGCTTTAGCAACTATATAAAACTTAGAGATTATCACAATAGAGATTGGACCTGTGATTTCATTGGTAGACAGAACAATCTGGGTGAGAAAACTGCCTCTAGTCTATACCAATGTAGGTTGGCACCTTCTCTGCAACATAGAGTCTTAGTGAGTTCCGCAGAATTGTCTAAAGAGGTTAAGTGTCTTGCTCTGTCTATGTCATAGCCAGTCCATGTCATAGAAAGACTTGATCCTTCATCTTCCAACAAAACTGACTCTCTACCACTTCACTGTGATGCAGTTATCTTGTGCTGAAAAGCTCTATGGAACCAAGAGCTTCTGTGCCCCATTCCAGTGCCCTTCACACCGTGTTAGGCTGAGAGTTACAGTGGTAAAGGTAGAGTAGGCCTAATGAGTTGAGTATTTGGTTCACAAGCCATGACAATGATCTAACCCACCTAGCATCAATCTGTAAGCTTCTGTAAGAGACTGGACAGACCATTCCCTAAAGCTAATGAGTTCTGGGCCTGCCATTGCTGGGCATTGTGCAGTACACTTAACCTCCTGCTGAGAGAAATTTGGAAGGTTTTTTCCTTCTGCTCCATCTAGTAATTCATTAGCTGCTTGTTTATTTAAAGTGGGGAGTGGGGGGGCGGGGACTGGAAGTGGTGAGGGAATAATGGTGAAGTGATGATTTTAATTCATGCCTACATGGTGTTCTTTGTCTATTCATCAAGCATCCCTTTGGAATATCTCTTCTTAATCATCATATACCCTGGATTTATGCTGTCAAACATACAGTATCTGAGGACAATTAGAGAGAAATGTTGTGGAGCATGAAGAAAACCTGCTTGATAAGTGATGGGAAAAGTTTTGTTGTTCAGGTCAGAGAATCACAGAGAATGTTAGAGCTGGAAGTGGGCCCAAGTGGTCATTTAGTCCAACTGCCTAATTTTACAGATGAGGAAACTGAGGCCCAGAAAATGGAAGCAATTTGCTTAAGTAGTAAAGGGGAGTTAGTATTTGAACCCAGATTCTTTAGTTACAAA
Organism: Bettongia penicillata ogilbyi; assembly: GCA_023548195.1. NCBI lineage: Eukaryota > Metazoa > Chordata > Mammalia > Diprotodontia > Potoroidae > Bettongia > Bettongia penicillata. The sequence continues at coordinate 2,713,675 of JAJHZJ010000383.1, read as the reverse complement.
TGCAATGATTTTTAATTCCTCTGCCCCAAAATTTTAGATATTAAAAGGACCTTACAAATTATTCAATCCAATCTTGTTCTTTTTCAGAGTAAGATATTGTGTTACATAGAGGTAAAGGGGTTTGGTGAAGGTCTCATGACAGTAAATGGTTAGGCTAGGACTAGTACTCAAGTCTTCTGAGTACTAATCTAGGATCTTTTTCTTTTACATCATACTAGAGTCTTGCCTTGTTTGGGGACAGTTGGTAAAGATCTGTAGAAAATAAATGTGTATATAAATTAACCTAATAGGTAGGTATAGTGAGAAAAGCATGGAGACAGAATCCAGAAAACCTGAGCATTCTATGAATTTATGATTCTGAGTTGGATTTTGATAGAAAAGCAAATTAGGATCTTTTTTCTCACTCATTTCAGCCAGAATACACCACCCCTGCTTCCTCCCCAGGAAATCTGATCCAAATGCTAATTCAGTAGAAGAAAGTAGCACAGCCTGGTGTGTTCCTGACAATAAATGAGTATTTCCATTTTCCCAGTACAAAAACAATAACCTAATCATAAATTCAGAAAGAGCTAGAAGTTACTTCATGGAAAAATGAACCATTAAATGAATTTTTTTGAAAAATGTCTTTGCTTTCAGATGCTTTTACATAAACAGCCTTCTTGCATGTACCCACTTCCAACCCCTAGTGGGTTGTGCAAGGAAACAATATGATAGAGTGGGCAATTCTGTTCTAAATGAACACCAAGAATTTCTAGTCCTATGTAAGTTAAAGTCATTCTCCAGACCCCTCCTTGTCTTCACAAATGTACACAACTAAGCCCCACGAAACATCTACCTTGCCAGCAACTTCCTCTCTACCCCAAAGACAAAAAAAAAATAAGAAAAAAGATCCAATTTCCAGTTAATAAGCAGCATGTAGTGTCCACTGCGGTAGAGTCCTGGCAAAGTACTGTGGATGTTGAAGAGGGGCCAGGGCTACAAAAAGAAATCGCCACCAGGGTGTGTCACCCAGCAAGTGTTGTGATTGCCTGACTCTGAAGTCACTGCAATCCAATTTTTCTAAGAGGCAAGAGGCAGTTGGTTAGCAAGTGCCAAACCCCCATTAAGACTCAGTCTACATCATTCATTTTTACCAGCCTCCTTTTCTCTTTATCTACTCTCTTGGTACCCAGTGTCTCTTAGAACCCGTTTCAATATCTTATCTCACCTCCACCCATCCTGGCAGTCATGTTCAAACCCTAGGCTTGTTTATTTGTCATCAGCTTTTGTTCTAGTTTATTGCTTCATCATTGGCTCTCTAAATTATCTGTTTACATGATGTCCATGGATCCATTTGTTCATTTATTTAATAAACATTCCTCTGTCCCCAACCCCACTCAATAACTAGAGCCCTCAGGCAAGCCTCGCTCACCATTCCTTTGCATCCCTAGCTCTAGAATGGTACTTGGTATATAGGAGATGCTTGATAATGCTAGATTACTTGATTAATACCTTCTCTACTGGATATAGACTATTGCTAACCTTTGACTTTCCTCCATCTAGTGGTCGAATGAGAGTAGTCACAACAGCAAGGAGTTGAAGTCAGCTATGTTCCTTCTTTTGTTGTACTCCAAGCAAAGGAGTGCAATACTATTTTTTTTAATCTTTTAGCCTAAAAAACTGTTTCCCAGAAAACTCACAAAAGGCAAGCATTCACATGGTGGTCAGATAAAGCAATACAAGGAGACTCTCAAGGTGTCTCTTAAGAACTTTGGAACTGACTTCATGACATGGGAAACACCAGCACAGGACCATCTGGCACAACATGCCCTCATCAGAAAAGGTGCCATGCTCTATGAGCAAAGCAGGATTGAAGTAGCTCAAAAGAAATGTGAGATGCACAAATTTAGAGAATTTCCCTCAAATATAAGGACTATTTGTAACCCACTTGTGGTAGAGCGTTCCAAGTTCATACTGGTGTGATCAGCTTCAGTTGGACAAACTTTTGATTTGGCTCTAACATAGTGATGTCATTTTGGTCCTCTTCAAGAATGAAAAACAACCAACCAACAATACTACTAGTTACCATGCTCCCCATTACTGCTGCTTGGATGACATATAATCTAAAAGCAAATGTCAAACTCCTGTTACCATCAGTAGAGATGAGCAGCCAGGAGCATTGAGCCAAAGATGTCATGATAGAAAATGGCTTTCTGGGGCATAGTCTTATTCTTGTAATTTTCATTTATTTTCCACTCCACATACCCTTCCAAACACAGCTAAACTTCTCTTTCCTCCATGAAACCTTCCCTACCACTCCAGCCTTCATAGATCTCTAACTTCTTTAAACTCATACAACCCTTAGAGTCTAATCCCTACAATTTAGCTTTTAAGTATGTATCATTTCTTGTATTGTTGCTGTATTTTTTTCATTTTCCTGAACTTCTCATCCCAACTAGATTGTAAATTTATTGCAACTCTTCTTCTTCCCCACAACTTAGTATCCTGCACATACCACAAGGGTTCCTAACCTTACCAAACTTTCAGCAATCCTTCCAATACCCCCTTCTCAATGTGAAATGAAATAAATTCTTGAGTTTGACATGCATATGTGCATAAGAAATAAAATAGAGTGACGAATTTGAATAGAATCATTTATTTAATTTATTTATTTGCCAAGCATTCCTCATATCCCCTTGACAAGTTTCTCACACCACTGGTGGGAAAGTATTCCAGGCTGAGAAATCCTAACATAGCTTATGCTCAAATACCACTTGATTAATGTATCAGTTGTGTGGGGATAGGAACTTGACCTTTGATTCCTGTGATAGAAGGGAATTCCCAAGCAAGAAAACTCCCTCTAAAAATACAGTTTGGTGCCTTTTCTGCAACTTAGCAAGTTGCCTAGAGCTCTGAGAGGTTAAGGTACTTGCCCAAGGTCTCACAACTAGTATGTGTCAGAAGTGGAATTGGAATCTAGGTCTTCCTGTCTCAGACTGCAGCTCTCTATACAGTATCCATCCTCCAAAGCTCCTGTAATTGGGATAAACAGTGGCCCTTGTGGTCTGCTCTGAGCAGAGCACACCTCACCAAGTAATGAGTTTGTACATCTTTCCATTGTAAGGAATTGAGGCTAACTAAGAGTTTGTCCCTTTGAGATGGTGCAATAAACCCTGGGTGGTCCTTCTGTCCCTACCCTGTGATAGTAGAAGTAAAGAAGAAATAGCCATTCAGCCGCTCCACACAATGGTTCATGTTTTGATGGTTTATTAACAACCTCCTGGGAAAGCATAATATTAGTTATGTTCTTTCTGCTTCTTGTTTACATCGTTATTAATGCTGCTTCGAAGTCTCTTGTGTAAGCATTTCTTTTGTGCAGAAGAAAAAAAGTAGCAGCCGTATACCTGATCTATATTGTACATTGAGATGTTGTCATTGTTTAGTCATTTCAGCCATGTGCCTACCCTTTGGACCTCAGTTGGGGTTTTGTTGGTAAAGGTATTGGGATGGTTTGCCATTTCCTTCTCCAACTCTTTTTAAAGATGAGAAAACTGAGGTAAACATGGTTTAAATGACTTAACTGACACACAACTAGTAAGTGTCTGAGGCCAGACTGGAATTCAGATTTTCCTGATTCCCGGCATGACATTCTATCCACTGCATTGCCTAGCTCTCCCCATCTTTGGCCTACCCAACTCAGTTGAGTACTAACTGACTGTGTGCAAACTAATCCACTCTGTGGATAGTCTGGCCATAAACAAAAGACCAATGCTTCCATTTCACAGTCTGTCTAGTCATCCAATTAGATTATTTTACTATCAATCAATAAACATTTTAAGTGCCTACCATCTGTACTAAGTACTGGAGAGATAGTAAGAGGCAAAAGACAGCCCCTTCTCTCAAGGAGCTCACAATCTAATGCAAAGGCAAAAGCAGTCCCTTCATAACATTGCATCTCATAACCATCTACTTGCCACATACCTCCCCGACTCTCCCAGAACAGACCTCCCTGGTCATTGTTCCCCTATATGTGCCTTCTCTATTAAAATGTAAGCTCTCTTGCTTTCCACAAAGATAGCACCAAAGATGAAGAAGAAAGCAGTTGTCTCTCCTCAACACAGAAGCCAAGTCCAAGGCCTTGAAGGCCAAGAAGGTGGCCTTCAAGGGTGTCTATAGCCACAAAAAGAAGATCTGGACAAGCCCCACCTTTGGATGATGCAAGACATTAAGACTTTAAGGCAGCTCAAATACCCTTAGAAAAGTGCCCCTCAGATGGCTCATTATGTCATCATTAGGTTTCCCTGACCACTGAGTCTGCTATGAAGAAGACATATAACACCCTCATCTTCATTATAGCCATCAAGGCCAACAAGTATCAGATCAAGCAGATGGCAAAGAAGCTGGCATCGTTGTGACCAAGGTCAGCACATGGGTATGGCCTGATGGAAAGAACAAGGCCTGTATCTGACTTGATCCAGACTATGATGCTTTGGATGTTGCCAATAAAATTGGAATCATCTAAATTATCTCCCACTACTGTGCTCCACTGACAATAAAACTGTCCAGTTTTTTTTTTAAAAGGTAAACTTTCTTAAAGCAAGGACTGTCTCTTTTTAAAGTATTTGTATCCCCAGAGCTTGGCACAGTGCCTGGCCACAAAGTAAGCATTTAAAATCATGCTTTTCATTCAAGTGTCCTAGATGGCATTTGAACCTAGGCCTTCTAATTCCAGTGCCAGTGCTTTTCCTATTCTTCTAACCAGCCCTAATAGGGTAAGCTTTTGAGTCCTCTCAGCATCTTGACCCCCCTCCTCCAGGTTGTCAATATCCTTCCTACAGTGTGGTATGCCAGATGAAGCATAACCAGTCCAGAGTCCAGCACAGTACTGATCTCCCTTGTGCTGGACACCAGGCCTCTATTCATGCAACTTAATACCTTTCTTTGGCTGGGTCATCATATTATTGACTTAGGTTGAGACTGATATCCTTAAGAATCACCATGTCTTTTTCACACGAATTTTTGTTTCATTAGATGGCACAGTAGATAAAAAGCTGGGCCTAAAGTTCAATAACCCAATCCAATAAACATTTATTAAGCACCTTTTTTATGGTACCCTGCTAAGCAATGGTGATACAAATTAATAAAAAAAAAACAAAAGCAATCCCTACCCTCAATGAGGTTACAACCTAGTGAAGTCAGGGAGACCTGAGTTCAAATACAACCTCAAAAACTTACTAGCTGTGTGACCTTGGGCAAGTCACTTATCTCTCTTTGCTTCAGTTTCCTCATCTATAAAATGATCTGGAGAAGGAAATAGTAAAACATTCCAGTATCTTTGCCAAGAAAAACCACAAATGCAGTCATGAAGAGTTGTATTTGTTGCAGATGATTTCTTGAAGGCCAATGTAGGACTTCACATAAATTTATCCTTATTAAATTCCTTCTTATTAGTTTCAGTCCATCCTTCTAAGGCTTGTTGAAATCTTTTTGGATTCTGACTTAGCTATCCATCCCAGTTTGTGTCATCTGATGATTTGATGAATATGAGGTGGCCTCCCAAAAGGACATTCTGTCCACACTTACAGAGCATTTGCTGCCCTCTTAAAGAAGCCTCTTTCTTCTTCTTTTCTTTCATATGAAACACTGGCGTTACTTACCATTTCTCAGCAATTCTGGGGCAGTATTTTGAAAGGCATCATAGGACATTGGGATAAGTACTGGATTTGTGGTCAAAGGACCTGAATCTTACTAGCCTTAGATCTCGATAGCCATTTGACCACAGGTAAGTCACTTAACCTCTCTCAGACTCAGTTTCCTACTCTGCAAAATAGAGATAATATTTGCACTAGTACTTAAGTCACAGAATTGTTTTGGAGAAAGTTCTTTGTAAACTGTAAAACACTATATGGAAGTGATATATATAATAATAAAAAGAATATTAAGAACATACTTTCTGGCACTGCAAAATCTAAAGAAAAGAGTAGAAGCCAGTTTTCTTCCCTTTCTCTTCTTCCTCTGTCTCCTCATATAATACATGGCAAATATACTTTTGATGAGTTCATCAGAACTCAGAGGAGTTAAAGAATCTTCAAAAAATGTTTCTTTGGAACTTCTCTCCTTTCAGTAGAGAGGTGGAGGTCTACAGATGCAAAATGGTCGCTATATCGTCAGATAAAGTCACTATGTCTTAAAGAGTTTTTCATTTTTGTTTTATTTTGTTATTATTGTTGTTTTTATAATGGACGACTCATTTGGGGCAAGGAAGAGGCATATCTTTAAATGACTAAATGTAAAGACAAAAGGCACCGTTTTTAAGAAAAATGTTAGCTTGGAATCTTTAGTTTAAATTTTTTCACATTTGTTTACATTTCTCCTACTGGTCATTTTAGTAAAGGGATGGGGATAATAAGAGGTGAATACTCTTTTCTGTGATGTTATCTGAATGTGTCTGTTCCTACACAGGGCTCCCTTGGGGTGGTGAATAGCAGGAAAAATGTTTCTGCACTGATCAAGTCCTCCCTTCATACAACTACCACCTTTCTTAACTGCATGATTGGCCTCTCCCCTTTCCAGTCTATCCACTCAGCTGCCAACATCATTTTTCTAAGGCATTGGTTTGACTATAACATCCCCTTCTTTCCCTTCCCCCCACTCATTAATTTCCAGTAGCTCCTCATTACCTCTACAATCAAATATAAAGCCCTCTCCTTGCCATTAAAGTTTTTTCTAACCTGCCCCCTTCCTACCTTTCCAGTCTTCTTGTACTTTACATACCCGCTACTATGATCCAGCTCTGTCCCCCATGCCCATAATGCTCTGCCCTTTCCCCCACCTGAACCTCCTCATTTCCTCAGCTCCCTTCAAGACTCCATTTACTTCTGCAGAAAGCCTTTTCTGGTTTCCTCAGCTTTTCATGCCTTTGCCTCTGAGACTGGCTTCCACCTGCTCGGTGTATATCTTTTATGAACTTCACTACTGACCTGTTGTCTCCCCTATTAGAATGTCAGCTCCTTGAGGGAAGGGACTGTTTTTGCCTTTTTTTATATCCACAGCCCTTAGCATGGCATCTGGCACATAGCAGTAATTTGTAAATGCTTGTTGACTTACTGGAAGTCAAGAGATCTGGCTTTCCATCTTGGTTTCACTATTATCTCATTTCCTGATCTTGGACAAGTCATTTAATTTCTCTGATCTGACCTGAGGTCACATTTGAATTTGGGTCTTTCTGACTCCAGGACCAGAACTCTGTCTCCTGCTCCCCCAAGCTACCACTCTTTTGACTTTTCTGTTTTGTTTTTATATCCACAGAAAAAATCACGTTGTTTTGCGCATGGTAGCAAGAGTGTGCTGGAGCCAACACCAACAGGGTGGGAACTGATTATTAAAGCCTCAGTGTGAGCATTTATACCCTGGAAACTGACAAATGCTTCAAATCAAGGTTTCACTTCTTTTTTGTTTATTGTTTAAACTTAAGAAAGTGATAGAAAAATATTAATAATTCAGATGAAATTTGTTCTATATGCATTTTTTTTTCAGAGAGCCAGTTGTTAAACATTTCTGCATAGTAGACATTTAACATTTGTTAAATGAATTAATATTATACTGCATTGTATAATAACTGAGGTTGAGAGAGAAAGTGACAGGACTGTGTTCCCTTATTTAAAGTGGGAATCGTTTGGAAGAGTAATGAGACTTATGCTGCTTGGTGCTAAAAAGTCAAACTAGGAACTCCTATAATTAAGAAACTGCAGAGAGACAGATTAGTTTTGAACCAAGGGAGAACTTTCTAACTAGTAGAGAGAATTCCAAATTGGAGTGGGCTGCTTTGGGTAAGCTCTCCATCACTGAAGGTCTTCAAGTGGAGGGTGGGTGACTGCTTGTAGCATCTGTTATCTGGGAATTCATTTTCAGGTATGAGTTGAATTAGGTGATCCCTCAGGTTTCTCCCAACCCTGAGATTCCATAATAGCCTGTCCACCATGATTAGGTGTGAGAGAAGGACATTTATGGAGAAACAAAATGGGAATTGTAAAGGTAAATAAGTCCTTTAGCAAGACGTCCAGGCTGGATGGTGGAGATTGGAATGGGAGAATGTCACTAAATAGACATAGTCAGACTATGGGCATGGTTGGTCTCCCTCAGAGTGGTTCATTTGGCTTCCTTCATGTCTCAGTTAAAATTCTACCTTCTGTAAGAAGCCTTCCCCAGTTCTCTTTAATGTTAGTGCCTTTTTTCTGAGATTGTGTACAATTTATTCTGCATATTTTGGGTTTGAATGTACTTTTTTGCATGACATCTTCTCCAATTAGGTTGTCAGTCTTGAGTAGGAATTGTTTTTGCATTTCTTTGATTCCACAGAGTTTAGCACAATGCCTAACATTGAATGAGCAATAAATGCTTGCTGATTTGACCTGACTTGAGAAGGTCATGCCCACAAGAAGGATACAGAGGCTTTGAAAATCTGGGTGGGAAAGGAGAGGCTGAGAGACAGTGGTTGCACTGCCCAGCAAAGCATTGTGTAGAAGACTGTGGAACAAAATTCAAGGATGTCAGTAGCCATCCTGCCTAGGAAGGAACCCCTATCTTGGATACTAGTTATGGCTATGATGAATGCTTACTGAGTGCTCATTTGGTGTGAGATGAATATGGTGCTATTACAGTCTTTACAAAGTGTACAAACTAATACTCATTTTTTTGTACATGGCCAATGAAGGAATCTGTTTTGTTTGACATGTTAATGACTGGGGTTTGGGTTTTCCTTCTTTCCCAATAGGGTCAGGGGAAAGTGGGAGGAGGGATTTTAATTAATTGGAAAAAATACACATTTAATTTTAAAGGAAGTTTACCACCTAGCAACTGCAGTGTTCTGTCAGATTATGTGAATTTCTCCCCTTCTCCATGCCAGTGAGAGTATAGGGAAATTCCAGTACGGTTTGTGCTGAAGAGGAGAGGCAGTACCTTCAAGTTCAGGCACTTAACCTTGTTTGCCTCAATTTTTTCTCTGTGAAATGAACTGGGGAGGGAAATGGCAAACCCCTCCAATATCTTTGGCAAGAAAACCCCAAATAAGATCACCAAGAATCAAACACTACTGAAATGACTGAAAAACCTGTACAAAACATTGTGCTTGTAACAACATATGACAGAGGTTACCAGCCCCGTCATGCCCTCTCTAGTCTTCCTAAGTGATGTTCTGGGATAATGCATTTGAGTCTAGACTAGTAGACAGTCATGATGGGAGCTGAAAGTGATTTATAGATGCCAATCCAGACATTAGGATTCCCTAAAGGGAATTCAAGCAACAAATCTGACCACAGGAGACTCTCACTGGTTGGGTTATGTGTAATAAAGAGGCTAAAAAGCTCTGTGACCAGTGCCAATATTCCTCAAGAGGCGAAAGAAGACTGCATTGAAGCTATAATTCAGTCAAGAACCCAGAAGATCACAGTGGCAACTCAATGGGAAACCACTTGCCAGAAGAGCAAGAGTAGTCTCGTTGATGACATTAGCAAATCACAGATTGCAGGGACCAGGCTGACTAGCAAATGACATCAGCAGCTCAGTGGAGAAGCGCACGTTACAGCTTCAGAACCAGCGAGGTGTCCCAGCTAGGACCCACGGCCCAGGAAGATGATTTATCCAGGCTAAGGGTGCTCCCTCTTGCACCAGTGATGTAGGAGAATGTGCCTCTGTAGACACTGAAGAGATTTTCCCTGTCATTTACCTTACTTTTACTGTTGCTCAGTCATTTTGGTTGTGTATGACTCCTAACCACCCCATTTGGCGGTTTCCTTGGCAGATACTGGAGCTGCTTATCATTTCTTCCTCCAGCTCATTTTATAGATGAGAAAACTGAGGCAAAGAGGATTAAGTGACTTTCTGAGGGTCACACAACTAGCAAGTGTCTGAAGTCAGATCTGAACTCATGAAGGTGAATCTAAGCTGGGTACACTATGTGCTGTGCCACCTTGCTACCCCATGTGCTTTGCTATTCTGCTTCAATAAATGCCTTTGCTTTTAAAAAATGTCTTTTCACTTTATTGGGTCAAAAAAAGCACTAGACAAAGGTTTGTAAATCATTGTTCTGTATAGATACTTTAGCCACATGAGTCTTTAATCTGGGTACAAATTTCAGGGACTTACTGTCAAGGAGGGTCCAGGCTACACATAATTCGTTTTACATTTAATTTGTTGACCAGAAACCTTATATGCTAAACACCATATTCTGCTTTTCAAGGCACTTTCCTCCACCCTGTATGTTAGGAGGTAGGACAAGTATTATCCCCTAGGCTATAAGACCCAGAGAGACTAGGGGACTTAAACAGTGTCACAAAGCTAGCATCAAAACTGGACCTTGCACGTGGATCTTCTAATTGTAAGTCAGATTCCTTCAACACTGCCTCTGTATCTGCCCCTCTTTTATTCCCTGGCAAGTTGCAGAGATGGCATATCTGATAGAGACTTTCTTTCAGCCAAGCTAGGGTGTGGCTGAGTTTTGGAGAAAAGGCTGGTGTGTGGATGGAGGAAGTTGATACTATGTAAGGCATCAGGACCCAGTGGAAAGAAATTGGACTAGGACCTAGGGGATTTGGGGCCTAGTCTGGCCAGCTGCTGTCACTAACTTGTTGTGTAGACTTAGGTAAGCCATTTGATGTTGCTAAGCCATACTTCCTTCCTCTATAAAATGAGGGGGTTGGACCAGATGATTCAAAGTCTTTTTTTATCACTAAGATTCTATGGTTCTGGGATTTGGCAGCTACAGCCTCTTACTGAACTGCTCATTTACAATCGTACTTCTGTTTGCTCTTGGCATCTGTGCACACCTATTCCCTGTGCCAGGTCAAATTAACTTCTGCTGAAACTTTACCTATGGTTTGGCTGTGGATCAGGGAGGTCACCCCGCCCGGCCAGTGACTGGAGACAGAAGAGCTTCAGGATTTACAAAGTTTCTGAGCAAGTATTACTGACAGACCAGGCAACCTACAATGTGAGCTGAGGGACCCTGGGAAGGTGTTCTGACTCCAAAGGGTCCTGCACTGCCAGGAGTGGGGCCAAGAATGCCACCATTCAAAATGTATTACTTTAGGTTAGGGCATTGCTGCCTATCGTCTGTTCCTGAATAAGGGTAAAATGATCCACTTAAGAGGCATAGCAAGGAACAGAGCAGAATATTGTACACAGTAAAGGCAATATTATACAATGATCTGCTGCGAATGATTTAGTTATTCTTAGCGACACAATGATCCAAGAAAATTCTGAGGGATTTATAATGAAAAATGCTACCCACCTCCAGAGAAAGAGCTGATCAGACTCTAAATGCAGATCAAAACAGACGTTCTTCAAACTCTCTTCATTATCCTTAGGTTTCTTTTGTCTGTGTTTCTGCAACATAACTAATATGAAAATGTTTTGCATGGCTCAACATATGTAATCTATATCAAATTGCTTGCCTTCTCAAGGAGTAGGGGGAAGGGAGGGGAGGAGACAGAGAATTTGGAATTCAAAATTTTTTTAAAGAATGTTAAAATTTTTGTTTACATGTAATTGAGAAAAATAAAATAATTAAATTTTAAAAAGAGGTATGACAAAGCATAGCTGGCACAGACTAATGTAAGATGAATTGCATTCATACCCACAGCCTGATGGTCACTATTGGTTTAGGAGGGAACATGGCAGTGTAAAGCTGTTAGTATCTAAAGGAAAGTAATGTCAGCAGCTCCCAGAGATACATTAAGTTTTGCCAGAAAACGTTGAATCAGGTATTGGGTAGAGATAGCTAGGTGGAACATTGGATAGAGCACTTGACCTAGAATCAAAAAGACCTGAGTTCAAATCCAGCCTCAGACACTTAGTAACTGTATGACCCTGGACAAGTCATTTAGCCTTTGTCTGCCTCAGTCTCCTCGACTGTAAAATGAGGATAATAATAGCACCTACTTCCCAGGATTATGGTGACAATCAAATGAAATAATAATTGTAAAGAATTTAGCAGCAACACGATAAAATACTTGGGAGTTTACCTGCCAAAACAAACCCAGGGATTATATGAACACAATTACAAGACACTTTTTGCACAAATAAAGTCAGATTTAAGTAAGTGGAAAAACATCAGTTGCTGACAGGTAGACCAAGCCAATATAATAAAAATGACAATTCTACCTAAATTAATTTACTTATTTAGTACCATACCAATTAAACTATCAGATATTTACTTTTTAGAGCTGGATAAAATAATATCAAAATTCATTTGGAAGAACAAAAGGTCCATAATATCAAAGGGACTAAAGAAAAAAAATGCTTGGGAAGGTGGTCTAGCGCTACCGGACCTCAAATTGTACTATAAAGCAACAATTATCAAAACCACTTGGTATTGGCTAAGAAACAGAGGGGTAGACAAGTGGAATAGACTTCGCACTCAAGACTCAGTAGGCAAGGAATATAGCAACCTCCTGTTTGAAAAACCCAAGGACCCCAGCTTCTGGGATAAGAACTCACTGTTCGACAAAAATTGCTGGTAAAACTGGATAATAGCGTGGCGGAAACTAGGCACAGACCCATACCTGACACCGTACACAAGAATAAAGTCCAAATGGGTACATGATTTAGGTATAAAGATTGATACCATGAACAAACTGGAGGAGCAAGGCATAGTGTACTTATCAGATTTATGGAGAAGGGAAGAATTTTTTACTAAAGAAGAGATAGAAAGCATTATGAAATGCAAGATGGATAATTTTGATTACATTAAACTGACAAGTTTTTGCACAACCAAACCCAAAGCAACCAAAATTTGGAGGGATGTAGTAAACTGGGAAAGAATTTTTACAGCTAAGCCTGGGGATAAAGGCCTCATTTCTAGAATATATAGAGAACTGACTCAAATGTATAACTATACAAGTCATTCTCCAATTGATAAATGGTCAAAAGATATGAACAGGCAATTTTCAGAGGAAGAAATTAAAGATATCTATAATCATATGAAAAAATTCTCTAAATCACTTTTGATTAGAGAGATGCAAATCAAAACAACTCTGAGGTACCACATCACACCTATAAGATTGGCAAACATGACAGAACAAGAAAAATGATAAATGCTGGAGAGAATGTGGGAGAGTTGGAACACTAATTCATGGTTGGTGGAGCTGTGAGCTCATCCAACCATTCTGGAGAGCTGTTTGGAACTATGCCCAAAGGGTTACAAAAATGTCCATACCCTTTAACCCAGCAATATCACTACTAGGACTCTATCCCCAAGAGATCATAAAAATGGGAAAGAGTCCCACATGTACAAAAATATTTATAGCAGCACTCTTTGTAGTTGCCAAAACCTGGAAGTCAAGGGGATGCCCATCAATTGGGGAATGGCTGAATAAATTATGGTATATGAATGTAATGGAGTACTATTGCGCCATAAGAAATGATGAACAAGAAGACTTCAGGGAGGCCTGGAAGGACTTATACGATCTGACTCTTAGCGAAAGGAGCAGAACCAGGAGAACTTTGTGTACAGCAACGACCATAGTGTGCGAGAGTTTTTTCTGGTAGACTTGGAGCTTCGTAATAACGCAAGAACTTATAAAAAAAAAAATCCCAATGGTTTTCTAAAGCAAAATGCCTTCCACACTCAGAGAAGGAACTATGGAACTCATTTGCAGAATGTAGCAGATCATGTCTGTGTGTGGGTGCGTTTGTGTATTATGTTTTGATTTGGTATATGATTTCTTCCATTTATTTTGGTTCGTCTACATAGCATGACTATAGTGAAAATGTATTCGGTGGGAAAGTATGTGTAGAATCTATACAGAATTGTATGCCGTCTTGGGGAGGGAGAGGGGCACTAGGGGGTAGGTATGGGGGAGTTAAAATCTTTATTTTATGGTAGTGATTGTAGAATATTAAAAATAAATAAATAATTTTTTTAAAAAATAATTTAGCAGTGCCTAGTATATAAAAGGTACTTAAGAAATGCTTATTTTCTTTTTTCTTCTTTCCTTTCCCCATACTCTACATATCTTGGCACCTGATCCAATACTGACCTCTTTGTCTGAACAGATTTTACCATTCTTCTCAGTCTCTTGCATTTTAGTATTTAGAATAATGGTAATTCACATGTTTATAGCACCTTAGAGATAAGAACAGGAACTGTGATTTCATTCGGTATAGAAAACTCCCCCCACCAATTCAACTTACAGTCTTAAAACATAGCCTACTGGGCTGAGAGGTTAAATGACTTGCCCAGGGTCACACAGATAAGTGTCTGTGGCTAGATTTAAACTCAAGTCCTCCTGACTCCAGGGCCTGTGCTCTATCCACTGTGCCATCTAGTTGCCTGGCAACTTGCAGTCTTAAAGAGTTGCCTAGAACATTGAGAGGTTAAGTGACTTGCCCAGAGTCACAAAGCCAAATTGTGACAGAGATGGTACATAAGTCCAGAGTTTCCTGTCTCCAAGGATGACTCTCTATCCACTGTGGCATATTGCCTCACGTAGCACCTTCTGGCTTACAAAGTGATAATCTCCACATCCCTATAAAGGGGGTGGTGCAGGACTTATTATTTCCATTTTCCCCAAAAGAAGAAAATGAAACCCAGAATGGTTAGGTTGTCTCCGGTCATTTAGCTGAAAAGTGTTAGAATTAGAATTCAAACCCAGGTCTCCAGATTCCAAGCCCATCAGTATTCCCATTTTCCTAAGCTATCCCTCTTGGAAGATATTTCAGTCCCACCCAGTCTAGTTTGTGTAAGTTTTTCTCAAAGGTATATGGGAGCCAACTCAAACTACCCAAAGAGTTGGTTGTTAAACATTCAGTGTGAGGATTTACATCTCAGAAATAACATGCTGCAGATCAGGGTTTGGTTTGTTGTTTTGTTGATTATCTAGATTTGAGAAAAGGTTAATATAAAAATTAAATTTAAAAGTGTATCTGGCCCTTGTTAAATATGGACCAGTTCAACCTTGGTTTTTCTTCCTTCTCTGGACCTTTCCTTCAGGACTCACAGGTCAGGATTGCCTTCTCTTCACATCATCCATTGCTAGCCTAATCGCCAGCATGGGTGGGACCAGCTTCCACTGGGATACGACTTGTCCTTGCTCTCCTCAGCCCTCTGGAGTTTCACGATAGTTGGTTTTCATTCCTAGGATATGATCTTGGTTTACAGACATCTTCATTCTTCATCTCATTCTTAACTATGTCCCTGGCTGCCTTTCTTGACTGTTCAGCCCACCTTTGATATTGACGGCATCTATTCCTTGTACAACTCTTCCTAGGCACTGGCATTCTCGACATTCAGTAGTGGCTAAGTCTATGGCTCCGGACTTCCTGGCACTCTCCTTCATTCCAGAATGACCTGACAATCCCTGAGGAAAACAGGAGGAGTACAGACCCATCCTTAGGCCTTGGCCTTGGCCTTGGCCTAGGCCTTACCACCTAATGAAAGGAAGTTTTATGAGTAGTGAATACTCAAGTAGTGACATGCCATATTAATTCAGTTTTGAGCACCTTTGTATGAATTATTTTATTATTTTTCAAAGGCATAGCTGTAGTTTTGACAGGCCTAGCTGAATTCAATGAACATTGATTAAGTGTTCATTATGTACAAGGTATCATGTTGGCTCTGGGCCACATTACTCTCTCATTCCATAAACTCCAGTGACTTCATACTATTTCCAGTATCAAATAGAAAGTTCTCTATTTGGTATTTAAAGGTCCCTTCCTACTTTTCTGACTTTCTTATACTTTATTCTGCCCTAGTGAACTCTGTAGTCCAGCTGTACTGGAGTACTTGCCATTCCTTGTACCCAACACACCCTCCTCTGTTTCTGTACCTTTCACTGGTTGTCCTCCAAGTCTAGAATATTCTCCCTCCTCACCTCTGCCTCTGGCTTCATTCAAGACTCATCTACAGAAGTTTCTCAGAGCTTCCAAGCATCTAGTGTCTTCCACTTTCAGATTACCCTCCATCTACTGTCTCTGTATCTTGCACGTACCTAATAACTGACATATGTCCTCCATTAGAATGTGAGATTCTTGACAGCTGGGATTATCTTTGCACCTCATTGTATCTACAACACTTAGTGCCCTGCGCAGCATACAGGAAGCACTTAAATGTTTTTTAACTAACAATAATGACAACAAAACGGAGTTTAGAAGACATAATATATATATATATACAGAGAAGTAAATGCAAACAGTTTCATGAAGGAAATTGCACCAGGGCCTGGAGGAAATGAAAGAAGGCCTTGTGAAGTGAAATGGGAAAGATCAATAAGCAATGCCTTGAGTGCTTTGCTTTATAATCATTTATCAAATACAATTATCTTGATAGAATACGAAATAACTGTGGTTAATGGTAAGAATATAGACCCGGAAAAACCTGTGTAACCAAACCTGATGTAGTCCCAGGGAAATTCCTGCGTTAGTTGACCTAAGGAGCGTAACTATAATCGTTGTAAATTTTCTGACTATATTAATCATCTTTATAGTAAAATGTAATGAGCTGCCTTAAGCTTATGATATAAAAAGGCTCTGATTGAGCCGAGAGACTGCTTGAGTAAAGGGACATTGACCATATACACCATAACTAGCCTGCTTGTACCATACATGAATCAAGAGACCGATAAATAATTGTGAATTTCATATCTCAAGGTCTCAGACCATACTGGGTAGGCTGTAGACCCCAACTTTGTTTCTCTTAATAAAAGTCAGTTTCATTGCTCAGAAAAGCTTCCCAGTTTCTTTTTTACTAGAATATCCTTGGAAGGAAGCTAGGAATGCTACATATGCTAGAGGTGAGATGAGAATGCATCCCAGACCTATGGGAACACTCATGCAAAGTTATGAGGTAGAAAGCAGGAGGTAGGATATGACAGGCAGTGCTGGAGTCAGAGCTGATTGTTAAATTTTGAGTGTGAACATTTATACTTTGGAAATCAGCAAATGCTAATCATCAGAGCTTGATATATTGTTTTGTTCATTGTCTAGACTTATGTGTGTTCATATTTCGTTGCCGAAGAAGATCATGCCATCAGAGAAATAATGACATGATTTGCACTTGACTTTGTTTTGAGTGAGGGAGGGCTGTGCAGGTCACCAGCCTCATTTCTCCTCCAGAGCCATCTGAATCCAGTGACCAGAAATTCATCAGGATGACTGGAGATGACCGAGGATGAGGCAATTGGGGTTAAGTGACTTGCCCAAGGTCACACAGTTAGTCTGAGATGAGATTTGAACTCAGGTCCTCCTGACTCCTGCACTGGTACTCTATCCACTGCACCACCTAGCTGCTCCCATTGTCTAGACTTAAGAAAGGGATGAAGAAAATGTTAATGGTATAGATTAACCTTAAAAGTGTGTCAAGAAGGGTTTTTTCCCCTTCAGAAAGTCAGGTGTCAAACACTTACCAGCACTCCACTGCCTACAGGGAAAAGCTAGCAAGCCAATTTGACTAGCATAGGAAATGTGTTCAAATGTCATTGTAGTCTTGCAACTACGTCTCTAAGAGAGAAGAGCAATCTTGGGGGTGGGGTTTAAAGAAGGGTGTAGAGACATTAACTGTTAGCACCTGAGCTTCTGAAAGCCACTGATGGGGAATTGTTCTACCATCCTAAACCAACATTAGAAAGGAAAGAAGTACTTGCCAAATTTACTGTTCCTCAGATTTCTATAGATCATTTGAAACTAACCCAGACAGCCTATTCTTTTCAATGTTGTGTTCTTTAAAATAGAAACAAACAAAAAAAAGCCTACCTCTCTTTTTATTTTTTTGAAGGAAAAAATATTCACCTACACAGAAGATGGAATGGCAAACATCATCACCCACCAAAATTGGATTTATAATGGAAACAGAAACTTATTATAGTAGTGAGCCCTGCCATTATGATTTATTCTAAAATAAAATAACTCCATGCAAGAATAGTCAGCTGACATCTCATAAAAGAGTGAATCTCTCTACCTCGACATATTTCAGACATGAAAACTCCATTTCAAGGTAGGGCAAGCTTAAGCTTGTTGTTCCAAATGAACACCAACCGCCCTTGCTGACCAGTCACTGCCTATAGTTTCAATCATTCCATCAGCAAAGTGATACAATATCCTTCCCCTAGCATGGCTACATGGCTTTTTAGGAAATTCAATAGAAATATATTCAACCACTGGAATAAAATCCTCTAGGAGTTGCAGGAAGGAGTCCAAAATGTCATCATATTTCTCTTTGGTTTTCTGATCACAGAGGGCAAGAAACAGATGGCCAAAACCTCACCACTCATGAGATTTAGTGCCTCTCCCCATCAACCTGGTATTTTGAACCTCTTTTGCCTGTTCTTATCACCTCCCCTCCACAATTATACACTGATTCAAGACAATATCACATTAAACAATCTGGAAGAAAGGGAAGCTAGGTAATATAAAGGAGCAGAGAACAGAGCAATTCAGCAAACTGATCTGTCCACCTCTGGTCTCTTCCCTTCCAATCCATTGTACACACCTTGTTTGAGTAAATGTCCAAAAATAGCTACAATCATGACAATCGAAGGGTGACATATGTAAAATGCTGTGCACCCCTTGAATGGCCTCATAAGAGGCAGATGGCTTAAGTTGCCATTATTGAGTAAAGTGCTAGAAAAATGTTAGCTCATCATTAGGAGTGCCGTCATTTATTACTTTACATCATCATGATAGCAGTAACTCACATTTCTATAAGGCTTTATGATTTATATACTTTTTGCTTTTGATTCTTGCAACAGCCCCAGGAGATCAGTAGTTCAAATCTTATTATTTCCATTTTCTAAATGAGTAAACAGAGACTTGGAGAAGCTACATAAATTTACCTGAAGTCACATAACTAGGGGAGAGAACTGAGATTCAAGCCCAGAGCTCTTTCAATTCACTTGTATTACTTCCCTTTCTTGGGCTTTACATCTTGAGTTCAACCAATCAATAAGTATGTATTAAGCAGCTTCTATGAGCCAGGCCCTCTAGCGGGGAGTCACTGTGGTCAATGCAAAGAGGCATAAGTCTCAGCAACCAATCCATAAAAAAAAAAAAAATCATCATTTTTTAAGCCCCTATTATATTCCTAGAGTGCTAAACTCTAGGAATACAAAGAGGCAAAAGACAGTCCCTGACCTTGAGGAACTTAGGATCTAACATGCAAGCAAATATATACAAAGCAAACTATTTACAGGACAAAGAAATAATTAATGGAACCAAGGCACTGAAGTTGAGGGATTGGGAATGGCTTCCTGTAGAAGATGGGATTTTAGCTGTCACATAAAGGAAGGCAGGGAGGTCAACAGAGCCATAAATAGGAATTTTTTATGTGCAGCAAAGTACTACAAACATGCTACCAGCATGAAGCCCACATTTGATTGAGAGGTGACAAATGGGACACCATTCATTGGTTGGAGGTGGAGACTCCAGGAATGAGGCTATTTCTGGGAAGGTAAATTTTGAAAACTAATGGAAAATTAGATTGACCAGGTAAGGAGGGGTGGCAGATTATGAAGGCACTTGAAAGCCTGGATAAAAAGGTGAGATTTGATATAGAAGGCCATAGGGAGGTACTGTAGCAAAGAGAGAAATTATGAGTAAGAGACTTATCTGAAAGTTTCAGTCAGTAAACATTCATTCAGTGCCAATTATGTGCCAAGCATTGTGCCAAGAATTGGGGATGTAGACAGTCCCTGCCGTCAAGAAGATCACAGTCTAATAAAAGGGAAGACAACATGAAAATAATCCTAAACATATAAGCTATAAATGCTATGAATTATAGAGCACTAGTATGTGCAGGATGGATTGAAAGGAGAGGCTCCTGGTAGAGACAGCCATTAGGAAGCTGTGGAAGTCATCTGGATGGGAAGTAAAGGGAGCCATTACATGCTGATGTTTACCTGTTAAATATAGTTTTATGTCTTGTTCTCAATGTGTTAAGTTGTATAACTATAGCTCTCCTTCCTTACTCTACTTATTGCATATACTTGATTCTGAACCCTAGCAGCCTCTGTTAATAATTATAGCAGTTATACAATGCCCTTGGTAGAGTTCTAAGTGTTTCCCTTGAGATGATGATGAAATCAGATGAGTGAGCAGCATCCCTTGCAAATGCTAGTCATTTACCCAAATTGAGCTTATGTCATAAACAGGGGCTATAATTTGTGACCAGGAGACTGTCTCATTAAAAGATAAAAGTAATTGCTCCCTCCCTATGGAACCTGTGCTCCATATTACCTACTACTTCTCTGCAGTAGCTTCTGCTTTTGTTTTACAGGGGATCCAGGTGCCTTAGGAGGTGCTATCTAAGTAGGGCAAAGGGAAGTAAGCATCTGACAATTAGATGATTGAGTAGAATAACGTGGATACTCAAACCTGTTAGAGTTTTTGTGCTCTAAAATCCACTAAACATGGACTCATAGAATTTGAGACCTGGAAGCGACCTTAGAGATGATGGTGATGATAATGATAGCTAAGGTTTCTAGATCTGTTTAAGGTTTGCAAAGTGCTTTACATGTAGTATCTCACATGATTCACACTGAGGCCAAGAGAGGGTAAATGACTTGCTTAGGGTCACACAGAGACTAAGTGCTCTCATAACTCCAACTTCAACACTCTATCTTGATACCTGCAGCCTCCAGTGATGATAAATGCTTGATGATTGTAATGAAAATCACAACTTATTGATTACATCTTACAATTATGAGCCATTTTACATATATTAATTCTTCATATATAACACCATTAAAAGGAGAGTAAAGAAAGTGATATTACCCCCACTACCACCATTTTTATTTTTTACACCTACCTCCACTAGTATTCAGTGCTGATGCTTCATTAGGAAAGGAGAAGACCTTGGGATCTCAAAAGCTATTCGGTTTTGGTATGGCTTTGTGAACAGGCCCTAAAAATAAATTGTATAGCTGCCATTTGGGTTCCAGCCCAGCCAAGTCCAGAGAGGCTAATCACTAGGTCAGCTTCAGAGTGATGAATTTTTCAGCCATAACAACTCTCAAAGACCAATTACTTAAGTCACTGAGAGATTGAGATTTGTGTTGATGGAGGAGGCACAGCATCTGGTGAAATCTTGGCTCTTCAAAGGATACTTTAGAGATAAAGGAACTAAGAGAAGTTAGCGACTTCCTGATAGTTATGGGGAGAAAATGAACCCAGGTCTTCTGACTCAAAGCTCATAACTCTACTGGCCAGTGTCTTCGTTTAACCTCCTCTCTTTCTAGATGAGGACACTGTTTTCTGTCTACCCAATCAGGTATAATACTGATAGATTTTCATTTTGTGTTATATGGCTGTCCCCTAAAGAACATCTAAACTCTGCCAATCTTTGCCCTTTATCACTAACACAAGTTACAAGAGAAATGGAATAGGTGTCATTTGGATTTGACCATGTCAGAATTTTAATTAAAGAAGTAAACATTAGTCTATTCCCTTCTTAAGCACTGGATATTCTCTGAAGAATAGGGAATCATAGGGCTTTGCTCTTTTATCTTTCATGGGTCTCTTATCTAAGAATCTTGGTACTTTCCAAATAGTCATTAAGAAAGCTGGCAATAATTTTAGCATGAGTGATGTGACATTTAGCATGAGTGACACTTTGAATCAAAGAGGTCAGATGCATTGGTCAAAGTCACCCAGTGAACCAGTTCTGATGAAAACCTATTTTGTACCTATGCTCAAGTTGCTTTTTTGCACCCTGCAGACTCACTGATACCTGCCCTCTAGCTTTCCAGTTCAAACTTTTTCAGCTCTCTTTGGACATTTCTCCTTCAACTCTCTAGCAAGGATGCCCTTTCCTCAAAGTGTTTTGAATCTACTGGCCTGATCTCAGAGCTAAGTGTCTCTAAATCTCCTGTACATTAAACTCATAGCCATCACCCAAATATCTCTAGTTTCAGCATCTACCCTGTCTTGAAAGGATAGAAGCAGCTAGATACGGTAGATAGAGAGCTGGACTGACTTGGATTTGAATCTCACTTCAGACTAGCTGTGTGACTCAGAGAAAGTCACCCTTACCTCTCTAAGCCCAAGTTTCTTCTCTAAAATAGGAGTAGTAATAGCACTTACATCATTGGGGTACTGTGAATGTCAGGCAAGATAATATACATAAAGTGCTGTGGAAAGCCTTAAAGTGACCCATAAAAGTGAGGTATAATTACTTTCTCAATACCTCTGACACATTCAAGGCCAACATGAGCTTTAGAAGGCTTCATTTACAAGGGAGGAGTAAAATTACTACATGCACAGCTATACAGGATACAAGCATACTCAGCACGTTTCCAAAAATACCTGCTCTGTGTGTCTGGCTGGACAGCTCTAATCTTTCTAACTTTAAGCAGGATTCATTGGAATCAAGGCTGGAAAGGATCTGAGAAATCATCTGGTCCAACTTTTCCCTTTTATAGGCCCAGACAGGTTGCTAGTTGCCCAGTCTTACATGGGTAATAGTAAATAGCAGATCTGGGATTTGATCCCAAGCCCTGATGACTCCAAAGCTGGCTGTGCTTTCTGTTATCCAACACTGCCTCTCCTAAGGAGCCTCAACTTGGATTTGGGTCTGGCTGGCTAATGTCATGGAATACTTTCAATGGGAACCAGAGTGTGTCAAAACCTGTTCTCCCTCTTGCACAGTCAACTTAGAATGGCATCAGTCCATCCTCAGACAGAAATGACCCTGGCTATGTCCACCTTCTGGCTCACTAGAAGGCTATTGGCAGATTTTGAATCAACATTACACCCCCCAGGCAATCAGGAGGCCACTCTTGCTCTAGCCTGGTTCTCAACTTTCTCATCCCCATAGGTAATCCCTACTTCAGTCATATATCATCAACCTCTTGCTCATGTAGGGGACATCACAGAAACAGGTATGTATCATTCCTCTACTTTAAACAATGGAACCCCTTTTATAATGTCCCCAAAGTATAAAAGGATTCTCCATTTCTAGCTGCTAAATTGGAACTAGAACCTGGGTAATCCAGAAACTTCTCCCATGTCAAAAGTTTAAGAATGCTGAAGTCTTGGATTCTAGTCTTGGTTTGACCACTATCTTGCTATGTTGATTCCCCTTTTTTTATGTTCATTCACCTGTACCTGAGTCAGGAGGACTTATCTTCCTGAGGTCAAATTTGACTTCGGACACTTACTAGCTGCGTAACCCTGGATAAGTCACTTAACCCTGTTTGCCTCAGTTTCCTCATATGTAAAATGACCTGGAGAAGGAAACAGCAAACCACTCCAGTATCTTTGCCAAGAAAACCCCAAATGGGATCAATACCCCACTACTCCTTTGGGAAAGTCAGTACTCCTTTCTGTCTCTGTCAAATGAGAGGGTTGGTAAGGTCCTTTCTGGTTCTAACATGTCTCCTGTCCCTGATCTACCTTAGTCTGCTAAGTGTTGAGTTTCCTTTCACCTGTTCATACTTGCATACATCTCCTAGACTAGCATGGCAAACTTTGCCTCCAGTTAT
Source organism: Bettongia penicillata ogilbyi (assembly GCA_023548195.1). NCBI lineage: Eukaryota > Metazoa > Chordata > Mammalia > Diprotodontia > Potoroidae > Bettongia > Bettongia penicillata. The sequence continues at coordinate 2,690,228 of JAJHZJ010000383.1, read as the reverse complement.
ACAGAAATGCCATGAATAAGGGAGGGAAGATATCTCAGTCATCAAGCCTCCTTGAGTTCATTCTCTTTTTGTTTATCATCATATTACTCTTTTTACTCCTACAGGCCCTCTAGATCCTGACTTTTCATCTTGAATTTGGAATTGTTGACTTGACCCAATTATTTTATCCTTCAGGTTTCTGGTATCCTGCTGTTTGCTAGTCTATTTCACTATTGCTCCTTGGAACACTTTTTAATGAATCTGTAATTTTTATGAATTTATGACAAGTTGGGGAGGTGATCATTTTTTCTAGGTAATAGTAACACTTGCCTGTATTTTATCCTGGAGAGTGAAAATTAAGATATTCCTTTTATCCACTTCCCTTTTGCTGAGCGGATACAGATCATACCATAATCAAGTGGAATGGTTGCTCTTGATTGGCTGAGGGCATGACATAAATATTTAAATCTGTCAGTAGGATCATTTGAGGCAGAAGGAAATTGGTTGGAACTAGCTTAGCACAGAATTGAGGAGACTAGATAGAATAGAAGAAAAAATCCACTATTTGAGCATCTTTCTGAGGAAAGGGGAACTGTATACCACATGGCACAGGAATTTTGTCATGGTGATTCAGTCATTTTCAGTCATGTCTGATGTTTCATAACCTCATTTGGAGGTTTCTTGGCAAAGATATTGGGGTGATTTGCCATTTATTTCTCCAGCTCATTTCACAGATGAGGAAACTGAGGTAAACAAGGTTGAGTGACTTGCCCAGTGTCACTCAGATAATAAGTATCTGAGGCCAGATTTGAACTCAGAAAGATGAGTCTTCTTGACTCAGGGGCAGGCGAATGAACCTCAAATAAAAAGGAAATGCCATACAGGTAAATCTGGCCAAATAGTGTTAGACAAAATGCTGTAACAGGACAATTAATACAACAGTAATATTATTATTAATGGACAGTCAGTAGAATTACACAATACCAAAGTTTTGTGACTTTTTCATGTAGTTTGGCTATAATTATGGAAGGGGGTTGATCTGGAGGATCCTTGTTTAAACTGATGTTTAAACCAATCAACCTGATGAAGTTACTGAGTGCAGGCCATTCTTAACCCCTGATCCAAATGATGGTATCCCTCAAACTACTGAGATTATGTGGTGCAAGCCATTGTTTGAAGCCACTTGACGAGTTCAGCTTCCTCTGCTCATAGATAATAAAAGCAAGCTGATCTTACTCTCTGTGGCTTTAAGCTCTTAAAGATTTTCTCTGCCTTTTCCCAATGTACAGCAAGGTGGAGGCAAAGGGGAAAAGATTTCATCACCCTTTCTGCTCCCATCACCATGAGGTGACCAGGTATTGGTGACTTACAGAAGCTCACAGGAGTAGGAAACATACTTCCAGGAGCCTGAGGGAAGGTCAGGGTCGTTTCCTGATCTTCTATCACTGGCATAGAGGAAGGGGATTATGAATTCCTTAAGCAGCATGATTCTGAAATCGAAGCTTCCAGTAGAAAGTGGATTTCCTGGGTAGAACCAGCTTTGAGAACTGCCTGGTGGGTACTGCCAAGTTTGAGTTCCTGAACTTGAGAAATAAGGCATGAGAACTTCTAGAGAGTGATTTCCTGGTGCATCCTACTTATTGGAAAATGAAGAAAATTGTCCACACTGTTCCTACATAATATCCTACTTCAAGAGTTGAGCCAGTGAGTTACTCAGACATTGCAGGTCATATAATCATCAGCCTAAGAAAAAACAGGATGGTGAGGTACATGCAGTGTTTAAAAATTTGAGTTGGGTTTGGGGGGTTTAAACCACATGGTATGAGGCTAGGGAATGTTGGGTAGCACTCTGCAGGAAGATGACGCTCACCTATAGGATAGAAAGTTGCCCTGAGTGTAACCTCAAGTTCAGTCCTCTTCTAGTAGGGGTGGGGGATGGGCTCTTTGAGTAATTGATTTTTCTGTATTTGCTCAGCCTCTTGTGAGTTCTTAGAGTTTTACGCATTTTTTTGTGGCCTAAAATAAAAGCTATTTCAATACTATAACTATATCGTATATTGAGTGCTTCTATGGACTGAGTATCTTGCCACTCATGTCACCCTTTTGCCCTATCTGCAATTCACCAGACCAAAGTGCCCCTCCCTGGTCACTATTCCCTTTTGTGTGAAGTTTCTCCCATAAGAATGTAAGCTCCCTGAGGGAAGAAAGTGTCTGCTTTTTATATTTGTAACCCCAGAACTTAGTATAGTGCTGGTGCTGAATTCTGAGTCAGCAAGACCTGAGTTCAAATTTAGACTCAGCCACCTTACTAGCTGAATGACCCTGGAAAGTCACTTCATCTCCCTCAGTTTCAGTTTCCTCATCTATAAAATGGGGGCAAAAATAGTCCCTATTTCTCTGGGTTGTCGTGAAAATCAAGTGAGATAACTTTTCAAAGTAAAGTGCTTTGCAAACCTTATAGCATTATATAAATGTTGGTAATAATCATTCTTCTAAGCACTTTTAGGAACACCATAGACACAAGTTATAGCTAAAGTTTATATTAGAGATTTTCCTGGATTAATGGTGGGGCCAAGAGAAGGAATACCAATGGATCAAAGAAAATGAGAATGCACCTTTTTGTGTTAAGCATCTAGGATGGGACTTGGTTGGTTTGAACTTAGGAGTCCTTGGTGACAGGGCAGGGAGAAGGGGTGAAGGGAGAAGCATGATCTATAGGATGCATAGCAAGTTAATTCGTATTGTGAAAGTGTTTGGGCTACGCTATGTAGTTACTAGATTGAAAAAATCTAGGAATCATTTAGTTAACTTAGGCTAAATATATTTTACATGCTTTTGATTAGAACCTACTGCTATAATTTCTTAAATGTACTCTTTTCCCCTCTTCTTTATAAATAAACCTTCCAACATCATCTGAAGTGTATGGCCAAGGGTGTAGGTGGAGAATAGGGGAGGGGAAGCTTGGACCGGTCACAGCCTGTGGTTTGGCCAAGCAGAGGGTGTGGGTAGAAGAGAAGAACTCCAGCCAGGGCATGATCTCTAGGGAGCATCAAAGAGTTTTAGAATTCACAGAAAGAATCAGGTACCCAGGGCAGAGGCTACCTTTAGGACCTATGCCCCACTAATGAAGGGGAGGGAATGCCCAGGGCCAGTCACACTCATGATCTTCATGATTACTCTGCTGGGGCACATTCCCTCTGTCCTTGGCACGGAGATAGTCTTTGTCATACACAGCAGCCTCTCTTCATCCTGGTTCTGAGCCCTGTTTCTAGTGGTTTATACCCGGGCTGCCCCACGAGCTTTGGAGGCAAACTCTGCCTGCAACACCCTATGCTACAGAAGGTGGCAGTGTTTGACCATTCAAAGCATGAAAAGCTTTTCTCCACCTTTCAAGCTTTATCCTTCCCAGATGCTGCAAAAGGAGGATGATTCAGCTTGTCCTGCTACAAAAACACACAAGGTAAGTGGCGTTTGAAAGGCAAAAACCACTCAGGTCACTGGCACTTTTCCCTGAGAGATATTTTTAAACTGAGTCAGGAGTGGCCGTTTGGGGTTGGTCAGGCAGTGATCGAGTACCTCCATTTCTTTGTGTGAACACAGTCTCCCTTGGCTTTTGAGTTTCTTGCTCTCAGGGATCTGGTTTTAGTCTCTCTCTAGTGGTCTAGATGACTCTTCAGATGCCTGTTTGTGAAATATTAAACCAAGTCTCTCCATTTCTAAATTCCTGCCAAACCACAATGAATGAGGTTTAAAAATGAGCATATTCTCCTGGAGAAGAGATAATGAAACATCTCTCACCTCACAAGCAGAGAGGTGGAGAACTACTAGGATGGAATGTTGTGATGTTGTGTACACTATTAGACACAGTCACTGTATGGGGTGCTATCTCTTAGTATTTTTTTTTTTTTTGGTACAAGGGACAGTTAAAACTGGAGGGAGATAAGGTTTTCCATCCTCCAATGCCTATGATGTAAAGTAAAGAAATCAATAAAACAAATTAGTTTTAGAACAAAAAATAGGCACCTTTTATAGCCTAATAATTTGTCTCTTGGGAGAGAAGGCTGAGGGATATCATAAATGTCTCCCCTGGGGGATCACAGATTTGAACTGGAAAAGATCTTTAGAAGGTATCAAGTCCAGCAATCACTCCTCTTTAACAGATGAAGAAACTAAAGCACAAAGATGCTCAGTGAGTTACCCACAGTCAAACCACTAGTAGATAGCTGAGGTAGGATATGAACCTAGGACTTCGTGACTTCAAGTCCACCACTCTACCCACATATTCTATCTCATGGAGCAGACTAGCCTAAAAATTCCATTCCAGTCCACAAATATTTAGCCAGCCTCTATTATGTACAGTGGGGCCACTAGGTGGTGTAGTAGATAGTGGTCTGGGCTTGGAGTCAGGTAAACTCATCTTCCTGAGTTCAAATCTAGCCTCAGACATATATAGCTGTATGACCCTGCATAAGTCACTTAACCCTGTTTGCCTTAGTTTCCTCTTCTATAAAATAGACTGCAGAAGGAAATGGCAAACCGCTCCAGTATCTTTGTCAAGAAACTTCAAAAGAGGTTACAAAGGGATGTTCATTAATAAAATAACTGAACAAAAATTATGTACAATGTATCATGTTATATACCTGAAATGTAAACAGAGTTTGCATTCTCAGTAGGGAAGAATTAATTGTGTACACAAACTGGAAAATACAAAATTCTGTGAGCAATTGGAGGAATGAGAGATCACTTCTAGGGGGGGCAGGAAGGTTTCATGAACCAAGTGGCAACTGAGCTGGCTTTGAACAAAGGGAAGAATTTCAGAAGGAGAATAAGCTGCTGGCTAGTGTCCCACTGCATTGTGTTAATTCCATCAAGGCCAAAATGACCTCCACTAGCTCCGCTGCTTGAAGGACCGTTTAGGGGACAAAGTACCATCTCAATACTAATTTCCTTTATCAAACAACCTGTGATCAATAAAATCCTGTCTGTTAAAGCACTTGGAAAATAAGGTAACATGCAAATGTAATTTTCTGAAACCAATATTATCTGAGAGGCAGACTAGAGAAGTAAAAGATCCACTGGGGCATCAGCCTGGAAGACCCAAATTTCAGTCTTGGCTCTGCAACTTACTAGCTGTGTGACCCTGAGGAAGCCAATTGATCTATCTGAAACTCAATTTGCTCAGCTTTAAAAATTTGTTTCATGTCCATAGAAGGCAGAATACTATGAGATTTGTACACCAAACCAATCTTTCTTGAGGGCCTCCTAGAGGGAGAGAGGAGTTCATGGCTTGGGTCCAACCACCATCACTGAAGTAGGATACACACTTAGCAATGAAATGTTTCCAAATTTAAATCTGTAAGATTTGGCATCTTGCAAATCACACACACACACACACACACACACACACACACACACACACACACACACTATCCTTCCTAATGGCCTATTTCTGGTCCACCCAAGAATTACATATCATCATCATCTGTGGATTCTCAGATTTTTTTAGTCTCTAGAGTCATTTACACTCTTAAAAATTACTGAGGAAGGGGAGGAGCCAAGATGGCGGAGTAGAAAGACTCACATATGCTAGCTCCGAATCCACAGCCCAGAAATTTCCTGTAAAAAAAAACTCCCCACAAATTCTGGAGCACTGCAGGGCACACAGAAAAACAGTGGAAGAGATTTCCATTCCAGAGAGCCCTGGAAAGCTGTCCCCAGGAGTTCGTCAGGCCCCAGAAAGCGGAGCCCACCCCAGCGCTGCCCTGGCCTCACGGCCCCAGAGGAGCAGATCCAAGGAGGCTTCACGGACAGAACCTTCAGTGGCCGCGAAGGTCCCTCCACCCACAGGCACTACAGGTCAGTGAGAGAGACTTCTGGGCTGGCCGAGAGGGGAGGAGGGTGTCTCCGTGACTCAGGCCCCCTTGGGAGGCAGCAGCAGAGGCAGCAGTGGCCGAGACTCCCAGAGCAGCAGGCAGGAGCTCCATTACCAAAGGTCTACGCATAAAGGCCCTGAGGGAACTGAGCCTGGGAGATGGCCCTGCCCCCACCGAAGCACCAGAACTTAGGCTCACATTGAACAACAATCAGGCCTGCCACGGAAAGCCCTGAGGCTGGGAAGCAGCATTTGAATCTCAGACCCCAAGCACTAGCTGGGTGGATCTAGGCAGGAGGGGAGAGGAATCTCAGAAGTCAAGTAACTGGCTGGGAAAATGCCCAGAAAAAGGAAGCAAAATAAGGCCATAGAGAGCTACTTTCTTGGGGAAGAGATATTCCTTCTCCCCTTCATTTCTGATGAGGAAGTACAGTGCTTGCCATCAGGGAAAGATGTGAAGGTTGGGGCCTCTGTATCCCAGACATCCGAGGTGGATGTCCAGTGGGCTCAGGCCATGGAAGAGCTCGAAAAGGATTTTGAAAATCAAGTTAGACAGGTGGAGGAAAAACTGGGAAGAGAAATGAGAGAGATTGCAAGAAAAGCATGAAAAATGAGTCAATACCTTGCTAAAGGAGACCCAAAAAAATGCTGAAGAAAATAACACCTTCACAAATAGGCTCACTCAATTGACAAAAGAGGTTCAAAAAGCCAATGAGGAGAAGAATGCTTTCAAAAGCAGAATTAGCCAAATGGAAAAAGAGTTTCAAAAGCTCACTGAAGAAAATGGTTCTCTCAAGATTAGAATGGAACAGATGGAGGCTAATGACTTTCTGAGAAACCAAGAAATCACAAAAAAAAACCAAAAGAATGAAAAAATGGAAGAGAATGTGAAATATCTCATGGGAAAAACAACTGACCTGGAAAATAGATCCAGGAGAGACAATTTAAAAATTATGGGACTACCTGAAAGCCATGATCAAAAAAAGAGCCTAGATATCATCTTTCATGAAATTATCAAGGAAAACTGCCCTGATATTCTACAACCAGAGGGCAAAATAAGTATACAAGGAATCCACCAATCACCACCTGAAAGAGATCCAAAAAGAGAAACTCCTAGGAACATTGTGGCCAAATTCCACAATTCCCAGGTCAAGGAGAAAATCTTGCAAGCAGCTAGAAAGAAACAATTCCAGTATTGTGGAAATACAATCAGGATAACACAAGATCTAGCAGCTTCTACATTAAGGGATCAAAGGGCATGAAATAGGATATTCCAGAAGTCAAAGGAACTAGGACTCAAACCAAGAATCACCTACCCAGCAAAACTGAGTATAATACTTCAGGGGAAAATATGGTCTTTCAATGAAACAGAGGACTTTCAAGCATTCTTGATGAAAAGACCAGAGCTGAAAAGAAAATTTGACTTTCAAACACAAGAATGAGAAGAAGCATGGAAAAGTAAACAGCAAAGAGAAGTCATAAGGGACTTACCAAAGGTAAACTGTTTACATTCCTACATGGAAAGACAATATTTGTAACTCTTAAAATGTTTCAGTATCTGGGTAGTTGGTGGGATTACACACAGACGTACACACACACACGTGCGCACACACAGGTACATGCATGCACGCACACACACATGCATGCACACACAGAGACAGAGAGCACAGAGTGAATTGAACAGGATGGGACCATATCTTAAAAGAAATTAAGGTAAATGGTGAGAGAGAAATGTAGTGGGAGGAAAGAGAGTGAAATGGAATGGGGTAAATTATATCTCATTCAAGAGGCAAGCAGGAAACTTTTTAGTGGAGGGAAAAAGAGGAGAGCTGAGAAAAAAACATGAAGTTTACCCTCATCACATTCGACTAAAGGAAAGAGTAAAATGCACACTCATTTTGTTATGAAAACCTATCTTACAGTACAGGAAAGTGGGGGAGAAGGAGATAAGCAGGGAGGGAGGGATGATGGAAGGGAGGGCAATGGGAGAAGGGAGTAATTTGAAGTCAACACTCTTGGGGAGGGACAGGATCAAAAGACAGAATAGAAACAATGGGGGGCAGAATAGGATGGAGGGAAATACAGTTAGTCTTACACAACATGACTGTTATCGAAGTAATTTGCAAAACGACACAGATATGGCCTATATTGAATTGCCTGCCTTCCAAAGGGAATGGGTGGGGAGGGAGGGATGGGGAGAATGTGGAACTCAAAGTTTTAGGAACAACTGTTGAGTATTGTTCTTGCTACTAGGAAATAAGAAATACAATTAATGGGGAATAGAAAGTCATCTGGCCCTACAGGACAAAAGAGAAGATGGGGACAAAAGAAGGGAAGGAGGATAGAAGAGAGGGCAGATTGGTGATAGGGAAAATTAGAATGCTTGGTGTATTGGGGTGGGGGGAGGGGATAAATGGGGAGAAAATTTGGAACCCAAAATTTTGTGAAAATGAATGTAAAAAGTTAAAAAAAGATACAAAATAATATACAAAAAAGATAAAGATAAAGAAAAATATACAAAAAAGATAAAGATACAAAATAAAATACAAAATAATCTGTTTTTAAAATTAAAAAAAAAATTACTGAGGATCTCCCAAAAAGCTTCTCTTTTGTGGGTTATATCTATATCCATGATTATTATGTTAAAGTTAAAATGCTTTAATATTATTTTGAATGTAATTTTTACCTTAAGGACCTCATGAAAGGTATTGGGGACTGCAGTCTGAGAAGCAGATGCAAATTAAAATTGCATGTATACTTCAAAGCAACAAGGCCCTCAGCAACTAGTACTAATTACCACACTTGAGTTTGCATGCTATGTAACAACTTTTCTAAGTCTCAGTTTTCTTATCCATAAACTGGGTATAATGGTACTTAAAGCACAATATCAGTGTCAGCTCTGATAATGATGATGATGATGGCTTTCTGAAATACTTATTTCTCTTTACAAAGCCTTGTTAATCCTCTTTCTTTCTTAACAAAGCGTTGCTATGTAGAGCAATGTGTTGCAGTGCTTAGACAGCCAGTATGAAAATCAAAAAGACCTAAGTTCTAACTTCCCTCTGACACATACTAGCCATGTGACCTTGGTCTTTTCAGTGCTTTAGGAGGGTGCCTGCATTGGTGAGGAGAGTCCCCTCACCTGGGAATTCTCTATAATGATAAAGTCAAAGTCTAGTTACTATCCCCTAAGCAGTTACATAATATATAAAAGAGGGCTGCAAGCATCCCAGTGGGAAAAAGTTTGAAATCTCTCCTCTAGATAACAGCATTTCATGTGTGAATATAGAGAGTATAGGCTAACATATCACCTCTTCCATTCCCTCACACTTAAACACAACTAGGATCACAGTTTCCAAAAGGTCATATTTCTTTAACACTTTTAAGTTTACCAAGGGCTTTCCCCTTAACAAGGGTAGCTGGGTGGCAAAGTGGATAGAATGCCAAACCTGGAGTCAGGAAGACTCATATTCCTGAGTTCAAATGTGACCTCAGATACTTCCTAGCTGTGTGACCCTGGGCAAGTCACTTAACCCTGTTTACCTCAGCTCTTCATGAGTTCTTCAAATGATCTGGAGAAGGAAAAGGCAAACTACTCCTATATCTTTGTCAAGAATGGGGTCACAAATACTTGACACCACTGAAAAATTAGTAAACTTCCTCTTAACAACCTCATGGCAACTAGCAAGCATAAGTATTATTATTTTTGTTATGTAGATGAGGAAACAGAGATCAGAAAGATTAAGTGACCTACCCAGGATCACACAGCAAATAAACACTAGAGTCAGGTATTTGAACCAGCTCCCTCCTGACTCTGTCAATGCTCTTTTCAATATGGCAGACTATGCTCTTGGAAATAATCAGTTTTTAAGTCCTAGCTTGGGTCAGAGAAGGCATCTGCAGGCTTTTTTAAAAAATTGTCATTTTTATTAAACTCAGCAACCATTTTTCATGATTTTTATAGAATTATGAGAACATTTAAAACAGGAAATGTAATAAGTATATTTCAGTGCTTATGGTATAATTTTACATTCATGTGAAATGAAGTCATATGTCTGTATATCCTTTGTGTTGGTATTCATTATCTCATGCATTTAGTAGTTTTCCTATCCATTAAGTTTTGAAAAAATCATAGAATGATAAAGTTGCAGAGATCTTAAAGGTCATCTCACCCATTCCCTTCATTTTACAGATGAGGAAGCTGTGTCCCAGAGAGTTTGTGACTTGTCTGTGGTCACACAACTACCAAATAGAAGAGGCAGGGGCGGCTGGTGGTGCAATGGGTAGAGCACCAGCCCTAGAGTCAGGATGATCTGAGTTCACATCAGGCTTTGAACACTCATTAGCTATGTGGTCCTGGGCAGGTCATGCTTAACCCTGAATGCCCTTGTTTTTAACTCCAAGTTTGGTGTGTTGGATTGCCTCAGTAAAACTGGTTGGTAAGGATACTCCCAGTGTGGAATTCTCATTGGGAGAAGCCTCTTTTAAAAGCAGAATAGCTCTTAGCTTCAACAGTTCCATGGATCAAGGAGGGAGAAAGAATGCAAAAACCATTTGTCAACTGGGAGAAGCCCCTGAATGGGATTACAAAAGGCAGGAAGTAGGGGCTAGAATGCAGTTGAAACCAGTTTGGGTAGTTCATGACAATGCTGGTGGCTGGACTTTTGACATTTCCTTCTTTCCTCATAGCAAGTGCCACTTATAAGACTGGCATCAGATTTGGGACAGATAAGGAAACAGAGCACTTTGTTCAAATGTAAGCTGTTTCTTAAGATAAAAGTTAGATGCACATGTATGAGAGATGTATCTGGTCCCTTGTGTGTTTTCAGGATAATAATGAGCAATTTTAATTTAGAGGACTCAAGTCCTACTGATAATTCAGTTGTGTGGTGGGGAATAACCTTAGGGACTCAAAGATTGTGCAGGGGAGCATAAGTTCTAGTAAGTCCTACAAAGCTAGAAAGACACAAAGTAGGGCCCGATAATGAACTATGCACCTGCTCTCTGAAAACCAGGCTATCTTTATCTAAAAATGCTCATCAAAATAAGGTTGGCCATCAAGTAATGGAGTTTGGCAACCCTTGAAACAGGCTGCTGAGCTATGAAGAAATTGCAACTCATGTCAGTAGAGGAGATACCTAGACCCTTGAAACTAAAAGTTTTATGGAAGTACTGAAGTAAGAAGCAACATAATTAAAAGGGCCTGAGGAAAGATTTTGTGTCATAGTAGAATCAAAGCAAATGATCCAGTCTCTCTATCTCTCTGTCTATTTTCTCTTTTCATTTTTTTCAAATAACAAGTATTTATTTCTCTTCCTCCTACCTCTTCCCATTCAAATCAATCACCATCTTCACCCCATCCCCAAAGGGAAAAAAATTACAAAAAGCCTGTAACAAATATACATAATTTTAAAAAGCAAATTTCCACATTGGTAATGTCTCATTCTTGAATGTATCACCTCATATCAGGAAGTGAGTAGCATGCATCAGGGTTGGTTCATCTGGAATTATAGGTGACGCCACTGATCAAAGTTTTCAAATTTTCAAAAGTTGTTTTTCTTTACTAGGTTGGTATCATTGTAAAAATTCTTCTCCTGGCTCTGTTTGCTTCAGTCTGAATCATTTTATATAAGCTTTCTCTGAAATTGTCCATTTTGCCAGTTCTTGTGATACAGCAATATTCTATTACATATCTGTAATTATATTACAGACATTGAAGATGCCAAGATCATCTGCTAAATCCTGGACTGTTGCCATGCCTCCTGACTTTTGTCCTGCCACTAGACTTCAGTGACTCTGGAAAAGAGAGTGAAGCTGATGACTTTGTGCAACCTCAAATCCAACTCACAAACAGGTCTATGCACTATGATGTCACTGGTCCTCTTCAAAACTGAAGGACAAAAAGTAACAACATCAATATTCCATTCCATAGCATACCATAATCTGCTTAGTCATTGCCCAATAGATGAGGACCCAGAGCTTCAGTTTTGCATCTTCAAAATGAGAAGGAAGGATTAGATCACCTGAACATCCCTTCTAGCTCTTACATTCCAGTCCAGAGTCAAAGGCTTCTAAGATTGTGAGTCGGGAGAAATGGATTCTAGTCTAGGTGCAGTCATCTTCATGTTAGATGAGCCCTGAGGTTCCTTCTAGCTCAGATGGTCTGTCCCTATGAGAACTAGTTCTATAAGTTCTCTAAGCTGCCTCTCCCTCAATGATGCCATAAGATCACATAGCAAATCAGTGACTGAGTCAGGTGGGGATATGTGCCTTGACAGTACTGCTTGGCCCATACTATCGGGCCAAGGGAAAATAACCTGTAGAAGATAAGGGTAAGGAACTGAGATTATGTAACTAAGTAAAACTTTTCACAAATGTGGTTTTGAGCAATATCATCTGTAGCCTCAAAAAAAAAAAAACCATCATCCTTGACATAGATGGGTTCCAGAAGAAATACCTTATCTGACATAGATCAGTACTGACATCCAGTGGTCACAGAAAAACACTAGATTTCTGTGTGAACCTCATGTATTTTTCTCACACTTTTTATACTCAGGGATTTAGATTATACTGATCCTGCTTTGCTAACAAAGCTTTTAAAAAAGATACGCAGCCAAAAAAGTACTTTTGGGCTCAGATGAACTGGAGGAGTTGGTGGAGAGGCAGGTAGAGACACAGAAAGCTGCTGTTACTGATTATTTGGGTCACTTTTCAAAATATAATTACTATTAACAAATGTCATGTAGCACTTTAAAGTTTGCAAAGTCTTTACACACACAGTCTCCTTTAATCTTCACAACAATACTGTACATTCAATACTACAGCTATTATTATCGCCATTTTCAATATTGGGAAATTGACTTGCCTATGAGTCATGGAGCTGGCAAAGCAGAATTTGAAGTTAAGTCTCCCCAGACTCCCAAGTCCAGCACATGTAGGTTGAGAGTTTGTTTACAGTATGTCTCTCACCATTTTGAATACAAACTGGGGAGTGCCTGGAATGAGTGTAACAGTAAGGACCCGAACATACACAGGAGGGTCTACTGTACAGGTTCTTAGATCTGCTTTTCTAAAAGGAAAGGCAACTTTTGAGGTGGTTGACAATCCGCTTTAATCAAGCACATATATCATTAACTTAGTTCAGAGGGAAAAGTCAGCACCTTGAATTTGAGAGAAAATAAGACCAACAGACAGGGCTTTCAAGTGTCTGAGCATAAGCAATATATACATAGCTAACAGAGAGAGAAGCATCAACATCTAGGTTTCAAAGGCAGGGGAGCTCCTTAGAGGCTTCCCAGAGTCTCATCTGGCACACAAACCTTCTTCCAACAACTAATCCCCAAAGTAAAATCTCACTGTCAGAGTATTTATACACTTTTTAGAGCCAGAGCACAGGACCCTCTGACCCAGTGCCTCAGTAGAAATTAACAAAAGGTACTGAGGCCCATTAATGGGTGGGGAAGATCTTTAACTCTTCCCCTCACACATCATTAACCTTAAATTACCATTATAGTGAGTTCTACTTTCTACCTATAGTGGGAGCTGAGCTAAGTTGAGGACCAGTAGGAAGCCTGTGATTGTGCAGGTCTGAATTAATTCCCTTTCATTCTCCCTTGTTGTCCATACCATCTGTGTTTATTATTTATTGTTAATTATTTACTGTGAGGTTTGAATCCACACTCTCTGACTCCCCAAAGGGAATTAGAGTCAGGCCTGGTAATGTTATTATAAGCTAATGGCAGAACGCTTGCCTAGTGATTGGATCCAGAGAGGACTTCAAGGCTATTCGGCTTAGGGTGTGGAGATCTTTTTTTTTTTGGCCTCATGAAGGAGGGCAAACAATTTTATGTGAATTTTTCAATATCACAGGGGTGCCTTGCCCCTAACCCTTGCCATTTGGAAGGGATAACTATTATAAGTGCATTGGAGAGGCTCAAAGCCAAGGTCAAAAGGAAAAGGATCTCATTGACTGGAAGGATAAGGAAGAATTTTCCAGTCATAAAACTCAAGATGAGACTTTGAATGAAAATGGAAATTGACAATTCACCAAGGACAGTAGCCTTTCTTCCACTCTTTTACCATGGTTGGGTGCTTGGAAGAAGAAAATCAAAGCTATTTATGTCATCCAAAGCCTACTTCCATTCTCCCAAAAGCTGGTGGTATGGCTTCAGTCCCTCCTAGAAAGAAAAGTCTTCCAGTGTCTTTCTATCCCACTTTAAGGACTGCATACCTTGGGGATAATTAGAGAGTAGAGAAATCTTCCAGCTAGAAGGTGCTAGAGTTCATCTAGACCAGGGAGGTTCTTAACCTGAAGTCTGAACTTTTGAAAGTATTCTGACATTTGTATTTCACTGTAATTGGTACAACCTTCTCATTTTTATGGGAAAGAGAAGGGAAGGTCAGAAAGGAGAAGTGGTTTTCTCAGACCACATTGCTACATCTGCCTCTGTGACAGAACTGGAGAAAGTCAGAATCAACAAAGTGTTATTTAGGTCGTTAGTTTGTGGGTTTTTTTTTCCTTTTAGGCCTATTTTAACACTGAGTCATTTGTTTAGAAAGTTGCAAAGTAAAAGACACATTTTGTAGAGGGGCAGCTGTTTGGCTACATAGCTATAGCACCTCTAATAGTGAATTCATCACATGCCTTAGGTTAGGGTTTGAAGGAGAAAAAAAGGAGAAGATTGGGGGGAGGATTCAAGAAAGAATAGAGAAGTGCTCTTTCTTTTGGCACTAAATTCTTTTTTTTTTTTTTGTCTAACACAATTACAAAATAGGTACTCTGGGAACACCTCAACTTGCTCATGAGCTCAGATAATTTTTTTAAAGACACATTTAGGGGCATGTCAAGTCCCCATATGAAAATTTCTATACTTTAGGTATCCCATAACTATTTCTGGGGTCCCATTAATAATCAATTTTACTACATCCCCAGAAGGCAATACTTGTCCAAGTCTTAGAAGGCAGTATGGAGTTCAGGCAAGAGCATATGGATGGGACATAGTTCACAGGACATTCAAGACAACATATAAATGGGGTTTCAACTTCAAGTCAGATGGAAAGGGTGTAGTGTTATGACAGATGGAAATGTATCTTCTTTAATGTCAATTCCACTAATCCAAAAAACATATCTGTTGAACCATTTCATGGTACCCAAGGAGTCTGGGGGGGGGGGGGAACGGGGCGGTAAGGGTTTGACTCACCTGTCATATACTATCTTCTGTCTCTCTCTCAATCCTATTTTGCAGATTTCAGACATGAAATGTCAGAGTTGGAAAGAAACTTATATTCCAATTAATTCAACTCTTTTATTTTACAGATAAGTAAACTAAGGCCTAGAAAACGAAAGATGAGGAGAAATAGTATACTCATGGGCATACAGCAAGTGAGTGGCCAAATCAGGACTTAGCTCAAGATCTATTGGCTGTTTAGTCTACATGCTACCCATACATGAGGCATGTCTGATGTTTAAAGGACAAACTGACATTTTTGATGTTTTACATAAACATTTGTTTTAAATCTGGTAATTATGAGGGGCACATCATTCTTTGTTGTCTTCCATGGGACTATCATGTCTACTTTCTGAATAAAAGTTATAAGGTTAAAAACCACACTGTCAACATAATTCAGTGATAGAGATATAATTGACTAAAAAGTATTTTTCTTAAATCAGCAAATTAAACCCAAATTGTTTCATTTTGTTTTGATTTTTAATGTTTCTCTGTGTGTGAAAGGGATTTTTGCAGAATGTACAGTGAAGTGGAAAGTACTATACTAAGCACCAGCTAGGGAGGCCCTTCCTTCCCTTGCCACCTCCACATAAAAACAGGTCAAGGTGACCTGGCTGCTCACACTACTTGGATGAACTGGAAATCATCGACTACAGTCCTTCTGGTAAAATGGAGGAACACCAGGCCTTCCCATCTGTTCTGACATGTTGTATCCTAATTAAGGTCCTCTAGACCTTACCTTCTACCCTGACTTTATACCTTTCAGACCTCTGGGTACTCTCACTGGCCCTCCTGCTGCACCTTCGGGACTTCTGGGTCTTTTTTACCATCTTACAGCTAAATTTTCTTATATGTGATTTTTTTTTTCAATTAGAGTTCTAGTTCTTGACAGAACTCCACAACCCTTAGCATGGTTCAAGGGTTTCTGTTACATTAAATACTTAAATATTTTTTCATTCATTTTTTTTCATTCACCAGGTTCTAGCTTCATTTCTACTTCATAGTAACTGTGTGACCTTAGGTAAGTCACTTAGACTCTGGTTCTTAATCTGTAAAACTGAATTGCTAATTCTTTCCCTTCCTCTCCCAGAGTCATCATAAAGATAAACTGAGATAATATGTGTGAAAATATTGGAAAGCTGTAAAATGCTTTCTAATCTTAAGATTTTCTTCCTATTGAAGACATCTGTGTTTATCCCAGTAAATCTATTTTAGTGCCTTTCCAAGTTGTATCTATGGGTGGCAGTGAACTTCAGGTTAATGCTGCAGATAACCTGTTGACCTAGCTCTGTGGTATTGACCTTACAGTCTGGACTCTGGAGTTACTTTAGCAAGCAATCACCACTAACCAAAAGGTTCATCTAATATTTGTATGCGCAGAGTCTAGCATCAAAGTATATCCTAGCTCTTGAAGACTTTTTGCTCTAGTATGCCTTTAACAGAGCCACATGCAACTTAAATGATTCTATCTCCTGTTTTCAGGGGGAAAAAACCATGAATCAAAATAATGGCAAAGTAGAACCTAGGCACCCTAGCTCCCACCTTGATTCTCCCTGACATTGAGTTGTCTATGACAAATTCTCCCTCTGCAGATAAGGAGTGAATTCACATTCCCTATAGTAGGCACTTAATCAGGTACTTAATGCCTGATTGATAAATTAATATTGTTTTAAGCACAACTTTGAGCAATTAAGTCATTTTGACTATTATAAATACCCATATTAATGATAAAGGACATATGAATGAAAATGTTATCTGGATACAGAGAAAGAACTGATAAATAAAAGATATGTATAGGATGGTTTTACATATAGACCTATTTGTGTCTAATGGTAGTTATCTCTGATAACTTTATTATATATTTAAAAGGAATATATAATAAACTTGCAGTTTCATGTGCAATCATCTTTTTTATTCCATTATTTTATGGAAATGCTTGCTTTAGTTCATAAATTAAAAATAAAATACATAAATATTTTAAAATAAATTAATGAATTGATGCCTTCAATTTCAAGTTAAAAATCTTTAACTAGAGTCCTGGGGAACTCCTGATTCACTGTTTGCACATTAGAGTAGAAAGGGCCCTCAGAGATAGATAACAGGGAATAAAGAGTTAATATTTATTAATCCTTTAAGGTATGCAGAGAGGTGCATATGCATTATCTCACTTGATCTTCGTAACAACTCTGGAAATTTGACCCTGTTTCAGTCTACATTTACAGATGAAGAAATTCAGAGGCAGAAGTTAAATCACTTGCCCAAGGTCATACAGTTGCAAGCTTCAAACCTTGGTCTTCCTAACCATGATGTTTTTTCCTGGAGATTATCCAGTCTAATCCACACCCAATAGCAAATCCCCTGGGAAACAGCCTGGAGGAGTGATTATCTAGTTTCCATTTAAAGACCCGCTAGAGAGAGGCAACCAATATCTGTAGAGATAGTCTATTCCACTTCCAATAGCTCTAATTGTTAGGAAGGTTTTTATAACCTTCAGCAGGAACCTGTCTATAATTTCCACTCACTGCTCCTATTTCTGCCCGCTAGAATCAAATAGAACAAGCTTAATCACTTCCATCTCTTTGGATCCCTTCTTTTTTTCAAAGCTCAGGTCAAAACATCTCTGTTTATATGAGGTCTTTATTGATCCTCCCCAGTTGCTATTCCTAGCTATTATTTCCTCCACATTACTTTCTATTTTATTTTGTTTGTATCGATCTCCTCTAATACGCTGTACATTCCTTAAAGATGGGATGGTTTTATTATTGTCTTCAGATCCCCAGATCTTGACACTGTGCCAAGCACATATAAGGTGTTTAATAAATGTTGATGGGTTGTTTACGCATGACAAATATTCACAATGTCCAATCTACCCAATGTCCAGCCTGACTTCAGGGTTTGGGATGGGAGGAGGCCAACAGTGTGAGATGACTGTGAATCTTCCAGCATGCCAATGGAGTTACCTTGGTATGTAGTACAAGGGTCCAGGAACAATGGGCTCACAGTGAGTGGGAGAGAGGTCAGAGGTTCTCACTAGTAAAAAGGGGCAATCAAAACAGAAGAAATAAGGGAAGTACTAGAACTTGTACCAAGGTAATTGTTCAGCCCCTTCAGTCATGTCAGACTCTTTGTGACCCCATTTGGGGTTTTCTTGGCAAAGATACTGGAGTGGTTTGCCATTTGCTTCTCTGGCTCATTTTATAGATGAGGAAACTGAGGTAAACAGGGTTACGTGACTTGCCCAGGGTCACACAGCTACAAGTGTCTGAGGCCAGATTTGAACTCAAGAAGATGAGTCCAGGCTCTACACTATCCACTGTGTCACCTCGCTGCCCACCAAGGTAATAGTAGCTATTAATAAAAGCTAGTATTTCTAAAGACCTATTAGATTCGCAAAGCATTTTACAAATATTATCTCATTTGATTCTCACAATAACCCTAAGAGGTAGGCACTATTATTTTTCCTATTTTTGAGATGAAGGAACTGGAGCAAATAGAAGTTGAATGACTTTCCCAGGGTGACACAGTTAATTAATAAATGTCTGAGGCAGGTTTGAGCTTAAAAGTCTTCCTGACTTCAGATTCAGTGCTTGATCTACCACCTAACTACCTCATTTAAGGTCTGATGGCAGTAATAAAAGAAGTGAGTCAGGCCAGGCATTCAGGAGTTAGATCAATTTCACCAAATCTTAAGATCGCAGGAGTATAGAGATGTAAAGGACAGCTGTGTGACTTTGGTCATGTCAATGAATTTTTCTTAATTTCACCACCTGTACATTAAATGGATTGGACTAAAGGAGCTCTAAGGTCCTTTCCAGCTTTAAATCTATAATTCTATTATCAAAAAGTCCACAAACACCGGTGTCTTGAGTAGAGATCCAGTAGTTAACGGTACATAATAGGTTTACAGTTTCATGTGCAATCATCTTTTTAAAAATTCTACTTTGTTATGGAAATGCTTGTGTTATTTCATAAATTAAAAATAAAATTTTTTTAAAGTTAGCATTTAGAAAATAATGAAAAATCACAGTCTTGGAACCCAAGAGAAGGTCACTTGTGCTGATGTCTAGAAAGAGCTGAGACTGGGATATTAGCAAGGCCTAACTCTTAGGGGTGACTCCATCACAGCCCATAAGGCTTATATATGTTGCCTTTCTCCTTCCCAACAGGTGAGTACCAATGTATTTGGTGTAAGAAGGTGCAATTTGACACTATGTAAAGGACTGTAGAGGAGCCAACTTATAAAAACAGTGCCCAGATGAGTCAGTAAATTCCCACCACTTAAGCATTTTATTTGCTTAGTTATCATTTGCTAATTCATTTGATTCTTCCTCGTTAAAGACTAAAGGTTTGAGATGAGAATTTTGTCCTTTGTATGTTGATCTATTTTTATCGATAGTTATCAAGTTTGTAACTTTTGGAAATTTTTTTTAAATTTCTACTGTTCCTCTCCTCCATAGTGGCTAATGCTGAAGTCCAGAAAATTCAACTGGCCTCACATCCCTAGCCATGGAGTACAATGAGGAGTTCAAATGCCACCTAGTCAAAGATAAATTATGAGCCTTAAATATGACATAGAATGTCAGAGCTGGAAAGGTCCAGGGTACCTGCAGAGGTCCAGGTCCCTCATTTTAGTAACAAGGAAACTAAGGATGAGAGAAATCATAAGTTAAAGCTGGAAAGTATCTTAGAATTCATCTACTCCATTTCACAAAAAGGACACACAGGTAGATTTACTAATTTAAGAGCCAGATGTGGGCAGCTAGGTAGCTCAGTGGATAGGGAGCCAAGTCTGGAGTCAAAATGACCTTAGTTCAAAACCAGCCTTAGATATTTACTAACTGTGTGATCCTGGACAAGTCATCTAACCCTTGTTTGCCTCAGTTTCCTCACCTGTAAAATGAGCTGGAGAAGGAAATGGCAAACCACTCCAGTATCTCTGCCAAGAAAACCCCAAAATGGGATCACAAGTCAGACACAACTGAACAACAACAGGATCTGAACCCAGAGATCAGGGCCAGTGTTCTTTTCACCATATCCCATGGCATTTCAGTATATAGAGAACTGACTCTGTCCTCCCTGGTTGACTTTTGAGGGTGCTGTCACATTTGCCGTATGCCATCTATCTACTTCCTTACAAGAGTTCAGCTGCGAATAGTCTCTGAGATGAGCAGGAAGAGAGTGAAGATAGATTGACTTCAAAGATGGATCCTCATGGTGTAGATATGCCATGAGCTGTAAGGTTCTAGCAGCTGGGATTTAGGGAAGATGTGCTGATTCAGCATCATTGGGGCAAAGGGATAAAGGCAGAGTAGGGACAGCTGCGCCAATAGAGCAAAGCTGTGGGTTTCCAGTTCATACCACAGAACAGAGGGAAGCAGAGACATTGTCACATGGAGCAGGAAGCTGTTTTATTAATTACCCTCACAGAGTGAGCTGAGGAACAAAGAGACTCATGTGGTTGAGAGTGAAAGTACTTAGGTAGCCCAGTGGAATAATATTCCCCCTTCCTCTATATCCAGGGGGCAAAAAAGAAGATAAATAAACAGGAAAATCAACAAGAATTTGTTTTAAGTGCTGTGAAAGGGTCTCTTTTTTCTCATTTAGTAAAACACAACTTTTCTTATTAATACTTGGTCAGCCATCATTGTTTCTAACTTGTAATCAATTTCTAGGTGTGTAGGAAGTCTTAGATTTATTTGGAATCACTTGTCTAGGCCTGCTGCATTGGAGATCCTATTAACGCTTGCTTATTTTCAGCATATTTTATTTATTACACTTTGTGAAATGAAATAAAATAAAATAAAAAGTGTGGAATCTTTCTCAGAGTGTTACCCTTTCCCTACCACAAGGCCATAGCAAGAAAAGAAGCAGCTTCCAGTGCTTCCAGACTCTGACTTCTACTACTGAAGTTTCTTTCAAAAATTAGTGGTGGGGGCTTCTGCAAACCAGTGATGTCCTTGACAGGTCAGAATGGCCAGTGCTGCTTGTTAACCATCCATTGGGCTTTGACATTATGTCTTGAAAAAGTTCTGGGATAAACTTCTTCAAAAAAGGGCTACAATCAACCCACTGAATGAAATCATTGGGGAGAAATGATCAAAGTACAGGACCTTGTTATGGCTGATGAAAATGGAATAAGATGACAAATATGCAATCAATCAATCACCAAGAATTTATTAAGTTTATTAACTTATTAAGTTCCATACAGCAGGAATGGTCATGTACTAGGAGATAAAAAGACCAAAAAAAAGAGGGGGCGGGGAACAACCCCTGTGATCAAGGGACTTAAATTCTATCACAAGGCATTTAAGTAGTATAGTGGATTTGGAATCATTGAAATTAGACTCAGGACCATCTGAGTTTGAATACTGCCTTAGATACTTCCTGGCCAAATGATCCTGCATAAATTATTTAATCTTTCTCAGCCTTAGTGTTATCATCTGTACAATGAGAATAATAGCACCTATCTCACAGGACTTGTTTAAAATCAAATGGGATAATGCACAAGCACATATGTAAAACACTTTATAAACTTTTAAATGCTATGTAAATATTAGATATCATTTATTTTATGTATTATCAATTTGTAAGATTTTTATTAAGTACCTATTATAGGCTAAGTAGTAGAAAAATTATCCTCAGCAGCTAGAATTAGGAAAGGGCAGCTATGGGTAATGGCTCACATCATAGAGTCATAGAGAGCCCAAAGAACAGGATCTGGCTATCTTCAGGAGACAGAAGGACATTTGTTAGTGAGTTATAGGAGGAACCCATACTTTTGATGGTAATGTACAGGTTAGGTAGAAGAACAGGCCAGTGTGAGAAATTGGAATGGGAATTTTCCCAGCCTCCCTTGGTGAGGGTACCTTTATTCAGTGGGAGAACTGTCCCTTTGCCTGAGAACCCAGAAGGAAACCCTTAGATACAAAAATTAATCTCATAATGATCTCCAGGAGAACAGTCATCAATAGAGAGAAATTGAAATGGGGATGGAGTAGAGGGAAGGGTGAGCAAGAGATTTACTAGGTGTCTTTCAGCTGTAACATTTTGTTATGTCAAAATCTATGAACTAGAGTTTGGTTTCTAATATATTGGGCTACCTTTATTTGGGCCCTGGAAGGGAAATTATGATCTGTTTAGGAAAGGCACTGAGTAAGAAATATACACAAGAGGAAATGATCTGAGGTTGTAGCAATCTCTCCAGGCACTCTAAAATAATGATTCATTTCAAAGAAATCAGAGAGCCAAGATATTTCAGTTATACTCACTCATTCACACAACAAATTATTAAGCATGTACAAGACACTAGATAAGGTAGAGAGGAAACAAAGACAAAAATTAAAATAACTTTGTTAAAGTTTTTCCACATCACAGACAACACAATCACATGTTCCACTTTCACCACGAATAGATTTTGTGTGAGAATTAGGAATAAGCCTATTTTGCATAGGCTTTATGCTGAATATACTAATAAAATAGCCTGAAATGATCCATTACTGGATTCATGATTCATTGATTTCCCCAACATAGCACAATATTAAAACACATCAAAAAGGTGGACCTGGGAAAGTTTAAAGGCACCTTTAATAATTCACTCCCTTAGATTTGGTATTTCAGGGTTTCAATCCAATCTAATCCAATGAACATGTATTAAGTGCCTCATATGTGCCAGGCATTGTGCTAAACTCTGAGGATACAATTAATAACAAGACAGTCCCTTCTCTCAAAAAGCTCATAATCTAAAGGAATAGACAAGATATAAAAGGAAGCAGGAAAGGGATTATGCCACACCTACCCTCCCTCCCATCTTGTTCCACATTGTTGAAACCAGGCAGATGCAAAGTGGACTGAGTTGAGTTCATTTCCCGCCCTCTATAAAGAAGACATTTAGAGGAGTCTACTAATCTTCCAACTTTCCAAACAAACTGGAGAGAAGGTGGTGTCAGTCAAAGCCTCCATGAGATGCCCCTCCCAGGCAAAGCTCATTATCTCTAGCCCCCATCACTATGCAGCTAATTCAAGTTGTCAACCTGGTTCCTCCGGACATGTTTTAGAAAGTGAATTTTCTAAAAGGTTATCATTTTTTCTCAAACTACCACTTCTTGTAAAAGCCCTATGAAAATGTACTAGCATTGAATGAGCAGCATAGCATTGTGCCTCATACTCCTTCTGGTCTTCCAGCTTGCTTTCTTCTTGGTTATCATGTTCTTCTTACGTTCTCTCTTTTTACATAGTTTGCATAGGTGACACCATTCCATTCCTCTTCAACCGAGCAAAAGGATTTCTTGTCATTTGGAGGAAAAAATTTTGGCCAGGAGATGATGTTTCTCATTCCCATTGAAAGACTATGTAGGGGGAGGAGCCAAGATGGTGGAGTAGAAAGATTCACATATGCTACCTCTGAACCCACAATCCATAAATTTCCTGTTAAAAGAACTCCCCATAAATTCTGGAGCAGTGGAAGCTGTGCAGCAATGCAGTAGAGGAGATTTCCCTTCCAGAGAGCCCTGAAAAACTGGCACCAAAGGTCAGTCGTGCACAGGGACCCCAGCCCTGCCCTGGCCTCATGGCCCTGAGAGGAACAGATCCGAGCAGGCTTCAGGGACAGAACCTCCGGTGGCCGCAAGGGTCGTTCCACCCACAGGCACTACAGGTCAGTGAGAGAGACTTCTGGGCTGGCTGAGAGGGGAGCGGGGTGTCTCCATAACTCAGGCCCCCTCAGGAGGCAGTAGCAGAGGCAGTGGTGGCGGGGGGCTCCTGGAGCAGACAGGACCTCAGATCCATTACTGAAGATCTCCGAATAAACCCCCTCAGGGAACTGAACTTGGAAGGCAGCCCTGACCCCACCTGAGCACCAGAACTTAAGCTCACATTGAATAGCAGAAGAGTCCACCACTGAAAGCCCTGAGGCTGGGGAGCAGCATTTGAATCTCAGACCCCAAGCACTAGCTGGGCGGATCTAGGTGGGGGTGGAGAGGAATCTCAGAAGTCAAGTAACTGGCTGGGAAAATGCCCAGAAAAAGGAAAAAAAATAAGACCATAGAAGGTTACATTCCTGGTGAACAGATGTTTCCTCCTTTCCTTTCTGATGAGGAAGAACAATGCTTACCATCAGGGAAAGACATAGAAGCCAAGGCCTCTATATCCCAAACATCCGAAATAGATATCCAATGGGCTCAGGCCATGGAAGAGCTCAAAAAGGATTTTGGAAATCAAGTTAGATAGGTGGAGGAAAAACTGGGAAGAGAAATGAGAGAGATGCAAGAAAAGCATGAAAAACGGGTCTATACCTTGGTAAAGGAGACCCAAAAAAATGCTGAAGAAAATAACACCTTGACAAATAGGCTCACTCAATTGACAAAAGAGGTTCAAAAAGCCAATGAGGAGAAGAATGCTTTCAAAAGCAGAATTAGCCAAATGGAAAAAGAGGTTCAAAAGCTCTCTGAAGAAAATAGTTCTCTCAAAATTAGAATGGAACAGATGGAGGCTAATGACTTTCTGAGAAACCAAGAAATCACAAAACAAAACCAAAAGAATGAAAAAATTGAAGATAATGTGAAATATCTCATGGGAAAAACAACTGACCTGGAAAATAGATCCAGGAGAGACAATTTAAAAATTTGGGACTACCTGAAAGGCATGATCAAAAAAAGAGCCTAGACATCATCTTTCATGAAATTATCAAGGAAAACTGCCCTGAGATTCTAGAACCAGAGGGCAAAATAAGTATACAAGGAATCCACCAATCACCACCTGAAAAAGATCCAAAAAGAGAAACTCCTAGGAACATTGTGGCCAAATTCCAGAATTCCCAGGTCAAGAAGAAAATATTGCAAACAACTAAAAAGAAGCAATTCCAGTATTGTGGAAATACAATCAGGATAACACAAGATCTAGCAGCTTCTACATTAAGGGATCGAAGGGCATGGAATAGGATATTCCAGAAGTCAAGGAACTAGGACTCAAACCAAGAATCACCTACCCAGCAAAACTGAGTAGAATACTTCAGGGGAAAATATGGTCTTTCAATGAAATAGAGGACTTTCAAGCATTCTTGATGAAAAGGCCAGAGCTGAAAAGAAAATTTGACTTTCAAACACAAGAATGAGAAGAAACATGAAAAAGCAAACAGCAAAGAGAAGTCATAAGGGACTTACCAAAGGTGAACTGTTTACATTCCTACATGGAAAGACAATATTTGTAACTCTTAAAACTTTTCAGTATCTGGGCAGTTGGTGGGATTACACACAGACGTACACACACACGCGCGCACACACACACAGGTACATGCGTGCACTCACACACACATGCATGCACACACAGAGACAGAGAGCACGGAGTGAATTGAATAGAATGGGATCATATCTTAAAAGAAATTAAGGTAAATGGTGAGAGAGAAATGTAGTGGGCGGAGAGAGGGAGAAATGGAATGGGGCAAATTATCTCTCATAGAAGAGACAGGCAGGAGACTTTTTAGTGGAGGGAAAAAGAGGGGAAGTGAGAGAAAAATATGAAGTTTGCTCTCATCACATTCGACTAAAGGAAGGAATAAAATGCACACTCATTTTGGCATGAAAATCTATCTTACAATACAGGAAAGTGGGGGAGAAGGAAATAAGCAGGGTGGGAGGGATGATGAAAGGGAGGGCAATGGGAGGAGAGAGCAACTTGAAATCAACACTCTTGGGGAGGGACAGGATCAAAAGAGAGAACAGAAACAATGAGGGGCAGGATAGGATGGAGGGAAATACAGTTAGTCTTACATATCACGACTATTATCGAAGTCATTTGCAAAACTACACAGATATGGCCTATATTGAATTGCCTGCCTTCCCAAAGGGAATGGGTGGGGAGGGAGGGATGGGGAGAATGTGGAACTCAAAGTTTTAGGAACAACTGTTTAGTATTGTTCTTGCTACTAGGAAATAACAAATACAGGTAATGGGGAATAGAAAGTCATCTGGCCCTACAGGACAAAAGAGAAGATGGGGACAGGAGAAGGGAGGGATGATAGAAGAGAGGGCAGATTGGTGATAGGGAAAACTAGAATGCTCAATGTATTGGGGTGGGGGAGGGGGATAAATGGGGAGAAAATTTGGAACCCAAAATTTTGTGAAAATGAATGTAAAAAGTTAAATAAATAAATTTATATTTAAAAAAAAAAAGAATGAGGCCAATCCAGAGCAATCTATTGCTTGGAAGATAAGTTGTTTTGTTGGGATCCATTGGCATCATAGAGCTTATCTTTATCTGGAACAAGAGAACTCTGGAACTATGTTTAGAGACAAATTAACATGACTTAGAGAAGTTATACTGTTACTAGGTACTAAACACTCTAACTCCTGACTCGCAGGATTTTCACTAGCTGTCCTTCATCTCCCTCTTCAACTTCTTACATCTTGGCTTCTTTCAAGTCCCAGCTAAAATGTCATCTTCCATAGAAGGCCCTCCTTTATTCTCCTTCATGCTAGTGCCTTCCCTCTGTTCATTATCTCCAGTTTATCTAGGAGATAACTTGTTTGTGCACAATTGTTTGCATGTACTCTACCCTACTAGACTGTGAGCTCCTTGAGAATGGGGACTGTTGTCTTTCTTTGTAGTCACATGCTTGGCACACAGTAGGTGTTTAATATTTATTACCTGACTGATTAGGTAGACTTTCTACTAATTACTACTAATTATAAGCAACTAGATTTAGCATCTACAAACTTAATACTATTTTTTTTCCATAATCTGCAGCAATACAATGCAGTGTTAAAATTGATTCTGCCCTAACCCTTTCATCATTAGAATTCTTACTCTGGGCTCCAACTGGTCTGATTGGCAAGTTCTGCACCTTGTCCACTATTTCAAGAAAGGGCTAGCCATGGTTTCTTCACTTTCCTGACATCTTTCTATCAGTTGCCCTGCTGTGACCATATGGTCCACTCCCTTCCTTGCCATTCCTCCCTCTGTCCTCTTCTCGAATCACAATCAAATCATTTCTCCCATTGGAAAATGTATGAGGCAGTTAAGTGGTATAATGGATAAAGCTCTGAATCTGGAGTCAGGAAAACCTGAGCTAAATCCAGCCACAGATCCTCACTAGTTGTGTGCTTCAATTTCTTCATCTGTAAAGTGAGATAAAAATTGTGCCTATCACCCAAGGTTACTGTGAGGATAAAATGAGACATTGTTAAAGTGCCTTATAAACCTTAAAGCACTGTATAAAAGCTTAATATTGTTGTTATTAGGTGGGGCAGTGGATCAAGTGTTAGACTTGGAGTCATGAAAACCTAAGTACAAATCCACCTTCGAATATTAACTTAGCTGTGGGATCCTGGGCAAGTCACTCAGCTTCTGTGTGCCTCAATTTCCTCAGCTGCAAAATGGAAATAATAATAGCACCTAATTCCCAGGGTTGTTGTGAGATCTGATGTGATAATGTTTATAAAGCACTTGGCACATAGTAGGTACTCTATAAATGTTGTTATTACCTCCTCTTCTAAGTCTCCATTCTTAAGTAGCCCAGTAACTTTATAAATCAGTTATCCCTACCTGACTACAACTTTCCTGTATTTTCTATATCCTCTTGGAATGTAAGCTCCTTGCAGGCAGGGACTGTTTTTGCTTTTGTATTCATTTTCCAAGCACTTAGTCGTTGTTGTGTTTGTCCTTCGGTCTTGAAGAGAACCATGACATCAAGATGATGACATGACTTGTAGTTGACTTTAATTTGAGTGAAGAAGGGCTATGCAAGGTCACCAACCTCACTTTCTTCAACTGAGCCATCTGGGTCCAGTGGCTTGATATTCATCAGGATGACTGCAGATGGTCTAGGATGCAATGTGGGATCCTGATCCTTTCAGGCTAAGGTCCTATCACATTCTCACTTTGAGTGAGATAAACCTATTCAATGAATAAGCTTCTTTAAGTTACTGAGGGGATGACTCCTTTAAGAAAAAAAAATCAATATACTTGCATATAGCAAGTCATAATAAAAGCATTTTAATTCATTCTCTCCTTCACTGTAGAATTATATCTGAAAATCAGGGACATCTACTCTACTGATGAATAGATTTATCTGGCAATTCCAGTTTTAATGTTTGCAGATCTCCATCTGTTTAATCGTTCACCATGGTAGAGGATGTGTGGGTTAGAAAGTCTGTGCTTGTTTTGACTTTTAAAGAGAAATAGACAGACTTCAGGGGAAAGGGGAGCTGGCAGGGAAATATCGGCAGCACATGAACTCCCTCCTTCACAAGCAGCACCTATAATGTTGATGACACCATGGAAGGATAATTCAAAATACATTCCAAGGAGTATTGTGGATAGTGGGGTGGCGGGGGGGGAAGATACAAGAATCTAGGATTTGGACATAGAGGAATCTGATGCATTTTGCTTGGAGCTCAAGACTTTAAACTCAGGGAACATCTAACGAGGAGATGTTCTGTGGTTCTGTGGCTTCTAATGATGCCAGCAAGAACATGTGACCAACACAGCTTTGTCTCCAGGGACATATGGTTGGGGGGTGGGAGATATGTGCTTTTTATGTCACACTTTTAAGTTTGATTTGCATTATTAACATTTGCTCCTTCATTTGCTTAGATCTAGACCATCAACAAAATAAACCGTCAAGTCCTGATTTAGAGCATTTGCCAATTTCCAAAGTGTAAATGTTCATTATGAACATTTAACAGTCAGACTGATCTGGCTCCAGCACTGCCATTTCCCCCTCCAAACCTTGTATCCCAGAGAGACGAAGAGATGCCCTCTGCTGAGCAGTCCCACATAAAAGGCCTGTTTTTGATGCTAGCTTGCCCATCTCTCTGGAGAATGTTAATAGAAATTCTACACACTCCAGGACTGCTGACTCCTGGCTGATCCCCTGCTGAGAGCAAAGGAGACAATAGTCTACTTTAAAAAAAAAGAGCAAGCTGAGCAACTTTTCTCTGTCCTTGAACAAATGACCCAGGGAAATGAATACCAGGCCAGTGTTGTGGGACATTCTGAAATGGATACTTCTGGCTTTTTTTTTTAACTTCTACTTCATCAGACAACTCTATTTACAATGCTGACATCCTTAAGCTCCAGAGAAATTCAGTGACTGATGGGGCTTCTCTAATCAATTTTAGTTTTTAAAGAATATCCACTTGGCACCTGGAAAGGTGTGGAAGGAAGGTTGGCAATGAGACTCTTGGAGTCTGGAATCAGCTATGAAGAGTGGAACATTTCATTACTATTATCATTATCACTGTTATTAGTATAACTAATGATGATGAAAACGTCAATGACAACCTTGATAAAGTGCATTATTGATTACAAAGCACTTCATACATATTATCTCATTCTATTCTTGGTATAGGGAAAAGAGTACTGAATATTTTGTCAGCAGACTTAGGTTGAATCCAGATTGAGTGACCTCGGGCAAATCACTTTACTACTTATTTACTTATTTAAAAGATATTATAAAAGATGGAAGTACAGGAAGGAGGGATGTGAGGATCTAGGGTACAGGTGTAGAGGAGTCTTTGACAGACTTTACTGGGGGAGGGGGTTGTTAAGACTTCAAACTCAGAGAATCAATGAAAGAAGATACTTTTTGGTTCTGTGGCTTCAGGGATTCTAGCAAGAATATATGACATCTGCTTTGTGTCCAGGGGTATTCTGGTAAATGTTTAACTACTGACTCATGGTGGGGTGGGAGGATATACATGCTTTTTATGGCACACTTTTAAGTTTAATCCGCACAGAAGTATCACACTTATTAAACACCTTCTGTGTTACAGGCACCATGCTAAGTACTGGAGATACAAAGGAAGTCAAAAAACAGCCTCTGTTCTCAAGGAACCCACAGTCAAATGGGAAGACAACCTGTGAACAACTCTATACAAACAAGATAAACACAGGACAAACAAAGGACAGTCTCAGAAGGAAGGCTTGAAGGGGATTTGGAAAGGATTCTTGTGGAGGTGGAATTTTAGCTGAGACTTGAAGGAAGGCAGAGAAGCCAGAAGGCAGAGATGAGAAAGGAGAGAATCCCAGTCACTGGGGACAGCCAGTGAAAATGTTGGAGTTGAGAAACTGAGTCTTGTTCAAGGAACAGCAAGGCAGCCAGTATACCTGGATGGAAGAGTATGTGTTGGGAAGTGAGGTAGAAAAATACTGGAAAGGTAGGAAAGGACCTACTTTATAGGATCGGAAGGGCTTTAGAAGTCCACAGAGGCTTTTTTTTGAGCTTAAACAAAATGGGCAGTTTCTGGAGTTTATTGAATGGTAATACTTTAGGAAGATCAATTTGATGGCTGAGTGGAAGACCAACTGGAGTGGGAAGAGACCTGTGGCAGGAAAACCAATCAACAGGCTGCTGCAATAGTCTACATGTAAGGTGACAGCGATCTGAACCAGAGTGATTACAGTGTGAAAAGAGAAAATGGGGCTTATCAGAGAGATGTTATGAAGATAGAAATGACAGGACTTGACAAGAGATTGGCTATGGAGAATGAGAATGAGAAGATAATAATAATAGCTAATATTAGCAGTGAGTATATACCAGGTACTGTTCTAAACACTTTAAAATTATTATTTCATTTGATTCACACAACAGCCCTGGGAGGTAGGTGCTCCTCATTTTATAGAGGAAGAAAGTGAGACCCAGAATGGTTAATGGCTTGTCCAGGGCCACACAACTAGCAAAGTGTCTGAAGTTAGATCTGAACTCATCTTCCTGACTCTAGACTGGGTGCTCTATCCACTTCTCCACCTAGCTGCCCTTGTGATAGGATAATACTCATGTTGAGAGCCTGCGGACTTGGAGAATGTAGGTATCTTCAATAGTAACAGGGAAGCTAGGAAGATACTATACAGTGAGTATGTCAGGAGTGCTAGCTAG
Source organism: Bettongia penicillata ogilbyi (assembly GCA_023548195.1). Taxonomy (NCBI): domain Eukaryota; kingdom Metazoa; phylum Chordata; class Mammalia; order Diprotodontia; family Potoroidae; genus Bettongia; species Bettongia penicillata. Next base: position 2,659,279 of record JAJHZJ010000383.1, on the reverse strand, counting down.
TACACAGAAGGAGCTGAACTCGACAAAAAGAGTTTTAATATATCATATTGGGTAAAACCAGAGGAACAAAGAAGGGATAGGATCGCTGTTCAGGGTGGATGGGATGATGATGGGGTGTGTGGGGAGAAGGGATGTGTGTACAGAAAACAAAAGTATTCAACTCTTATTTGATTTTGGTTTTCTCTGGAAAGGAAAATGATTTTTGGACTAGAAAGAATAGTACAATGATAAGGAGATGAAACCCTAAGTAAGAGAGGAGATATTAAACGAATAATTTGTTACCTTTGATGAGTTCAAGAAAGAACAATATGGCACACTGGCAAGACATGAAGTTAAAAAAGACATAAGTTCAATCTCATCTCTGACACATACTAGTTGTGTGAGGATGGAAAAGTCATTCAATTTCTTTGAGCCTCTGTTTCCTCATTGGTCAATACCTTGACAGATTCATGAACTGATTGCTGTGGGCACTCCTCCAAAGGTGAAATTTGCAACCCACACATGCTCTCATGCTGTGCAACTCTTATCCATGGTCTTCTGTAAATTCTCTGTAGTGCGCCTGCCCAACATACTGGTGACGTGCTTCTGTTTGTCTTGATATTGAATGAAAAACAATGGAGCACTTGGGGTTCCCATCAGTCATTCATCACTTATACAACATGACTGACCCAGTTTTAAAATGCTGCTTATCTTGTGTAATTGTTGGTGGATAATGTGTTAAAGACTACTCATTCTTACCATGCACCCCTTCATTGCCCTTGCAATGAACTTCAACTTAAATTCTTTGGGAACTATAATATTCCCTTACTTGGAGCTAATTGGCTTCAACAGAAGAACATCAATGAAAAAAGGAGGGCCTTTGTTTTGGGGAGAAGCTTGGGGTCATTAAAATTCCTGAACAATTTTCCAAAGACAATCAGCCTACTCTCTTGCTCCTTTTTATTTTGGGGCCAAGTTTATTGTTCATGCTAATGTTTATCCAAGATATATGTACTGATGGACTCCCTCTTTGCCATCATTCTTTCAACTCCATATTATAGGCTGAGCAATGTGTCTTCTTCCTCCATTTATTTTTCTTGTTTGGATAATTAGTCCAGACACTTTTGAAAGATTTTGGGCCTTATTTCAGAGTCTTTGCAATGTGTGTAGACTTGTTGTTGAATGATGAAATCAACTACTGTGTCATTTGCAAATAGGAGCATCCCGGATAGTTAATTTTCTATAAGGAGTCCCTTCTTTCAATTCCAAAGCCATGTCTCCTGATTTCAAGTGCAGACCTTTTTCTGCTATGGCAATATTTCATTCTTAAAAGATGAAACTATTCATTTCTCCTTCTACTTTACACCTGCTTTTCCACCCTGGAGAAACTTCTTCCCTGAAAGTCTTCTCTCCTGACTCATAACTCAGCTCTCTCTGGTTAGAAATCCTCACCATGTTCCTTCACTCCCTGACTGACGTACTCTCCACAGATGTCCACATCTCCACCAAACCACCTTCCCCCACTAGATAAACCTCCTGACTGGTGACTCCTTTGCTTAGCAATCTGATTTATTTGTATCTTATATTTCCCTACAGTTGTACACATGACTATTATTATTTCTCCTATTATAATGTAAGCACCTTGCGAGTAAGGGATATTTTGCTCTTGTCTTTGTGTAATGTAATTGTGTGATGTAGAGCACCTAAAATGGTCTCACCCATTTGAAAAGCTAGGGGACTTACTTCTTGGAAACAAAAGAACTGGCACATGTATCAACATTCTGTGTTGGCCCACCACATGGTTTTAAGCAAACTTTTTCCATTGTCTATGTAGTCAACGTCTTTAAAACTACTTGACTGAGCATAGCCTGAACTTTCCTTATATTACCATTCAAGGGTAAAGGACTGTGTTAGCCACAGAAGTTGATACTAAGTGGCAAGGAGGGAGAGTAGAGGGCCATCTTCCCCTTCCTTTGGTTATATATCCTTGAGACTCTGAGGGTGGTTTCTGATTCACAACCTCTAGATATGGAGGAGTCCAGGAATCCAGGAATCCAGGGTAGGTACTGGAGCCAGCCTGGCAGGCAAGTCTTGAGAAACATTCATTGTACTTGAACTTAGTGGGGCTAATTCTATGTAAAAATTACAAGTTAAACTGTGGGTCTAATCGCTCCCTTCCCCAGAAAAGAGGTCGCTAGGGAGGATTATGCCCCCAAGGTATTGAGGAAAATGTCTGCATGTTAATTCTTGCTTTATCTTTGAAGTAGATATCTTTTTTATAAAAATTAATCTAAAATTAAGTGCTTAAATAGAACTGGGGTGCTAGTCATTGAATCGCTGAAAAGGAGAGAACACAACTGGTGCGGGCTTAAGCCAGTGGCCGAGAAAAGAGAGGGCTACCCAATGCTTTCAGCATACTAGAGAAGGGGAATGGGACAGAGCAGAAGTAAATGTAACAGAATTGCCCTTCATACAGTGGGTCCAGAGCAACCATGTTACTTTTGTGTCTCCAGCATTTTAGCACAGATCCTGGAACACAGTAGGCACTCAATAAATGCATGCTGATTGATTTTGTTCACAGTTACTATTAAATAGGAAATTTATTGCAGTTTTGATTTGAGGATGTGCTGTTGACCATGCTTTTAGTCAGATTCAGGATTTCAAGGAACATTGGCAAAGCATCACATTAACCTGATACAGTTTATTGAGTGATGTACAAACCTCAAGGACACAGCTGGACTGGGAGTACACTAGATGATGTGGATATAGACCTTTGGTCTGGTCCCCCTCACTAACACACTGCTGGATCTCCTTCTAATCTGATCTGGGAAAAGGAGCCTTCATATAGAACTGTTCTCACAAAGTTAACTGTATTCAGACAAAAATACTGCCAAACACCAGGTGGCATATAAATTCTAGGGGCTGTGCAGTTTTACACAGGGAGCTGAAATCTCTTACAAAAACTGGTTATGAGTAGGCAGATAAGGTTAAATCTAAAGACTGGTAGAATCCCCTTGAAGTTAGAAGCTACAATCATGGATATTTATCAGCCACTTTAGCTATCACTGCATGCCTCTCTTCCTCTAGGCAAAAGGGGACTGGTCTAATTGGTCTCCAATTGGACATGCTGACTTGTAAAAACAGCTTTAAGTACCATGTAGTGAACATTATCTGAAAACAGAAAAGTTATCTGAGAGGCAGCTCCATCCCCTTCTTCAAATTCATTTATGATGAATTAGAATTCATAAATCCAACATATTGTCTTATGTAGGACATTCCTAAGATAGCAGTCATGCTTTTGTCCACATAATAAAAACTGTTTTCACAGCTTGGGTGAGAATTTAGGAATCTCTCAAGATTGTGTGAAAAGAAAATCATTGTCAGAGTAAGGGATTCTAAACATCTGTCCAAGTATTTGTACAGAGTAACATAATTGTTTACATACAGAAATCAGGATCATTTGTGCCTTTTTTTCCCTCAAGTTTTTCTGGCACAATCCATTACCAAATTATTAAGTTTTGATTCTAATTTGATGAGTTACATGTTGAGGGTGAAGAAAGGAAGGAAGAAAGGAAGGAAGGAAGAATTTCTTTACATGTATATGAGATTTTAATGAGTATATACACCTAGAAAAAGCAGAACCTGAAGCAATATGAAGAAATTACAAAGAGGTCACTTTAGGCTTTAATAGTCCCTAATAATTTAAGGTACCTAATCAGTAGAATGGGCTGCCTCAACAGGCTGTGAGCTGTTCCTCAGATGAGGTTTACAAACAGATTGTTGTATTGGGGATTCTTTTTTCTGATACAGTTTGAACCGGTTTTGCTAAAAAAAAAAAAAATTCCCTTCCAATCCTAAAAATTCTGTGTTCTGTGATAATAACAATAATAATCATTAAGTCAATTACATGAAGTGATCTAGCTGAGTTCATGTTAGCATTTTCCTACAAATAGCTAAATGATAATACTATTTCCAGAAACAGAGAGACTATACTCATCAGAATTTTATTAGAAGCCTCAGGACATGTCTAAATAGACAAATAACCCAGAAAGGTGAGCACCAGCTTAGAGGCACCTAAAACATTCTTCCCTAGGAAAAGTATTTAGTGGTAAAAGCATAGAATTGAGAAATGGGAGACTTGTTTTGTTTCTGCCACTGTGTGGCTTTGAGCAAGTCCTTTCCTGTCTTTGAGACTCAGTTTCCTCTGTAAAAGAAGAGGATTGGATTATAAGATCTGTTTAGCTCTTCCAAAGAGTGATTATATGATTATTTATTACTAGATGCAGCCAAGAGATATAGAAATCTCTGTTTAGGAAAAGTTGGAGTAGTATGACTACGTTTGATCCATTTTCTATATTGTAAGTTACTCAGAATATGGTACAAGTGCTATCAGGCATGTGATGTTTGGGGATAATGCTACCTCTGGAGATTTCATAACCACTGGAGCACTTTAAAAGGTTTTTTCCCCTGAAAACTGCCTGTTCATTTCCTTTGACTATCTATCAATTGGGAAATGACTTGTATTCTTGTAAATTTGACTCTGTTCTCTCTATATTTTAGAAATGAGGCCTTTATCACAGACAGTAGTTATAAAAATTCTTTCCCATTTTTCTGCTTCCCTCCTAATCTTGGTTGCATTGGCTTTGTTTAAGCGAAAACTTTCCAATTTAATGTAATCAAAGTTATCCATTTTGCATTTCATAATGTTCACTGTCTCTTGTTTGGTTATAAATTTCTCCATAAACCTGACAAATTCCTTGCTCTTATGACTTGTTTATAGTGTTAGCCTTTATACCCAGATCATGTACCCATTTGGACTTTATTCTTGTGTATGGTGTCTGGCATTGGTTATGCCCAGTTTCTGCCACACCATTTTCCAGTTTTCCCAGCAGTTTTTGTCAAACAGTGAGTTCTTATCCCAGAAGCTGGAGTCCTTGGGTTTATCAAACAGTAGACTGCTATAGTCATTGACTACCATGTTTTGTGTACTTAACATATTTCACTGCTCTACCCCTCTGTTTCTTAGCCAGTACCACATGGTTTTGATGAATACTGCTTTATAGTACAATTTGTGATCTGGTAGGGCTAGACCACCTCCCCTAGCATTTCTTTTCATTAATCCCCTTTATGTTCTAGACTTTTCTTTCTTCCAGATAATTTTCATATTATTTTTTCCAACTCTATAAAGTGATTTTTGGTATTATGGTTGGTATGGCACTGAAGAAGTAAATTAATTGAGATACAAATTATCATTTTTATTATGTTAGCTCAGTCTACCCATGAGCAACTGATGTTTTTCCAATTATTTAGATCTGACCTTATTTGTGTGAAAAGTATTTTATAATTTTGTTCATATAGTCCCTGGGTTTGTTTTGACAGGGAGACTCCCAAATACCTTATAGTGGCTACAATAACTTTAAATGGGATTTCTCTTTCTATCTCTTGCTGTTGGTCTTTGTTAGTAATATATACAAATGCAGATGAATTATGTGGGTTTATTTTGTATCCTGTAACTTTGATAAAGTTGTTTACTATGTCTACTATCAAATAAAAAATGTTCTATATCACTGTTAGAGAGATGCAAACCAAAACAACTCTGAGGTACCACATTACACCTATCAGATTGGCTAACATGACAAAACAGGAAAATGATAAATGATGGAGATGTGGGAGAATTAGAAAACCAACTCACTGCTGGTGGAGCTGTGAGCTGATCCAACCATTCTGGAGAGGATTTTGAAACTATGCCCAAAGGGCTATAAAAATATGCGTATCCTTTGACCCAGCAATATCATTTCTAGGACTGTTTCCAAAAGAGATCATTAAAGGGGAAAAGGCCTCACATGAACAAAAATATTTATAGCAGCTCTTTTTGTGGTAACCAAGAACTGGAAATGTAGGGGAATGGGGGAGTTTTGTGGTATGTGAATGTAATGGAATACTATTGTGCTATAAGAAATGATGAACAGGTGGAGTTCAGAAAAACCTGAAAAGACTTATGTGAACTGATGCTGACTGAAGTGAGCAGAACCAGAAGAGTATTATTCACACTAACAGCCACAGTGGGCCAGGACTGTTTTTGATAGATTTAGCCCTTTGCAGCAGTGCAAGGACCTAAAACATTTCCGAAGGACTCATGATGCAAAATGACATCCAGGGCATTTGGATTCCAAATCCATAGATTTGGAACTCAGAATGAAGCAGAAAAAAATTTTCTTTTTTGTTATATATTGTTTTTCTCATGGTTTTTCTCATTTGTTTTAATTCTTCTATGTAACATGACTAATGTAAAAATGTGTTTAATAGGAATATATGTGTAGAATACATATAGGATTGCATGCCATCTTGGGGAGAGTTTTGGAACATATGGAAGTGATGATTGAAAACTGAAAACAAATAACTTAATAAATTTGGGGGAAATAAAAGGTTTTCTCCAAACTGTGTTGCAGCCCAGGAGAGTTTAAAGAGTCCTGGACTTTAGATCAGAAGATCTGGGTTCAAATACTGATTCTATCACATTCTAGCTGTGTGGTCCCAGGAAAAAACCAATGCTTCTCTCATTTTTAGCTGCCTGAGGATTATTTGCAGGTAATCATGTTTTTGAGGAAAACACTGTAAATTGTAAAGTTATTATCGTTGTTCAGTCATGTCCAACTCTTCATGACCTTGTTTGGGGTTTTCTTGGCAAAGATACTGGAGTAATTTGCCATTTCCTTCTACAGCTCATTATACAAATGAAGAACTGTGGTAAATGGGGTTAGGTGATTTGCCCAGGGTCACACACAGGGTGGTAAGTGTCTGAGATCAGATTTGAACTCAGAAAGATGAGTCTTTCTGACTCTAGACCTAGTGCTCTACCCACTGTACCACCTAGGTGCCCCTTAAGCTGTAAAGTGTTACCTAAATATGTGTTAATATCAAGACTAAAATTGGCCTCTTTGCAATTTCCACAAATTGCTTCCAGTTTTGCTTTCTCTCTGTAATGACTATCCATAAGTACTCATTAAAATTCTCTTTCCACTTAAAGGAATGCCTCCCGCTTTCCTTCCTTCCCTCCTTTCCTCCTTCCTTCCTAAGTCTTCTTCCCTCTCTCCCTACTACCTACCCACCCTCTCTCCTTCCTGCCTTCCTTCTTTTTTTTGACTGGAATCAGGCGATTCCATAGTGCTAAATTGGCAATCCAACAATTTAAAATTTAAATGTTCAATCTGAAATTGTAAATATTACTTTATAATCATCACTACAATTATTGATTTCTTTTAGGAAGCCTTTGTTGAATGTCTTTAACTACTATTCTGCTGAAAGGAAATATTACCACCAGTCTCTGACCATAGTTCTTTTCAACTGAAATCTTTTGTCAGGGAAATTTCTGAAGGTTTGTAAGTGCTTAAGTGTTATTCTTCTGCCTTAAAAAAATGCTAAGGTTTTCTGGAAAGCTAAATGGAAGAACCAAACCTATATCTCTTCAGTTTAAGTACACACACACACACACACACACACACACACATTACTGATCAACTGTCCTGTTCTTGCACCATTTGGTCTGAGTTTGATGAAATGTTGATCAGTGCTTTCTAATATATGATTCATTCTTTCTTAAGGCTTGGATGATATTTTTCTTTATTTCTGTAGTTTTGGAGTTTGATTCACCTTGGAGACTTGAATTTTAGGCTTTTTTTTGTTAGAACTCTGATTTTTTTTTTCTGACTGCAGTATGTTATTTATTCTGGAAAATTTTCTTGAATTATTTCTTCAGGTCCTTTTCCTTACCATTGCTCTCTTAGAAAGTATTTGAAAGGATCATAAGAAATGGCTGATGTTTAAAAATCCTTCTAAATGTAAAGCACTATGTAAATGTAAGCTACATTTTATTAGGAGTATAGTGTAGGTGTTAGGGATTATCCCATGACAATAACCATAGCAGACTTTATAATCGTTGAAAGGAGAGCCATGACTTTTTCTTCTTGATCTCCTTCAAAAGGTGTGGCATGGTGCCTGGAACATAGCTGGCACTTAATAAATGCTTGTTGACATGTGTCTTGCTTTTGGCAGGCATCCAACAAATGTGTAGATGAAATAATACAGTTATTATTATTATTGTTATTATTAATAGTATATGGAGTGATAGAAAAATGGTATTCACATATCACTGTTTACTGAGGTTCACATTATTTCAAAGCTTTGAAGAACTGTGGTCTTATCCATTGTGAGTGCTCCTTCTACCAGTATTAGTCACAACCTCTCTGTGACTTTGTAAAGTTTTCATGTATTTCTGTGGCCAGAGCATTTGTCATTCTGAGTGTAACAAACCTCTTTAAATTTATCTAGGAAGGTTCTCATATAACAAATGTATACAGTTATCCCTTCCACACCACATCTTTCCCCATAGCATTTTCAATATATCCTAAGTCAGTATAAGAAATTAATTGGGAATTTGGGGGGAGTTTTGAGGAAGCTCCAGATGATACATGAAGGCCAACAGACAATAAAGAAGAAGTTTAGAAACTCAGAAATGTGTAATGTATATGGATAGTATTGTATAATATTATTGTATAATATAATATATAAAGTGTATGATATTATAATGTATTGTATAATAATATATTTTATCTTTAACATCATAATAATTCAAATTTCTTCTCCAGCATGAAGGGAGAGTCAAAAAGTTTTACATGGATTTTCCAGATTGGAGAAGGTGAGAAGACAGTGCCCCTGAAACTGGTGATGTGGAAGGGATAACTACAGTTCATCAACAGGCCCATACTTTTGCAGCTCAGGAGGATCTGTCAGAGTTTAGCTTCATTGGTATAGCCTTCAAGAATGAATGAATGAAAAAACACTTATTAAGCACCTACTATGTACTGGGCATTGTTCTAGGTACTGGGGATACAAATATAAAAAAACAGTCTCTTCACTCAAGAAACTTGCATTCTAATAGGGAAGACTGACACATATAATAGAGCAATGACATGGGAATGAAGTTTGGGTTTGAGAGTCCCAAGGGAGGGATGGTGTATAGAGAGAGAGCCACAGAACAGTGGATCATTATGCTCTTTGCATAAGTAATCCTAGTGTTGATTTGATTACTATTTCTAAAACAAAAGATGAAAAGAAGTGGAGGTAGTTTGGGGATGTGAGAGAATAATGCACACAACAATAATCCAGTAGATGGTTAGATAGAACATGAAACCATATCACAGGCCAGATATTCATAGTGCATTGGATAAAAGGGCAGCTAAGTGGTACAGTGGATAGGGTGCAAGGCCTGAAGACAGGAAGATTCCTCTTCCTGAGTTCAAATCAATTACTAGTTGTGTGACCCTGGGCAAGCCACTTAACCACTTCTGCCTCAACTTCTTCATCTGCAAAATGAGGTGGAGAAATAAATGACAAACCACTCCATGAACTTTACCAGGAAAAAGTCCAGATAGGGTCATGAGGAGTCTCAGAGTCAGTGAACAATACTGAATGGCAAAAGGTGAATGAGCCCTCTCTCACCAATCTGGCTGCTCAGCTCCAGGGTAAAATGACAGAGCTGAGTGGATTAACTCTCTTGGTAAAGGGAGATCAGAGTCTTTGGAGGTCCATCAAGAGGATGATGTTCTAGATGAGGAGAAGAAAGGCAGTGGCAGAAGGTAAGATACCCAATGTGGAAGGATAGATGGGATGTGAGAAGACAGTTAATCTCCTTGTCTCATAAAGACCTTGGTTTAATCCTGGGAAGTCTGATCCCAGGGGAATCATATCTTTCTTTCAGGTTCTGCCAACACCCTAGAATAACCTCAGACAAATCTCTAAAACAAAACTTAGATAGGGCTCTTAACTAGGGTCTCTCCAAAATGTGGGTAAAAAGGGCAATGCTCTAAATCACTATTGATTAGAGAGATATAAATCAAAACAACTCTGAGGTATCACATCACACCTATCAGATTGGCTAACGTGACAAAACAAGAAGTTGACAAATGTTGGAGAAGATGCAGGAGAGTTGGAACACTAATTCATTGTTGGTAGAATTGTTAGCTGATCCAACCATTCTGGAGCGTAATTTGGAACCATGCCCAAAGGGCTACAAAAATGTGCATACCCTTTGACCCAACAATATCGCTTCTGGGACTCTATCCCAAAGACATTATAGAAGTGAGAATGTACAAAAATATTTATTGCAGCTCTCTTTGTGGTTGTCAAAAACTGGAAATCAAGAGGATACTCATCAACTGGGGAGTGGCTGAATAAATTGTGGTATATAAATGTAATGGAACACTATTATGCTATAAGAAATGATGAACAGGAAGACTTCAGAGAAGCCTGGAAAGACTTATATGAACTAATGCTGAGTGAAAGGAGCAGAACCAAGAGAACTTTGTACACAGTGACAGCCACAGTGTTCAAGGAATTTTTCTGGTAGACTTGGTACTTCATTGCAATGCAAGGACTTAAATAATTCCCAATGGTCTCTTAAGGCAGAATGTCTTCCACATTCAGGGAAAGAAATATGGAGTTCAATCACAGATAGAAACAGACCATTTTCTTTTGTGTTATGTTTTGTTTTATTTTTTGGTTTCTCCCATTCATTTTAACTCTTCTATGCAACATGTATTTAATAGGAATGTACATCTAGAACCTACATAAGATTGTACGCCACCTCAGGGAGGAAGTGGAGGGAGGAGGAATGAGGGGAGAGGGAAAGGGAAAAATCTAAGCTATTTGGAAGTGATTGTTGAACACGGAAAGCAAACAAAATAATTTCATTTTTAAACAAGTGCATTTTCTCAAAAACATACTTGATGCATGTGTGTGTTTGTCCTTCATTGCCGAAGAAGACCATGTCATCAGAGAAATGATGATATAACTTACACTTGACTTTGTTTTGAGTGAGGGAGGGCTGCGCAGGTCATCAGCTGCACTTCTCCTCCAGAGCCCTCTGAATCCAGTAACCAAACATTCAACAGAATGACTGGAGATGACCCAGGATGAGGCAACTGGGGTTAAGTGACTTGCTCAAGGTCACACAGCTACTGAGTGTCAAATGTTTGGGGTGAGATTTGAACTCAGGTCCTCCTGACTCCTGCACTAGTACTTTATCTACTGCACCACCTAGCTGCCCCACTTGATACATACAGACTTCAGATAAAGGACAGTTATTTATTTTTCTTTACCACGGAAAGTGCATAAACTGCAAAAAAGACTCATAGACATGGACCAACAAATACAAAAACCACAAAACATTTCAAAAAGCCCATTATACACACTGAGCAAATAGCTGTCATTCATCTTAGACTTGTGTTGTCCGAGGAATTTACAAGGTTCTTATTCCCTAGTCAGTCATGGTACAGTTTTCTTTGGTCATAAGCTTATAGACTTGAGAGTTGAAAGATACCTTAGAATATGTTAAGAGCCACTCTATCATTTTACAGATGAGGAAAGTGAGGTAGAGAGGTGGATAGCATTTTTCATGAGTCCTTTGGAATTGTCTTGAATCATTGCCTGTATCAGAGTAGCTAAGTTTGATCATATTTTGTAACTACTCATACATGTACATGTTGTTCCTCAGTTAAAAGTAAGCTCCCTGAGGGCAGGGACTGCTTCCTTTTTGTCTTTGTGTCCCCATTTGGTGTTCTGCCAAGTGGAAGCTAAATTCCATAGTCAAAAGCCTCCTTTCTTCCTCTGGGTTTACTGGCTACATTTCTTGCTCAAGGATGAAGCCTTAAATCCAATTCACTCTGGAGCTCATAGACTGGACAAGTCCCCACCCACCTAGTACTGAGTGGATGGAATAGTTAAGTAATCATTGTTTCCCTTTTACCCAGGAACCCTGAGCGTCTTCTCCTCCCAGGTTTGTTAATTAAAGGGGCCATTCCTAGAGTAACTTAAAGAATGCTTTCATTGAATGGGTGTATCTCACTCAAAGTAAGATTGTGATAAGACCTAAGCCTGAAAGGGCCAGGGTCTCCCATTGTATCCTAGGCCATCTCCAGTTGTCCTGATGACTATCATGCCCCTGGACCCAGATGACTCAGGAAGAAAGTGACCTTGCACAGCCCTCCCTCACTCAGATCAAAGTCAACTGTAAGTCCTGTCCTCATCTTGATGTCATGGTCCTCTTCGAGAATGAAGGACAAGCGCAACAGCCTGTGTCCTCATTGCTTCACATGGCGCTAAATACTTGTAAGCATTACATAAATGTTTGTTGATTCACTGTTTTATTAATTAATTCTATGAATGTTCACAGTAGGGAAAAAATAGCAAATTCACCAATTAGGAAGACTACCTTTATTTATCTTGCTGCTTATTCTTTCTTTTAATTAACATGTTTTGCCCTCAGCCATTAGGACCCACAAATAAATATGGTAATGTATCTGATAATGTGAATGTCCAAAGTAGATTTTCACACATGTCACAGAAGGGAGTCTGGCTCAGTCACTGTATTCCTCTGCTGGCAACAAGCATCAAAACATAAGGAATGTGTGGAAGATAAGCATTTACCCCTGACAGGAGATTGTCAGCAGAAGCTGATTCTTGCATTTCCTAATCATGCAGGTTAGGAGACAAAAAAAATAAAAGATTTGAAAGAAATAACCCTGTTCATAGCCAAAAAAAAGTCATTGAGAAAGATAAGGAAAACTCAATGTTTTGTGAACAGTTTGGGGCTAGGTTTGACTTTTTCCTGACAGCTGACTGTGCTCCTAATTAGATTAGTTAGCTGAGTACTTTATATTTCTCCCTCCTTTTGTAAAGCAGCTATGCTCTGGAGGGGGCTTAGACACTGGCACAGACCAGAACTGCCTTCACATCCTCCAAAGTTGTCTTAAAGGCTTGAATTTGTGTCCTTGTATTTTTGTCTCTTTTCTTTTGCATCCTCCATCCCCCAAATTCTCAAGAGAACAAAGATAGGTGTGTGTGTGTGTTCATGTGTGTGTGTATGTGTGTGTGTGTGTGTGTGTGTGCTGTAGTGTATATAGGAAGTACAGGCTGTGGATACTTTGTGTTTCCTTTGCTGAAGATTATTTCTACATGGTACACACACAGCTGTCAGGCTATGTTTAAAGCTAATGAGTCCTAGATTAGCATCTCAGAAGTCAATTAACAAGGCAGTTTCTTCCACTGACTTGTATTTATATATTATTAATGAACTACAAGACCTCCTTGTGTGGTAAATAGCCTAAGTTACTCAGGAGCAGAGTACAAATACATTTTTTTTTGCTCTGGTTAATGGCCCTAAACATTTATCTCACAAAGAGATGACTATAAAAGCATACAAAGTGCTATATGTACCTTAGCAGAGAAATTAAACAGTGTCTGTTCTGATAAATATTGATGTTAGCTTATCTGAATTCACCATACCTGGCAGGTTGCCAGACTCCTCCTCTCCTTTCTGTTCCCACCAGCATTAACTTGGGTGCTTCCTGTGCAAGGAAGAGATAGAGGGGCATCATTTCCTAGGTTGGCTCCTTACTCAAGGGAAAGGCAGGATGGCAGGGTGGGTACTATGCTCAATTTAGGAAAAACTTGATTCAGATCTCACAAGAGACATTTACTGGCTGTGTAGCCCTGAGCAAGTATCCATCACATCTCAGAGTCCGCATCTATAAAATGGGAATAATGTATGTAAACACCTATGTCTTCAGGTTGTCAAGAAGCTCAAGTGAGACAGTATACATAAAGTGCTTTGTAAACCTTAAGGTGGTGTTATATAAATATCAATGACTATTATTCACTAGAACATAAGCTCCTTGAGGACAGGCACTCTTGTTTTTGTCTTTGTTATCTCCAGCACCAAACACAAGTCAAGTCTTCAAGCATTCATTAAGTGCCTTCCATTTACCAGGTACTGGGCTAAGAAATGGGGATACTAAATAAGGCAAAAGACAGTCTTTACTCTCTAGGAATTCACAGTCTAATGGGGATAACATGCAAACAACTCTGTTGAGACAAGATACGGACAGGATAAATTGGAGATAATTAGAAGAGAGAAGGCGCAGCATCACAAGGTGTAGCATTTAGGAACTTAAATGTTTAAAGTTTAGTTGAATGTGCTCTCTTCATATAATGGTCAATAGATAGTGCAGTGGATAGCATTCTGGGCCTAGAGTCAGAAAGACTCATCTTCCTGAGTTCAGATCTGGCCTCAGACACTTACTAGCCATGTGACCCTGAGCAAGTCACTTAACCCTGCTTGGCTTAGTTTCCTTATCTATAAAATGAGCTAGAGAAGGAAATGGTAAGCCACTCTAGTATCTATGCCAAGAAAATCCCAAATGTGATCATGAAGAGTCAGATGCAACTGAAAACAACTGAAAATTGTTAAAATTTGAGTGAACACTCCTCCTCCTCCTCCTTTCTAATATTGTGCTTCAATACCCATTTCCCAGCTGTGTATAATACTGCATGCAGGTAGATTCAAATAGTCTGGAAATCCAGTTTTTCTGTTTTGTAATTTATCAACAGTTTAAAGCAATATTTCACCAAATATAATAGTCAAGTTCCATGTATTTTAAAAGGCATATAGTTTACTAACAATAACAATAGCACATAAAACAATCACCTTGCAGAATATTTTTCTTAGAAAAAAGTTTGATCTTGAAATAAGCTGAATACCATAATAAAGACAAAACACTTTAGATGTTTCAGGGAAGAGATGGCAAATATGTAAACATCAACCGTGACTTTGTTCCAGTAGATTAATTTCATGTTAAAAACAGAATCAGTGTAGATATTATTTAGGTTTGTGTCTGAGAGGAGTATTAGGAGAATTAGGAGTATTAGGCAAGGGAATATGAGAGGATCAAGGACACTTGAATATTACCCAGAAAGATTTGAAAAGAGTTTGACTATTTATGTCTCCTGCTCAAGCTATTTTTATATATACCAGCTACCTTCAGCCTACTAAATATAATTCTTGAATAGCCTCACATTATCTAAAGAAGCAAGCGATGTTGAACACACACACACACACACAACTGAAATGTAGGGAATAAAGAATATTTTAAATCATTTTTGTTGGCAATGGTATTTTGTTTTAGAAAGACAATTGTAGAATAATCAGCTTCTCAAGCTGCACCATGCAATGTAAATGGGCTCTTTGGAATGATTTGTGTCTTTCTTGGTAGGATTGCCTGGAGAAGAGCGCATGAGAAGTGGATTAGAGATTTGTTTGACCCCATAAACCAGAATTTTACTGCTACTGACTGAGTCTGAAACTGAAGTGGAAACATAATTTACTTATGTCACTTTCCAGTAAGTTTTATATTTTGAAACTTTCTTGCAGTAAAATATGAAATGGGGAAACATCCTTATGAAGAATTCTTCTTCCATTACCTTAAGCATCCATGTTACAAGCTAAGATTTGGCAGAGACTTTATTCCCTTTTCCCAAGAGCAATAATCTCAAAGGAGAGAGAGATTTTACATATGTAAAATACCTTATAAACTGTGAAGCATACGTGTAACACCCTCCTGGAAATATCTTCACCTCACCACCCAACTTAACACTCAAAGCTTTGAAGGTTGCACCCTCAGGGGTGCAAGTACTCCTAGGTTCAAAGGTTCTGTGGGTCTATACAACTAAAACTATAGCTTATGAGCGTCAGTCAGGGTGCTTTACCTTTAATAGTTAGCCAGTAGCTACGATTAGCTCAAAGCCAAAGCATTTACTAAGATGACATAGCAAGTACAGTAGCTATAAAACATTCCTCTCATAAACCTGGAGCACATCCTCCCACAAAGCATCAGTGGGAAAAATGAGCAGAGTAAGTACAGTGGTAGAGAAGGACTCAAGTAAGAAATCCATGTAACTAAAGCAACCATTCCTCTGGTACTGCAGATCCCCCAAATGACCTTTCTTCCTTTGCAGCATGCTCACACTCATACTTTTCTCTGGTGGTGCAGTACTTCTGCTGGGTGGATTGCCCTTCTGGGTTCCCTGGGTTAGCTCCTTTTCTCAGCTCAGTTCTCAACTGCCAGAGCTAATTCTTTCTGGGATTCATCGTGGCTCTGTTCTTTACTACCAAGGTTCACACTCCCTGACTTTCCTGTTCTCTGTGTCTATAATGTCTCTTTCTCTGTTTCCTGATAAATGTGGTGCCCCCATGATTTCCCTAGTAAAGGCAAGCAGTCATATTCCATGAATCATGAAATGTATGTTTATTCTTTGGCCAGTCAACAGCCAGCTGTCTTTCCACCATTATCAGGGGAACATTTTATAAAGAGTTGCCAGGGTATAGACACAATTTTTCACTTAGTTTAATATATTGATTTCTTGTTACCTTTTGTTATCTGCCCCATTCTTTTGTGTGTGATTACATCAAGTGAGCTAAAGAAGGGAGGGGAGGGGTGCAAACTCCCCCCATTATACATAGTGTAATTTGTATAATATAAATTGCATATATATACAATATATATTCTATATATAATTATAATTTGTATAATACATAGTATAAATTGCACTTCTTATTACAGTTCTTTGAATTCCTCAAAAGGTGCTCAATAACCACTTAAGTAGAAGGAGAGCTGAGCATGAAATCAGGCGAACCCCAGTTTAAAGACTGCCCTTTAACACTTACTAACCATGTGAATGTGGACCTCAATTTCAATTTTTTCATTTCTAAAATGGGAATCAGCTGGATATGGTAGTGCATACTTGTCATCCCATCTGGCCGAGAGGCTGAAGGTGGTAGATCTCTCGAGCTTGGGAGTTCTGAGCTGCAGTAATCTGTTGAGCCCCCAGGGCTACCAGGTTGCCTAACCAGGGGCAAACTGGCCCTGGTCAGAAACAGGGCAATTGAAAACTCCATGAAGATAAGTAGAAAAATCTGACTTTCAGTAGGGTACCCCCTCACACTGCCAGCCTAGAATATATTTGTCTTAAATTTTAAGAGGTTTTTTTTTATTTTCTGTTTTTTTTAAATGGGAATCAATCAACATGAATTTGTTAAATACCTACTATGTGTCTGCTTATTTTATGGCATGATAAATATTGTTTTAAAAAGTCAGGGATTCAATTTTCTACCACTTTTGTCCTAAATTTTCTACAAAATATTTATGTTTTATATTTCACTGAGATAATGGATTCATTCAGGTTTAAAACTAATTAAATGTAGGGCAGATTTAATAGACAAGATAAATGAAAGGAGTATACATATGTCTAAGTCTAGGATACATATGATGGTCAGTGAATAGTAAATATCTTTATGACCCAGTACACAGGCAGTTCAGCCAGTACACAACTGGTTCAAACTAATAAATTCTATAGGTGCAGCTGGCTACTCTATTAAGAAGAGAGATAAAAGTTTTGCTAGGGTGTGCTGTCCTAGAACTGGGAAGAAACTGCCTGGGATAGTGTTCTGAGGCTGGTGAGAAATGTGATTTTAGAATTGGGGTCCAAGCACAGGAACCTGAGCACTCCATCACTACTTCACTTGCTATCTCATCAGATCTCATGAATCCCAATTACCATCTCTATGCTGCTGCTGATCAAATTTGCCTATCCAGCTCTAAACTCTCTGCTGATCTCTAGTCTGGTTTTTCCAACTGCCTATTGGACATCTAAAATTGAATATAAGTATCTTAAACTCAACATGGCCAAAACTGAACTCATTATCTTCCCTCCTTCCCTAACCTTCTTGTTAACCTCCCTATTACTGTTGAGGGTACCACTAGCCGCTGAGGCTTGAAACCTAATTGTCATCCTTGACTCCTCTCTCAACTTTTAAATTCAATCTTTGTCAAGACCTGTTAATTTTACCTCCATAACATCTCTCATATATGTCCCCTTCTCTCCTCTGATGCTGTTGCTACCCTGATATAAGTCCTGATACCTTGTAACCTGCTGGTGGGTCTGCCTACCTCAAGAATCTCCCCACTCTAGTTCATCCTCCACTCGTTTCACAAAGTGAGCTTCCTAAAGCTCAGGTCTGACCCTGTCACCCACCCTACACAGTAAACTCCAGTGACTCCCTATCATCTTCAGATTCATATACAAAATTATCAGTTTGGTGTTCAAAACCCTTGAGAGCCTACTCCCTCCCCACATCTCCAACTGCCTCATAGCTTGCAGGTACACTGAAGGTAAGAAAATCTGGTGACTGACTGACCTCCTTGCTGCTCCTCACATGAGATATTACATTTCCCAACTCCAGGCATTTTTACCCTTTGCCTTCTCTGTGTGGAATTCTCTCCCTCCTCATTTCCCTCTCCTGGCTTCTCTTCAAGTCCTAGCTAAAATCCCACCTTGTAAGAGAAGATTTTCCTAATTCTGCTTAAGGCTATCACCCTTTCTCTGCTCTTTCCAATTTGATTTTTTAGTAGCTTGTTTGTACATATATTTGCATGCTGTTTCCCCCATTAGACTGTGAGCTCCTTAAGAGCAGGGTCTGTCTTTTACCTTTCTTTTTCTCCCTAGCACTTGCACATTGACTGGTCTACAGTAGGCATTTTAAAAAAAAGCTTATTGACTGACTAACTGGTATTATACAGAGTTTAAGAAGAGGCAGAAAATGGGAATAATACCTTAAGGTTTGGAAAGTTCTGTTTTGCCCAGGATCTCTTTTGAGATTCATGACAACCCTGGCCTAGGTGCTATTATTATTTCCTAAAGATTATTCTGATAGAATAGAAATTTCTTGAAGGCAGGGACAGTTTCATTTTTAAATCTCAGGTGCTCAAATGTGCTCAATTTCTTTCTGTATATATAAACTTAAACTGTACCCTTCTGAGGTTTCAGGTTACCTAAGAAGTCTTGCCTGCTGAAAAGCATATAACAATAACTCTTTACCACCTTGACCTCAAATTCATTCCAGGCAGCCCACCCTGTACTTGGGTTTGGGAGGGAGGGAAGTTCTAGGGTCCCATCCCCCCTTTCCAAACCTTGTCAGTAGTACTGAAGAAGAAGAGGACTGAAGATAGAGCCAACCTGCACCTCTAAGGTTTCTTGTGTCTTATCAGTGACTGTTGAAACCAGTGAGTGGAGAAAAATAGCATTACCAATTGGGTTGATGTGATTAAAAATAGTAGTATATCCTTTGAAAGTGGAACAGTATAAAATATGGAGCGTATAAGGGTCTGTTTTGTTCAGCATAATAAACAAACAAATTAGGTAGGTTCTGAAACAAGTTTTATGAAACAACCACCTTTCCCTCCCTCTAAAAAAAAAACAAAATACTATAATGTATCTGTTAATGGTATTGGTTACTTTTTCTAGCTCTGTCACTTCGTATGTAGTACTTGACTTCGTAAAGCAATTCGTATGGATGAACTTAGGTAACTTGAGAAAAGAGATGAAGAAACATTTACCAGCTAAGCAGATTTCCTGGAAATGCAAGAAAAATATTCGTTCTATAGACAATCTTAATTATTCTGATGCTGCCTGGGATAACTATAAAAAGGAACACATTCTCAAAAAGGGCAGGATTGATTTCTTAGACCATCACTTTTTCAATGGTCCAAAAATATTATGGTCTAAACCAGGAAATGAGCCATCTGAAGTACTTGAGGTTTGGATCTATTGATTTAACAGCTATTAGAGGAAGTCATGAGTCTTATCATGATTTTAAGAAACTGGTTTTTATATGTATGAGTATGTAATATCCTAGAGGTTGAATTAGAGGCCATGGACTTTTCTGCAGGCAACAAAGTAAAGAAAGAATTTCGCAGTAATGGGTTTATTGGATTAGTGCCAGTGGTCATTCCAGATAATTCAAGTCCCCAAATGCTTAAGTAATATGCATTGCTTAACTAAAGCAATACCTACCAATCCCTCTTTCATCTTGTATACTTTTAATTCACAGATGTATCCTCATAATGTAGTAGGAAACTTACAGGACATGGAGTGAGATCAATACATCTCTGAGCCTTTGTCTCTTCAACTGTAAAATCAGTGGGGTGATTAGATCTTCTCTAAAGTTCCTTCTAGCTCTAATTTTTCATGGTTTTTCTGAAGGCTAAAATTAAAGAATTGTTCTTCATAAAGCACAGTAGATACCAATTATATTAAAATCAAATAAGCATTTATCTTAATTTAGTCTGACATTTGAAAGTTAATGCCCATGAGATTTTCTGTTTAGAACTGCAATCCTATTTGCCACCTGCAGAATCACATTACAGACCTTGATAATGTAATACTGGAGCCACTTCCCCAGTTGTCATTTTCGTTGATAGGCTGAGACCCCATAGATGTTCTAGTGGTAAGCCTGATGTGCTTCTACTACCATCACTCAAGAACATCCACTGATGTATTTCTCATAACCTGTCAATCAGTTGACTCCATTAGCTTTGTAGAGATGGATTTACTGAGAATGTACTGTTAGTATAAATATTCCTTCCAAACTGTAAGACATACTCCTTTTTTCACACATAAGGTCCCTGGGGAGGGTGGGTTCAAATTTATGATACAATGGTAATGAGAAAACTATATGAAGAACACATGTGGCCAAGGAATACCTCTCACCTTTTGGCCCTGGAAGTTCTTTTCTCCCTTTATGGCATCTACATGAAATTCCCAATTAACTCAGTCAGTCAATAAATATTTATTAAGTACCTACTATAACTCTAGGCTGGGTAAGTCATGTGTTTCTGGGCCAGGCTGCTGCTGCTGGACCAGGCTGATCTTCTGGGTAGGTCGCTGGGCCTGGCCACTTCACTCTTGCTGGCTTTCTCTTTCTCTGTTTTCTGCTTGGGAGCTGAAGAAGAGAAAGACACCAGGCTTAGCTGTTGCTGGTCATCCTGCAGTCTCTCCAGACCTTATCATATTCACATGGCTGCTGATTGGATATGTCCCTTTCATAATTGCTACTCACTTAGACTTCAGTGTCTACTGCTAACTAGATTGCTGGATTCTGCTACCAACTTTAGTCACTGGTGGTAGGACCTATAAAGGCTCCTGAACTCATCATGCAGACTGGTTACATCTATCTCAGAACATTTTTTTTTCCACTTAAGATTACGAAAGAATAACTATAATGGAGAGATACTATATGCTTCTTCACACACAGTAGTTGGGTATTGGAATGAAGCTAGCTGCCTTTCCTTCCCTTAAAGTAGTCCTCACTCAAAGCTGCTAAGAGAATGAGAGCTGAATGGGTCACATCTCTTGTATATACACTAAGTTCCGGCTCAGCATCTCTTGAACCATCAGTTTTTTTGTTTCTAAAGTCAATTAGAAGCCAATTTTTTTTTTAATCATCACACAGTATTCAAGCCTCAGTCACTCCTGGCTAGAAATTAGCTTCTCAAAGTTTTTGGTGACTGCATTAGAAGTGGGCAGAAAAACTGTGCAAGCATCCACTCATGCTATAATAATAACAAAACTCCTTAGTCCTACCCCATTTTTTTTTCTTAAGTCTCTCTATGATTTTCCTATACTAATGAAATCATGGGTATACTCTTTAGCCCTAACTCCAAAATAAGGGGAAAAAAAGTGGTCAGATTCAAAAGTCAAATGCTTATCCTTTGATAGGTCAGTGAGTAACATTTTGTATCATGAAAAATTTAACACATTAAGTCTTGCTTGTCAACTATGCTATATAAAAAGATAATGTTTCTCTTCTTCCCCATTTAAGTATGTGTAGATATACGTGTGTGTGTGTGTATATATATATATATATATATATATATGTACATATACATACATTGGTTTTAGGGGTAAGTATGAGATGTTCATACATATAATTATATATATAACATATATGTATGTACACACATACGTATATATGTGTAGGTATAAAATATTTATATATATGTATATATGTGTATATATGTATACACACACACACACACATATATATATATATATGTATATATATATATATATATATATATATATATATATATACCCATACATATATATTTGCTGGGAATATAAACTACTATCAAAAGAATGATATTCTCCAAGTAATTTCAATAACATTTTTCCTAATCATCAATATTAGAATTATCTAATTATATATTTCATTGTCCTCTATAGCTACATAGGATTATGTAATGTAATGTATCCTCTACATGTCTTCAGGTATTGTGCAAATTTTTTTTTGTCAGTACTTTTGGCTGTCTTTTGTCTTTTTTTTAAAATGGATTTTGTGTTTTCTTTCTTTTCCCCCCAAATTTTAACATTTTACTTTTTCCAAAACACATGTAAAAACAATTTTTAATCATTTTTACAATTTTGAATTCCAAATTTTCTCCCATCCTCCCTCCCCTCTCCCATAATTGAGAAGGCAAGCAATTTGATAAAGGTTATATATATACAGTCATGTAAAATATATTTTCATATGTCATTCTGTGAAAGAAAACACAGACTCCCCCTTACTCCCCCCAAAAAAACCCCAAAGGAGAATAAAGCAAAATAACAGTATACTTCAATCTGCATTCAGATTCCATCAGTTCTTTCTCTGGAGGTAGATGGCATTTTCCCTCATAGACTTTTATGTTTTCTGAAAGCAGTTTCATCATTTTCCATTAGTTTTACTTAACTTTTATTCTGATGTACTTATTAATTGATTATTAAAGATTATTTGTTAAATGCTTTCCTGGTTTAATGACGTGTAGAAATTAAGTACTAAGAGATATGAACTTTGATGTGTTTTTCTTAACAAAATATAGGTCAATTATGCTTAATGGGAATATGTATCCATGGTCATCCACCTTTCAGAAATGGGGTATGAAGCTGGCACTTCTAATTCTGGTTATGTTTATGGCTTTAAAAAGGAAGCAAATGGGGAAAAGGGGGGTAGGAAAAGAGAAGCTGTTCTAGCTCAAAACATCTTCTATACTTTACCAATGTTCATTAAGATCCTCTTTTAAACTGGAAATGCCCATTGACATTGGCATTTCAGTCCCATTAGCATCTGACTACTCTAATCAGATTCTTTCCCTTTATCTCACAATTTAGTTCAGAGACTGGGGAGATCATCAAGTGAAGATAACACAGAGCAGAAAAGAGAAGAGAGAAATGTAGAACCAGTAAATGAAACTGAGAAGAAATGATCAGACAATGTAGAACAATAATCAGAAAACAGCAGTTTCAGAGAAAATCAGGGAGAAGAGAATATCTAGAAGGAGGTTATTAATAGCATCAACTGCCACCGAGAGGTCAAGAAGGATAAAACATGAGAAAAATCCATTAGATTTGGCAATTAAGAGATCTACTGGTCACTTTGGAAGGAACATTTTTGTGGAGAACGTGTTTGTTGTCCTTTGCTTTTGAAGAAGGTCACTATATTGGGGTCAAGGTACAGTGTATCCAATTGTGGCTCAGAATGCTTGGCCACAGGTTGGGTACAAATAGTCCATATGAACATTTGGAGTGGAAATTTCTCTAAATTTGCTCATCTCACATTTCTTTTGAGCTACTGCAATCCTGCTTTTCTCACAGAGTACAGTGCCTTATCTGATACAAAAATGCTATGCCGGGTGGGGCTGGTGAAGGGAAAGAAGGGCTTGGAAGGTAGGAGGACCACCAAATGCAAATTTTGTCCTGGACTCTATTGGCTACCTGCACTATAAATTGCTTCTTGAGCTGCTTTTTTATTACCAGAAGTGATAGCGCCTGGTATTATAATGGAAAGTCTATGTCCAAAACCAAGGCAAACACTGGCAGTTTTATTTACTTTGTCTTATTTCATATTATGGATGGGTAGTTAAAGCCTGGTAACCTTTTCACAAAAAGTTCAATCATTTAACAGACAGTTGATTCTTTGGGTTCTCATAGTACAACATATACAATTTTATTGTCTGGATCAAACTGCCATTTCAGGTTCTCCAAATACCCTTCTGGGAATTTTGGTAGGCATGTCCATACCAGTTTAACCTCTTCCATTGCCCTTCAAGGGAAAAACAAACATTTCTGTGGAAGGATTTCATATGACACACTAGAGGTCTGAATGCTGGGACCACAAAGACAAAAATATCCCTTGTCTTCAAGGAGTTTGTATTCTATAGTTTGTTTTTTTGGAGGGGGGAAAGGGGAGATTACCCGGAGATCCCTGGCATCGGAACGATGAGACTGCTTCTCATGGCCCTATACCAAATCCTACCCACACAGTATCTTCCCTTCCCAACAATGCAGTTCTCTCTACTGTCTCTGCCTTTACTGGCCACCCCTGTCCTATGTGAAAGGTATTCCTTCCTTACCTTCACTTCAAAGATTCCCTCACTTCAAAAATGGATCAATTCCTTGTGAAGCCTTTTCTGATTCCTCAACTGCTAGTATCTTCACTTGTTTTGATTTTGATTCTATTCTAAATACATTTATTCTGCATATTCATACATAAATATATGTGTATGTAGGGTTGTGCTGGAAAATGTTTAACAACCACTTCTCAAAAAATATAATACACTTTTAAGTGTAATCTTCATTATTAACATTTTCTCCACCACATTCTTAAGGCTAGAGACAATGAGTAAAACAATAAATCAAACTTTTTTTTGTAGCATTGGATTTTATCTTATCTATAAATGCTCGCAGTGAAAATTTAACAAACAGGTTTCCTTTTGGCTTGACTATAGTGTACGTTTGTGACATATACACAAAAATATATTTGTATACACCCAGACACACCTGGTCTCCTGAATTAAAAGAGCAGGCAATCACTTTATGTCTTTGTTTTCCTAATACTTAGAACAGTATCTGATACACAGTAGTTGCTTAATAAATACTTAATGATTGAATGGATTTACTAATAGAAAATTTCTAAGGTTCTTTCTAGCTCTATGATTCTATGAGGACGTCGAGCTTCTAAAGAACTTGCGTATTGTATGAAGTACTGTGCAAAATGTTAAAAATTTCTCTTTATTGTTATTATTATTATTCTGCTATAAAAGGGTACTTAACAAGTGGCTTTTACTCCTAGTTCAAATCTTACTTGCCTATAACATTCATGTCTGTATTTTCTAGTTAAACTGATGTAGCTGTACTTGAGAAGGTACAAACTAAAATTCTCTCTATAACTCTTCCCTGTTTTCTTCTTAAAAAAATAACTGTCTTTGGTCAAACTAATGCAATTTATACCTGTCCTTTAATATTCATCCACCTTCATTCTTGAAATGGATACTCTCAGATGTAATCTATTATTCACTGAGAGGTCAATAGGCAGTCAAGTCAGTACTTCTGTCTTCCAAATACTGTATGGTATCACAAAGTTTAAAAGTTGGAAGGGGCCCTTAAAAATGATAGTCAATCCTAGCATTTTGTAGATTAAGACTCCGAAGTTCAGAAATGTGACCTGACTCCCAAAGGTGAGAAAACTAGCTATTGGCACACATTCACTTAACTTTATCATGCTGAGGAAACATGGATGATTAAAACTCAAAACACTGATAAAATTGAAAAAAAAATTGGCTCAGTGACAACTTTCTCCATTAGATTTATCTAGATTGTGTTTTGCTTAAGTAATTATTCAAGTTATTTTTGTATTGCCTAAATATGTACCAAGGGAGGGTGGTGTGTAGGGGGGTGCTGGAGGAAGGAGATAATTTAGGAATGGGCTAAAAACTGAAGAGATCTGCCATGGGGAAAAGAGAGGCCACCAAATGGATTGTTGAAACTGTCTACCTGTAGATAATTCCAAGGCAGAATTCTTTGGTGTGGTACCCTGAATACTTCATTCATTTTAAAAAAAGATCTCTCCATCACCTACTATGTACAAGCTCGTCGGCTCTTTCCTCACATTCCTTGCCTAGTTCGTGCTGCTCTATGCTCTGTGATAAGTACTCATGTTAATGTGAGGTTAGAAAGATAAAAATAAGCTGTGACAAAAGTTCTCTAATATTTCATGTCTGGATCAGAGAGGCCTTAACTTTGGATCATCCCTGGCCTCAACCAATGACTGGACTGAACCCAGACAACCCATATTTGGGTTCATTTGGATTGTAGATCAAATCAGAACCCTGGGTCTTTAACTCTCAATTTGGCTTTAGAATCATCAATCTCTTTGCTGAATGAGACAATGAGGGCATGCGGGAACTATTGGTCTACAGACGGACTTACAGTCAGAGAATAAAAATGGCCCTGGAATGCCAGAGCTAGACCAAAACTGACCTGCTCTTTTGACAGGGGTCACTGAAGTCACTTGGCACTTAAAAGTGTTGTTGGTGCCCATGGGATTGCAGGGGCTCAGTCATAGCATTTGTGATGTAATAAGTATGCAGTTGGAGTGGGGTGTAGAAGAAGTGAGGATTCTAGTGCTGGGTAAGTCTGTCTTTCTAGGGGGTCTATAATTATCTCTGCACTTTTGCTTTTGCCAGACTTTCCCCTTCACTTGCCATCCCTGAACACAAACCCACATTCTCTCCTTTCCTAGTATCAAAGTCTATCCACCTTCAAAACTCATATTACATCCCATCTCCTCCAAGAAGACTTTCTTTGACCCCCTTCAACTTTGCATTGGTTTTTCCACACCTTTAAAATTCCACAGCACTTAATATCTATACCTATCATGAAGTAATTAACTACATAATCTCCCTCTTGTTATTTGTACTTTATTATTGGATTTTGGGGGAATGATTATCATTGAATTTAAATGTTTTACTCTCCTTTAGTTATCTGAAGACTTCACATGTTGATATAAACACATTATTAAACACCATCCACTTTTTTTTCTTAGTTTAGGAAAACTATGACAGGCTAAATGGGGGACTTGAGGTAAACCAAAAAGACTATAAAGAGAAGGAAATTCAGCATAGTAAAGAGCACTGGACTGAGCATCAGACAATCTGCTTTTTGGCTATGTAACTTTACTAATTAAATTTATGTCATCTTGGGCAGTCTATTTCACTTCTTTGGACCTTCGATTCCTAACCTATGATGGGTAAACTGAAACTAACTTTTTTTTTAATGTAGACGTTTTTACGGGGGGAGCGGGATCACTGATTCAGAGCTAGGAGAGACTTGTTCAAACCCCTCATTTATCTTAGAGATCCCCAAGGGACCTTCAGGCAGCTGTAAATCCTTGGAACTAAAGTGCAGATTCCTTGGGGAGATGAACTGTTTTATGCTTTTTTGTTTTTGTACAGAGCACCCGGCTGGGCACCCCACACAAAAGATCCTAGAGTTCAGTTAGAAAGTACTTTTGAGAGATTAGTTCAGCTTCTCCTGGAAACCGAGAGCCCCAGAGGAAGTGAATTTTGCCCAAGGTCAGGCTGGGCAGGTCTCCAGCAGCCAAGCTGCGATGCGGACCCAGGACATCCGACTCCAGCGTCGGGGCTCTCGGCAGTTCCCCAGACCACCTGGTTTAAAAAAAGTGCTTTCTAAACATTTGGTTCTTACATTGAATTTGGTCTCCGCTTTGCCCCGAGACCCTTCTCCCTTTTCCCTCGTTTTCTAGGAGAAGTTTCTGAAAATGCCTTTATTTGCACAGACCCTCTGGGTTCCTGCCCGGCCAAGAAAAGGCACGCAAGTCTTCCCAGGCGGAGCCGCCAACCGAAAGGTGGGGGCAGAAGGGCATCGTTTGTTTATGTTTTTTCAATAACGCGCTGACCCACTTGCACTGGGTTCTCCATATGCGGCTGCTTCTCTCAGGACCTAAGCAGTGGGGGGCGGCAAGCTGGCAGCGGCGCTCCAGCTGCTGACAGAAGGAGGAGGGGGAGGAGGAGGGGGAGGAGGAGGAGGAGGGGGGGAGGAGGAGGAGGAGGGGGAGGAGGGAACAACCGCGGACCGGGGCGGGGGCGGTACGGCTCGCGGGAAACGCGACCTCCCGGAGGTGAGGAAGGTGTCCCTCCTGGGCGCACGCGCAGAAAGGGGGCGGGCCCTTAGCGACGCCAGGGGAACTAGCCCGTTCTTCGCGGCTGCCGACGCAACGTGCCGCTCGTCCAATGAGCGCCGGCGGGAGGGACGCAGCCCGTCCCGCTCCCTTCTCTCTCCTCCCTCCCTCCGCCCCCGCCACGGCCACCCCCACCACCGGCCCGGGGAGCCCGAAGGAAGGCACCGGCCGCGGCCAGGGCTCGACCACCTGGGCCCGGGCCTGAGAACAGGGCCGGGGGATTCGATCGCCCCGACCGCGAGCCCTGCACGCCGCCCAATGTCCACAAGATGGAGGCAGCGGGGGAGACGGCGGCGTGAAGGAGGCGGCGGTGTCCGGGTCCGGGCCGGAGCAGGTGCCTCGGCGGCGGGATGGAGCTGCTTGTGATCATCGCCGTGTCGGCCCTCGTCGGCTCCTTCCTCACGCTCCTCGCCCAGTTCCTGCTGCTGTACCAGAGGGGTCCCGTGCGGCTGCAGCCGAGCGCCGCCGACTGGGGGGTCCAGTACGTCACCCCGGCGCCGGGCCTTCTCCTCAGAGACTACCTCTATGGCGGCGGCTCGGGCCGGACGTCGAAGCCCGCTGAGGGCCCCGGCCCCGCTGCCGGCCCCGCTCCCGGCCCCGGCCCCGCTCCCGGCCCCGGCCCCGGCCCGCACTCCGTGGTGCAGCGCACCGAGGAGACCTGCTACTTCCTCAACGCGATCATCCTGTTCCTGTTCCGGGAGCTGCGGGACACGGCCGTGGCCCGGCACTGGATCACCAAGAAGATCAGGGTGGAGTTCGAGGAGCTGCTGCAGAGCAAGACGGCCGGCCGGCTGCTGGAGGGCCTGGGCCTGCGGGATGTGTTTCTGGGCCACTCCATGCCCTACATCAAGACGGTGCGCCTCCTGCAGCCGGTGGTGCCCTCGTTCGCGAACGAAGCCGAGGTCGCGGATGGCACGGACGAGCTCCCGGCCTCCAGCCCCGAGGAGCTCGTCTTCGAGGTGGACGTGGAGTACAGCGGCGGCTTCCACCTGGCCATCGACGTGGACCTGGTCTTCGGCAAGTCCGCCTACCTGTTCGTCAAGCTGTCCCGCATGGCGGGGAGGCTGCGGCTGGTCTTCACCCGTATGCCCTTCACCTACTGGGCCTTCTCGTTCGTGGAGGAGCCCGTGATGGACTTAGAGGTGCGCTCGCAGTTCGAGGGGCGCCCCATGCCGCAGCTCACCTCCATCATCGTCAACCAGCTCAAGAAGGTCCTCCGGCGCAAGCACACCTTCCCTAACTACAAGATCAGGTGAGAAAGGCGGAGGCCGCGGGGGTGAGGAGCCTGGGACATGGCCCGGGGAATGAATGAATGCTGGCGTGCGTGCGCGCGTGCAGGTGTGAGGTGAGCTTAAAGGGCATCCGTTGCCCGGGCACCTTCTGGGTGGTTCACTAACCAGCACAGGTACCTCAGAGGCTCACCCATTGCAACGATAGACGCCTTCCTGTTAGGACAGTGTTGCTGCGAATATGGATGGAGACCGGAGCTGTCCCGGTGAGGCAAGAGTCATCTCTGGGTCTGCCTAGCCACTGTTTCTGGAAGTGGCCACTGCGTTAAGGATGACAGCATCACCTCGTTTGGGCCACTCTGGGAAATTGCACTAGGACAAGATTGCAGGTGTGAAGGACATGCCTAAGCATAGGGTAAATCGGCTTTGCTTGCACTTACGGAAAGCGGTGTAGGTGGTTAGCGGTTAAGGATGCAGTTTTCCTTACCCGCCCCTATCAAAATGAATGAGGACCTTTGTAGTCTTTCTTGTCTCTGTACGGTGCACAATATATGGGTCCTTAGCTCCTCAAGAGCAATGTGTAATGTTGTTGCAATATATAATATGTAAATATACATGCTGGGGCCAGCAAACAAAAAATAGCCTTACCTTTGTACAGTTACTTTTAACTTTTCCAAGTTCATTTATAGTGGTTGTCTCGTTGTTGATTTCATCCTATTTCTCATTTGTGGCATTTTCTTTTAATAAACTTGAAGGGAATAATGTAGGGAAACGGTATGTGGGGATTAAATGGATGTCCCATAAGTTTACTCTGGGAAGATTATTGGGTGGAATTTGAAGAGGCTTTTGGTTTCACGTTAGTCATTTTTTTAAAGTCATTTCTAAAGTTTATGTTTTTATCCCCAACCCTTGAGCTAATTTTTTAAAATTATAGCAAAGAATGCTAAAATAATGTGATAATAACATGCATTATAGGATCTTGTGCAGCCTGTCCTCTGGGTAATAGCCCTCTTAACTCTGTCCAGGAATATGTATGCCCTTTGTCACCCATGTTGTTGTCCAGTCATGTTCAACTCATAGTGACCCCATTTTGGGGTTTTCTTGGTAAAGATACTCTTGTGGCTTGCTATTGTCTTCTGTAGTTCATTTTATAGATGAGGAAACTGAGGCAGACAGGGCTAAGTGACTTGCCTAGGATCACATAATAAGTATATGTGTGAGACAGGATTTGAACTCAGGTCTTTCTGACTCCATGCCCACTCCACTCCACCACCTAGCTGCCCTGTTACCCGTATTACATCAGTTTTAGTAAACTGAACCATCAGGATGATGAAAATGCAGTCAGATCTCTATTATCTGTTCTATTTAAAGGGACAATGACACAATGTAGAACTATCTTATTTTGGTGCTTTGGGATTTTTTAATAGGCAAAAGCATTTTATGCTCATATTAAATTTTTTTTCATTTCTAAAACACAGTAATTGCCATCAAATTGAAAACATGAATGTATGACAGGTGGAATATAGTTTAGGATTAAAGATTTATGGAAAATTGAATAATTATGTTGTGTTCTATATTAGCAGAATTATATCATACTGCATCCTTGAAGTAGAATAAGTTAGAACAGGTGATCTCCATAGAGGCCCTTTCCAGCTCTTATGTCCTTCTATGAATTTAATTCTTTAAAATTTCTTTTCTTTACTATTTAATGCTTTAATTGCATATGTCACAAATCAGTTCTGTTGTTTAAACATTAAGTTCTTTATCATGGAAAGTTGTAGCTCTGGAGTGAGTTTGAGCAAGATTGTGACAATCCAAAAGCAGCATAGTTTAGTAGACATGGCTCTAAATTTGAAAACAGTATCAGAGATATAGATTTGGGA
The DNA here is from genome assembly GCA_023548195.1 of Bettongia penicillata ogilbyi. Lineage (NCBI taxonomy): Eukaryota > Metazoa > Chordata > Mammalia > Diprotodontia > Potoroidae > Bettongia > Bettongia penicillata. The sequence goes on along the minus strand of JAJHZJ010000383.1, from coordinate 2,628,443 downwards.
GGTATCCTTGGGATGATGTAGTCCAAACTCTCCCTCCTCCTCTTCCCTCCCCTCCCCCATTTACAGTTGAGTAAACTGAAGCCCAGGGAAATGACTTTGTCTAATACCTGGTTTTAATCTCTGGGCTGCTCCCTGCTGCTTACCTGTAATACTACACTTGCTCTGAGACTCAGTTTTGTCATCTCTAAAATGAAATAGCTAGATTAACTCCGAGTTCCTTCCATCTCTCAAACCAGTACTATGCTAAGAAGCAACTATTTTACTTTTGTCTTCTCGGGGCAAACTTTAACTTCAGGTAAATAAAGATTACTTAACTAGGCCATTAATTTTTTACTCTTTGCAAAATGGCATGTGGCAGACATAAAGCCCACAAGGCTGATATGTTGACTAAGTCTGGCCTTTAGATAAGTCTCAAAGATATTAGATAGTAATGCCTGGAAAGAGTAGACAGTATAAAGTAGGCACTATTTAAAGATTTCCTTCAATTCAGTGAACTTGTTTTAAACAAGAAGTAAGCAGACAAAACTGCTTGAATACTTTTATTTGAAAGTATCTTTAAACAGCAGACAATTTGAACTGACTGGGGTACTTGGAGTTCTACGACTTGAACTGAAATATGGTACCTAAATAACATGATAATATGTGCTTTATAATTTAAAAGGAGACTCATTACTTAAGTGCACAAATATTTGTTTTTAGGCAGTAACATAAGAGAAATTTTTATTGAATATATAGTCTGTGTTAACCTAAAATTCCAAGAAACTGGAATGGGTGCTAATAGGAAGCTTGGTTCTCTTAAACATTGTTTTATTATTTAGTTGCTGCCATATTAATCCTTATGATTTAAACATTGGACAGCTGCAGTTTCTAAAAAGGTCTTGCTAATTCATCCATTTAGCTGTCTAATCTACTTACTACAGTTAGTAAAGGAGTTTGGACTTTAGGGGAGTCATTGAAGAGTTTTGAGCAGGGGGAGTGAAGTGATCAGCTGTGTTTATGAGGAACATCTGATGTACAGGGGGTACTTATCAGAAAGTTCTTGTAATAGTCTGAGAGGTCTTGAGGGTTGAACAAGAGTGGTAGTGGGAATGGAAAAGAATTTGAGAGATATTGCAGGTAGAATCTGCAGGCATTTTTCTCCAAACTCTTTTGCTTAAATAACAATAGTAATAATAATAATAAAAATGATAAACTTACTTAGTGTCATCAGATGTACAGCCTGCTTTTCTTACAGCTGCTGTGTTGAGAGGCAGGTAAGAGAAGTCTCTCAGTTGTAAATGAAGGCTAGGGCTAGATAATGTCTTCACCGTTTTTAGAAGTTTAGTATTGTTCCCATTTTACAGATGAGGCCACTGAAGTGGCATAGAGATGGTCATTACATCCATGGTAGCTGATGAGATCACCAACTGCTATAATATAGAAGGAAAAGAGGAGGACTGGCGATGGAACCCCGAGGAACACCTACAGTTTTAGCAGACTTGAAGGTCTAGATAAATGTTTCAAAGGGACCTAAGTTAGGTTTAAAGTGGAAAGCTTCTTGCACAGATGTTCTTCTCTTTTTTTCACCTATGGAAGAAGGTGCCTTTTGAGCTTATCTTCAAGTGAGAGTTTGAAAGGTTGTGATACCATGGGAAGACATTCTGGGCAGAGGGAAAAGTATAAGGGAAAGTGCTGTGAAGGGCATGTTTGGGCAATTGGGGCTATGTGGCAAAGGTCCTCAAAAGTTAAGTTCTGGAGTTTGTACTTCAGCCTGTGAGCAGCTGTGGAAGATTTCTGAGCAGAGAAGTGAATAGTGGAACTTTGTTTTAGGAAGACTAACGTGACATTAGGATTTAGGATGGGTTAGAAGACCAAAGTGATCTGTAATTTCATTTACTTAGTATTTTGATTTAACTCTTAGAAATCCTCTTCGGAAAGACATTTCCTTAAAACCCCTTAGAGCAGATCTAAGATAAGATATAAATCATATATTTGCTTTTTGGCTACTTTCCTTTTCTTTTCTCCATATGTAATATTTTTTTTTAAAGTATGTGTGAAGTGAATAGAACACTAGTCCTGGAGTCAGGAGGACCTGAGTTCAAATGTGGCACCACACACTTGACATTTACTAGCTATGTGACTTTGGGCAAGTCACTTAACCCCAATTGCCTTGCCTTCCCCCTTCCAAAAAAAAAAAGTATGTATATATGTTTGCTTAGATTGGGATATACTAAAAATAATTACATCAAATTCAAATTCCTAGTAATCAAGGGAGTGATAGCCTTCTTTCTCCCCTTCACACATGCACATTTGATATCGAAACACAAACAAACCCCATTGTAAACGTGTAGTCAATCAAAACACTATCTCTGCTTTGACTATGTCCAAAAATTATTTATCTCACTCCACACTCTGAGTCCTTCACTTCTGTATTAAGAGTGGGATAGCATGTTTTATTATCCTCTGGAGTTGTGCTGTTTTTGTTAAGTTGATAAGATTCCTAATTCTTTCACAGTTATTTGACTTTACCATGTTGCTGTCATTATATAAATTGCTCTTCTAGTTCTGTTAACTTGACTTCAGATCATAGAAGTCTTCCCAAGTTTCTCTGAAATCATCTCTCACCATTTCTTACAACACAATAATATTCTATCACATTTATCTACTATATTTACTTTATTCATTCCCCAGTTTTTGACTACCCCTCAGATTCTCATTCTCTGTCACCTCAAGCAGATCTATATTTTTGTATAGCCTTACACTTTGTTTTGTCTAAGACTGACCTCTCCCTTAATCTGCCCTCCCTCTAATTCCTCCTTCTCCACTTTCCCTGTTGAATGAAATGTATTAACTGTACCTAAGTCTCTATGTGAGTATGTGTATGTATATATTCCATTCTTTTCTTTAACCAGTTCATTTGACAGTGAGGTTGAAGTGTCATCTGCTTCCCCCCACCTCCTCCTTGTTTGTATAGGTGTCTACTTGTGCACCCTGATTACATGAAATAATTTTCCCTAACCTTCTTCCTTCCCCCTCTCCTAAATCTTCTCCCTCCCCCCCTCCCCGCCCCCAATCCTTTTCTCCTCTCTTTGCATTCTTAAGATCATCAGGATATAACAGAACCAGGCCTTGGTAATAGACAGGCCTTTATCTAATTAGCATTCTTCTGTGACACCTGATAATAATAGGACTCAGAGGGGACATGCGTATTATGTCCGTTTTTCCTCATGTAGTATATCTAGTTTTGCTGGGTAAGTTATTCTTGGCTGTAAGCCTGTATGTACCCTTTGCCTTCTGTAATACTGTATTTCAAGCTCTCTTTACTCCTTTATAGTGGTGGTTCTTAAACTCTGTGTTCCTGACTGTAGCTCTTTAGTAATTGCTCTTTTCTGGTATTTTGTACTTTTCTGGTATCTTTTCTAGTAAAAAGCTCTTTTCTGGATGTTTACAGTATTTTTGCTTTGACCCGGAAGCTCTGGATTTGTAATTTTTGTAACATTTATGGGAGCTTTCATTTGTAGGTTTCTCCCAGAGGGTGACTGGAAGGTTTTTTTTCTACTTTGTCTTCAGGTTCTCAGAAATCTAGACAGTTCTTAAAAAGATCTAGAAATACAATGTGTAGGGTTTTCTGGTCATGATGTTCTGATAGTCCAGTGATTCTTACTTTATTTCTCTGTGATCTGTTTCCAGGTTATTTGCTTTTGTTTTTTGATACTTGACACTTCCTAATATTTTTTCAGTCTTTTGACTTGGTTTTGATATTTCTTGCCGTCTCATGTAGTCATTGACTTCTGTTTGTTCCATTCTAATTTTCAGGGAGTGTATTGCTTGGGCAAGCTTTTTTATTTCTTGTTCTGACCTGTTAATTTCTTTTCCAGTTCCTTTTTCCATAGTTATCATTTATTTTCCAGTTTTCCCTTCATGTGTTCTTGTTTCATTTGTTTAAAAAAAAAACTCTTTAAGTTTTTTGTTTTTTTTTTTAATTTTTGCTTCATCTCTTTTGGGAATTCCAGTTGGGTGTGTGCTCAAACTTTGTTTTTCTCTGAGGCATTTCTTATAGGTGTTCTGGAGATGTTCTCTTCATTTGTGTCTTAAACCTCTCAGCTACCATAATAGCTCATCAAGGTGGGGTTCTTTTTTTGTTTGCCCATTCTTCTCACCTGCATCCTGACTTCTGACTTGATGCTAGACCTATGCTCTGCCATGCTTCTACAGGGAAGGTCTGGGCTGATGCTGTTTCTGTTTTGTTTTTTTTTATTTCATCATGGAACACCCTTGGGATGCCTTTGCTTAGTTGAGTTTCATATTAAGCTGTCTCCATGTAGTGGAATCTCTTTCTCCACTGTTTATCAAAGTCCTGTTATAAGACAGTATTGCTTATAATTTTCAACCATTCTTCCGAAGAATATTTTATAAAGAAGTTCATATTCTAAATTATGATGTTTTTGGCTGCTATATCTAATCACTTTGCAGATAGGTCAAGAGTATGCTAAAAGAGGTAGTGTTGACACTCTTGATCTTTTGACGATTTATATTGGTTAAATTTTTATGTGAAACTGTAATATTGATGTCTTTTTCTCCATTTTCCATTTTGGTATCAATAATTTGTTTTAACAGATCATGTTGGAATTTTAATTGGAATTTTAAACGTCTTTTTCTTTCTCCTCTAGTTTTGTATTGATTTTGGCCTTTGTTTCATTAGACAGTAAACATTTATTAAGTGCCTACCACGTGCCAGGTACTGTGCTAAGCAACTAGGAATACAGAGGACAGTCCTAGTTCTCATGGAGCTCACAGTCTAATGAAGAAAACAACAAGCAAACGACTATGTACAAACAAGCTATGGATAGGGTAAATAGGAAATAATCAACAAAGGGACCAGAATTAAAGGTGATTGGGAAAGACTTCCTGCAAGAAATGGCATTTTAGCTGAGACTTGAAGGAATCCAGGAGGTAGAGATGAGGAGGGAGAGAGTTCCAGGCATGGTGGACAGCCAGTGAAAATCTCTAGAGTCAGGAAATGGGATGTTTTGTGTGAAGAACAGAAAAAGGCTAGTGTCATTGGATCACAGAATATGTGGAGGAGTGTTAGGGTATAAGAAAACTAGAAAGTTGGAAGAGGCTAGGTTGTGAAGGACTTTAAAACCAAATAGAATTGTATATTTAATCATGTAGGTGATAGGGAGCCATTGGAGGTTTATTAAATAGGCAGGTGATGTGGTTAGACTTGCACTTTGGGAAGATCACTTTGACAGCTACATGATGGACTGGAGTGGGGTGGGGGTGGACTGCTTATGTGCAGGGATACCAACCAACAGACAGATGCAGTAGTGTAGGCAGAGAAGGTAATGAGGACCTGCACTGGGATGGTGGCAGTGTAAAAGGGGAGAAGGGGGTACATGTGAAAGCTTTTGTGAAGGTGCAAATGACAGGACCTGACTATTGATTGATTATGGGGGAGAGAGGTGAGAGTGAAGAGGCAAGGATGACAAGTTGAAAAGCTGGGGTGACTGGGAAGATGATGGTACCCTTGACAGTAATAGAAAAGTTAGGAACAAAGGAAGGTTTGAGAGGAATGAGTCCCGTTTTGGACATTTTGTGAGTTTAAGATGTTTTTAGGCTGTTCTGTTAGAGATGTTTAATGGGTAATTGGAGATGGGAGACTGGAAGTTAGGAGAGAGTTAGAGGTGGAGAAGGAGATATGAGAGCCATGAGTATAGAGACAATAACTGAGTCCATGGAATCTGATGAGATCACCAAGTAAAATAATTTAGAGAGAGAAAAAGGAGAGGGCATAGGTTGGTAGGCATGACTTAAATGAACAAAGGAGTCTGAAAAGGAATTGTAAGATAGGTAGGAAGAGAGAGTAGTTTCCTGAAAAGATAGAAGAGAGTGTCAAGGAGAGGGCAATTGACAGTGTCAAAGTCTTCAGAAAGGTAAACAAGGGTGAAGATTGGGAAAGGGCTTCTAGATTTGTCAGTTAAGGGTTTTGGCAGGCTGATAAAGAAGGATCCTGACACAAAAAAGGTCAAAAACTGATCTTAGCAAAATCATTTCAGGGTGTAGAGTCTTTTCTGAGCTGACTAGGCTTTTCCTTTTATAAATTGATAGACATTTCATGGTTTTTAAGAGATTTCAGTGCTAGACATGATTTTAGAATTGATAGCTAAAGAAAGACTTGGTAAAATGTTTCATTTGACGTCAGGGATTTCAGACTACAGCATTATCCTAATATTCTTTTGTAATATATGGATTTAAGAGGAAGAGGGATGGTGGCGTTAGGACATTGTTTCATAAATTGAACATATGACTGCCTTACTTCTCTGCCTTGGTAATGGAAGGTTTGTTTCATTATCAGTGTCCCAGGATCAAGATTGCATATTGCCCTTTAATCAGAATTCGATTTTATTTTATTTCTAATTTACGTTGTTGTCCGCATTGTATCTGTTGTTCTGGTTCTTATTTCGCTCTTATCACTTAATATAGATTGGCACATGATATAATACTACTTTATTACATTCTGCATTTCAAAGGTCATTCATTACCTTTCTAATTTTTTTTAACCATAAACAGTGCTGATCAGACTTTTTTGGAGTGGTCTGTCTTTTCTTTCAAGGTTATCTTGTATATATGGTTTGTATTTTTGTTTTATGTAAACCTGTTGTTTATATTATCCCCCCTAGTATAATCTCTTTGAGATCACTTTTGTCCCTGTGGCCTCAGCATTTAGCATGGGGCCTGGTAGGTAGTAAATGTTGAATCTGCTGATTGAATGATATTGGAACCTTTTTTTCTGTCTTTAACTTCCTTGGATTATATAGCTGGTAATATGATCTCTGACTTGAAGAGTATGAATATCCTAATCACATTTCTTCTGTAATTCCAGTTATTTCTCAGCATGGTTTAATCAGTTCATAAATCCATCAACACTAACTATATCAGTGTGCCTGTTTCCCTAAGCCCCTCCTACATTGACTATTTTCATTACACTTCAGAACTGTTTTAAATAAGTTTTCATATGGTTATTAATCCCATTTCTTTTTCAAAAATATTCATACACTTTACCACTTATCTATTCAGAAATAGCTTTGGTCTTATATATTTTGGTTATCAGACTTTTATCAGTAATATTTGATACAAAATTGTTTTTCCTTCTTGGTTTTCTTTTATCTGCATTGATTTCGCAAAAGCTTTTTAATAGTAGATGATTGGCACAATCTGTTTTTCCTCTTATAATCATTTCTTTCTGGAAAAATTCTTTGTTTGGTTAGGAATTCTTCCCCCAATCATAGGTACTTCCTTCTATTCTCCTGGTTTTTTTTTTTTAGTGATAGGACCTTTTAAAAAAATATTTAGCTAAAGTATCCATTTAGACTTTATATTATGTTGTGTCAGATGCTGGTTTGAACCTAATTTTGCTAGCCTGCTTTCTAGTTTTTCCCGCAGTTCTTGTCAAAAAGGGAATCCTTCCTTTAAATAATATTTGTTAGATTTATCACATAATGGGCTAATGTTTTCAGTGGTTTCTGACTCTTGTTTATCTAGTCAGTTTCATTGATCTACTTTTCTTTTTTTTAAGCTAATAGTAAATAATTTTGATGATTGCTACTTCATATTATAGTTTGAGATCTGACAGTGTTAGGGCCTCTTGATTCCTTTTCCCCCCTTTTATTTTTCTTGCACTTCTAGACCTTTTGTTCTCTCCAACTGAATTTTGTTCTGACTAGCACTGTAAAATATTCTTTTGGTGATTTGATTGATAGAGAACTAAATCTGGATATTAATTAAGCCATCTATCCAGTAATTTGTCATCACTTGTTTCATACAGGAAGTTTTGTGGTTTTAGTTTTATTTTGTGTAAATCTTAACATTTATCCTGATAGATTACATCCCAGATATTTTAGGAATTTGTAGTTATTTTGAATGTAATTTCTCTCATCACCATTTCCTCCTAGAATGTGATTTCCTATCCACAAATGCAAAAAATGGTTTGTGTATTTACTTTGAATCTTCCTACTTTATTGAAGCTGTTAATCATTTTAATTAATTTCTTCTTTATTTTTTTAAAAGTAAACTATCATTTATATAGAGATAGTTTTGCATTCTTTTTGTTTAGGCCTTTACTTTTAATTTCATATTCTTATCTTAGGATAGACTGGCTATAGTTATTAACTGTATTATTGACTAATGTTTCTAGTCAATGTCAAATAATATAGGAATGGGGACATCTTAGCTTTAGCCCTGTTTTTCTTGGGAAAGCTTCTAGTGTTCATCCATTGCAAATAAATTCACTCTTTAGAAATATACTTTTGGGCTTATTAAGGACCTTGCCATGCCTCAGCTTTTTAGAGTTTCTAACATTTATAGATATTAGATCTATTTATCAAAGAAGAGTTCATATGTTGCTATAAATAACTTGTTCTTCATGAAGTTTTGTCTTTTACATATCACTGCTTCCCTTTATTCATGGTCACTAAAAATATATCCTGTAATTTTTCTAGAAAGAGAGGTAAAATTCATTGGTTTGCAGTTTGTATGTATCTTTTCTCCCCACCTCCCCCGCCTCCAAACCCACACATTTTTCCTTTTCTGTATATCAGAATATTTGTCCTTCCTTTTCAGTTTCCTGAAATCTTTCAAAGATTACTTTCACTGTAGTAATAAACATTTGACTAGAACTTATTGACTGCCTCTATGAAATTTAGTGTTTCCTTGCTTATCTTGGATTTCTATTTCCTGTCAAACAGTTTTCCAGGTAGTCTCCTTAGAACAAAAAACAAGAGCATGATAAGTTTTAAGTATTTCAGTGTTATCACCATGATCCAGTTATCATCATCTTATTCCCTCCTATCCCTTCTTTGATCTTTTTGCCTCCAAAATAGCTTTAAAAAAAAACAAAACAACAAAACATCGTGCTCAGCTTTTAGGGTTTCCTGAACCTGAGCTCATTCTTCAGCTTTCCTGACAGTGTTCTTAAAGAATATTTCTACAGTTTGATAGTTATCCTCAGTCACTTGCCCTTGTATCTGGACTGTCTTTTTATTTTCTAGTTGGTCAGTGAGTTTCATGTATAACCTTTTTATATAGTCCTTCTTCTTCTGTTTGCTGTGATTTCTCCTTTTATCTTCACAATTTTATTTCTGAGATCTCCTACCCTTCTTGAATAACTTCTCTGTTAGACATTAAGTTTTTGGATCCTACCTGTCCTTTCTCTAAACCCTATGAAATCTGTTAAGTTTAAAGCCATGCCCAGCTTTCCATTTCTTTTCTCATGTTATTCCTACTTAGTTCTTCCTCACTGGCCAGAATCAACTCTGAATACTAACCTCATTAACACATCTACTTTTGAAGAATGAAATTGACATTTGGGTAACTCACAAATTTTTCAGATTCTCTGCTGATGACAGACTACTCCAGCATATGTTTAGAACGTTGACATCTGCTGCTACAATAACATACTTTTTTGTGTTAGATTTGTGATTGGTTTTTTCATTTATATCTAATTCCTCCTTTTCTCTATATGACCCTTAATGCAACCTGACACAATACTGTTTCTGACGGTCCCAGTAATCTCCACATGTATTGCCCCTCGGGTTCCTAGATTTCCTTAAACAGTGTATCTTTTTCATATGCAATGTTACTCTGTCACTCATTTTTAAAAAAAAAATTTTGTATCCTTTTGAATAAATGTGCCCTTTTATTATCCTGTAACAGTCACAAAACAAGTTAGGACTTCCATTCTACCAAGTCACAGCAGTCCTTACGAAGTCAAATTTCCCTAGTTCACTTGGTTTACTACCTTTCCCTTGGATGTTTTTATAGAGGCCTCTCATATGATAGATTCTATTGCTATTTTCTTGGATGTTGTCTCCCATGAAGCACTGGTCTTTTTTTTTTGTTGTGCCTGCTAGTTTTTGCCATTAGGCTTGGCAGATCTTTCTCATTTGAGTGTGAAGCCTTTTTCATCAGTTTTAAAATGTATTTTAATCTATGATATAGTTTGTTTTGTTCTTGATTTTTGTTTGTTTTTGGTTTTTTTTGCAAATTTCTTCTCTGTCAGTGACCGATTTTATCCTATTCTATTTCTTTTGAATAATATTAATCATTCCAAAATTTCATTTTTCATTTCTGCAGTGTATAATAATGACCATTAACTGTCTGGTGTTAAAAAGTGCCAAAATTTAGAGGGCACGGTGGCAACATTTGCACTCCTTCAGCAGAACAGAAACAGTTAAAGTTAGCACTGGATAGCAAGATTGATTTTTTAAAATAGGAAGGTGTTAGATGGCTTCAGCTTTCCCTGTCTGATTACTGTCCTTCAGTGGGGCAGCTAGGTGGTACAGTGGATAGAGCAGCAGTACAGGAGTCAGGAGGACCTGAGTTCAAATCTCACCTCAGACACTTGACATTCACTAGCTGTGTGATCTTGGGCAAGTCACTTAACCCCAATTGCCTTATCCTGGGTCATCTGTAGTCATCCTGATGAATGTCTGGTCACTGGATTCAGATGGCTCTGGAGGAGAAGTAAGGCTGGTGACTTTGCACAGCCCTCCCTCACTCAGAAAAAACAAAGTCAAATGGAAGTTATGTCATTATTTCTCTGATAGCATGGTCGTCTTTGGCAGCAAAGGATGAACACACATCGTCCTCCAAATTAGGCCTTCTGGGGCACCTTGCTGTGTTCCAAGATCTCTGTTTCCTCCAATTCCCCTTCAGCTAAGTTTTGTCTTAAGTTAATTTTAGGGTCATCTAAATGTTAATTACCCTAGTTGTGTTTCGTGACATTTTCCCAGGTTTGAAATATCCTAGTTGTGGTACTGAATGTAAGTTTGATGTGAATTCTACTATTAGCTTTAAAAAAGAGAAAGAGAAGCTGTGAGTGTCTTTTCTTTCAAGACATAGAGTGAGGTTGGAGGGGTAAGCTCCATTATTAGACAAGGATGGAATCCAGAGTCATTTTCAGCAAAGTGGTAAGTAGTTTAGAACTAGCTAGTAATTGATAGTGAGCCTTCAAGTACTATGTATTGAAAGGGAGGGGAGAAGTGCAGAGAAGAGACATCTGATGAATTCTTTTTCTTTCTCTATGGATTTCCATGACTGGCAGTAAGCTTATATCAGAGAACTCTTCTGTTGGGATAAAATCATTGACTGAAAAAGCCCCCAGTAGCCTGTATCTTCTGTTTCTAGGTGTTTTTTTCTTCATTGGTCAGCAGGTAGGGTCCTGGCTCCATCTCACCAATAACAAAGGTTAGGTTCCTGTAGGCTATTCTTACCTTCTGCTGAAGAGCTTCTGGTCACTTTCCTTGGGGGTCACAGGAAGTGAGTAATGTGTAATAAAGCTAGAAAGGTAAGTTGGGGCTAGATTGTGACAGGCTTTAAATGACAAACTGAGGAGTTTATATTTGATCCTAGAGGCAATAGGGAGTTATTAAAGGTGGAGTAAGAGAGTGTAATAATGAGAGCTGGGCTTTAAGAATACCTTGGCAGCTCTTTGGAGAATAGATTGGAGATGAGAGAGATTTGAGGAAGGGAGGTCAGTGAGGAGACTACAGTTATCCCTTCTACATTGTGCCCTTTCCTACCACGGTTTTGATAATTACTGCTTGGCTTGGCATAAGAAATTAAATGGGAATTTTTGAGGAGTTTTGTGGAAGCTGCAGATGATACAGGTAAAAGTTTGGAAACTCAGAAATGTATATATATATATATATATATATATATAATATCAACATCTTTTATCTTTTAATGCTATAATAATTCAGACTTTATTCTCTGGGCCTAAAACTTTTAGGCATATTTTCAAGATTGTGGGGATGCTGTACCCTTGCCCCCCATGACGTAGAAGGAATAACTGTTTCAGTAGTTGAGAAGGAAGGTATGAAGGCTTTAACTAGGATAGTGGCTGGGTGTAGAGAAAAGAGTGGAGAAATTGTGGAGGTAAGTGACAAGATTAGGTACATGGAATGTGAGGAGTCAAGGGTGATGCCACAGTGCAGACCTGGACAATCTGAAGATTGTGGGTGTCTTAATATAGAAAAGGGGGAATCAAAAGGATAGTTTTGGGGGTAAAGGTCCTATTGTAGACATGTTGATTTTGAAATGACTATGGAACGTCCAGTTTGCGATATCCAGTAGATATTGGAGAAATGGTACTAGCACTTAAAAGAACAGTGACTTGAAAAATAAATCTGGGAGTCATGTGCATGCAAGTGAAAGTTGAACCCATGGGAGCTGATGAGTCACTAATAGAATATAGAGTGGGAAAGAGGAAGGGGTTCTAGGACAGAACCTTGTATATCAAGGGACATGTTGCATATAGCTGGTGAACCAGCTCAGGAAACTAAGAAAATGAGATTTTTCTGGAGTCATCTTTTACTCCTGTTCTTTGAAGTTCTTCATTTTTAGTCTGTTGTAGCTTGTTTAAACCCACTATATAATTTTCCATTTCTTTCTGTATGATGGTCAATTTAATTCAGATCTTTGGAGATTATGTTCTTTATCTTTTAGATGTTTACCAGTAGAATCTGATACTACAGACAGCAAATGGCTTGTATTATATAATGTTTTAATGTTTATAAAACACTTCATAGTGTTTGTGAAAGGAGGATTCTAGCATAGAGAAAAATGTCTTGTGTTTTTGCCAGTAGCACATGAAAGATTCTGCTTAGGAGTAATCCCATTCTTTATTGTAAGGGGAATGGAATTAATAATGTGGGTGGAGTAATGAAATATTTAGTAGTTTGAATATATCTTAATGAAAAAAGATCTAGAAAAGGTCCCACTTCTCAGCATAATTAACTCCTGCTAATATATACTACTTTTGCTTCTAAGTGCTTTGAAGCATAATTTTGCCTAGTACTAACTAGCTACTGTTTAAGTGTATTTAGAGAGTTAGTAAAGTCAGTGCAATAAAACAGAGAGATGTTCTAGAAATGTGGTTTCAAAAAACCCACATCAAAAACATAAAATGAGATGTTTCTCCAATGACAGACTTCATGCCTAAGTGCTAAATCTTTAAGTGGTACTAATGAAGGGCTTCTTTTCTTTTATTTAGTAGCTAACTAAAAGAATCTTTTTTTTATGTGTGATGTTTTATATATTTTACTGTTGGTTGCTTCTTTCAGGTACTTGCAATCTCAAGAAGAACTCACTTTCTAGTAAATAATGTTTGTGTACCAAGTATGTACAAAGTTTCTATCCTCTGCATTCAGCATTGTTTGAATATTTATGAAGTAGTTCTAGCAGGTGTTGTTGAGATGATTTGTGTATTGATTCCACATTTATCTAGTCCAATGAGCAGATAAGTTTATTTTAAAAAATTTTTCTTGAAGGTTTGATTTGACATAAGAGCAAGTCTATTGTCAACTTCATTTGCATAAATATGGTGGTAGAGTAGCAATAAGAAATTAAATGCGCTCACCCTTCTACCGGCAACTCCTTCAAACAGATCTTAAAAAAGTAAATTGAATCTTGATGGGGAAGTCCAAGAAAAAGTCACAGTGATCCATTGCTTCAGGCCAGGTCAGCATAGGGAGACAAAGAGGTTGGTGAACACTAGAGATGGCCTTTGTCAAGTGTTTTGGGTACAAAACACTCTAGTTCAGGCGAGAGACTGTGCACCAGGACCTCATGCAGGGTGCAGGAACAGGTGCCAACTTGCAGCTTTGTCACTCATTACTTAGTTCGAGGGCTGACTGAGGGGACCTGAGCCCAGTTGTGGCATTCTGGGGGTAAAGAGTGGTTAAAGGCCCCATGTGATCTAACTACAGAGAAGGAATTCAGAAACAATCAGCAACTATGGAGTTCAGACCCTCAAGAAGAGACATGGGTCTCAATTTCCACTTCCAGCCCAATTTGAAGGAATAAAGAGGAATAAACAGCAGGAATCTCAGACTGAGGGAAAACCCTGGTTCTATCACTCTGTACTAGAGAGCATTCTAGCTAACTGAGCAGCAGTCTACTGTTGTTGGATCCAACAGATTAGAAACTTGGTGAACCCAGGCCAAGGGTCATCTATCAGACTTTACCCTGGATTAGATCCCTGTGGGAGCACTGAAAGCTTTGAGATCCCTAAGATGAGCTATCCCTGGGAACCTAGAACAATATAACACTCAAATACCCAAAGAAAGAACCAACAAGACCAACCCAGATCTTCCTTTCAGAAGTGCCCAGTACCCAGCCCAAACATCATGTTGAAGTCAGGGAGTTTAAAAAAAAAAAAAAAGAATCCCACCATTGAAAGCTCTTTTTTTTAAAAAATTTATTTATTAAACTTTTTACATTCATTTTTACAAAATTTTGGGTTCCCAATTTTCTCCCCATTTGTCCCCTCCCACCACCCCAATACACTGAGCATTGTAATTTCGCCTATCACCAGTCTGCCCTCTCTTCTATTATCCCTCCCTTCCCTTGACTCCATCTTCTCTTTTGTCCTGTAGGGCCAGATAACTTTCTATTCCCCATTAACTGTATTTGTTATTTCCTAGTAGCAAGAACAACATTCGGCAGTGGTTCCTAAAACTTTGAGTTCCAAATTCTCCCCATCCCTCCCTCCCCACCCATTCCCTTTGGGAGAGCAGGCAATTCAACATAGGCCATATCTGTGTAGTTTTGCAAATGACTTTAATAATAGTCGTGTTGTGTAAGACTATCTATATTTCCCTCCATCCTATCCTGCCCCCCATTGTTTCTATTCTCTCTTTTGATCCTGTCCCTCCCTGAGTGTTGACTTGAAATTGCTCCCTCCTCCCATTGACCTCCCTTCCATCATCCTCCCCACCCTGTTTATCTCCTTCACCCCCACTTTCCTGTATTGTAAGATAGGTTTTCATACCAAAATGAGTGTGCATTTTATTCCTTCCTTTAGTCGAATGTGATGAGAGTAAACTTCATGTTTTTTTCTCAGCTCTCCTCTTTTTTCCCTCCACTAAAAAGTCTCCTGCTTGTCTCTTCTATGAGAGATAATTTGCCCCATTCCATTTCACCCTCTCTCCTCCCAATATTTCTGTCTCACCTTAATTTTTTTAAGATATGATCCTATCCTGTTCAATTCACTCTGTGCTCTCTGTCTCTGTGTGTGCGTGCATGTGTGTATGTGTATGTGCATGCACATGTGTACGTGTGTGTGTGTGTGTAGTCCCACCATCTACCCAGATACTGAAAAGTTTTAAGAGTTACAAATATTGTCTTTCCACATAGGAATGTAAACAGTTCAACTTTGGTAAGTCCCTTATGACTTCTTTTTGCTGTTTGCTTTTTCATGCTTCTTCTCAATCTTGTGTTTGAAAGTCAAATTTTCTTTTCAGCTCTGGTCTTTTCATCAAGAATGCTTGAAAGTCCTCTGTTTCATTGAAAGACCATATTTTCCCCCGAAGTATTAGACTCAGTTTTGCTGGGTAGGTGATTCTTGGTTTGAGTCCTAGTTCCTTTGACTTCTGGAATATACTATTCCACGCCCTTCAATCCCTTAATGTAGAAGCTGCTAGATCTTGTGTTATCCTGATTGTATTTCCACAATACTGGAATTGTTTCTTTCTAGTTGCTTGCAATATTTTCTTCTTGACCTGGGAATTCTGGAATTTGGCCACAATGTTCCTAGGAGTTTCTCTTTTTGGATTTCTTTCAGGTGGTGATCAGTGGATTCCTTGAATACTTATTTTGCCCTCTGGTTCTAGAATCTCAGGGCAGTTTTCCTTGATAATTTCATGAAGATGATGTCTAGGCTCTTTTTTTGATCATGGCTTTCAGGTAGTCCCATAATTTTTAAATTGCCTCTTCTGGATCTATTTTCCAGGTCAGTTGTTTTTCCCATGAGATATTTCACATTCTCTTTGATTTTTTCATTCTTTTGGTTTTGTTTGGTGATTTCTTGGTTTCTCAGAAAGTCCTTAGCCTCCATCTGTTCCATTCTAATCTTGAGAGAACTATTTTCTTCAGTGAGCTTTTGAACTTCTTTTTCCATTTGGCTAATTCTGCTTTTGAAAGCATTCTTCTCCTCATTGGCTTTTTGAAGCTCTTTTGCCAATTGAGTGAGCCTATTTTTCAAGGTGTTATTTTCTTCAGCATTTTTTTGGGTCTCCTTTAGCAGGGTATTGACCTGTTTTTCATGCTTTTCTTGCATCTCTCTCATTTCTCTTCTCAATTTTTCCTCCACCTGTCTAACTTGATTTTCAAAATCCTTTTTGAGCTCTTCTATGGCCTGAGCCCATTGGATATCTGTTTTGGATATTCGGGATACAGAGGCCTTGACTTCTGTGTCTTTCCCTGATGGTAAGCATTGTTCTTCCTCATCAGAAAGGAAAGGAGGAAACATCTGTTCACCAAGAAAGTAACCTTCTATGGTCTTATTTTTTCCCCTTTTCTGGGCATTTTCCCAGCCAGTTACTTGACTTCTGAGATTCTTCTCTACCCCCACCTAGATCTGCCCAGCTAGTTCTTGGGGTCTGAGATTCAAATGCTGCTCCCCAGCCTCAGGGCTTTCAGCGGGGCACGGGCAGGGCTGCTATTCAGTGGGATTAAGTTCTGGTGCTCAGGTGGGGGCAGGGCCACCGCCCAGGCTCTGTTCCCTCAGGGGGTTTATGCAGAGACCTTCAACAATGCACTGGAGCTCCTGTCTGCTTTGGGAGCCCGGGTCTACTGCTGCCTCCTGAGGGGGCCTGAGTTATGAAGACACCCCGCTGCCCTCTTGGCCAGCCTAGAAGTCTCTCTCACTGACCTGTAGCACCTGTGGGTGGAGGGACCTTCGCGGCCGCTGGAGGTTCCGTCCCTGAAGCCTGCTCAGATCTGCTCCTCTCGGGGCCACGTGGCCAAGGCAGGGCTGGGCTCTGCTGTCTGGTGCGCGATGGACCTTTGGGGTCGATTTTTCAGGGCTCTCTGGAACAGAAATCTCCTCCACTCCGTTGCTGCGCCGTTGTCACTGCTCCAGAATTTGTTAGGAGTTCTTTTTACAGGTTATTGATGGGCTGTGAGCTCGGAGCTAGCATATGTGAATCTTTCTACTCCTTCATCTTGGCTCCTCCCCCCTGAAAGCTCTTTTGGTAAAAGGGACACTCAAGACACAAATCCAGAAGTAGAGAATTACTCCCAAACTTTTACAAGCAAGACTTCAAATAGAAATATGACTGGCTACAAATTTATCTGGAATTCCTAGAACGATGAAATAAGAATTTAAAAACAAAAGCGTTTAAAAATGTTTTTATTGGTGAAATGAGAGCACTAGATGAAAGAAAATAGGACAAAAAAAATTAAGGAAGAAAGAATTAACAATAATTTCGCTGAAAATTAGACTAAGTGGAAGCCAGTGACTCCATGATGTAACGAGAAATATTCAAGCAAAATCAAAAAACCTAACAAAATGGAAGAAAATGTCAGGTATCTAATAGGAAAAATAGCTGGCCTGGAAGACACATTGAGAAGAAAAACTTAAGTTACTGGACTTATTTCCTGAAAATCATGATGACTCCATCACTCAAAAAAAAAAAAAACCAAAAAAAAACCCTAAACATATGCGAGGAAATCTTAAAGTTGCCCAAATCTGCTAGAACCAGAGGACAAAGTAGAAATAGAAGGAATTCTCCAGGTACCTCTACAAATAAAAATTCCTTAGAACATTATAGGACAAATCTAAATCCAAAGAAAAAATATTGCCAGCAACTAGAAAGAATTCAGTTACCAAAGAGCCAATCAGGATGACACACAATGTAGCAGCCATTGCTGTACGATCAAGGAGCATAGAGCTTGGAATGCAATATAGAATGACTTGTCCAACAAAACTGAACCTAATAATACATGAAGAAGAATGGATATTTAATGAAATAGAGGACTTCTAAGCATTCCTGATTTATAGCCCAGAACTGTATAGCATCTTTGAAATTCAAACATAGTAGTTAAGAGAAAAATAAAACCATGAACATGATCAATGGTCATTGAATCAAAAAGGATAAACTGCTTCTATTCTAATATAGACAGAGGATACACATATCCCTTATGTCGTTGTCAGGTGTCACAGAACGATGCTAATTAGATAAGACCTATCTACTACTACCAAGGAGGCTTTCTCTTATATTCTGATGATCTTAAGAAAAGAGTGGAAAGAGAGATGAAGAAAAACACAGTTGAGTAGTAGGAGAGTTAGGTAAATAGTTAGGGAAAATTATCTTGTCTAATGAGGGTGCCCAAGGAGAAATCTTTGAGGGACAAAGAGGAAGTAGGAAAGGAGTGATTCACTCTCATCTAAACTGGTGAAAGGTGGGAAGAATACACAGATAGTTGGGTATAGAAATACATTTCATGCAATAGGTAAAAAGGAAAGGGGAGATGGGGACTAGAGTTGCAGGGACTAGAGGGAGTAAATTGAGGAGGGGGGGTATGGAGAAATCAGTCCTAAAGATGTACAATAATTTTTAGAGCAGGTCTTTTTGACTTGGTAAAGAATGGAAATCTGAGAGGATGTCCATAAATTGGGGAATGACTGAGTAAGTTATGTTATATAAATGTGATGGAATACTTTTGTGAAGTAAAAGATGTTGAAGGGAGTGGTTTCAGAGAAACCTGGCAAGACATAATAACATAAACTGAACCAGGAGAACAATTTATATGACAACAGTAGGGTAAAAGCAGACAGCTTTGAAACACTTAGGAACTCATCATCATCACAATGACCAACCATGATTCCAGAGGACTAATGATGAAATATACTATCCACCTCTTGTTAGAGAGGTGAAAGACTCAATGCAGAGATATTTTTATGTGTGTGTATAATTTAAACATATACATGTGTATACATACTCACATATAGTACATGGCCATATATTAGGTTTTTATTTTTCTTTTCAGTGAGAGGTAAGGAGATAGAGTAGATTTTTGGTGATTGAAAAAAATAAAACAATTTTTAAAAATTGCCAATAATCTGAGATATATTAAAGCTAATATGATATTAATTGTAGGACCTTTGGGATACTGTGTTCTCTGGAAGTGAAGTCTGGTCCCTTGCAGTGGACCATGATATTGAAAGACAGGACATCCCTGTTCCATTCTTGACTTTAACGTTCCTTTCTTTGGCATGACCTTGTACAAGTCATTCCTTCCTTCCAGGGTTCAGTTTTTTCATCTTATTTCATTTGTGTGTGTGTGTGTCTGTGTGTCTGTGTGTGTTTGTATTTGTGTGTGTGTATGTTACTATTTCTTTTCACCCAGTGGTGTCAGCAAAACTGATCATTAAAATTTCAGTGTGAGCATTTATACCTCAGGAAATTGGTGAATACTACAAACCAATTTGATCTTTTGTTGATTGTCTAGACTTAAGATAGTGATATAAAATGTTAATATTTAAGATTAAAATTAAAAGTGTACTTGTATGCTCTTAAACATTGAACACCTCACCTTAATCAGGGAATAAAGGTTGTACAGTAAAGATATAACTAACTATATACATAATGAAGCTTCTTTAAGTCTTCCTGATCATGCTGTTTCTGGTATGGGAAGAAAAATTATTTTGTCTCATAAGACTAGGTAACAGTTTTTAAAAATATATATTTTATTTTTCCCCAATTACTAATAAAAATAGTTAACATTTTTTTAAAAAATTCAAATTCTATCCTTGCTTCCCTCCTTTCCCTGAGATGATAAGCAATCTAATTATAGGTTATACATAGGCAGTCATGTAAAACATATTTCCATATTTTATGGAAGAAAGCTCAAGAAAAGTGAAAAATAGTATGTTTTGATCTATATATTGATCAATGGCATTTTTCATCATGAATTCCTTGGGATTGTCTTGGACCGCTACATTGCTGAGAATAAATCATTCACAGTTGTTTATCATACAATATTGCTGTTACTCTGTACAGTATTCTCCTGGTTTTGCTCACTTCTCTCTTCATCAGTTTGTGTTAAGTCTTTCCAGGTTTTTCTGACTTTGTCATTTGTCATAGCACAATAGTATTCTACCACAATCTTACACTCCAGCTGGTTCAGCCACTCTTATTGGTGGGCATCCTCTCAAATTTACATTCTTTACCACCACAAAAAGAGCTACTATAAATATTTTTGTACAATTAGGTCCTTTCTCTTTTCTTTAAATCTCTTTGGGATACAGATCTAGTATAGGTTAGGTGACAGTTCTAATGAAAATTTTAAAAGGGGTAAGTTTTCTGGCTAGTTTGATTTTTAAGGAATTCTTTTGGATGGGTAAATTAACCTGTTGGATTTTACCTTCATGACTATTATATAGGAGTCCATTATAGTTTCATATGACTTTTCCCAAATTTGGAAAACTGAAGGAGAATTTTATTTAAACAAATCAGCTTTAATATTCGATATATACAGGCCCAATTAAAAACTTGTGGCATTGTTCGTACACAACAGTTTGACTCAGTAGATAGAAGTCTGCTGTTTATGTGAATATTGGGAGAATTGAGGATGAATTTGGGTTATGGCCAATATTTCTGGCAACTCGGGTTGTTGACCATGGGATAGTGGCTAAGAATTGGAAATTTGAGGAATTAAATTAGATATGTAGAAGTTTCAGAAAGAGGACCTTCATGTTGTAGTTGTGCTGAATCTAGAGATATATGAGAAGCTTATTGGACACAGAACTAGAAAATTATTTTTATTCTCTGAGAAGCTCATCGTATTTGATCCTTTATTTTGGTGCACATAGGGTATCAGCTATCATTACTCACCTTGGAGTCAGATGATAAATATTCTGTTGTGAAGTTCCTTCTTCAATGTGTCTGTGAAATTACTTTAGAGAAATTGAGACATTTGGGAATTTAGTTTTTATTTGTCCAATTCTTATTAGTCTTTGTGGTTTTTGCTTGCAGAATAGCACCAAATTATGGGCTTCAAAGAGAGTGACTCAGTTAAGATCTAATTTAGATTACAACAGAGGTTAAGTTTATGGACAGAGAAGGAAGAAAAGCAGACTTCAGTTCTGCTAGCTCTGCAGGTATATTGAGAAATCTTTTTTTTCCCACCTGTGGAATTCAAAGGGCAGAATCTTTATTTTAGAAGTGGATTTCATTAGTCACAATAAGGAATTTCATAAAGAGAACTATCTATGCTTCTCTTTAAGCTTTAAGTATATGTGATTTTGAAATGATTAGTCCCACATTAATTATGTAATAATAGTGATGATGATAGTGACAACAACTAGTACTATATATAGCACTTTAAGGTTTGTAAAATGCTTTATATACTTTTTAATTTGATCTCTACAGAAAGTTGGAATTACTAGGTGAGTACTCGATAGCTGTTGTCACTCCCATTTTACAGATGAGGAAACTGAGGCAGAAAGGTTAAGTGATTTGCGAAGGGTCATATTGTTTAGCAAGTCTTTCTCTGTACTCCAAATCTATCTGTAATGTCATCTAGCAGCTGGGAGAGAAGTGTTCCTCCTAAATATTACTATCAGTGACATTGTTGGGTTTTTTTGTACTTAGAAGTTGACTTTGTCACAAAGAGCACAATTAAAAAAAAAAATCTCCCAGTGAGTGAATACTTAACCATATAGAATCCAGCTCTGAGGAATCATGGTTCCTGATCTGAAAGTGGGATTTAGAGGGTGGGAAGGAGAAAAAATAGGGCTCTTGTGTGAGAAAAGCTGGAATATCTGAAAAGTCCCATATTACACAACTCCTAGTTATGACTGGCTTACATCTTGGCAGGAGAGGATTATTGATAACTTGTTGATGTCTACAGGCCAACACTTTTTCTGTAAAAGCTGAGTGGGAGAAACATCAAGAAAAGCAAAGAACAAGAAAAAGGAAGGTGAAGAGGGTAGTTGGTGATCTCTTAAAGCAATGACAGGGCAGTGAACTACAGATTCCTGACAGAAAAACAGGAACCCAAGAATAAGAGATAGATGGAAGATGTTATCTAATTTTGGAGGATATGGAGGCCATCTCAATATAGTGTGGCATATATAATAATATGTAATGATTTTGAATATTAATTTTATAGACAGCATAATGACTTTGAAGATATAAGATACATCTATTGCTTATATATGGAAGTACTTGAAGATCCTGGTTCTTGCTGATTCTTGAGTAATCAAGAAGTTAAATTATATGCAGTATTATTTTGGGAATATGCAGTATGTCAGATTTCCACCAGTTAATTAAAACAGGATTGGTGCTGTCAAAAGCTTTGTTCTGAAAAAAGGCTAGTTCGTTTTGGGTTCTTGATAACCTTGATTATTCTGTAGGTTTCCAAAACATAGAGTTCAAGTGTCATGGAGAGAGTACTACATTTGTAGTTGAAATTCTGGTATTGAAATGTTGCCTCTAACACAAAATTATATAGCATCTCAGCTAGTCCAATGTTTGTCCATCTCTGAAGCCTATATGTTTATCTCTCATTGATACTTTATGGTTAGAATAATGGAATACCATGACATTTGAAGAATCACACTAATGGGTATTCCAGGGAACGTGGTAAGATTTACAACAGGCTGCTCCAATTAACTGGTGACAACCACAGCTGCCATAAAAGATACTATGTAAATAGAAAAGGAAATGGGTCTTTCGTATAAGAACAAGGGAGTATAGAAGAACAGCTAGATGTACTAGTATCCACAGAACGTTAACAGAGCCAGAGAAAGGTATTAGGCATATTTGGTTGATCCTATATGGTATAAGAATTATATAGGACGAGAAGGCATGGGTACAGATATTGGTACAGATAGTACCCATGCCGATGAGGTTACAGGTTTGGGGCTATTTCACTAGATAGTTCCATTTAAGGTGAAAAATTATGAAGTACAATTCTTTAGCAATCTCTAGATGTGATGCAGTCTATTAAGACAAAAAGCAACCTAGTTTTTTCTCAGATAATTTTTATTAATATGTTTAATTTTTATATTGCATACATTTTCTGCTGCATCATTCCCTTCCTTGAGAATATAACAAATAATTATTCAAAAAGAAAATGGGGGGAGGAACAAGAAGAGAAAAAAAATCAGCAAAACCAGTGGATACATTAGAAAAAAAATTGACAATATATGCAATTTCTGACCCTGGGGTCCACCTTCCTAATTCTGGAAATGATGTGGGGGAGAGAGGTTTTCTCAACTCACTTCTGTGTCAGCCTTGTTCATTATGATTTTGCAGCTTTCATTTTCAATTGTTTTATGGTGGTTATGCCTTTTTTTCCACATTGTTGTAGTCATATATATTATTTGCTTAGCCCTGCTCATTTCATTTTGCAGCAGTTCCTATGAAGGTTAGGTCAGCACAAAATCTTGTTAGAAATAATTTTTTCTTTGAAATAAAAAAAATTGTATACTTTTTAATCAGCAAAAATTTGCCAGATCACCTGCTTACCCCAAATTCTATTGGAAACAAAAGACAAACAAAATCCCTGTACATGGCCACGTATGTGTGTATGTTCCTCCTTTGTTGCTGACGAAGACCATGCTGCCAGAGAAAAAATGACGTCACTTGCACGTGACTTTGTTTTGAGGGAGGGAGGGCTGTGCAGGTCACCAGCCTCACTTTTCCTCCAGAACCATCTGAATCCAGTGACCAGATAGTCATCAGGATAACTGGAGATGACCCAGGATGAGGCAGTTTGGGTTAAGTGACTTGCCCAAGGTCACACAGCTAGTGCGTATCAAGTGTCTGGGGTGAGATTTGAACTCAAGTCCTTCTGACTCCTGCACTGGTGCCCCATCCACTGTACCACGTAGCTGCCCCACTGGAGGACAGTAACCAAATGGGAAAAGCCGCAGCCATCTAACACCTTCCTATTTTAACAAAATCAATCTTACTATTCAGTACTAATTTTAGCTGTTTGTGTACTGCTGAAGGAGTGCAAATGGTGCCACAATGTCCCCTAAAGTTCGGTACTTTAACATGAAACACCATCTGGTTAATGATTGTTGTTATGTATAATACACATACAGATATACGTGTAAATACACACACGCGTAAGTCTCATTCTGTTGAGTCTTTTACCTTTTAAGAGGTAGGTAGCATGGTTGGTAAAGAGACTTACCAGAGTTCTGAGTCTTTCAGAATTGGTTGTCTTTACCCTTTTGTTGTCACTGTATAAATTGATCTCCTGATTTTGTTTACATTACTCTCCGTATAAGTCTTCCCAGGTTTTTCTGAAACTAATCTTGGGGTTTGAGCCCCATAGCTGTTGCTTGCTTCTGAACCTGCTCCTCTCTTGGTAACAGAGTCCAGGGTCTGGGTGGTGGTGGAGGGAGAGTGGTGCAATTCTCCACCTTGATTATTCTGGATCTGTGCCTGGGAACTGGGTAGTCAAAGGAAATGCTACTACTTGACATCTCTCCCCATCATAGTGCTCCAGTATTGATGGTGGGACTTTGACTTGCTTTGGTGCACAGCCTAATCCTGGGCTGGAATATTCCACCAGTAGTTCTGCTGGCCCAGACTCAGTCCTCAGTGTCCACACTGCTTCTCTGTCTCCTCTTGTCAACCTAAGCTAGAAAAATGGCTCATGACTTTTTCTTGGCATTCCCTAATCAGCATTTTGTGCATTTTCTAGGTGTGTTTTTTGGGAGAGGGGGGGATTTACTGTACAGTGTCCTGCTATTCATCCATCTTTCTGACACCCCAGTAGGAATTTGTTTATTAGGTTGGGGTTAGGGGAAGGAATAGAGGAAAAAAAGAAAATGAGGTAATTAAAGTGATTATAAGTTAAAGTTTGAATAACAGGCAGACAAATGTAAAGTCAGTGAAGATAAAAAGAAGTTCCAAATGGGGCATAAGAAGTTAAAAACACAGAATCTTCCTACATATAAAATAGGAAGGAACCTTTGAGAAAAATCTAATCCAATTGTACCTGTGAATTTGTCTGTTTAGGACACAGAAGAAAGAGATAAGTCTATGTGAGATACCTCTATTAATTGTTTTCTTCACATATTTAGAGGGGAAATATGGGTATTGGTAGAACTCGGTTCTATGTGTGGGAACATGGAATCTATTAAGTACTTCTTACCCCAAGGAAATGCATTCCTTTTCTTTATTCCTATGTGAAGGGACTTGACTGTTCCTTGGAATTTTATAGAAAAGTTGGTGACATTTTAGAAGAATGTTTTATATTAGGAAGAATTTTGCCAAATACACTAAGATTGTATCAGTTTGTCAATAAGCATTTATTAAGCATCTATATGTCAGGAACCATTCTAGGAATTAAAGTATACATATAATATTCTTTTAAAATCAGTTATTAAACTTTATTAATCCTGACCATATGGGGAAAAGGCTACAAATTATTGACTAATGTGGATTAAAAAAAAAAGATGTACAACTTGTTATTACTTCCATGAATATTAGAGCGTGTCTTAAAATTTGCTCTCTACCAACTTAGAATTTTTGGAAGATTGAGATGACTACCTCAGCCTACTTAATTTTATGATTAATTATGTTATTTGGACTTTCAGAGTCTTGCTTCTAAAGACCTAGTCAGTTTCACAATTTCTACCAGTTCTTTTTAACTCTATTTCTGTTTTTATTCCATATTGTCTGTAATCTGTCAGCAGATTTGAGCTTTCCTCCTATAGCTGCTTCTGGGTGTGGTCCATTTACTCTTTTTTGTCATTTATTTTATGGTGAGTTACAGGTAATCATGCAAGTTTCCAATTAGAATATTTTACGCTGTGCTGAGCAGAAATATGAAACTATGGTTTATTTAATCATTTTCTCTTCTTTTTCTCATGCCCTGATGTTTCTCAGTATAAAGACTGCAACTAGGACAGATTTTGCCAAAATTCAGTAGACCCCAGGGTTTTTGTAGGATGGTAGGTATAGAACAGGAGGGAACTCTAGAGGCTGCCTAATCCAACCTTCTAATTTTGCAAATGAAAAAAGTGAGATCCAGGGAGATTGTGATTTATTTGCCCAGTAATAAATGTCACTGGTGGGATTTGAACTAGGTTCTCTAACTCCAGAACCATTGTTTTTTTCCATTGTACCACATTACTTCCTATTTTTTGTCATCCAAGTACTATGATCCTAGTTAATATTTAAAGAAAATACACATAAAGTGTGAGTGTTATAAAATTGGAAGGAACATGCTTTCAGGTAATTATCACAAAGATTTTTCATTTTTCCTGTTTTTTTTCCCATTTAGAGCTAAAGCCTTAAATTTATTGTAAGTAGTAATGAAATATGTCTATTTATTTTCAAGTCATAACTACAGAGATGATCAGAGGAAGAATTATCTCACCCATTCCCATCTATAGTGGATGATGTCTGAACAGCACATTAAATTAATAAAAAGTCTGTTTTGAATTATTCTTTATTAGTTGGAATTCAGATCTGTGGTTCATCTTGGCTGTTTTTTCGTGATTACTTCATGTTTTAAAGGAGTTGATTACCCTGAAATTTAGGACCCTACTGAAAATGATTGAGATAAATATTTAAGTTTATTTTGTCTACCATCTTGAAATTACACTGGTAATTGATAACTTTTTAAGTACATTGGAAAGATCTCAGTGAAATTTGCTATCAGAGAGAGGTTAATACCAAATTAACATTTGAGTTATACTTAAACACTCATATTTATATGAAGCACTGCTTTTCTTAGTACTATAAGTTTTGTTAGTCTCATTTTGCAAAGCCCTTCAAAGGTTGAATTGACTTGCCAGTGATCGCACATTTAGTGAGTATCTAAGGTAAAGATTCAATCCTAAGTCTTCTGCCTCCAACTCTAGGGCTCTTTCCCCCTACTCCAGTGTGTTCCTCAGAACAGCTATTGGAAGGGGGAGTGCAGGGTTTTGGGGGTGAGGTGGAGACACTGGGAAAGAGGGAAGGTTAGGTATGCAGGGAAATTAAAATTAAATGAGAACATACATATATAAAGTGATTTGCAAACCTTAAAGTGCTATGTAAAATTTGGCTGTTATTCTCATTTTATTTATAATAACATTATTAATGATTACTGTTGTTGTTGTTTTTATACTTTCTTCGTATCTTATGACTACTTATTGGCGGAGTTGAAACTAGGACCCAAGGGCTTCTAAGTATTACTAAAATTTTCTTTTCATATCACCGAACTACTTTCATAAGAATTCTATAACTGGCAAATCATCTCCTCCTCCTCCTCCTGGAATTGGGGAAATCTAAGGTAGTTTAAACAAAAACTTCCTTCCTCTGCTTTTTCATTCACACCCACCTCATCCTCTATATCCCTTAATTGCTCTGGCTTGTACCAGCATTCATTGTACTCCCTGGAAGTCCACTTTAGCCTGCGGACCTTCCTTTTGGACCTCTTTTTTACCATGTTCCTATTTTCTTGCAATCACAAAAACAGCCTCAGATTAGAATATAAGCCTGGCTAAGCTGTTTTAGAACTAGGTAACTCTTCTCTGATGTTTACCAAAATGCTGTGACAGGGTAGGACCAGGTCTCCTCTTTGTTTCTTACTACCATTTCCAGACCCACATGTCTTTAAACAGTCTCCCTTCCTTGAAAGTTTGTTCCATAACAAATTATTCCTCCTCACCAATCTTCTTGCCAGTTGTGTATATGCCTCTAGTCATTTCTACCTCTGTTTGGAAAGAACTCAGTACCTAGTTTGTAATCCCCACTCTCTCTACCTTACATCCTAAAAAACAGAACTAAAAAACTTCCCTCGTGATATGCAAAATGACATCCTCTGTCACACTCGTCCTCCAGTTTATCAACCTTCTCAATTCCCATAACTTACACATTCACTCTTTGTGGGACAGATGATCACCCCAAATAATGCCAGAGTCAGGGTTTGAGTACAGAAAGAACTTTTTATTCTTTTTCTGGAAAAAAGGCATGTTCCCAGGTGCTCAAATAGCAGTAGTGGGGAAGTGTGCTTGCTGGCCATGAGAAGCAGATTTTTATAGCCCTAAGCATGTCCCCTATCCCCCCACCTTATCTGTTTCTTCATTGGCTGAGTACTCCAGACTTACTATCTCATCACCTCACCACTACTGCTACTTTCCAGTAGCACTACCCAGGCTGACATGGATTTTGGGAAATGGAAACTTGCCAAGGGCTACTGAGACTTTTAAAAAAAAATAATTATTTTATTTTCAGTGTTCTATAATCACCTTTGTATATCATAGATTTTTTTTCCCTTCCTCCCCCATCTTTTCCCCCTCCCTCTCCGAGTCAGCTTGCAACCTTATATAGATTCTACACATATATTCCTATTAAATAGAATTTCACCATAGTCATGTTGAGTAGAAGAATTAAAATGAATGGGAGAAGCCAGAAAACAAAACAAAACATTACACAAAGGAAAATGATCTGCTTCATTCTGCAGTCCAGTTCCGTAGTTCTTTCTCTGAATGTGGAAAGCGTTTTGTCTCAAAAGTCAACTGAGAATTTTTTAGGTCTTTGCATTGCTGTGAAGGACTAAGTCTACCATGAAAATTCTTCTCACACTGTGGTTGTTGCTGTGTACAAAGTTCTTCTGGTTCTGCTTCTTTCTCTCAGCATCAGTTCATATAAGTCTTTCCAGGTCTCTCTGAAGTCTTCCTGTTCATCATTTATTATAGCACAATAGTATTCCATTACATTCATATACCACAGCTTATTCAGCCATTCCCCAATTGATGGACATCCCTTTGATTTCCAGTTTTTGGCCACAAAGAGAGCTGCTATAAATATTTTTGTACATGTGGGACCCTTTCCCATTTTTGTGATCTCTTTGGGATACAGTCCTAGAAGTGATATTGCTGGGTCAAAGGATATGCACATTTTTGTAGCCCTTTGGGCATAGTTCCAAATTACTCTCCAGAGTTATTGGATCAGCTCACAGCTCCACCAGCAATGAATTAGTGTTCCAACTCTCCCACATCTTCTCCAACATTTATCATCTTCCTGTTTTGTCATGTTAGCCAATCTAATAGGTGTGATGTGGAATCTCAGTTGTTTTGATTTGCATCTCTCTAATCAATAGTGATTTAGAGCATTTTTTCATACGACTATAAATAACTTTAATTTCTTCCTCTGAAAATTGCCTGTTCAAATCCCTTGACCAATCCCTTGATCATTTGGGGAATGTATTCTTGTACATTTGACTCATTGTCTATATATTTTAGAAATGAGGCCTTTATCACAGACACTATTTGCAAAAATTCTTTTTCTGCTTGCCTCCTAATCTTGGTTACATTGGGTTTGTTTGTGCAAAAACTTTTCAATTTAATGTAATCAAAATTATCCATTTTGCACTTTATAATATTTTCTATCTCTTGTTTAGTCAAAATTGCTTCCCTTTTCTATAAATCTTATAAACACTATTCCTTTCTCCACTAATTTGTTTATGGTACTTTTAGTTTCCAATTAATTTTTGGTCTATCTTTCCATGGCCTTTCATTACATAAAATTTTTATTGCATTATGATCTGAGAAGGTTGCGTTCACTATCTCTGCCTTTCTGCCCTGGATTGTAAGGTTTTTATGCCCTAGTACATGATCAGTTTTTGTATATGTGCAATGTAGCACTGAGAAAAAGGTATTTTCCTTTCTATCCCCATTCAATTTTCTCCAAAGATCTATCATATCTGCCTTATGCAGTTTTATTCAACTCCTTAACTTCTTTTTTGTTTATTTTGAGGTTAGATTTATCAAGTTCAGAGGGGGGAAGTTGAGGTCC
Source organism: Bettongia penicillata ogilbyi (assembly GCA_023548195.1). NCBI lineage: Eukaryota > Metazoa > Chordata > Mammalia > Diprotodontia > Potoroidae > Bettongia > Bettongia penicillata. The sequence goes on along the minus strand of JAJHZJ010000383.1, from coordinate 2,598,864 downwards.
CCTACTAATATAGTTTTGTTGTCTATTTCTTCCTGTAACTCTCTTAACTTCTCTTCTAAGAATTTGGATGCTATACCACTTGGAGCACATATGTTTAGTAATGATGTTGCTTTGTTGTCTATAGTGTCTTTTAGCAGGATATAGTTTCCTTCCTTATCTCTTTTGATTAGATCTGTTTCTGCTTTTGCTTTGTCTGAGATTAGGATTGCTCTCTCTGCTTTTTTTTACATCAGATGAAGCACAAAATATTCTGCTCCAACCTTTTACCTTTACCTTGTGTGTATCCCCCTGTTTCAAATGTATTTCTTGTATCTGTCTCCCTTTTATAGGAGAGTTCATCCCCTTCACATTCACAGTTAACAATTACTATCTGTGTCTTTCCCTCAATCCTCTTTCTCCCCGTTTGTGCTTTTAGGCCTCCTTTCTACCTTCCCCTGCTACTGAGACTTAAGATCATGTATAGAAATTTAACAAAAACGAGAAAATCCTTCTAGTCTTCAACTGAGGAAACTACACCATAGGCTATTTCCCACAATCCTCTGTTTTTTTATCATGTGTTTGTAGTTTCCTCACCTAAATCCAGTCGTTATCTACTCACAGTCTTTCCCCTATGAATTCTTCCCTTTATCTATTTCCACTTTTTAAGAATATGGGAAGGGAGCAAAATTGACTGATGCATTGACAAATGACAAGGGGGCAGTCCCCTTTCATAAGTACAGATACAGAGATTCAAAATAGAAAGATAGATTAATGAATTGTCCGTTTTGAGGTTCCGTCTCATACAGTAGTCTGGGGAGGAACATCATCTGATGCAGTTTTCTGGTCTAGATGCTCCTTCAAGCTGTCTTCAGCCCAGCATCTAAGCATCTTCTTCCCTTTATCTTCTTTTAGATTACCATTCCTATCACTCTTACAAAATCAAAATTGGAACTTTGGCTAATTGTCATATTTAAAAAATTCACATTAGAACTCAGTTTTTACATTTTACATTGATTCACTATTTCTCACATCAGTAGGATGAGATTTCACTAAAGAGTCAATACTAGACTCCAGTACTTACATAAATACAATAAATAATCTCTTTTAACACAGTACATATCACATCACAAAACAATTCCAACTTCTGGTCACGTGATGCTTTTTTTAAGGCATTTAAAATATAGACCACAAACCATTTTTCTTTTAACATAAATCAACTGATACAAAATAATAGTAACTATGTATGGTAACCTCACAGGTCCTTGACCTGTTTGTCTCCATACTATGCTATTACTGAAATTAAAGGACCCTAACTTACTGTTGTTAGTCTGAGATCCTAAGCCTAATAGCTTAATTTTAGATTTAATCTCAGATGTTCCCCTACCAACAATCTATTGTTTAATAGGTCTGATATTTTGCTTATGAAACTTTTGATTGTAGGAAATTGCCACTAAGAGTAGGGACATTTCAGGGAAACAGCTTCTCCCTAACTTCATGTCAGTTTCAGGCAGGAGTAGATTGTCAACTGGCATTCAGCCAGGCTTAAAATCTGCCAGGTGTCAGTAGAGAAATTGAGTCAGGAGAATCCTACTTCAGTGCAGGCTGAACAGTCACTCTCCCAACCTTCCCATGAGATCACCCCTTTGCCGTTCATACCAGCATCTCACAGGCTAGCTGGCATCATGGATCAGTGACTCAGACCGCTTTTATTACTATCCACACCTGGAGTTAGACTCAGAACAACAGTCAGTTAATAATCCCACAAAATCTTAAAACAGCAAGCTCCAATAATCAGTTTCAGATATGACTATAATTACACATTGGCTATGGAACATGTTTTGAAGCAAGGCTTAAGTAGCTCACATGCCTTTCTATACCTGTTCTAGTTCCTGATTAAAGAACAATCATAAAATCAGATTTACCATTAAAACCGATAGATTCACATCTGTTTCCCATCCTTCCCTATACCTTTCTAACCCCGCCCAATCTAAAAAAATGAGCTGCACATATGACAGGTTTAAACACTAACTTCAACTATGTTCATGAAATGAATTCAAATCAAAACAGAAACATTTAACCTTTCCATCAGTGCAAAATATTACCAGAGGTTGCCTGCCTCTAAGAAACTTAGACTGAAATTCTTTTCTCCAAACTGAAGATGTCTCTGATTTAATCTCAATAATTAATTCAGTCAGTTGTTTTAATATCAATTGCTTTTACATCATTTTGTAACATGTAAAGACCTTATTCCAAGATGGGACCTTTGTCCGTTACCCCAAAAGAGTTTTAGTCCCATTTGTCTAAAAGGGCCCTGGAAAAACCTCATCTTGAAAGCTCCCTAGCTTTTCCATATCACTATGCCTCATCAATCGAATTCTCCAGGATACTGGCCACTCCCATTAAGACCACCCTTGGAACCCCCAGACCATCTGGGGCCACCCCAGAGTCCTTCCTCAGAGTCCCTCTGTGGGTAAGATACATTTTGTTTTAGCATTACAAGTGCTCCACTCAACATTGAGAAATCTCAACAAACTTTGACCTTCTGTGCTTGAAAGAAGACTTGGGTTGAATTCATTTTAGCAGGACCCAGCGAGTCACTGTTTTTGGTTCCCAAGCACCCCTGATCTCAACAAGTAAAAATTATTGACAGAAGGATGGGCTGTCTTACCAAGTGCAGGCAGTGACTGTCTGGCTTCTCTATCTTGACCCATCCCCCTTCACCCTCTACCCATGAACCTAGATACTTCCAGGCCATAGCTGCTGCCCCTTCTATCTTGAAAGAGGGCAAGATTTTCTAATTGACCCACTAGAAGCAGGCTCTTCTCTTAGGGGAAAAAGCCCTGAGGGCCCTGTAGGGATGGGGGCTTGGTTAGAGAGATAGGAAGTCCCACTTCTTGTGAGGGTGGGGCTGGGGAGTGCTGCCTGAACTAGATTAGGCTGCTAGGCCAGGGGATCTTGCTGGCAAGGGGGAATGCTCAACTGACCCCTGAGGAGGGGAAGAGGTCAGAGGGGGAGATACCCAGAGACTGCTGTGGGAGTGGGGCCTGAGGCCTAAGCAGGTGTCACCTAGAGGGTCACACCTCAGCAAAACTAGTGGTTTCGAGAGGGAGAGAGGGCCAAAGTCCTGAGACCCTGAAAAGGGGATCATCAAAAGTGTCCAGTTGACCCCCATTGCTCCTTAGAGGGGCAGTTCCAACTATAAGCATCTCACAATCTTTCCTGAGAACAGGGTTCTGAGAGCTTGACAAGGGCCATTATGTAGGAAACTTCTGCCCATTTTCCTTCTAGGCCCACAGTATAATTCTAACTGTAAGAGAGTATTTATTTTTAAAGTCCCCAAAATGGGCCATGCTTTGTGGCCCTCTAAGTCACATTGAGGCCATACAGTGTTGCAAAAGAACGCAAACATTTTCTTTTTAAGTTCTTTAGAGAAACTAAATTTTTCCCAATTCCCAATTTTTGGCAATTGCAAAGGATTGACCCATTATAGGTGTGGAAGCCCCTTCCTCCATAAAGGAAGATTTAAGAGTCTTGATTGGAGAGGGGCTGTAGTTCCTTGTCTCTTATTTTCCAACCCCCATAAAACCTTTATATAACAAATTAACTTCCAAATAGAAATTGGGTAGGCCTTCCAAAAATCATACAAAAGATTTTACAAAACATTTCTTCATACACCAAATATTTTCCTCTCTTAAGAACAGTTTACAATTTATCACATAACTCTCTTGAACCTAATTGATAAAAATTACAAGAAAAGACCTAAAACCAAGGCCTTTATACATTCAACAAGTTTCCTTAAATGCTTGATTTATAGCAAAAACTATCTTAGTTAAAACTTTCTTTTTAATAGGAAAAATAAACTTTTTAACATAATGCATTCTTAGATGGAACAGGCTTGAAAAGACTTCTACAACAAAGAAACTCTTACACAATTCATAACAGCTTCTTAACCAATTCATCATTAATTTAACAGTGCACAGTAATTTCATCTCTTTACCACCACATAGGCACACTCTATCATTTGATCAGATAGAATCATCTCAAATTTGATTGAGCTATTAACTATTAAATCAAGTTAACCATTTATTACTACTTATTTATAACCTTTTTTCCCCCTTAAGTCAAATACTCATTCTACTTAAAAGAAAATTTCCCTTGACGGACCACATGGCTGGCTATTTTCAGCTCTGAATAGCCTTCTCCCTTTTACTCTACTTTCTTAAAGAGCTGAAATGCCATCTTCTGGCTCCTCTCCCCACTCTGAGGCCCACCAGACAAGGAGCTTTCCCAATTAACTCAGACTGGGAGGGGGAGGGGGCAACCTCCCCCTCGTGCACATGGTCTGAGCACATGGACAGAGTTAATGCTTCTAAAAGAAATCACTGAAATTCTAAAGTAAAGTTTCAATTTTAAACACATTGTCTGGTATCAGATATATTTACTTAATTTGAACATAAAGTACAGGGCTTTGAGATCTCATCAAATCAAAACTCAACTTTCCCCTGCCGATTGTCTGTCATTTACTCTGCCAATTTCCATTACAAAAGAGATCCTCCTTCAGATGAAGTAGGGAATGGTAAAAAAAAGTTTTGAATCGGTTTAGTTAAGGAGCCTCCTTGCCCAAGCAAAAAAGGCCTAAATAATTTAATACTGACAAAGTGTGACTTCCAAACATGAAGCTTGGGAGCTTAATAACTAATAATAATAATTACAAATCAGGGTAAACAACTTTAAAATTTTTAAATCGAGTAACCTTCCATAACTTTGTCTATTGGTTTCCCAATCAGGCTAAACATTTTCTGAAGTGGGATGGGGGAGGAGGAAGGGAGTACAAGGTCTGAGACATGGATACTTCACCATCCTACCCATATCCTCCCCTCCTTTTATATTTCAGATAAACCAAATACTCACCATTTCTTCCAGCTTCCTTGTACCTTAAAAAGAAACCTGAGAGGTTAAGAGCTTAACAATTTAATTTATCAATAGAGCCACATTTTTTTTTAAAATTTGAATTTAAAGAACAAAAACCTTTCTTTTCACTTTCACAAACCTGGCCAGGATCTAGAATGAAGAAAGAAAGATTTTTTTTTTTCTTTCTCTTCTCTCTCTCCTTCCCAACCCACTCACGCCTCTGAAACTGCTCCAGGTAGGATTGGGAGAAGGGGGAAGATAAAGAGAAAGCTTTGTTGACTACATTTACAGCCTTACCCAGAAAACATGAAATACAGACAAAACATTGTGCACATCGATTTCGAATTCAGAAAGAACAATCAAAACTTGCTGTTATTTACTCTGACTGATTTCTAGCCAATTTTAAAGAATCCTTCCCAGAGGTACCTTTTGGAGCAGACTCCTGCCACTCAACTTTGACTAAGACTTTTCCATGGTGGGGAACTCCCTGTTTCTTGATCAGGATATCTTGGATCTCCCTCAACCTGGCAAGCACAACGGAACATGCTCTTAAAGAATCCTCAGTTTCTTGTTCTGGATGATCTTAGTGAGACCTCAGACTCAAGAGGGCTACTATCCCACTACCCAGTCACCCAGGTTATCAGGATTTACCTGGGTCTGTGCATAGACTCACATGACTGTTGTTTCAGCTTCTCTCAGAGCAGTTCTCTTTGTTGCCTTCCCACCATTTGTGTTCTTGACTCCCGCCTCCCTTCACTTCCTCCCTCCAAAAAGGGGAAACCCCCTTTGAACTTGACCAAGGGCCCCTGGTAAATCAATGGTGGGACATCCTGCCAGTTGGTCTAGGTTTTGGGGCTTCCCTCTAAATGGGGGGATCCTGGACAAACCCCCAGTTTTGTGGGGCAGACAATCACCCCAAATAATGCCAGAGTCAGGGTTTGAGTACAAAAAGGGCTTTTTATTCTTTTTCCGAAAAAGGGCACAGTCCCTGGGTGCTCAAATAGCAGTAGTGCTTGCTGGCCTTGAGAAGCAGATTTTTATAGTTCTAAGCAAGTTTCCTATCCCCCCTCCATATCTGTTTCCTCACTGGCTGAGTACTCTGGATGGACAATCTCACCACCTCACCGCTACAGCTACTTTCCAATAGCATCACCCAGACTGACGTGACTTTTGGAAAATGGAAACTTATCAAGGATTACTGAGATTTAAGATGACATGTAGAAGCTTAACAAAAAGGAGGAAAGTCCTTCTAGTTTTCAACTGAGGAAACTAGACCGCAAGCATCTCCCACAACCCCACTTCAGCGACAGAAAGAACATCATATCTGTGATCACATCATCAGTCTAAACCCTCACAATCCAAAATTGAAATTTTTCTGTTACCCCTCTTAAAATTTGTTCTTTATCTTTTCTACAGCCTCTGAAATTGAAATAATTTATTTTTTCCCATTCCCTTCATTTATGCTCTAGTTTTTCTTAAGAATATTGACCCCAGAGTTAACCCATTCACCTTTACTCTTATTCTTCTCCTTTGAATTCTCTTCCCCTTTGTCTTGTTTTCACTCATACTTTTTGACACCCCAACAAATTATCTCACTCTCTGCCTCCTCTACTCCTTATCGGAATCTCCCAATTGGTCTCCCTACCTCTGGCCTCTGGTCTTAGTTATATTGTAGTTAGTGGCAAAACCGACTCTAGTAGCTAGGTATCTGGATTCTCAGGAGCAGTGTTTTGTAATATTATCTCCCATAAACAATAGCAAAGAGAAACAAAACACAATTTCTAAAAGTTTTTACAAGTACCTCCCTATATTGGGTACGAAAATATTTTTTTATAAATTAAATGACTAGACAGGGTGCGGAACCAAGATGGTGGAATAGAAAGACGCATATACTCTAGCGCTTTCCCCACAGCCCACAAAATATGTCGGGGGCCGCCCCAACTACTGCCTCTACTTACCCTGCCCAGGGTCTTCGGAAGTCTCCGGCTCCCTTTGGGGGTACGAAGGGAGAATTACCAGGCAGAACACCGGAGTAGTGGATCAGAGCTTTATTGCATGGCGATCAGTCAAGGAATCCCCCGAGCCCTTCCTGCGCGTGCCTTTTATCCCTAGTGTCTTGCCCTCCTCTTCCGGGTAGGCTCCTCCCCAGTTCCTCCCTGAGGGCGGAGCTCAGCTCAGTGAAGCCTCCCCAGTGCCAGCGTGGCAGAGCCACGTCAGCAGGTCCAGACTTCCTGGCGTCTCCTATCCTCTCAGGGGGCCTGGGTCCAGAGCGCCCCTTACAACTCCCCCTTTTTGTTTATAAGGGCAGGTGAAAGGCCTGTCTTAGGCTATGTGGCCTGACTCCATGTCTGGTACCGAAAGTGGGCAGGGCCCCTGTCTTAGGCTATGTGGGTGGCCCCCACCTCCAGCATTTCTGGTAGGTGGACCCACAATAATCCCGTCATTGGGTACCTCTGCAGCCAATGGCATGATTATCCAGGTCATGGGGCCACAATATTCCCGTCATTGGCACAGTCACAGCGAAAGCCCATTATTGATTATAGCGGGGTACAGGGACGCTTTTGAAGTTTGATGGTATAATTAGCAGTAACCCTAATGTAGTCCCAGGAGGAAGAAGGACCCCAATAAGTGTCATCCGTGGTTTTCCAGTCCCAGCTACGGCAGTAATAATCAGTTATGCATCCGGAGCCAGTATGTTGTTTCTATCGCCTGAGTTGTTTGTCTCTTCCTTCGTCCTCGCTTCCCTCGTCTCCTTTTCCTGTTTTTCTGGGTTGGCCGGGGGGACCTCTCTTGCGTCCCGGGATGGGATCCAGACCCCTTCATGGTTGGTATCTGTGGAGACACAAAGCTATCCTTTTCCCCTTATTAGTACCGTCCCTGGTCCATTCCAATTGCCTTTCGCATCCTTCCACCAAATCATGCTACCTTTTTTACATGGGGTTGGTGGTGACCCTTGTGGATGTGGGATTGTAGAGGACGCTATTCGGGCATTACCAGGATCGGGGTAGCCGAAAAATCGCATGGCCGGTGTTAGGCCGTCATCCCGAAATTGCAAAAAATTCATGGTATACACCGCTTGCGCGACTTGCGCCTATGTAAGCCGTCCCGGAACTCCCCCTTTTTGTTTTTTGATGGTGTTTTTAAGGGTCCTATTAGCACGCTCCACAAGGGCCTGGCCTGTTGGATTATATGGGATGCCAGTAATATGACGTATACCAAACTCCATGCAAAAGACGGCAAAGGCCCGTGAAGTATAGGCAGGACCATTATCAGTTTTAATAGCGCTGGGGGCTCCAGCCATTGAGAAACATTGTAATAAATGCGAAATAACTGCAGTAACAGATTCTCTGGGTTGCAGGGTAGCCATTACAAAGGAAGAACAGGTATCTATACATACATGTATATAAGAGGTGTTATAATGTGTAACATCCATTTACCAAAGATCATTGGGTAGTTCTCCTTTGGGGTTAAAGGTCTTCTCGGGAGGCGGAGGGTGGAAAGGAATACAATTAGTGCAGCGTTTCACAATCTGTCTAGCTTCTTCTCTAGGAAGGTGGTAGAGCAACCGTAAGGAACGTGCAGACAAATGGAATTTGGAGTGGCCTCTTGTGGTGATAGAGAAAGGAGGAAGGCACCCCCCTTATTAAGGGCATTGTCTGCAACGTGATTGCCCCAAAAGATAGGGCCCTCTGTGGATATGTGAGAACGTACATGGAGAACATAAAGAGGATCATTGCAAAGTAACAAAAGCTTTTGGGCGGTTTTCAATAAGGGAGCAATAGTAGAATGATTTTCCATAATATGAGAATTTTCTAAAAACAAAAGAACATTAGCACAATACATACTATCTGTAATTAAATTAAAGGGCTCCTCTGAAAACAATTGAAGGGCGCATATTACGGCTGCTAATTCGTTTTTCTGTGCCGAGGAATATGGTGTGGAGACTACCTTTAGAAGGTGTCTCTGGGGAGCATAAATAGATGCCTTTCCTGTTTTTGTTGCATCAGTAAATACATTTGGTCCTTCAACGGGGGCTAATGAAACAGTGGACGAGGGTGTGGACAGGGGCAAGGTTTTCCATCTACGTAAAGGTGGAGGCAATGAGCTATTAGAGAAGACATGGGTCACGTATAAAGACGCCCAGTCAATAGAATTTTGAGCTAGAAGATGTAAAGCTTGAGGAGTAACGGACAGATTAAGGATAGGCTGAGTCCCAAAAATCTGAACGTACCTCTCACTCGCTTTGAGCAAAAAGAGCGCAAGGGTTTCCCGTTTATCAGGCAAAACTTTAGTAGCCTTTGGGCGATATAGCCACTCCAAAACACCATGTGCTTGATATAGAGCTGCAATACCTCGGTCCTCCTGTAGGACCACCAACATAATAGGACTCTCAGGATTGAAGCAGACTAATGATGAGGAGGCTTTCTTTTGTATATCCTGTATAACCTGAAGGGCTGCAGTCGTCCATTCTCGGGGAGAGGTAAGGTTAGAATCGCCCCGCAACGTTTGATACAACGGCTCAAGTTCCTTATCAGGTATGGGAATTACAGAATGTAGCCATTGAATAGAACCAATTAGTTTCTGAAAATCATTAAGTGTTCTTGAGTGTCATGATAAGTACGAGAAAAATGAAAGGAGTCATCGTGACCTAGTTGATTAAGCTTCTCCAGAAGTTTTTTCATCCGCCGCTGATAGCACCTCCTCACTCCCTGTGACCACTTCACCTTGGCGAAGCACGTCTATCACTCTTATCCTTTTCACTGGAACCCAAACTTCTTTATTATCATCTGTTAAAACACAAACATACCCTTTTCCCCACGTTAACACCGTATGAGGACCAAACCAATTTTTATTCTCATCGTGCCACATTACTTTATTGGCTGCTTTCAGGGCACTTGTTATTGCTGATTCATTCTTTGCAGACTCCTTATTAGGAAATGTTAAGAATTTCATAGCAGCCGATAAGCCATCATTATCGAATTTTAAATAATTTAGAGTATAAACAGCCAAAAGCCAATTGTAATTTATCATCAATTTGGAGTATAAACAGCCAATTGCGAATTTATCATCAACTCCTGGTCCGACTCCTCCCCTTTTTTGTTTTTGCAAGTGCGCCAGATGTAGCGGACGCCCCTGCGTCCCTACATGGCTCAGTGATGTGGTTGAAAGAAAAGAGTCGCGGGAGGTGGGAATAGACCAGTTCCTTTTATTGATCTGAGGGTTTGGGTTTATATAGACAAGGTACTGCAAGTCTACGTGACATTCTGCTATTGTGTCCCAGTGATTAAATCAATCAGGATGATTAAATCAGTCTTCTGATTAAATCAGACCACAAACCTAGGAGCATCTATTCTACATATCCCTTGTTTTCTGTAATTCTCTTGTTTGTCTCACAGAGACAACATCTGGGGGGCATGGAGAGCCATTCCGGATGATAATGAGCAGTCTCAAAGATCAGTTTCCCCAAAGGTCTATCCTGATCTCGTCAACTGCACTCCACCCTGGCCCTCAACAATTCCCCCTTTCTTTTGTGCAAGTAGGTGTCCAGGGAGCGATTTGCTAGTTCCACTATAGCTTGACCAGTGGGATTATGGGGGATTCCAGTGACATGTAAAATGGAAAATTCCACCATGAACTGTTTATCCCAACCCCTACCCTCGGGAAGGGCAAATTAAATTCCCTACTATTCTTTAGCATTCTCTTCCCTTGATCTAATCTGGGATGATAAAAGTTACAATTGGCTGTAGTCCTAGCTGGTTGATGAGTTGGGACTGCAGGGCAAAAAATCTTAATGATTCTAACATTTACTCAAGTAAATTTTACTTCTGTATCCACTCCTTAAGAACATCTTTGAAAGAGAGGGCTTTTGAATCTATCAGCTGAAGTGAGGGAGACTTCTGGACAAATATCCAGTGGCGCCAAGTCCCCTCCATTGTACTGGAGAGTTTCAAAAGCTTTATCTCTGCTGAGGTGTCCCTTTAAGATTTATGCATATTTCCAATTTGCCTAGTGCCAAATAATACAACAAATCCTGATCTGTTTTAAACATCCAATTAGGAGTGACACGTTTCACTTAAAATGTGACCAGAATAACTACCTTTTGGTTACTTCTCATTATACAAAATACTTTTGTTTTAGGTGAGGCATGAGATAATGAAAATGCTGATCAGCCTGCCTCAGATCTCCTCTTGTCTTTCTCTCCACTTTCACAATCTGGCCAGGATTGGAAGGTAAAGAGAGAGAGAGAGTTTAACCAAAAACTTTCAAATGATTTCCAAAACTTTTATGCCTTCCTTAAACTTCATATCCATGTTGTTTTCCTAATGGGCTTTGATTAAATCCCCTTTAAAACTGCACATATATTATTCCCTTGCATTTCTTATCTAAAATTGCATTTTGCAATCATATAAACTAAATAATATAAGATTAGTTCCTCTCTTTCTCTCTCCCATACTTCTCCCCGATGCTGCAGCCATCAGAGAGAAGGGAGGAGGGGGAGGAAAAGAGATAACATTCCAAGGTCCAGCCACCATGTAGTTGACTGTAATAACTCACAAACACATGCACACAGAACATGTAAAGACAGAACACATATACAGACAATAAAAGAATCCAAAAACTGAGAAAAAATTGTCAGAAATCCTCTGTACACATTATAACTCTGGCTTAACCTCTATCACTGTGTAACTAAGCCTTGCATAAGATTCCCTGTCTAAACTTTCTCCCGTACAAGATTGCTTTTTTAGACCTACTCCTGCAACTTTTTACTGCACCACAGATCTGTGCCGAGTGCCAGGGCTGGAAGAACATCCGGGCCACTGAATTCGCCACTGTGCCACAAATCCTGGGCAAATTTTTTGCTGTGCCACAAAACCAGGCCCTGGGGCAAATTTTTTGCTGCTCCACAAATCCAGGCCCTGGGCCAACTCTGGATGTATTTCCTGGTTGAATTTCTGACTGCGCCAACTCCCTCTTTCCTCTCTGTTCTATCTGGTCATGATTGTCTCCTGAGCTCCCAGACCGCCAAGATTGTATGGCCGTCTGTACATAAGCAGAGCCAGGGCCATATTTTGTTACGGCCTCTTTCAGGTCCCGTATGAACTTAAAGGGAACAGGGCGATGGTGCCTCCTTTCATCCTGAGTTCTACAAAGATTGGGAATACTGACGACCACTCGTTCCAATCTATGTCCTCTCCTTCACGTGCTGCTTGTTGTAAACTAGCTGTGAGGAGGCTTACCGGCTTGACTGGGCCTTTAGAGGTGCTGGAATGGTAGCTAAATCCCTTTACACCTTCCAAAGACAACTGCGCCATAAGGGCGGTGGCTCCCGCTGGGCCATCTGGCACTTCCTGTTTTTCACTTGGAGGGGGTGGCCACTCCCAGTTCTCCATTTCTGTTCTTATCTGAGCTCTTTTCATTTTTTGTCCTAGGGGGAGCTGGGGTGTTGGTGCTCTACTAGCTTCCTCAGGGACTTTCCAGTTTTTCTCTTTGTTACTTGGAATGGGAAAGTCCCAGTCTGGGGTCTCTTTACTTTGTCGTAACTCTGCCCATGGATAGACAGGTCTTGTTAGGGCTGTGTTCCGACTTTCTTTTTCTTCTTCCTCACTGTCAGAGCCCCTTAAGGACTCCCCTACCTGAGTGGTTTGGTCACCCAAGAGGGCGGGCGGCTCAGGTTGTAGGGCCGCGCTGCGCCGACTGCCGCATATATCACGAAATCTGAGGGGTTTAAGGCAGATGGGTTGTCTTTGTGGTAGGAGGCCATTTGTTGGCCTACCACCGTCCTCCGCTGTGGATCTATCCCCGTGTGCTCTATCCACGGACTGATCGTCCAGATCTTATCTACCCATTGGCAGCAGCCTTTTAAATGGATCTTAATACCTTGAGCCTTGCAGGTTTTATAAATCTTGCAGGCGAGTACGCCTTTTTCCTCCGAATCAATTCGGGCTTTAACTACCTTTTGTCCCATTCTTCCTAGAAGTTACTAGGGCTGCCTGGCCTTCCCTTCCCGCCTGCGGGATTCGGGGTTAGGCAGTTCCTGGCGGTCCCTGTTTGGGCGCCAGCTGTTGGGGGCCGCCCCAACTGCTGCCTCTACTTACCCTGCCCAGGGTCTTCGGAAGTCTCCGGCTCCCTTCAGGGGTACGAAGGGAGAATTACCAGGCAGAACACCGGAGTAGTGGATCAGAGCTTTATTGCATGGCGATCAGTCAAGGAATCCCCCGAGCCCTTCCTGCGTGTGCCTTTTATCCCTAGTGTCTTGCCCTCCTCTTCCGGGTAGGCTCCTCCCCAGTTCCTCCCTGAGGGCGGAGCTCAGCTCAGTGAAACCTCCCCAGTGCCAGCGTGGCAGAGCCACGTCAGCAGGTCCAGACTTCCTGGCGTCTCCTATCCTCTCAGGGGGCCTGGGTCCAGAGTGCCCCTTACAAAAATACCTGTAAAAAATGACTCAACAAATTCTAGAGCAGCAGAAGCTGTAGAATGACAGAGTGAAAGAAAATTCCAGCCTAAGGTAGCTTGGAAGGCCGACAGAAAAGGTCTAACATGTGATGCTGAGTGGAGTAGAACACAGCCCTGGCCATGCAGCATGGGGAGAAACAGGACCAGAACAGGCTTCCAGGGCAGAATCTCCAGCAGGGAGGGTCTCAGATACTTCAACCCACAAGCGACAAAGAAAGCTTCCAGTGTCAGTGTCGGAGGGCTTTCCCAGCTGGGCAAGAGTGGAGCAGGTTCCCCCCAGCCCTGGCCCCAGGTGGCCACAGAGGTGGCAGCTGTATAGCAGGAGGCAGGTGGCTACAGTGGCCGTGGAAGCAGCCTGGGTCCGTTGTAGGTCCATTGTCTGAGAGACTCAGCTTAAAGCCTCTGGGGGAATTAAGCAGGGGATCTGAACCTCAGCCCTCAGTGGCACCCTGCCCCCACCTAAAGCCCCTGGGGGAATTGAGCAGCTGATCTGAATCTCAACCCTGAGCACAGTCCTGGGACCCTCCTCTTGACAAAGGATTCAGAAGTCAAGTAACTGGCTGGGAAAATGCCCCCAAAAGGGGAAAAAAATAAGACCATAGAAGGTTACTTTCTTGGTGAACAGGTATCTCCTTCCATCCTTTCGGATGAGGAAGGACAATGCATACTGTCAGAGGAAGTCAAAGCTTCTGCCTCCAGTGCCTCCAAAATGAATATGAAATGGGCTCAGGTCATAGAAGAGCTTGAAAAGAGAGTCAGCAGCTTGCTAAAGGAGAACCCAAAAAATGCTGAGGAAAATAACACCTTTAAAAATAGGCCAACTTAATTGGAAAAAGAGGTCCAAAAGCCAATGAGGAGAAGGCTTTAAGAAGCAGAATTAGCCAAATGGAAAAGCTTACTGAACAAAATGGTTCTTTAAAAATGACAGAGTTCAGGGAAGCTAATGACTGTACAATAAACCAAGAAGTTACAAAACAAAACCAAAAGATTAAAAAAATATGATGTGAAATATCTCATTAGAAAAACAACTGACCTGGAAAATAGATCCAGGAGAGGCAATTAAAAATTATGGGACTGCCTGAAAGCCATGATCAAAAAAAGAGCCTAGACATTATCTTTCATGAAATTATCAAGGAAAACTGCCCTGATATTCTAGAACCAGAGGGAAAAATAAATATTGAAAGAATCCACCGATAACCTCCTGAAATAGAACTGAAAAGAGAAACTCTTAGGAATATTGTGGCCAAATTTCAGAGTTCCAAGGTCAAGGAGAAAATATTGCAAGCAGCTAGAAAGAAACAATTTGAGTATTGTGGAAATACAATCCGGATAACACAGAATCTGGCAGCTTCTATATTAAGGGATTGAAGGGCATGGAATGTTATATTCCGGAAGTCAAAGGAACTGGGATTAAAACCAAGAATCAGCTACCCAGCAAAACTGAGTATAATACTTCAAGGCGTCATTCAGTGATATAGAAGACTTTCAAACATTCTTGATGAAAAGACCACAACTGAATAGAAAATTTGACTTCAAACGCAAGAATCAAGAGAAGCATGAAAAGGTAAACAGGAAAGAGAAATCAGAGAGGACTTTCTAAAGCTGAACTGTTTACATTCCTACAAGGAAAGATAATATTTGTAACTCTTGAGACTTTTCTCAGTATTTGGGTAGGTAGAGAGATTATACATACACACACACACACACACACACACACACATAGACACATATAGATGGAGAGTACAGATTGGGAACTGAATCAGAAGAGATGATATCAATAAAAAATAAAATTAAGGGGTAAGAGAGGAAAATATTGGGAGGAGAAAGGGAGAAATGGAATGGGGCAGACTATCACTCATAAAAGAGATAAGAAAAATATTTTTCAATGGAGGAGAAAGGGGAGGAGGTGAGAGGGGAAAAGTGAAGCTTAGTTTCTTCACATATAACTTAAGGAGAGAATAACATGCTCAAAAATTTGATATGAAAATCTATCTTACACTTCAGGAAAGTAGGGAAGAAGGGGACAGGTGGGGTGAGGGTGATGATAGAAGGGAGGGCAAATGGGAGAAGGGAGTAACTAGAAGTAAACACTTTTGGGAAGGGACAAGATCAAATGAGAGAATAGGGGAAAAAAAGGGAGACAGGTAGGATGGAGGGCAATATAGTTAGTCTTACACAACATGACTATTATGGAAGTCTTTTTCAAAACGACACATATACAGCCTGTATTGAATTGCTTGCCTTCTCAGTGGGGATGGGTTGGGAGGGAGGGAGGGAGAGAAGTTGGAATTCAGAGTATTAGAAACAAATGTTGAGAATTGTTATTGCATATAACTGAGAAATAAGAAATACAGGTAATGGGATATAGAAATTTATCTTGCCCTACAAGAAAAGAGAGAAGATGGGATAAGGGAAGGGTGGGGTGTGATAGAGGGGAGGGCACATTGAGGGAAGGGGTAATCAGAATACAGGGTGTTATGGGGTGGTGGGAGAGGAAAGATGGGGAGAAAAATTGGAACTCAAAATTTTGTGGAAACGAATGTCGAAATCTAAAAATAAATAAACTATTTTTTAAAAATGAATTAAAAGCCTACAAGTTATTCCCCAATTGATAAATGGTCAGAGGATTTGAACAGGCAGTTTTCAGAGGAAGAAATTAAAACTGTCTATAGTCATGTAAAAAATGCTCTAAATCTCTGTTGATTAGAGAGATGCAAATCAGAACAAATCTGAGGTGCCACATGATACCTCTCAGATTAGCTAACATAATAAAACAGGAAAATGATAAATGTTAGAGAAGATGTGGGAGAATTGGAACACTAATTCATTGTTGGAGGAGTTGTGAGCTTATCTAACCATTTTGGAGAGCAATTTGGAACTAAGCTGAAAGGACTACAAAAATGTGCATACCCTTTGACTAACAGTATCGCTTCTGGGACTGTATCCCAAAGAGATCATACAAATGGGAAAAGATCCCATGTGCATGTCTCTTTGTAGTGGTCAAGAACTGGAAATCAAGGGGATGCTCATCAATTGGGGAATGGCTGAACAAGTTGTGGTATATGAATGTAATGGAATACTGTTGTGCTATAAGAAATGATGAACAGTTCCCCAATTGATAAATGGTCAAAGGATATGAACAGGCAATTTTCAGAGGAAGAAATTAAAGATATCTATAATCACATGAAAAAATGCTCTAAATCACTTTTGATTAGAGAGATGCAAATCAAAACAACTCTTGAGGTACCATATCACACCTATAAGATTGGCAAACATGACAGAACAGGAAAATGATATATGTTGGAGAAGATGTAGGAGAGTTGGAACACTAATTCATTGTTGATGGAGCTGTGAGCTCATCCAACCATTCTGGAGAGCAATTTGGAACTATGCCCAAAGGGCTACAAAAATGTGCACACCCTTTGACCCAGCAATATTGCTAGTAGGACTGTATCCCCAAGGGATCATAAAAATGAGAAAGGGTCCCACATGTACAAAAATATTTATAGCAGCACTCTTTGTAGTTGCCAAAAACTGGAAATCAAGGAAATACCCATCAATTGGGAAATGACTGAATAAATTATGGTATATGAATGTAATGGAGTACTATTGCCCCATAAGAAATGATGATCAAGAAGACTTCAGGGAGGCCTGGAAGGACTTATATGATCTGATGCTTAGCAAAAGGAGCAGAACCAGGAGAACTTTGTGCACAGCAACGACCACAGTGTGTGAGAGTTTTTTCTGGTAGACTTGGAACTTTGTAATAACACGAACTTACTGAGAAAAAAAAAAATCCCAATGTTGGTCTTCTAAGGCAAAATGCCTTCCACACTCAGAGAAAGAACTCCGGAATTCATTCACGGAATGTAGCAGATCATGTTTGTGTGTGTGTGTGTGTGTGTGTGTGTGTGTATTATGTTTTGATTTGTTATATGATTTCTTCCATTTATTTTAGTTTGACTGCGTAGCATGACTATAGTGAAAACATTCAATAGGAAAGTATATGTAGATCCTATATGGAATTGTATGCCGTCTTAGGGAGGGAGGGGAGTGAGGGGGGTAGGTATGTGGGGGAGTAAAAATCTAAGTTTTATGGTACTGATTGTAGAACATTACAAAAAAAAGAAATGATGAACAGGAAGACTTCAGAGAGTCCTGGAAGGACATATATGAGCTGATGCTGAGTGAAATGAGCAGAACCAAGAGAACATTGTACGCAATAACAACCACAATATACGAGGACTCTGATAAACTTAACCCTTCACAGCGGTGCAAGGACCTAAAATATTCCCAAAGGACTGTTGAGGCAAAATGCAGTCCACATCCAGAGAAAGCACTATGGAATCAAAATGCAGAATGAAACGGACTGTTTTCTCTTATGTTTTGTTTTATGTTTTTTTTCCTCATGGTTTCCCCCATTCATTTTAATTTGTCTATGTAACATGAGTAATGTGAAAATGTGTTTAATAAGATTGCATGCCACCTCGGGAAGGGAGGGGGAGAAAATTTAAGACTTAATGGAAGTGATTGTTACAAACGGAAAACAAATTAATAAAAAAAAAGACTATTTTTGCTGTGAGTATAAATTTTTTAAATGCTGCTGTATAAGTATCCTGAATGCCAGATCATAGTATCCCCATCACAAGGGAAAGATAAAGTACTTGCAAACAGATTTTTTTAGAGTGTAAAAACTTAGTAAAATGCCAAAATGATAGACTTTTTGAACTTTTGTTTTATCTCTGACATGACCAGTAACTTATGTGACCTTTGTTAAATGATGTACTTCTCCAACATATATCATTTTCCTGTTCTGTCATGTTTGCCAATCTTATAGGTGTGATATGGTACCTCAAGAGTTGTTTTGATTTGCATCTCTCTAATCAAAAGTGATTTAGAGCATTTTTTCATGTGATTATAGATATAAATGATGATTATATGAGCTTCTGGCTTCATATAAATGCGTTTCTAATAATTGAAGCTTCCCCAGAGTAGAAAATGAGTACAGGTAATTTGTCAGGGAAAATGTAAGAGATGAGCATCACCAGTATTGTAGAAGGGTTTTCTGAACTTTGGTCAAACTCTTACTAGAAGATACAGGGTATAGTGAAGAGAATTGGGCTTGGGGTCAGGAAGATCTGAGTACAAATCTTGCCTCTGATGCTTCCTAGTTGTGCAGCCATACATAAGTGAGTCAGTCAACCAGCATTTATTAAAAGATTACTATGTGCCTGGCACTGTTCTAAACACTGTGAATGCGAAGAAAGGGAAGGAAGGAAGGAAAGGGGGAGAACCAACCACAGCCTGCTCTGAAGGAGCTCATAGTCTAATGGGGAAGTCAAACAAGTATGTATAAGCAGGCTGTAGCCTGGATAGGTCAGGGGCAGTCTCATAGGGAAGGCACAAGGAGTAAGGAGCCCTGGGAAAGGCTTCTTGCTACTTTACTTCATTTTTTGGAGATCCAGTTTGCCCATTTTTTAAAATGGAATAACGGAATAATGCTTGTAATAGCTCACAAGGTTATTTAAAGCACTATATAAATGTCAGTTATTATTAATGCCCCTTTCAGTGCTAAAATGATCCTATATGGTCCTACATTTGTGCCAAAAGAAATAAAGTTTTCTACTTATGTGGCACACACATGTAATTTTTTTCTAGACATTTCTCATGAATTACATGATTTTCAAAGGAGATTGTCTGCATGGAAATTCTTTTTATAAGCAAAACTTGGATACTTTATTTTGAAAATAATGATAAAAAGCAAAGCTTTATACACATAAACCTTTCTTATTAGTTAAGTGAATTCTTTAAACTTGGATCTTTCGTTAAGTTCACTTGAAACTTCTAATCAATAACAAAAATAAAATTCTTGCCTTCCTTTCTGTCTCCTGAAATTCTTTGTCTTTATTCATGCCCTTGTCTGCAGTTATTTTATCTCTAATCATAGGAGGAATCTTTTAATTTATCCATGCTTGCAGACCTCAAGAAAGACTCTTATTTTTTGGTCTCGCTGCTTTTGATCCACTGTCATCACTGCTGCTTACTACCCACACATGCTTTTCTTAAGAAGGATAAGGTCTTTTTGCAAGAATTCAATACTAATATAAATCTTTATTGATGTCTAGGTCACGAACCACAAGTAAAAAGGCATTAGAAATATTTCCACATAACTCTCTACAGCCTACAGGCATACAACCCTTCCACCAATTGATTTCAAAGATATTTAACATTTTGTATCTTAGTGCTTTCCAGCCAGCAAACTACTTAATGTGTAACTAACCCTTATTCTTAAGATTAGTCAACTTTAAAGATATAAGAATCATAGAATGCCTTAGAGCAATAACAGAGAATTTTGGTGTTTATTTCTATACCAACCCCTAATTTTAGAGTTATACTTAGCAAGCACTTAGGAACGTTACCATGTTGCTTCATTCATGCATTGGACTATATAATTCTAAGAATCATTACAATTTAGTTTATTCCCTCTTCATAGACATTCTGGAGGCATTTATTCCTCTAAGATTCATTATATTAGCGCTGGACTTTGGAAACCCAAATTACTTTGACCCTACTATAGCTCAGAACTACTAAACTCAAGTTATTTACAAGCTTCAACTTCTCCCTGAGCAGTAGGAATTACAGGTGTCTACCAACACACTCAAGTTTCTCTTCTCCCTTTATCATTTATTATATCACAGTGGTATTCTATTAATTTCATATACCATAATTTGTTCAGCCATTCTCTAATTGATGAGTACCTTCTTAACTTCTAGTCCTTTGCCAACACAAAAAGAACCACTATAAATATTTTTTGGATATAGGGGTCTTTTCCCTCTATATGATCTCTGGCATGTGGGCACAATGGTCATTTGCTGGGGCAAAAAGGTATGGTAGTAACTTTTGTGGTGTAGTTCCGAATTTCTTTCCAGAATGGCAGTACCAGTTTACAGCTCCCCCTATAGTACATTCACATGCCAGTTTTCCTGCAGTTTTTGTCAGTTTTGCTGACATGTTGGATGTGAGGTGGGATCTCAGAATTGCCTTAATTTGCATTTTTCTAATTATTAATGATTTGGGCACATTTTGTCTTGCCTATCAACAGATTTTGGCTATTGATATCTTAGATTTCTTCCTTAGAAAATAGTTTGTATCCTTTGATCATTTATCAGTTGGGAAATTGCTTATAAATTTGAATCAGTTTCTCATATATCATAAACTAGACCCTTCTCTGAAAAATAATTTCTCCTTTACACCTCTAATTTGTTTATGATGTCACCCTTTGTGTCAAGTCATGTATTCATTTGGAAGTTATTTTGGTATATGTGGTGAGATGTTGGCCTATGCTTACTGTCTGCCAGACTACTTTCAAGTGTTCTGAGGAGTTTTTGTTAAATAGTAAGTTCTTATCTTGATAGCTGAGGTCTTTGGATCTATCAAACCTCAAATACTAGGCTACTATGTTGATTTTCTTATGAGCTTTGTATATTTAGTGTATTCTATTCATCTACCTTTCTAATTTCTTAACTATTACCAAATGAAGAGTACCAGTGCTAGTAC
Organism: Bettongia penicillata ogilbyi; assembly: GCA_023548195.1. NCBI lineage: Eukaryota > Metazoa > Chordata > Mammalia > Diprotodontia > Potoroidae > Bettongia > Bettongia penicillata. The sequence goes on along the minus strand of JAJHZJ010000383.1, from coordinate 2,577,966 downwards.
CAGTACTGCTACTATTGCAGTTTTACTGTCTCTTTCTCCTTGTAATTCACTTAGCTTTTTCTTTAAGTATCAGATGGTTTGCCATTTGATCCATATTTCTGTGTGTGTTTTTGTGTGGTATATATGATGTTAAGTCATTATCTTTGGAACATTGTTGATCACTTAATCAAATGAATATTTACTGTTACCTTGTATGAGATTGTAATTGCTATATGTGCCACTTTGAGTTCAGCTGAACCATAATGGATTTTGCTGTAGACCCTCATTTTAATTCTGTGTGAATATCTTTTAAATTCATTTTTTATACACAAAATATTGTTGAATTGTACTTTTTAGTCTATCCTATCTTCTGTGTCATAGGTGAGTTCATCCCATTGAAATGCATTAATTATGATTATTAATTTAGTATTTCTATTTATTTTGTAATCTTATTCTCCTTCCTAGCTTTACATCCTATTTCCTCTTTATAGAGAAGTTGAATGGTGAGAGAAGAGTGTGCTCAGAACCAGTGCTCTGTGCTTGATGTAGTTCACTAATGTCCCATGTCCCTCTCTCTTTTCCCTGTACAGATTAGATTTGGATTTTCCCGTATATAGGTTAGAATTTCACCAGGTTTCACTAATTCTCAGATACATTAAAACTAATATGATGTTAATCTGCAGGACCTTTGAGAGCTTTTAGGTATTCCCAAGAGATAACATGGTATTGCTATCTTGACATGGAGTATGGGATTAAGATAGAGTACATCTCAGTTCTGTTTTTGGCTTTAGTATTGATGTGTTTGGATTTGGAAAGGTAAATGCTTTCTAACATGAGATAGACATTTTAGGGTTCTGAATTTAATCTTGGCCCAGTCAAATAGAAAATACATTAAAAAAATGGATTGACTGGTCTTTTATTGCAGGTGATTATGTTAGCATATTTTATGTTATTCCCAAAGTTTTTGTGAACCAGAAACTTACACCTTTTCTCTTTTTAATTTTTGTCAGATTCAAGCCGTTTTTCCCATTTCAAGTCCCGCAAACCACAAAGGAGGAAAATGAACATCTGTTATACATACAACAATTTGGACTTACAGAAGGACGCCTTAAAATTACCTTGATAGAATGTAGCAGGTATGTTGTTCTGTCTTTGCTGAATTTCAGCTAAGATAAATGAGGTAAATAATATTTTAAGTAATATCTGTACTTACCTTATTTTGTGATTATTTATATTGCTTCATCATTGTATAATTATGATTATCTACATATACAATTATGTGATCCTAAATTTCATCTCATATTGAAATAATTCTTTTATTTCATAAAAGTATAAGTGGTTTCCCAGAAAACAGGATCTGAAAAGAAAATACTTCCAGGGAAATGATCACCAGAATTTTTTATGTTATGAAATCCTGTTGGTAGAGTTTGAGATCACCTCATCCCAAAATAATGAGTGTTAATTTTTGTTATTTGATTTGGTGAGTAGGGCACCACAGATTTTTTTTTTTTAATTAATTAATTTATTTATTTAGCTTTTTACATTCATTTTCACAAATTTTTGGGTTCCAAATTTTCTCCCCTTTTCTCCCCTCCCCCACCCCAATACCCCAAGCAATCTAATTTTCCCTATCTCCAATCTGTCCTCTCTTCTGTCATCCCTCCCTTCCCTTGTCTCCATCTTCTCTTTTCTCCTGTAGGTCCAGATGACTTTCTATTCCTCATTAACTGTATGTCTTCTTTCCTAGTTGCAACAACAATACTCTAAACAATTGTTCCTAAAACTTTGAATTCCAAATTCTCCCCATCCCTCCCTCCCCACCCATTCCCTTTGGTACGGCAGGCAATTCATTATAGGCCATATCTGTGTTGCTTTGCAAATGACCTTCCTGATAGTCGTGTTGTGTAAGACTAACTGAATTGCCATCCCTCCTAACCTGCCTCTCATTGTTTCTCTTCTGTCTTTTGATCCTGTCCCTCCCCAAGTGTTGACTTTCAATTACTCCCTCCTCCCTTTGCCCTCCCTTCCATCATCCCCCTCCCAATATCTCCTTCTCCCCCGCTTTCTTATACTGTAAGATAGGTTTTCATACCAAAATGAGTGTGCATTTCACTCCTTCGTTTAGTCAAATGTGATGAGGGTAAACTTTTGTTTGTTTGTTTGTTTTTTTTTCCCCTCAGCTCTCCTCTTTTTCCCTCCACTAAAAACATCTCCTACTTGCCTCTTAAATGACATATAGTTACCCCCTTCCATTTCCCCCTCTTTCCTCTCACTACATTTCTCTCTCACCATTTACCTTAATTTCTTTTAAGGTATGGTCCCATCCTATTCAGTTCAATCTGTGCTCTCTGTCTCTGTATGTGAATGCATGTGTGTATGTGTGTGCATGCGTGTACATGTGTATGTGTGGTCCCACCAACTACCCAGATACTGAAAAGTTTTAAGAGTTAGAAATATTGTCTTTCCCTGTATGAATATAAACAGTTCATTTCTGGTAAGTCCCTTAATACTTCTCTTTGCTGTTTCCTTTTTCATGCTTCTTCTCATTCTTGTATTTGAAAGTCAAATTTTCTTTTCAGCTCTGGTCTTTTCATCAAGAATGATTGAAAGTCCTCTGTTTCATTGAAAGACCATATTTTCCCCTGAAGTATTATACTCAGTTTAGCTGGGTAGGTGATTCTTGGTTTCAGTCCTAGTTCCTTTGCCTTCTGGAATATCCTATTCCACGCCCTTCGATCCCTTAATGTAGAAGCTGCTAGATCTTGGGTTATCCTGATTGTATTTCCACAGTACTGGAATTGTTTCTTTCTAGCTGTTTGCAAGATTTTTTCCTTGAGCTGGGAGTTCTGGAATTTGGCCACAATGTTCCTAGGAGTTTCTCTTTTTGGATCTCTTTCAGGTGGTGATCGATGGATTCTTTCAATACTTATTTTGCCCTCTGGTCCTAGAATGTCAGGGCAGTTTTCCTTGATAATTTCATGCAAGACGATGTCTAGGCTCTTTTTTTGATCATGGCTTTCAGGTAGTCCCATAATTTTTAAATTGTCTCTCCTGGATCTATTTTCCAGGTCAGTTGTTTTTCCCATGAGATATTTCACATTCTCTTCCATTTTTTCGTTCTTTTGGTTTTGTTTGGTGATTTCTTGGTTTCTCATAAAGTCATTAGACTCCATCTGTTCCATTCTAATTTTGAGAGAACTATTAAATTCAGTGAGCTTTTGAGCCTCTTTTTCCATTTGGCTCATTCTGCTTTTGCATGCATTCTTCTCCTCATTGGCTTTTTGAACCTCTTTTGCCAATTGAGTGAGCCTATTTTTCAAGGTGTTAATTTCCTCAGCAGTTTTTGGGTCTCCTTTACCAAGATATTGACCTTTTTTTCATACTCTTCTTGCATCTTTGTCATTTCTCTTCCCAGTCTTTCCTCCACCTGTCTAGCTTGCTTTTCAAAATCCTTTTTAAGCTCTTCCAAGGCCTGAGCCCACCCAACACCCCCCTGGGGTGACTGGGGTACTGAGGCCCCGCCCTCCACATCTTTCCCTGATGGGAAAAATACGTTCTCGTCCTCCCCATCAGATCCGAAGGTCGGGATCATTTGCATTTGTTGGAAAAAACTCTCTAAAGTCTTATTTTTCTTCCCCTTTCTAGGCATTTTCCCAGCCAGTTACTTGACTTCTGAGATTCCTTTCCACCCCCGCCTGGATCCGTCCAGCTAGTGCTTGGCCTCTGAGATTCAAATGCTCTTTCCCGCGGCAAGCTTTAGTTCTGGCGCAGGGGTGGGGGCAGGGCCGCCTCCTAAGCTTGGGCCCTCAGGGGCTTTCTGCAGAGACTTTCAGGAACGGAGCGGGTGGGGGCGGGGTGGGGGGCCCCACCTGCTATGCTCAGCTCCCTTGGGGGTTTTATTCAGAGGCGTTCAGCAGTAGAGCAGGGTGGGGGCAGGGCCGTCTCCCCGGCTCGGCTCCCTCAGGTTGGAAAGACCTTCAGTATTGAAGATCCTACCTGCTGCTGGGGGATTCCTGAGTCCCGGGCCGCTGCCGCCTCAGCCACCGCCCACGCCTCTGCCTCCGCCGCTTCCTGCCCCCGTCTCTGCCGCCGCCGCTTCCTCCCGAGGGGGCCCGATTCACGGAGACGCTCCCCTCCCCTACCTCCCGAGGGGGCCCGATTCACGGAGACGCTCCCCTCCCCTATCGCAGCCTTCTTTCTTACTGACCTGTAGCTTCTGTGGGCGGAGGGACTTTCCCGGCTGCCGGAGCTTCCCCCGGAGCTTCCCCCGGAGCTTTCCTCTCTGAAGTCTGCTCGGGTCAGCTTCTCTGGGGCCGCAGCCAGGGGTGGGGGTGGGGTCCGCTTTCCGGGGTGCGATGGACCCTGGGGACGGCTCTCCAGGGTTCAGTGGAACGGAAATCTCTTCCCCTATGTTTATGCACCCCCTGCAGAGATTCAGAATTTATGGGGATCTCCTTTTACCTCAATTCCATGGGTTGTGGGCTCGGAGCTCGTAAATGTGCGTCCTTCTACTCCGCCATCTTGGCTCCGCCCCCCGCACCACAGATTTTTTGAAAAAATAATTTTAAATACTCTGGAATAGAGATTGGGAACTAATAACCAGAAATAGGGATTGAGAAACATTATCCTTGATGCGTCTGAAAACACAACTGCTTATTTATAATACTGACCCAAGAGAGAAATTGACATATGTTGGGTGTTATGTTTAAATATATTAAAAATATTCTGTGGGGAAAAACTGGGGAAACTTTCTACCTCAGATAGCCCATTCTACTTTTGGACAACTCTAATTAAGAAATGTTTTCATTATATAGAGCAGAAATCTTTATAACTAAATCACTTTTAGAAGAGTGATTTAGTGATAAACTATAGCAAAAACACTTGATGCAAAACATTTTTGTCAATCCAGAGGCACATACTTCCATGTTTGTCCCTCATGTTCCCCATGTTTGCCATGTCCCTCATGCACTCTCTGGGGAAAATAGGCTTAACAAATGTACAGTACAATGTTAGTGAGGAGTATGTGGGCCCAGGTGGTTACATTGTAACCTCCTTTGAAGATGTTTTTCTTCCTTGTGTGGTCCTTATGAAATTCATTCCAGGGCAAGCTGTTACTGAATAGGCCCATCTTGCCCATGATATGGTACTTTCTCTTAAAAAATTCCTTTGAATCTTTGAAACAGTGGACACCCAAAATTTCTCCAGGGATTTCATAAGCTTGAGTCAAAGTAGAGGTCTGGACAAAAATTTCTAAGTGTCCCATCACACTCAAATCCTCTGGGACCCCTAAAACAACATAGGGTACCCACAGTTTCTTCAGGAATCCCTGTGTTGCCTGGGAAATTCCATTTGAGCATCCATACTCATCCCTCCCTCAGCTGAGTAGGCTTAGTTTTTTAAAAAAAAAAAAAAAAGAAAGATCAGGTAAATGCCAAAAGAGATTAAGTACCTGGAGTTGATTTTTCTGTATGTTATGTTTTATAGGTAAGCTCTGAAAGGTAAGTTTTTGTCTAATCAATGCTTTCTACCTGGCCTCCCCAACATTTCCTAAATTTCCCTCCTTCCCTTTCTTCTCTTTGAATCCCTTTAATATGTTGTTTTCTTTCATTTGAATATAACCTTCTTGAGGGTAAGTGATATTGTTTGCCTTTATGTGTATCCCCAGCATTTGGCTTAGTGTTGGGCTTGTACTAAGCTCTTAATAAATACTCTGTCTAGTCCAACAAGCAAAGTTTAGATCACCTTAAGATAAAAGAAAAAAAAACTTACATGAGTTATTATAGTATACTGGGAACTTGAAATAGTTGGATTATCTTGGAAACATTTCAATACGTCAACATTCGAACAAAAGTTATCTTAAAAGAACAGGTCTGAGTTTTAAGGGACACACTGGAAAAACAGACTGACCAACTGCAATCTAAATGAAGAAGAAAAATGCCAGATTTTTCTAATGAATCTCATAAAGCTATGGTATACAAGAATCCCAGGTAGTGAACCTCTTTAGTGGATTATTTTAAATGTTAATGACAGTCATATTATCTCAGATGAAGCCCCCATGTATAGCAGCCCCTTTGGGGGCTACTGTATCTTACCCATGTTCATTAGAGTTCCCAGAGGGGTTACTTACTCACTGGTGTGCCAACCCTATTTGAGGTGCATCTCATTGATACTCAGCTGGTGAATTAGCATTTAGCAAAGATATTTACTGAAGTGGTTATAGTACGAACATTTCATACTAAGTATTTCCTGCATACTCTCCTGTTCCTTCCTGGGGAGAGTGTACTCAAGTTCAAAGACATCAGTCACGTGAATAGGGAGCACATGTAGCAAAGGGGTACCTCTCAGCTCATAGCCCTGGAAGTCCCTTTCCCTTTTCTTAGAATTCTCATAAAGTTCCTCTTCGGTGTAGCTCTCTGCTGGGCCCCTTGAGTGCTCACAGACAGTGCTTTTTTAGACCATGAAGGGTTTCTGAAACTGTCACCATCTTTGGGGGGAGACTCTCTTTCCATATCTGTCAGCAGGTACTGCTTCTGTTATTAGACTCTACCAGTGGGACCTCCGAATCTCCCAAACTGGACACATCACCTGGACATTCATCTCAGAATATTATTTTACCTAAGATCAGGAAAGAGTAAACACAAAAGAAAGTGAGGCACCATTTCCTCACAGCCTCTGTGGCTGGGTGAGAGATAGGACAGCTGTCCTCCTCTGACTCCCTCCGGATATCAGCTACAAGGAAGGACATAATCTTCTGGACCAGTCACCAGAATTTTTTTCTAGTCTGACTTCATCTGACTTTTATCCAATAGCCCCAAACCCTAAGGTCCTTTCAAATAGATTAAGGGCTTGTCCATATATTGTGATGAGATTATAGGAAAGTTCCTTAATACTAAATTTACTGTGTTGATTGGATCCCCCACTATAGCATTTTACCTTTAAACTGAATGCTGGTTAGCAGAGTAGAAAAAAAATGTACATCAATCCAATGACTCATTTAAACGTTAGACGGCAAGACTATTGGAAAATTGACACTGGATAGAACTGCTTGATTTCTTAGATCTGCAGAGAGGTCTTACAACAAGAAAGATTTAGTCAGGTGTTCTGCTGTATATTTATTAAAAAGGAAACATTCAAGTAGGGGTAGCTTGTTAAAATTGAATATGAAGGAAGAAGGTGTTGTAACAACTCCCAGTAGAAGAGAAAACAGGAATGACTAGGAGAATTTTTTTTTTTGAGAGTGAAGGATAAATTCCGTTTTATCCCTCCCCTTCTTGAAATATAACTCTGGTTCTTTATCTGAGTTTAAATAATGTAGCAGACCATTAGCTGTCTATTGAACTGGTAAATATTTGGTACCATTAGAAGGGAAAATAATGCCTGGGAAGTATTATAATTTTTGTTCTAATACTCAATGTATGCTTCAGAGGAAGAGACATCCCTAACTGGCATGCTGTACCTCCCACTTATACCCGTTGAGCTTTTCTCCAGATTTGGAGATCTAGTTCAGATGACGTTTTCATTCCTTCCCTGATCATCCTAACCAGAACCAGTTTCCACGTTTACATTTTTGTAGATTGTGCCTCTATACCTCCCTCTTCCTCTTGCCCTCCCCTTCCCTGTCGCTTTTTTTCTTCTCTCCTCTCTCTTCCCCCCTTTTTTTCATCTCTCTTAGACTGTGTTACTTATTGTATGTTTCTTAATTCTTTTACTGATTATAAATTCCTTTATGTTAGAGGTTGTCTTTTTTTATCTTTGTATTTCTCACAATTCTTTCTTGAATGAGTTTATTGTGACAATCAATCTATTATTATTGTAATAATAAACTGAATAACTCTATTGTAAGCAGTAACTTTGTTACTAAAATTACTTGCATCTAATACATGCAATGCATAAAAATAATCTATTGCATTATAAATTACTTAAAATTAATGTGTTCACCATCATAAATCTTTAAATTTTTAATATCACTTTTACTTGCCTTAAAACTTAAGAGATGTTTCAGATCACTTGTGGCTTTCAAAGCTGGCCAGAGAGGTTTGACTTGGAATTTTTTCCTCTCAACAAAATTCCAAGATCATAGACTTAATTAGAAGGGACCTCAAAAGTTCTTTAGTGCGCTGTCTTGATTTTATAGTGATCAAATGAGGTTTAGTGGTGTGAAGTCAACTGCCAGGGGTCACATGATTGCTAAGTACTAGAGCCAGAATTTCAGTCCTGCTTCTTTGACTACAGGCCCAGCACCCTTTTCATCAGATGAAGATGAGCATAAAATCATTTTGGTGACTTTGAAGTATCCCCGAGAATAAAAAAAGGAATTGGAAGCTTGAAAGACCAGGAAGCTAACTTTGGAAATAAAAATGAAAAGAAAGAATATCTTTGGATGTTGAGGGCAGGGAATTTTGTTTACAGGGTTATCTATTCATACAAGCAGTCAAGATTTCCTCTAATTTTGTAGCTTTCTACTTGAGATTCCTAATTTTAACCTTTGGCTGTTTTCTTATCGTTATTAGTAATTAAAAACCCTTAGAAAAACCTATTGAAGAGTACTAAGGTTATTATTTCAGGGATGGCATTGTATTTAGAAAGTTGGTGAGATAACAACCAGGAGAATATGATTGCAATGATTTACCAAAGAAAGGAGACAGCTAGATGGTATAGTGGCTATAGTAGGTAGAGAGAGGAACTTGCACTCAGGAAGACCTGAGTTTAAATACAGCCTTACACTTGCTTGTTATGTAAATGCTGGTTTTTTGTTATTTTTATTATTCCAATAACTGCCCCACACACATGCCCTCAGTCCCATAGTGCCACATCATTTTGGGTATTACATCTGTACTTTATGGGAGCCATCACATTAATGTGTGGGTGTCATGCTCTAGTTTAGTTCTATTAGTATCAAAAGACCTAGAAGGAAAACAGTGACTTCAGCTGAGAGCTTTACCTCTTTTTTCCCCTTTGGCCCCAGGCATAATAACAAAGCTTGGATATATATACAATAATATATTCCTTTTTATCCATCATCAGAGACACAGAGTAAGTTATGGATGTTGTCAAAGAAAAAATACTGTGCTTTCCATTTAAGCACTAGTCTTCTGGAAATAATTTTATTTAATTTAAGATTAATCTAATTCCAAGTCATTTCTGACTTAGCTATCTAAAAATGGACATGCCTTCTGATATATTTGTGTTCCAAGACAATTTTAAGTAACATTTTTAGAAGCACAAAAAATAAAATCAGGATAGTTTAACAGTACAGTTCTTGGTTAATGTTAGTTATAGTTAAATAACCAGGTCTCTATCTCCTTCCTCCCAGACAGCTAGCCTAGAAGAATTTAATAGAGTTCTCCCAATTACTTATATGGAGAGTGCAAAATGAATAGGGGGTTTTTCCCATGGAGTAGATCCCTAGTACTACCACTTCTGGTGTTTGTGGAGAAGATTGACCTTAGATGGGTCAGTATCCTGCCTATTACAAGAATGGGATAAAGTATTGTTCTTATCTAGTTATCTGAGTTGACACTCTTAATCCACTAACTACTGAAAGATCCTTTCTCCTTTAAATCTCTTGAAACTGGGAAAGTAAAGAAGTCCTTTTATTAGAGTCTGGATAAAATATCCTTTCTCATTTTTTTCTTTTTTACAAATACAATTTTTAAAATATACTTCCACAATACTTTCTGACAGATAGTCTCTATTTAATTGGCTGTAAGTGGATATTGTTGTTCAGTTATTTCAGTCTTATCTGATTCTTTGTGGCCTTGTGTAGGGTTCTCTTGGCAGAGATGCTGGAGTGGTTTGCCATTTTTCTTCTCCAACTCCTTTTACAGATGATGAAACTGAGGCAAGCCAGATTAAGTGACTTGTCCAGGGTCACACAGCTAATAAGTGTCTAAGGTCAGATTTAAATTCAAGTCAAGTCTTCCTGACTTCAGGTCTGGCACTCTGCTATGCCACCTAGCTGCCCATGGATATATCATACCTATACAAAATCATTTAAGCATCTTAGGCTTTTTAAAATGTGTAGGACCCAGATAACTCCTCCCTTCTCATCCTACCCTCTCCTATTCATACTATTTTACTTGGTGATCTAATCAGCTCCCAGAGATCTTTATGAAGATGATTCACAGACCTACTTCTCTACCCCTAACTTCTCTTCTAATCTGTCTCACATCTCCAAGTGCCTATTGGACATCTCTAATTGGATGTTTCGCAGCCATCATAAACTCAGTATGTCCAAAATCAAATCATTTTCCCCATCCCTCTTTCCCCCAAAACCTTTTCCTCTTCTTACCTTTCCTAATGCAGTGAAAGGCACCAGGCTTGCAACCTGGTATTATTATCTTCAACTTCTTACTCTCCCTCATCCCATGTATGCCTCCTCCTTTCTTTTAACATTTCTACCACCTTGATGTAGGCCCCCATCATCACTTCACATGTGGACAGCTGCTCCGGTCTATCCTCCATTCAGCTGCCAGAGAGCAAATCTGAACATGTCTTATTCAGTAAACTCCTCTGTGGTTCACTTTTACTAGTATGCGGCTAAGTGGTGCAGTGGAGAGAGTGCCGGACCTGGAGTGAGTAAGACCCAAGTTCAGATCCAGCACTTATTAGCTGTGTGATCCTGGGCAGTTCACTTAACTGCTGTCTGTTTGAGTTGTGTCATCTGTAAAATGAAGTTTATTAATAACAGTCCTCCTCTCAGAGTTGTGAGGTTCAAGTGAGATGACGTTTGTACAGCACTTTGCAAACCTTAAAACTTTATGTCAGTGTTACTACTACTGCTATTACTGTTGTTATTGCCACTTCCAGGATTTGTTAGCCCATCCTCTGTTTGGTCCTCAAAACCTTTCCTAACCTGGCCACTGCCACCTTGCCAGGCTTTTTGTAGTTTAATCCCCACAATGTACTCTGTGATCTAGCAACATTGACCTTCTTGCTGTCCTTCAACAAGACCTTCCATCTGCTGGTTCTGTGGATTTTAACGGACTCTCCTCATGCTTGGATTCTTCTCCTTCCTCATTTCCATTTTCTGGCTTCTTTATCTTCCTTCAACTACTAGATAAAGTCACATCTTCTTCAAGAAGCTTTTTCCAGTCCCCTTTAATTTTACTGCTTTCTCTCTGGTATAACTAATTTATCCTCTGTATATCTTGTTTGTATGTAGCTATTTGCCCTTTGTCTCCCCCATTAGATCATAAGCTACAGGTCTGTTTTCTGACCTTTCTTTGTATATATGCCTTTGTAATGTGTGTCCAACATATATTGGGGAATTAAGGAAATGCATGTTGACTGACTAGCAAGCACTTCACAAATGCTTTTTCATTTATTCAGAACTAATTCTAGTACAGTGTTAAATTCTTACAACATTTAAGTGGAAGAGAGCTTCTTTAGTATTATTATTGCATGTAATATGTTTACTGAATAAAGCTGTAATGACTGATTTTTCTATTAGCAAAAATCAATTACATTTTGAAAAGAGCCATGGAAAGACTTGCAAGGTGGATACTCTTATTTTGAATTAGCTTGCTATAATGACTGGACTGTAGTTTCCTGGGTTATTAATTTTTAAACATATATTTTCATAATTCATCATCTCCTCTTTGAACAAAGACCTGTTTAAAAATTACCAAGTTTGTTAGAATGGTACATAGATAAATTTACTTTTATTATCGTGGGGTTTTCTATGAATTTCACATTTTGTGATTTTTTAGAAATTGGTCTTGAATAAAATGTGGAGCAGATAATTTATATTTCCATACTTTTGTCTAGCCCCCAATCCCTTTATTATATATGCTGTGAAAGTAAGTTGAATCTTTTTTACCAGCATCAGTTTTACAGTGTACCCGTGTACAGTGTACATGGCACCCATGCTTTCTTACTAAGTTGTTTTTATGAGTTGAAAACAGATTTTGTCTTTGGAAGAAACATAAAACACAGGTAGCCAAAGAAAATAATCTACTGTCCCAAATTTAGTAGTGCAAGTAAGTGTCACAGATGGACATTTTCTCATACTTACTGTGACCAAAACTAGTTTTAAACTTGTTTTTATCATTTCATATATGAGCAGTAGTGTGAGTCTTTTCAACTGAACGTTAATAAGTTAATGCTCTGATATAGCTATTTTAATGTTGCTTTATGGTACCTAGACCCACATTGAGTTGCTGGGGAGAATTGGAATTTTGAGTGTTTTAAAATATTGTATGTAGAGAACCAGCCTGGCCAGTTCAGTATAGCCAGTCTTCATAAATACAGCTGTCAAAGCCCAACAAGATTAAGATGTAATTGAGAGATGTATGACAAAATAGATAAAATACCACGTAACATAAGTAATGTTCATTTGTAATTTTCCAAGTCAGTATGTAGCGCCAGGGATATCTTTTGAGTTTGACCACTGTTTAAGACCATCTGCCCAGATAAAGAGACTTTGACATCAGCATCAGTAGAGGAGATGATGAAATTGTAAAGTGTTTAAACATTGAAAAGTTATATCACAACAAAGTGCTTAAAATTTTAGCATTTTTAAAATTCGTGATAGGGAAACAGATTATTTTATTCATATAAGTTTTTTTGAAGCTTCTGTGCATTATTGTAAAAATTAGTTTATCTCCAGTAGATAAGTGGTCAAAGGATATAAACAAATAATTTTTAAAAGAATTGCATGATATTCACAACAACATGAAAGAATGCTCCAAATCACTAATAATTAGAAAAATGCAAATCATAATAAGCATAAAGTTATTTCATCTCCCCCCAGCAAATTGGCAAAAATGACCCAAAAAATGGCAGTAGGCAATGCTGAAAGGATTGTGGATTGATAGGCACACTAATGTATTGTTTCTATTCTGTCTTTTGATCCTGTCCCTCCCCGAGTGTTGACTTCAAATTGCTCCCTTCTCCTATTGCTCTCCCTTCCATCATCCCTCCCTCCCTGCTTATCTCCTTCTCCCCCACTTTCCTGTACTGTAAGATAGATTTTCATACCAAAATGAGTGTGCGTTTTACTGCTTCCTTTAGTCGAATGTGATGAGGGTAAACTTCATGTTTTTTTCTCAGCTCTCCTCTTTTTCCCTCCACTAAAAAGTCTCCTGCTTGCCTCTTGAATGAGAGATAATTTACCCCATTCCATTTCACCCTCTCTCCTCCCACTACATTTCTCTCTCACCATTTACCTTAATTTCTTTTAAGATATGGTCCCATCCTATTCAATTCACTCTGTGCTCTCTGTCTCTGTGTGTGCATGCATGTGTGTATGTGTGTGTGTGTGTACTCCCACCAACTACCCAGATACTGAAACATTTTAAGAGTTACAAATATTGTCTTTCCATGTAGGAATGTAAAGAGTTCACCTTTGGTAAGTCCCTTATGACTTCTCTTTGCTGTTTACTTTTTCATGCTTCTTCTCATTCTTGTGTTTGAAAGTCAAATTTTCTTTTCAGCTCTAGTCTTTTCTTCAAGAATGATTGAAAGTCCTCTGTCTCATTGAAAGACCATATTTTCCCCTGAAGTATTCTACTCAGTTTTGTGGGTAGGTGATTCTTGATTTGAGACCTAGTTCCTTTGACTTCTGGAATATCCTATTCCCTTCGATCCCTTAATGTAGAAGCTGCTAGATCTTGAGTTATCCTGATTATATTTCCACAATACTGGAATTGTTTCTTTCTAGCTGCTTGCAAGATTTTCTCCTTGACCTGGGAGTTCTGGAATTTGGCCACAATGTTCCTAGGAGTTTCTCTTTTTGGATCTCTTTCAGGCGGTGATCGATGGATTCTTTCAATACTTATTTTGCCCTCTGGTTGTAGAATATCAGGGCAGTTTTCCTTGATAATTTCATGGAAGATGATGTCTAGGCTCTTTTTTTGATCATGACTTTCAGGTAGTCCCATAATTTTTAAATTGTCTCTCCTGTATCTATTTTCCAGGTCAGTTGTTTTTCCCATGAGATATTTCACATTCTCTTCCATTTTTTCATTCTTTTGGTTTTGTTTGGTGATTTCTTGGTTTCTCAGAAAGTCATTAGCGTCCATCTGTTCCATTCTAATTTTGAGAGAACTATTTTCTTCAGTGAGCTTTTGAACCTCTTTTTCCATTTGGCTAATTCTGCTTTTGAAAGCATTCTTCCCCTCATTGGCTTTTTGAACCTCTTTTGCCAATTGAGTGAGCCTATTTTTCAAGGTGTTATTTTCTTCAGCATTTTTTGGGGTCTTCTTTACCAAGGTATTGACCCGTTTTTCATGCTTTTCTTGAATCTCTCTCATTTCTCTTCTCAGTTTTTCCTCCACCTGTCTAACTTGATTTTCAAAATCCTTTTTGAACTCTTCCATGGCCTGAGTCCACCGGACATCCCCATGGGATGTCTGGGATACAGAGGCCCCGACCTCCACATCTTTCCCTGATGGTAAGAATCCTTCCTCATCATCATAATTGAAAGGCGGGAACATCTGATCCCCATCAAAGTAGCTTTCTATAGTCTTATTTTTCTTCCCTTTTCTGGGCATTTTCCCAGCCAGTTACTTGACTTCTGAGATTCCTGTCCACCCTCGCCTAGATCCGCCCAGCTAGTGCTTGGGGTCTGAGATTCAAATGGGCTTTCCGAGGTGGCTGTGGCTGCTATTCAATGTGAGTTTAAGTTCTGGTGCTCGGGTGGGGGCAGGGCCGCCTCCCAGGCTCAGTTCCCTCAGGGGGTTTATGCAGAGACCTGAACTTCTGCCTGCTGCTGCCTGCTGTCCCTGGCCGCCACCGCTGCCTCTGCCCTTCCCTCTGTCACTGCCTCTGCCGCTCCCTCTGCGGCTGCCTGCCGAGGGGGCCCGAGTTACGGAGACACCACCTTCCCCTCTCGGCCATCCCAGACGTCTCTCTCACTGACCTGCAGCGTCTGTGGGCAGAGGGACCTTCCCGGCCACTGGAGGTTCCGTCCCTGAAGCCTGCTCGGATCTGTTTCTCTGGGGCCACCCGGCCAGGGCAGCTCAGGGGTGGACTCTGCTTACCGGGGCGGAATGGACCCTGGGGACAGCTCTCCAGGGCTCTCTGGGACGGAAATCTTTTCCACTGTGTTTCTGTGCGCCTTGCAGTGATCCAGAATTTGTAGGAAGTTCTTCTTGCAGGAAATATATGGGCTGTGGGTTCGGAGCTAGCATACATTAATCTTTTCTACTCCGCCATCTTATAAAGTGAAAAAAATGTTTTTCTGAGAAGGGGATTCATTGGCTTTATGAGATTGCCAAAGAGGACCATGATACAAAAAAGGTTAAAAATCCCAGCTCAAGGGTAAAACAAACTCTTCCTTTTAACATTTTTTTTTAAAGGAGCAGATAACAAGTTTATTTGGTGAAAGCAGAGAGCAAATAGGTGCAAGAGGACATATGGTGGGGGGGAAGTAGGGAGGTTGGTAACCCTGGAAATGTAGTTAGTTGCTTCAGGGACAAGAGGATGATTTTTACACTGAAGAAGGGGTTCTTTGTGGAAAGGGGAGTTATTCTCAGCCATTCAGAACCATCTGGACTGGCTCCGCCCCATGGGGCCTTTCACCCCAGCAGAATATGCCTCATTAACACTTCATATTGATACAATATGCCCTGCTGCCAACACTTCCACTTCTTCCTGTCATCTTCTCACCCAGGGTGATGAGGATGACTGTGCCGTTCCGTTCCTTATCAAATACCAGAAGCCCTTCTACAGTCTTCATATGTGCCCTGGTCCTTATTCTTTGCTACAGTCTGCAGTATTGGCAGAAAGTGTTCAAAGTCCAGCACTTTCATCTCATAACTCTTAGGATTCCCTAAGACCTTGGACACCGCGGCATTGGTGGGATTCTGGCCCAGAGCTCATATCATGTCTCCACCTTGGCTGTAGAAGATCATTCCATTCCCTGTTTGGTCAAACAGCTGGAAGGCCTCCTTGAACTCTGCATTCTGATACTCCATGAAGTCACACATCTTGGCTGTGCGGCTTACTTTCTCACTCGTACTCTCCCTTTAGCATTTAAAGCCTTTCATGATCTGACTCCAATCTATCTGAAGTTCACATGGTTTCCCGTCCTGCATTGACTCTATATTCCAGTCACATTGGCAAACTTAACCTATATATATATCCCTCTATCTCCTGCCTCCTTGAATCTGCATAGACTGAGCACTTGCTTGGAATGCTACTCACTACATAATGTCTCTTGGAATCGCTATCCTCCATCTTAGGCTTGTTCTCAAGTGTCATTTCCTAAAATTCAGCCTGTCAATCCCCACCTCTCTTGCCTAGTTAACTTCTTTTTCTCTTATGAAATAACTTTTAATTGACCTTATGTTTATTTTGTATTTACTTATTCCTCTATAAAATGTGAGCTCCTTAACTTGTTGTAATTCTTGTTTAGTGTAAACAGTGTTTGAAGAGGCAGCTAGGTGGTGCAGTGGATAGAATACCAGTGCAGAAGTCAGGAGGACCTGAGCTCAAATGTCACCTCAGACACTTGACACTCACTAGCTGTGTGACCTTGGGCAAGTCTCTTAACCCCATTTGCGTCATCCTGGATCACCTCCAGTCATCCTGATGAATATCTGGTCATTTAATTCAGATGACTCTGGAGGAGAAGTGAGGCTGGTGACCTGCACAGTCCTCCCTCACTCAAAACAAAGTCAAGTGCTAGTCATGTCATCATTTCTCTGATGGCATGGTCTTCTTTGGCAACGAAGGATGAACTCACAAAAGCAATATTTGATATACATAGCAGATGCTTAATAAATTGCCTATTACATCAAATTTCATTTTGTCAGGGAATCAGTGAACGTTTCACAAAAGAGCTGTCATTGGAGTTGAGGCTTAAAGGATTGTCAGGAATTAGGTTCTTAGCAAAAGACTTTTGAGATAGCCTCTCACCAAAACGCCTTCCTGTATTTAATTTTCCTAGTTGAATTAAAATTTTATAGAAATTTTTAGCAGTGTTTCTTCTTATATTGGAATTTCATATGAATTCTTCATTAGGTAGACCACAAACGATTTCATGATTTTTCTAACTGGCTAGTGTATAGAAGACTGCATTATGTACTCCATTTGAGAGTTAACTCTTTTTACCAGAGAGTGGCAGCAGAGCCCCGCTAAGTGAGTAAAATGAAAAAGGAGGATATGTAATCCCTGGTATTTTGTATTTAGATGGAAAATAATGGCTATTGTGAGCATATTGAAAAACCAACTACAGTTAACCTATCATGTTGATGATGCTTTAATGTTAAAACCTGAAGATTTCTTGTGACTAAGTGTTGCATCTCATTTCATTCTAGGACATTATCTATTTCAGCATTCAGGTATACCATGAAAATGGTCAAGATTTTTTTTTTTTTTGAAATTTCTAACTTCTTATTTCTCTAATATTTTTTATCTTCTCAGTTGTGTAGAAGTTAAAATATTCACATAGACTAAGAGACTAAATCTCAAATTATTCTTTGATTTATTTGATTGATTTGATTTATTCTCAAATTAATTTTTTGATTTGGAATATACATACTGTGATTTCAAAGATAGCATAGAAGTTAAGGAGATTAACAGTTTTCATGTTTTCTATACTTTTTATTTCCTTTAATGCCAGAAGCACAATAGTTACCACATTGTGTTATGTTTATAATTCGAAAATTCTAGTTTTTATGAAGGAAACACAGTGTCCCTGAATGACATGAAAACTTAAGAATTTCTTAGTTTTCCACAGTCCAGGAACTGCTATTTTCTGTGAGAATAAGCATAGCTATTCTAAAAGAAACAGTGGTATTCAAAAGATTCATCCAAACAGTACTTATTATTTTTGTGAAGAATTTGAATCCCTTATCCTCCAAAAATACCTTTGATTGCTTTTTGTTTTTTTAAAATGAGAAAAATAATCTCTCAATACTTTAGGAAAGGTACACCTGTTTAATTTTTTGCCTTTGTATATACTCAGTGACTAGCATAGTACCTTCTTTGAACATAGCAGCCACTTAATAAGTGCATGTTTATTGAATAAGTGGTTGATATAACTCGCCTTAATTGGAGTCACTGCCTTAGCTGTAAAAGTAGGTAATGCATTTTGATTCAGCTTAGTTTCTGTGTATGTATATGTATTATAGTAAGAACTTTGCCTAATTTTGGTTATATATCTTTTTTCCACTAGAGGGTGCAGCAAGAACTTGATTTGAAGTTTCCATTCTGTTTCCCTAAACTGGCAATAAAGAGTGGAATTGTATCGCTGGTTGAGTACTTTATGGCTGTGTGAAAGATTTGTAAAGATGAGTATAACTGTTCTAATAACCCATGCCCATTTTTTCATTTATATATTGCAGGATACTGATTTTGGGATCCTATGAAAGAGAAACAAATATTCATTGCACACTTGAATTGAGCAGTGGTGTTTGGGAAGAAAAACAAAGGAGTTCTATTAAGACGGTAAAATATCTTTACGTAAACCTACTTTTAATGTCAAATGTTGCTATGGATCACCAAAATAAATTGATGAGAAGCTCAGTCTTCAAGTTAATTACTTTTTCCTTTGTGCCCTTAGTTCTTTTAGTAATATCAAACATATTTAGACTATGTATGTGGATGTATGTGCATTGGAGCAGAGAGATGGTATAGATGATAGAGCATAGGGTGTGGAATCAGGAAAATCAGACCTCAAATCTGCTCTCACATAGTTACTAGAGGTGTGACCTTGGGCAAGTCACTTAACCTCTTTCAACCTTAGCTTCCTCATTTGTTAAATGGGGATAATAATAGCAGCTACTTGACAGGATTGTTATAAGGACCAATGAGATAATATATATCAGGTGTTTTTTATATATTATATATGTCTCTTTATCTATTATATCAATGTTACTATTGCATTACAGATAGAGTATTCATAATGAACCATATTAATACATATTATTTGATTTGCTTATATGATAAACATCATCTTATATGAGGTTCATTCTCAAAGTGTATAGCGTATGTTATTTTTAAATGGAGAAATTGGACAAGAAGAACTACTCATCTGGGGTCCTCAAAAATCGATTACTGGCCCTAAAAATACAGTACCTGGCTTCCATTCCTTAATTGCTTATGCAGCAAATAGCATCATGTTTTATTATCTAATAGTGTAAGAATTTCAGACCTTGTAAAAACAAAAGAAACTTTAAGCCTTATGTTTTATGCAGATATTTTAAGTTAGCACTTCTCAAAGTAATCATTTATTAATTGCTTTATTCTAGTAGGCTAATTGCTGTTATTCTGAACTGTTTAACATACCTGTGTTTTATGTGTTTATGCCTTTGTGTTTCTTGATATTTCATAGTAGCATTGTTTACAGAATTATGTGGTTTCTTTTTTTGGAGCTATTTTTTATTTTACTTTTTTACTCTATTACATGTAAACAAAAAATTTTAACATTCATTTAGAAAATTTAATTTCCAGATTCTCTCTTTTCTTTTTTCCCCTTTCCCTTGTGGTTTCCTTTCTAAAAATTCTTCAGGATTTTATATTGGAAATAGAAGAAATTGCTTTGAAATAGAAAAGGTATTTATAATGTCAAGCAAGAAATTCATGTTAAGACCAATTTAATTCTCATATCGTATGATGATTTTGGTATGTAAATTGATTATGGATTCTGTATAGAAGCTTCAAAATATCTTAAATGTATATTTTGTCATTGTGTAGGTGAAAAGAATGCTTAGTATCTTATGTGACTCTGAGGGCTTTTATAAAAAGATGGTCTTTTAAAAGCATTTCTTTTTAATTATTTCATAAAACTGTAGGCATATGGTCTCTTAATGTTTATAATGAAACTCCAGTTTGATTCATGTTTTTAACAGTTGGTGGCAGTATCACCAAGCCCATAATTATATGTAAAAAAGAAAATATCATTTGCAAATAGAGGGAAAGTAGTCATCATCATCAGTATCATAGTATCATCTCATTCAGAGATATTTTAAACAAGTAATTGAAAAGAAATTCCTTTATTGGAACCACAGTGAGAGGGCTTATGAGATGCTATGTTGTTTCGAAGGTAGTCTTGCCATCTTTTACCTTAAACATAACCCCACATAAGCCCATCATAATCCACAGTGAGTTCTTGTTTTCCATGAAGACAAAATGACATTTCATTTTCATTTAAATTTAAATTATTCCTTAAAAAACAACTTCCCCAGTGAATGATGAGTTCATCTTTTTTGGTGGAGGAACCAACAAAGGGAGATTCATTTCTGGATCAGATTCTTGCCAATAGGGAGGAAGTGGTTCCTGGGATGAAAATAATGGGAATCTTTGGGGGAGTAGTCTCTACCTCTGACAGAAGAAAGTGAGGAATAGTTTAACCATGTACCTTTGATTTGGTGAGAACACATTTCAAAGGATAGGCAGAACCGAAGGAAGGATAGGTTGATCCCTAGAAACTTAACATCCTTTGAAGAAAGGCCAGGAAGGATAAGAAGTCTTCAATGATGAAAATACCAGATGCAAAGAGAAATAATTTTGAAAAAGAGGAAATTGTCAAAAGAAAGTGAAATGATATGCAGAGTACTTAGCAACTAAAGTTCCCTAGCCCACAACCATGTACAAAAGATTAAAGCAAGAATAGGTAGAAAAAGAGGCTATGGTATTATAAGGGTATTGTAAAGTATTATAAGGTGGCATGGTATTAATAAGCGTAATGTAAAGAGTCATAAATCTTAGAATGAACTAAGACTGGCAAAGAAAGCTGAGGACAACAAAAAGGTGGGGTTTTTTTTTCCTTTGTTCTTAAATACTAGATTGTATAAAAGAGGAGATTCAAGGAAGGAATAAGACTACTGTTCAGCGTGAGAGACAATAAATACTGACACCAGGGAAGTCAGAGCTGTTCAGCCCTTATTTTGCCTGTGTTTTGTCTTATGTTTTTCCCTGCTAAACGAGAATTACCTTTGGATGGGTATGTACAGGCTATAATGGCTAGTAAGGATACAGTAATATAGCAATATTGTCCTCTGTGTTTTCAGATTCCCTGTCCCAGAAGAAATATTTCTTTTGGTGCTGAAATAAATAACTGGGGGGAGGGGTGGGAGGTTAATTGTTTGAGCCATGCTTGAGGTTGTAAGCAAATGGAAGAAAGGCTACAGAATTGGAAAATAGCATATATATTGTAGCAGTTTTCAAAAAGGGAGGAATAGAATAGAATTAGAGGCATACTATATAGACCCTTGAAAAGTTGGCTTTCATTCATGGGAAAATTCAAAAAATGTATTACTAAAGGAATGAAATGGTTAATGAGAAGACACTGTGATCAGAAAAAAGCCTTTAAGAACAAGTTTTACCAGACTAACCTGTTTCCAGTTTTGATGTGATTACTAAACTAATAGCTTAGGAGAATGCTATAAAAGTTAGGAGAGCATTTTATATTCCTTTATATAATTTTTGTGGAAAAAGTGGTTCAGTATCAGATTGGAAGAAGATTTCCAGTATAGTGCTTGGAGGGATTTGTGCATGGTTATGGATGCTCTTTTATTTTTAAATTAGTTTATTTTAAACTTAAATACACAATAAGAAAAAAAGAAATATTGTGAACTTAAATACAAAATGAGAAAAGAAAAAAAAGCATTGCCATATGCACAGCAGAATGTAAGAGAGGATTCAAAATATACAGCATTTTAAGAAAGCCTACATAATAAATATCACACATTGTGTTCCAAACTGTCCATCTTTTCTTTGCTTCCTTCTAAGTTTTCTTTTGTTCTTGCTGTGTAGTTTTTGCTTTGTTCTTTTTTCCCCTTCCTCCCACTCCTCCCCTTCTCCAAAGGCTACAAGTAAGTGTGGATACATATTTTCATGTGTGTGTGTAATCTAGACACGCATACATCTACACACATATACATCCATCTATGTACACACAAACACGCACATACATGTACTCAGGTATCTGTAATCATATGTGTCTGCATAAGACTGTGCTGTCCTTGTTTGTTCTCTGTTTCTGTGGGGGCAGATAATGTTTGCCTTCACAGATCCAAGTCCTTCCATATTTTTCTAAGTCCCCAGAGTTTCCTGTGCCACAGCAATATTCCAATCTTATATACTGTCAGTTATTTTAAAGTCTAAAACAATGTCGATTAATATAATTGGCTTATAGTATAGTTTCCCTGTTTTTCCCTTTTGATTAAATCTACTTTAGCTTTAACTTTATCTGAGATCATGATTACTATCTCTATTCCTTTTTCCCTAATAAATCCTACTCTTGAATTTTATTTTATGTTTATATGTATCTCTTATTTTCTGTCCCTCCTAACTCCCCTACTTTTCTTCTACCCACTACTTTGCCCACCTATTACATAACCTAACTCCCCTCACCAGAGACTCCCCCCCATCCCCTTAGTTTTTCATTTCCTTCTGAATTTAGAAGACTTTTATACCCTTCTAGATATATATATGTATATATATTTATATATGTATGTATTGTTCCCTTTTTAACCCATTCCTGATAAGAATAGGGCTCCAGAACCACCAACCTTCCTCCCCTAATTCCTCTGTGTCAGTTCTTCCTCTTGCACCTCATTTGTGTAAAATAATTACTCTTTTCACCTTTTCCTAAACAGTTTTACTTTTTTAGAATCACGTCATAATCAGGTCTACCCCATTCACATTACCCAATTACTAATAACAATCTTAGGCATATATTTTACATTTTCTCATACAAAAAGTGAAGCCGGTCCTCTTATACTGTTTTTGTTTTCAGTGCCTTGGAATTAATAACAACAGTGATGGTGGTAATGATAGATAGCATGTATATAGCACCTACTTTATGCCAAACACTGTCCTTAATGCATTACAGATAGCTTATCTGATCCTCATAACAACCCTGGGAGGTAGGTGCTATTATCATCCCTACTTTATAGTTGAGGAAACTGAAGTAAAAAGAAGTTAAATGACTTGTCCAGGATCATACAGCTGGTAAATATCTGAGATCTGATTTGAACTTAGGTTTTGCTGGCTTTAGGCCCAGTGCTCTATCCACTACACTACCTCGCTGTCCTATATAAAAGTGATAAAGACATAGTTGACACATTTATCCAGTTTGCAAATGACACAAAGCTGGGAGAGAGAGCTAAGAAACTGGGTGTTTTCAAATGTTTTTCAAATGATCTTGACAAGGTAGAATGCTGGGCCAAATCTAATGAGAAGAAATTTTATAGACATGAATGTAAAATCTTAGGCAGGTTTTCAAAATCAGCTTTTTAAATGGAAGATTTAAATAGAAGGTAAATAGGAGGCATGCTGAGATGACAAAATAACAGGATGTCTGAAATAAAATCTGAGGGCCATTATAGATTGCAAACTCACCATGAATTAATAATGGGATGTGGCAGCCAAGAAAGCTAATACAATCTAACACTATATTAATAGAGACATACCTTCTAAGGAAGAAGGAGGTAGTAATCCTACAGTATTCTGTTCTGGATTATAGTATCCATTCTGGATACTACAATTTAAGAAGCATAGATATTCGTAAACTGGAGAGCATCCAGAGGAAGACAATAATAATGTTGAAGAGCCTTGAGCATATGCTATATGAAGATTGGCTTGAAGAAATAGGGATGTTTGCCTTGGAGAAGAAGAAGCTTGGGAGGAATTTTTTTTAATTATATCTTTTTTTGAAAGGATGGAAGAAAATACCTTTTCACCAAGAAAGTAACCTTCTTAGTTTTTTCTCCTTTTTTGGGTTTTTCCAGCCAGTTACTTGACTTTTGAGTCCTTTGTCAAGTGGAGGGTATGCTCTAGGGACCTACACATTCTCAGTTCCTCCAAGGTGGCACAATCAAGGGAGAAGAGTTTACTCTTCTCCTAGCTTGCGCTCTAGTCTGTTAGCAACCATAAACACTCTTTTCTGCCCAGGATCTGTGAGTAGAATCCCCTGTCCATTGCCACCACCAGCTCCCCCATGCCAGCACTCCTTCTTACCCCAGGACTGCCACTCAAGACTGAGACTCAAATCAGCTGCTCGATTCACCTAGGGTCTTGAGGGTGAGGGTCCCAAAAGTACTGCTGCCCTGAGGCCAGGACTGGGGCCAGACCCCTCCCACCCAGATGAAAGAGCTTTCTTATTGACCTTTGAAGCTGTCTTTGGTGTTTGTAGATTGAGAAATCTGAAAACCTCAGCTGCTACCTTTGATTCTGCACCCTGAAGCCTTCTTCATTCCTGTCCATGTAGCACTGCTTGCCAAGGCTGGGCTTCACTCAGCTCTGAAGCTGGTGCGATGGACCTTTCCTGTTGACCTTCCAGGCTGTCTCAGGCTGGAAATCTCTTTCACTCTGCCATTTTGTGGTTTCTGGTGCTCTATAATTTCTTTGGTGTTAAGTTTTGGAGGTATTTTATGGGCAATGGGAGGAGAGCTAGAGCAGGTCCGTCTTTCTACTGTACCATTTCTTTTGACTTTGATTATTACTTGATATCTCCTAGAGTCATTAGCATCTATTTGCCCATTTCTAACTTTTGAGCGATTATACTTTTCCCAGTGGACTTTTGTACCTCTTTTTCCGTTTGACTATTCTCTTTTTCAGGGAGTTCTTTTGTAAAGTGCATTGTTGAACCTCCTTTTCCATTTTCCCAATTCTGCTTTTAAAGGAGTTCTTTTATTCAGTGAATTTGTATGCCTTTTTTTGACTAGTAGACTACTTGTATTTTTTAAGGTGGTGTTTTCTTCAATATTTTTTATGCCTCTTTCCAAGCTGTTAATTAGCTTCATAATTTTCTTGCATCGCTCTCATTTCTTTTCCCTGTCACCACAATAGCTTTTTATCACAGTCTGGTTTTTTTTTGTCGGTGTTGTCGTTTGCTTATTTTCTCAGCCTGTTTTCTTGACTTTGAGCTTTATGTTAAAGTTTTGGACTGTGCTCACCTGGGAGTGGAGAAGCAGTATTCCAAGTTTCAGATTTTTTCATACCTGTGTTTTCAGAGCTAGTTCAGAGTGGGGGGAATCTGAAACTTTACAGCTCTTCTTCCAAGGTGGTATGGTTGATGTTTCTGTTCTGTGCTCTGATCTTTGCCCAGGAAGGGACCTCTGCTTCTGCAGCTGCAAGCACCAGTATTGCTTTTGGCTCTAGGGCTTTAACCAGTGTCTGTGCTCCCTTGTGACTGATAACAAATGCTCCTCTCTGTCCTGGAACTGTGACCCAACTTCGTTTGGGCAGCAGAGTAGCAAGTGAGTGCCAAAAAAAAGGTCCCCTAGATTCTCATTCTATTTGTCTGACTCCCTTACTGTCTCTGGGCTGAGAGTCACTTAAGCTGCTGTTGCTGCCAGTGCCGTAGCCACCTCTCAAGCCCACCACTTGTCCTCCTGCTCTTTGTGATGTAGGCCAGTCCCTATCCCAGTGTAACAGACCTCTCCTGACAGTCTCTTAAGTTGTTTTAGGCTTGAAAAGTGTGTTACCCTGACCTTTTGTTGGCTCTGCTGCTCCAAAATTTGATTTGAGACATTCTTTTAGAGTAGTTTGGAGCAAAATGTTGGGAGAGTTCAACTGAGTTGCTGCCTCTCATCATATCTTGTAGCACAATAGTATTCCATCACCATCATACACCACAACTTGTTGAGCTTATTCCCCATTTGATGGTCATCCCTTCAATTTTTAATTCTTTGGCACCACAAAGAGTTGTTATAAATATTTTTGTAAATATAGTTCCTTTTCCTTTTCCTTTGATCTCTTTAGTATACAGATCTAGTAGTGGTATTGGCACCTCCTATATCTATAAGTAAGACATGGGGAATTGTGGGGGAGGGGAAGATTCAGAGAAGTATAAGTCATAGTCCTAAATCTAAAGAAGCTTGAAATCTCATTTGAGAAATAGGACATAATACATTCATATACTAAATACTAAAAAATAGTAACAAAAGATTTCTGTGACTTCAACACTACATGTGAAACATCACAAAGCAGCAGTTAGAATTGTAATAAGGACTTGCTGTTGTAGTTAATCAGAGTAAGAGATTACTCGCTGTCATGAAAAGGCTAAATGTTAGGAGATGAGGTGAGATGGAACGGAAAGGAGAAGCGTACGGGGGATTGATGAACCTATATAAGAATGAATCATGCAATTTGTTAGAGAATTCAGAACTGGCACCTTAGAAGTAATGTGCAATCCAGACCTCTTTTAGATACTAAAAGAGGTGGGAATTATTTCGTATTCAAATCAGTGAATTTGGAATCAGAAGAGGACTTGTGTTTAAATCGCAGGTCCTAGTGTAGCCTTCTTGGTCCAAACAAGAGAAGTCTAATCTCTTTTCCTTATTACAAACCTTCAAATATTAGAATACAACTTTTGTCTTCCCCTCTGTCCCTTTTCTAGTTCCTCCAACTGATCCTAATATGTCTTCAACCCAAGACCCTTCACTATCTTGGTTAATCTCCTCTGGACCTTTTGTTTGCCTGTTTTTCAACCCTTCCTCCCACTGTCAAGCCTCCCTGAGTGGGGGAGAAAGCAGTCTACTACCCTTTTAACAGACACTTTAAAACATTTGATGTCACTTTTCAGAGAAATAATTTTAGGATTTTTTTGAAACATATAATTTCAACAAATAGCATACAGTTTTAACTAGAAGAATCTATGGGTTTTTTTTTTAAATCTTCATAACTTGGTCCCAGCTGTAGGCCCTTTTATTCTCCTTTATATTATTTACAAAGATAAAATGAATAAATTTCTTTAATACGTGGAGATCTTCCCAAAATTTGTTATAATCAGAAAGCATTATTTGAAATATTAGTGTCAAAATTAGAACTGAAAAATGAATCTAAGTTATTAATTAGATCCACTTCTGAAGATGTCAACAATAATATGTTTCTGCAAGGCATCAAATGCCATGCATAACTGAATTTCATGATCTTAAAGAAGTGAATTGCAATACTTTATGTGGAGAAACCATAAAACATTACATATGTGATAGTATACGTTTTGATGGGTTTATGAGTGCATGACAAATCCAAATAGGCATTAGAAAATAGCATTATAGTAAAAAAAAAATTACCTTTGACATTATTTTTCCTTTTCTACATTAGAACATGCCTTTAATTTTTACATCATTTTTATTTCTAAATATATTCTTCCTCCTACCTATGAAACTTTAATCAAAAATTAAGAAAAATAACAAAAACAGTTCAGCTAAGCCATGGATTTGTATTTTCTTTTGGGAACCTAGGTGGGATTAAATCACTGAGGGTCCTATCCAACTCCCAGACTTTGTGAAATAGGTTTCTTTTTAGTGTCACTTTTAATGTACTTTTAACATACAACAAATTCATAGCATTAAAAAAAATTGTTAGGAAACACTATGCAGTAATGTAAAATTAGAAGTGTCTGAGGAACTCATTTATGAGTACATTAGGCCAAATGCTTCACAGTTGGCATTTCGGTGGGCTTATTTAGCTACTTAAAGCCAAATGCCTTGGAGTTAGCATTTTGGTGTTTTTATTGAACGGTTTTGCCATTTACAAGCTTAATCCTATCAAAAGGAAAAAGAAGGATTAAAGCAAATAAAGCTTTTGGAAAATGTCACTTTTTATGAAAACCCTGCTCTTGTTCAATTTGGTAATATTTGCAATACATTAAGGGCACTGAGATTTTAGCCACATATGATATTCTGTAATCTTTTTTATGAATAAATTGAAGGTTTTTGAACTTTAACAATAAATCCTATATAGCATTTCTGCTTTTATCATTAAAAGTTTTGGTTAAAAATTGAACTCTGGTTCTAAGTTCAGGTGTTTGTAATGTTTAAAAGTTAAGCAATTTTTACTAAATGATCAAAACTTGAATTAATTCATCAAGTACTTATTTTGTATATGTAGAGAACTTGTGTTAGGCATTTTAGGTGTGTTTTGTAATTAGGTACAAAGATATTATTCCTACCACCCAAAAAGCTTACTCTTGGCTTCTAGAAGAGGTACCGTGGCTTAGTGGAAAGCACAGTGATTTGAGACCTATATCCTAATCTTCCTGTGTAAGTTTGGATACAGCATTTAATATAACTAAGCACCAGTTCCTCCATCTATAAAACAGGGATTTTAAGTGGCCTGTCCATCTCATAGGTTTGTTCTGAATGTTTCAATATTCAACAAATATTTATTAAGTGCCTATCATATTAGGTGCTAGTAATATAAAGATACATACACAACTTGCTATAAAATATTGTAAAATGGAAGATTTTTTTATAGTAATAACTGATAACATAATACACAAGAAATCTTAAGGAAAAATAAATATAAGGTTTTATAGGGGTTGGGATGGAGGTGGGTTTGCAATTGTAGATAAGGGGAATTATGCAAATAACCTTTGTCTAAGTTGTAATGTTATAATTACTGTACTGGAGTCAAAAGACCAGTTAAGGTTTAGAGGAGGAAGAGAGTATGATCAGTTAGAAGTCAGACTTCGCAAAGGTATTTTCTGGGCTGGGTAGCATTTTTAATGGGCTGGGGAAGGGAGCCATTCCAGCTCATGACATAGAAAGACTGAAACCACTGAAGGAACTTTGTGTGATGCAGTTTCATTGAAACTTCATGTGGAAGAAATATAACTAGAATAATAGGTTGGGACCTGTATTGAGAGGGTCCTTGGAATGCCCTCCTTAGCAGTTCTATATTTATTTAGTAGATAGTAAAGAATCATGAAAGCATTTTTTATGGAATAGTGACTGGTTGTTATGGAATAGTGACAGAGTTGTTCTTTAGAAAGATTAATTTGGGCAGTAGTACATAGGATGGCTTGTATCTAGGAGAAATTGGAAGCAGAATGAGGGGACTTTTTGCAATATCTGGTAATGAGAGCCTAAATTAGGGTAGTAGCAGTGGGATTGGGAAGGGAGGAGAGAAGTAAAAATTGTTTTGGAGGCATAATCAACAAGACTTTGCAACTATTTAGTTGAAAGAATGAGGGAGTAGATAGGAGGAACTCATTGTGGTTTGATGCGTGATTGACTCAAGGAATTTATAGTGTCATCAACAAATCAGAAAGGCAAGAGAACTGGTGTTAATTGTAAGATAAGTTTGGGTGAAGAACATTTGTTAGATGGGAACTTTATTTTTCACTAGCTTTTAAAAATGTTTTTAATGACTCATTAAAGACTAGCCTTCTACCAGGTGATAAATGAATACCAGACAGTAGTTACTTAATCTCTGACTGCTTTCTCTGGTAGAAAACTCTGTGACGTAAGTCATTTCATTTTTGGATACTCTCAAATTATTAGTAAGATCATTATTTATACTAAGGTAAAATCTTTCTCCCTATTACTTGTGCCTATTAGTCTTCCTAATATTACTTTCTAGAGCCTTGCAGTGAAGGTTGAATCTAGCTTCCAAATGACAGCTCTTAAGATGTTTCAAAACATTGATCATGTTTTCACTAAGTATGTTTTCCAATATGCTAAACATCCTTAGTTCTTTCAGTTGTTTCTCCTGAAGGAGAGGATTTTGAGTACTCTTCATCCTTTTCTGATTGTCTTTCTCTAAATGTGCTTCAGCTTGTCATCATAACTCTTAGAATCTAGATCTGAATATGCTGCTTCAGGTGATCTTCACAAGCACTAACTGCAGTAGGACTGCTGCCTTCTTGTTCTTGGGATACTTTTATTACTGCAGTTTAAAATTACTTTAACTTTGCTTTAACAACTACATCAAATTTTAAACTCATACAGCTTGTAGTCAACACTTTTCAGGCTGACTTTTCAGTTTACTAGAATTTTTGTTCAGTTTTAGAATCTTCACCTCAGATAAGAAGTGGAATTCCAATGAAAAAAGGAATAAAAACCATTAAGAGGTTGAAAAATAAACCCACTGTGTGAGGGTATTAGAATAGCAAAAATTTCTGTCTTTTACTTTTTACGTCCACATGATCTAGGATCCACCAACTCTGCTTTCTTAGCACACTGCCAAGCACATAGTAAGTGCTTAATAAATGCATGTTGCCTCTTGACTGATTTTACCAGCATGATTTCCAAATACTTAATTGTTTTAGCAGACATTACTAATACTTTCAGGTACTCTTGCTCTTTCACATAGTTACACACTGAGAGGCCAATAAGTTCTTATTTTATATCACTTCATTCAAAAACTCAATATCTGCTAGGCACTGTGGATAGAGAGAAAAATGAAATGGTGCTTGCCCTCAAAGAACTTACATTTTATCTGGGTAGGCATGTACAATTAAGTTTAAGAACATTTCAGATATGTCAGTGTGCCGAGCATTATGCTTGGCACTGAGAAGCACCAGCATTTAAATACTATTAGTATAGATAGGAGATCTCAGATATGGTCTCTATTATATTTTGACCTTGTTCTTTTTTCAGAACAATGTGAATGAACTTCTTGAGAGCAGAAGCTGGCTCTTTTCTTCCTTGCTCTTGTATCCATCACTAGCATGGGTCCAACACAGAGTTAGTTAGTGACTTAGTGAATATTTGTTGAGTTGTGAAATTGAACCTGTGTGAGGGCATTCTAGATTGGGAAAAGGTGGAGGAGTTAGCTAGGCTTAAAGGATGGTTAGGGAGACAGCAGGTTGGGGATAGGAGGGGGAATTTCAGTCATAACAAACAGCTGGAACAGAAACACAGACCTCAGAAAACACATGGTATGTTTGAGGACAGTTGCTTTCTTTTCGCCTTTCTGATCTCTTGGCTTCCTTTGGCACTGTTGACTGCTCTCTCCTCTTCGATGCTCTCTGGATTTTTGTGACACTGCTCTCTCTTGTCCTTCTGCCTGTCATAGCTCCTTTTCTATATCCTTTGCTTTTTTGGCATCCACATTGTGGGTGTACCCCAGGCACTGCCTTAGGCCCACAGTAGGTGATAAAACTTGGGAACATATTTTTAAAAGGGTTGCTGGTTGCTTCATTTTAAGACTAGTAAGGTTAAAAAATTATTTCAAGTTAATCATTTCATATGTGTATGTGCTATCGTTGATTGAGAAAGAGTGCTATTATATGGTTTGACTCTTATCAGAAGCCAACATTAAAGGTGGACGTTGTTCTCATAGCTATTTTCAGGTAATATAAACATTGATCTTATGGTTTAATCATCCATGTCATCTAGTGGAACACAGAGTTTAATTTTCTGGATGTGTGTGTGGGTGTGTAATCTCTCACAGCCTCTCTTGGTGTTAAACAGAAGTTACTTTATATATAGTCTTCATTGATGAGGACCCTTAGCAGTGATATGGGATCTAGTCAATACCTAAATTTTAATAGTGGTGAAGTGATGCTTGGTTATTTCCTTACTAGCAAGGGTCGGTAAAGGCTTTTGCAATAATCCAGAGGTGAGCTGATGAGGTCCTGTAGGAGGGTGGTCGTTGTGTCAATAAAAAACGGTACACATTTGAGAGATGTTTCTTATGTGGATTTGACAATTGACTGCCAACATGGGGAGAAAGAATAATGGATGATTCCTAGTTTGCAAGCCTAGATGACTGGAGGATGGAAGACCCCATGCTTAAGTGTGATCTATAAGACTTTGAACTAACTTTCTTTATTTTATAAATCTTGTTAAATATAAATAACATTTTAATGAAGTAAATACAACTTGGAAGATATTTAGCATAATATTATAATTACATATAAACTGAATTTCAATATTGAACTTTTAAAAAAGAAGTTTGCAATATTTGACTCAGCACCAGAAAGTTTTAAATCTGGTTCTGTATTGAGTTTATTTCAGCATTTTTATTTAGAACAGGAATAAAGCAAAAATTCTCACTCTCATAAATTCATAATAAAAATGGTAGGATAATTTTATAAGCTTTTTTGATGAAAGATGGAAATTAATATTTTTATTTTTAGTCACCTAATCAGAGGAATGATGTAGCTAGTTACAGCATAAAACATTTGCTGTTCCACAGGCTAATGACAAGTACTTTATTAAATGACAATTATACTTAAAGAATAATTGCACATGTTACTTTAAAAATATATATATTATATATATACATATATATAACACACACACATATATATATATACACACACACACATATATATGCTGATCTTTGTAGGAAAAGGATCTCTTTCAAATGCATTTTTTTCTTCTCTTCTACCACTGACACACTAGCGACAGTCTCATAGAAGCTCTCCCAGATGACTGATCAGTGTGGCCAGCCAGTTTATTTGAAATAGCTGCCAAAAAGAATAGCAGCAACTTAAGTGGAGGATACATTTTAATTAAAAAACAGCCTTAAATGCGAGAGGAAATATGAGATTTGTTTCTGAGGAAGTTTATGATGGTCTAACATGATGTCAAAATAGCTTCCAATGTACATGCCCAGTGACCATAATTTTCAGAAAGCCTAAGTTTTGTGCTGCGATAGCAATCATTCATAACATTTTAATCATATGGTTACACAGCAGTTGAGGTACAATTATAGAAAAACAGAGGAGAATGAAGTGATACCCTGGTGCAGTGTACAGAATGCCAATGAAGGCAAGGTGCATTTATCCTTCATCTGATCAGCCTGGTTGCTCTTGACTGGAATCTTTGTGGTTGTTTGGAAACAATTTGATGACAGGTTGAGAAACTGTGAGAACATACCGTGTTTAGTCAGAAGCAGAGTTTGATGACAGTTGCTGCACAAACACCTAGGTCATTATAAGCTTGATCATGACAGTTTCCAAGAGCTACAGAAACAAAACTATAATGCTTCAAATATGCGCATGCTAATTGTCACAGAGAAAAAAATACATTTGTTACATAATTGGGCAATTTAAGGTACTGTTAAGGAATTTTTAGCCAGAATCCTTTTGTCCATGTTTGTGAACCCCTTGAACCATTTTTGTGAATTCTTTAAATGGAAACCACTGTTTTAGGCATCTCTTAAGGCTCTATGTTGCAGAGAGAGTACCTACCTACCAATGGTAGAGGAAGTTTCTTCCCCTGATTGCCCCCTATATCAGTGAAATTTCCTATCTTTATCCTTAATAAAGAATTATCCAGGAAAAGCTAAAAAGGTTCTTATTTATGTCATTCATTGCATCAACCTTATAATAATACTAGCATTATTCTCTGAGGAGGTTATTGACAGGAGGGAAAAGGAATAACTGTGTAAAAACATTCTTGGCAACACTCCTTCTAATAGGAAAAAAACCTAGAAACTAATTGTATTCCTAGTAATTTAGGAATGGCTGGACAAATGGTGATATATTACCTGGCATTAAAATATGAACGCCTTGAGGGCAAGGGTTTTGTTTGTTTGTTTGGCGTGGGGTTTTGCATTTGTATTTTCAGCATCTTTGCTGATCCTGGCACATATGCCACCTTCTAAGTAAACACTTGATAAATGCTTGTTGAAACAAATTGAATGAAGATTCTACCTTATTATATGCAGCAGCGGCAGCAACAAAACTTGGACAAATGTATGTAAAAAGTGCAAAAGGTATCCAGAGAAACTGCTTGATTTTTGTTATAATATTTTAAGGTAGGTACATTTCAAAGGAATCTACTTCTTTCTGTTGTATATTATCAACAATCACTTTTTTCTTTTTTTGTTTGCATATTTCATTATTTGTATTTGCTGATGTAAGATGAGATATAAGGTATTAATGGAGGAAAAATTCTTTTTAGAGCACTTTGAATGTTAACTATTAATATAACTAATAATCCGGTAATATTAATACATCATCATTATTGTTGTAGTTTGTAATTCCTTTCAGTTGAACTACATGTATAATTCATTACTGTCTTTAAGTCTACATATTACATTTTAACAGTCATCTGATTAATCAGTTTATGAAATCTAATTAACTTAGTTTAAGAAATCTTTACAAATAAAGAAACATTTAAAAGTTCTATCTCTCTGAATTAACAAAGTTGACTATAACTTATGCTTAACAATGTGGCCTTGTTTGACTTTAAACAAACATTATAACTTTTTGTATTCATGGTACTTTGTAGTGGTTTAAAGGAAGATCAAAGGCCTAGATAAGACAAATTCTTGACTAGCTGAGCTTCAATAAAATAGGCTTATAATTAGCACATAAAATAAAAGCTCCTTAAAGTACTTAGTTTTCCAGATTAAATTAAACATCTTTTTGCTTTCTAGTTTGCATTAGAATTTTTATAGTAAACCCTTTCTCCTTATGGAGTATTAAAATAAACTTTGGCTTGCCTTCACGTTTCAGATTTGGAGATCAAAATTAATTCAGTGTTTTAGTTATATCCCACATACTGCCAGATGACATGAATCAAATTGCTATTTAACTAAAAATTTTCACCAAAGTTTATACTGTATTAGGACCAAGGTTTTTCCTTTTTTCTAATTCCCTCATCCAGAAACTAACGAGTCGGGAAATCTCTCTTAAAGATTTGTTTGCCCAAACCAAGATCTGGTCAGACAGTAAAAGAAATTCTGAGTTTTGACTAATGGGGATATTCCTGTTCATTATGTTTGCTCTGACAGGTCAGGGAAAAACAGGTCTTTATTATCAAGACAGGTGATATGGAAATTGATGTTTATTTGACCAAAATTTGAATGACCTAAGTTGTAGTACCTCAAGATAGCTCACCTTCCATTTGATTGACCAGAGTTAAGTAGGCACCCCTTGGAAGAACCTCGTCTTTGAAGAGCATATAAATTGTGACCCTACCACCATTTGGTCTGAGAGATGGCTAAATGGCCATCCTTTTATTAATAACCAGCTGGCCTCATTAATAAAATGATTAAATTACTCAGAAACTATATCTCTTAAAACCTTTTTAATTATCACAATACAACTGCCTTTCTGAAATAAAAATGAAGTTTAAAGGACCAAAAAAGATATGTTTTAATTGACAAAAATTGTCCAAGGATCTGTAATATACCATTGCCAGTCATACAATTAAGGACACAGAGATAGGGAACTTGCTGTTTATTATACCCAGGGCAGGCATCACTATAAACTATAAATCTATGAACCCTGAGTAGCAGGTTTAAGCTACACTATCTAGGTTTGGATTACATAAACAAAATCAGTATTATGGAATTTCAAAGTACTACCAATAAAGGAAAATAATAGTTTATATACATATCAAAGAACTAAGGGCAGAAATGGAAAACTGGTAAAACAGGAAACTAGCTGTTTAGCCATCTAGCCATTACTGTAGATGATAGCAAGTTTGATTTTGCCGACTCTAGCCAAACTCATGACGTTCATCCTAACTAAATGGCAGTAAAGGTGTGTGCAACATAGTAATATGTATAAACTAATCAAATGCCAAATTATTCCCTTAAAAATGATTAGAAAAAGAATTCCTATTTTAAAAAAATTCAGTTTAGGAGCTTACATTTGCAGGTATAAGAAATAGAGAAGAGCACTTCAAGATCCTGTGTATGTACTTTTTCCAGATTTGTTTTACTATATATTTTGGGGTTCATTTTTTTATTCTCAATGGTTTGGAGTAAAAAAAAAATATAATGAAAATATGAATATTTTGATTGTCTTCTGATATGTTAATAACAAACTTCTTTAAAATGCAGTAAATCACCATCTAACTAGCTATATTATGGTACCCTATAGAAATTTAGTTTAAGTTCAATATTATAGAATCATAGGGCTCAGTATAATTGTGAGAGATAGTAAGAACAAATGTCACTTATCTTTCTGTCAGAATCACAATATCTCTATGTAAAGATCATATAAAGTTTAAATTAGTTCAAAAGCACAAATGGAAACTATAGAATTAAAACTATGAGTATTAACATGAATGTATTATGAGAATGTTACTTATGGATATATTATAGCATCTTCATTCAGAGACTATCATTTTCTTCATAGTTCTTTTTTTAAGATAGTAATGGTTTGATTATTCTTACTTAGATCCCTTAAGAAAAATTGAGTTTGTATGATACAATATACTTTCAGCATTATTTAGGCCATTCTTTTAAATCAGTTAGTTCTCTTTTGAACTGGGGGTAGCCAATGCTGCAGTTCCTAGTTGATAATTATATTCTTCAAAAAACAAAATGCATTCATATGAATTATGACATGTTTGGAATTTGAAATGTATTTATTTAACATGTAGTGTTTTTTGTTTTTAGTTTACAACATTCACTTCCACAAGATCTTGAATTCCAAATTTTCTCCCCATCTCCCCCCATCCTCCCACCCCAGGACAACATGTATCCCATCCACCCCTTTCCCTTATCTGTCCTTCTCCCATCCCCCTTCCCTGTATTTTCCTGTGGGGCAAGGTAGATTTGTGTACCCCATTGCCAGTGCATCTTATTTGAAATGTATTTAGAAAAACATTTTAAATGACAGTGTAGTTCCCAATTCATGTTGTGTATCCCCTGCCCCCCCCAAATTCCTTTAAATTTCATAATTCATTTAATTTTAATTCATAATGAGAATACAAATAAAATCATTCTTGGTTCTTAGTCCATCTGTGGGGTATAGGAGTGACAAGCAGAATAAAAAAGGGAGGTTTAGTTTCTGTTGCTTGGGCTCAGGGTCATGCCTAGATAAAATTTTTAAATAGCCAATACTAATTCTTCCGCTTACTTTCTTCACAACTCTTGAATTTACATCACAGTCATTTCTAGTTGTTTTTTTTTTTTTTTTACCCTATGAGCCTTCTCTTGTTACAAAAATTAAAAAAGAAAAAAATCAAACATAGTTCAGAGCAAAATGAAGCAAATGTGCCTGGTCTGATAGTTTATGCAATATTCCATTCTTTGCACTATTTTTTGTTCTTTTTTTTTTTTTAACCTACTAAGCTCACCCCCATTCCACCCCAAGTACCAAGTGCCTGCGTCTGCGTGCTCAAGTTCAAGTTATCCCCAGAAAGTACTCCTTGTTCCAACTTCACAAAACTCAGTTCATTGATCTAGAAGGTTGCAATAAAGAAAACAACAATTTGCTTAAAATAATGATTGAATTATTGATTAATAACCCCTTAGCATTCTGGAAGTACAAGTCTTCCTCTGAATCCTTTGCTCATGAAGCATCCGTGGCTCCCTGTTGCTTCTTGGATAATATACGAATTCATCTGTTTGACATTAACAATCCATTATGGTCCTGCTCCAGTCTCTCTTTCCAGATTGATTTCACATTATTCTTCATGTACTCTTTGTCATAGACAAACTAGTATACTTGCTGTTCCCTTCACATGTCAGTCCTATTTCCTGTTTTCTGCCTTTACACAAGTTTCCCTCCATTCTGGGATGACCTTATTGTCTTAACCAAATTGAGGTCCTTCCCACTGGGTATGTCCTGGGTTGATTCTGCCTCTCCAGGGATCCAGTGTGTCTTGGTCTGTGTAGGGACTGGGACCCAAGTATATAGATCTCTGTCTCTCCTTCCTTCTCCTTCCCCTTACTTAACATGGATATTTCAAGTTAAAGCATTTTATATGAGTTTAAAATGGGCCAAATAAAGACTTTTTTCTTTTACATCAGTGATTTATTTATTGGTTTTGTGGAAATCATTGTTCCCATTTCCCTCCAAATGTGTTCTGAAGGTTCCAACTCTTTCCCCCTCCCTTTTTGTGCTTATATATTTGAAGTTGCTACAGAAGCAGTGTTGTTTGCCAAGTGTATAAGATACACCTGCCTTCCCTGTGTTGCAAATTTCACTATTATACCAATTCAGTTAAAGGTCTTCAGTTATGGCAGAAACTTTTACAAGTGATGAATGGTAACAATATGAAACTCTGGCCTTAGGTGTACTGTTTATATCTGCTTCTAATTGAGAGTGACAGTGAGCTACTGTTTTAATGCC
This sequence comes from Bettongia penicillata ogilbyi, assembly GCA_023548195.1. Lineage (NCBI taxonomy): Eukaryota > Metazoa > Chordata > Mammalia > Diprotodontia > Potoroidae > Bettongia > Bettongia penicillata. The sequence continues at coordinate 2,540,312 of JAJHZJ010000383.1, read as the reverse complement.
TGGCAGCAACTTGTGCCCTATAACTGTACACAAATAGATCTGACATAGGGTATTCAGTTGAAATGAGCACAAAGGCATAATCATTGAATAATAAATTTCTTGTTTTGTACATTATGCACACAGTGCTAATTTCCAGACACCTGAGGGGCTTATCAAGCTTTCTTTGAATGATATTAAGTTGTCCTTATTGGAAATCTTCACTTTTCACTTGTAATTACTTAAGAGGTGAAAAATCATCTGTAAAGTGGACTCAGACTAGGTTGTTTCTAAGATCCCCTTAAATTCTGAATCCTTGTTCTCACATATTTAATAATGCTACCATAACTGCTTTTCTTCCTAAGGTACCAAATTCAGTAACCATAGAATCTATTAGCCTTTTTGCCTTTCCTCTCACCTCCCAAAACGTGTTAATTAGACCATCAAGTAATAGATAAACTTAGTTCATTCCTGTAGGAGCACAGTTATTCTTAATTACTTTGATTAGAGATCCCTCTAGGAGTTTTGTCTATAATGTACAGAGATATATCCATATTCTCAAAATGAACTATAACATAGTTGAAATACTCTTTTCTTTGTATCGAAATATAGTAAAAAAAAAATAGAACGGTTACAATATGAGAGCTTTAGCAGAATAAAAACCAAAATTGAGTCAGAAAAAGATATAGTTTTTTGTTTTATCATTTTCTTTCTTAAGATCCTAGTGCTTGAGGATCAAAGCCTTATCCAAAGCTCTTTTCTCTGTAGTCAGCCTGACAGAAACACCCATTCGAATTTGAAACTTAAGTTGTTCAGTGCTAATTTCTCTGTTCCAAATCCAGATCTACTAGTCCGGGTCTTATAACTGTGTTTCCCTAGAGTCCCCAGCCTATCTTCTCTCCCAACGTACCTTTCCCACACAAATTATCTCTTTGTGGTATAGAACAAGAACAAGAACTTTAGTGTGGGTCCCCTGACCCAGGGAAGAGATTAAAGAATTAAGGGTTAAGTAAGATGTAATCATGGTTAGATAATTATCTTGATTTATTTTCCCTCTCATGTTATTGTGTTGAGGGGGGAAGGATGACATGGAGCTATGTGAGCTGAAAAAGTATAGGAATTTATTTGTCCTTTAGTGAGATAATCCATTATCTTCATTTAATTTAATTTAAAAATTAAAACAAATTTATTTTTTAAAAAACTACTGTAAGTGGATTGAATACATCAAGCGTACCTTAGAGATACCTCAGGTATTCATGATTCTGCCAGCAATGTGAACTGAAAAGCCCCTAGATTTAAGTAGACCATACTCGTGAGTTGCCATGTAGTTAATCATCTGACACAAAAAATGGTCATTAGATATATACTCTTAAGGCTTTGCAGTTGGTAGGATATGCCAATGCTTATCTTATCTGGGCATAGTGTTTGAGCTTTCATAATCCCCTCCATGCTCTGATGAGGCACTGGGGTTGGTATCTAAGACTTAGATACAGTAGGTAACTTAGGCTTCAAACTCGCCATCACCTGCATCAAATCTCTTTTACACATACAGTTGCTTAGTAGTTGTCATTTGCTGAAAGACAGTGGGTACACAGGCAACGTAAATACTTAATCAGTAGTACTGTGTCCTGGACCCTTTTCATGTTGAGTTGCTTTTTGAGTCTAACTTTTAGCCTACAGATAGCTTTCCTTTTCATACCGATTGAAATATTGTTTCAACTACTCTTAACCAAGATGTGACCCATAATGTTATTGCTTTCTAACTCCTGACATCATTTGGCAGTAGTGGATAGAAAACTGACCTCTTGAGTCAGGATGACCTGGGTTCAAGTTTTGCCTTTGATTTATATTGACTGTGCCCCCTGAGCAAGTCTCTTTAACTTTCAGTGTCTCAGACAGCTATAAATTACAGAACATTTGCCCATCTGCATTAGTGCAAGGAGTTTCCTACACTGGAACCTCTTTCCCTGAAAAAAAAAAAGTATGCTTTTTTTCGTTCAAAGAGGAATTCATTTTAGGCACACCACCTCTCTTCAGGGGAATTCTATATTTGGTCTATTATTTACAGCAAGCATTGTATTTCTAAGATTACTTGTGTAATAATATTGACATTATACTGAAAACATTGTGACCATCAAGTTTAGGTTACAGAGAGAGACAGCATGGTATAATAAATAGAGAACTGTCTTGGGAGCCAGGAAGAACCTGGGTTCAAGGCTCTTCCCTCTCCCTTCTGGTCTCTCTGCAGAATTTGACTGTATTGATCATCTTTCCTCCTGGAGATTCAATCCTTTCTGGGTTTTTCAAAACTGTTCTTTCCTGGTTCTCCTCTTATCTGTCTTATGTCTCATTCTGGTTCTCTTTTGCTGATTCTTCATCCATGTCACTCCCACTAACTGTGGGTGTCCTCCAAGACTGTATCCTGGACCCTCTTCTCTTTTTGCTCTGTACTATATCACTTTGTGATTTTATCAGCTCCTATAGGTTCAGTTATCCTCTCTTTCTTTGCAGGTGATTCCTCTGAGTGTATGTATGTTTCTGTTTCCACCCAGCTCTAACCTTTCTCCTGAAGTACAGCCATGCTTCTCACCAGTTGCCTTTTAGAAGTCTCGAAAGCCCTGTAGGCATCTAGGGCAGCTAGGTGGTACAATGGGTAGAGCACCAAGTCTGGAGCCAGGAACATTTGAGTTCAAATTCCACCTCAGTTATTTACTAATTTGTGATCCTGGGCAAGTCACTGGGCAACCTCTGTTTGCCTCAAGAATCTCATTTTAAGTTTCTTTCATTGCCTATTCACCCAACCAAGGAAACTAGAAAATGATATTAATGTCTTTTGTAAAAACTTATCTGATAATGGGACACTCAAAATTAAATCTAAGCTTGGCCAATTTAGAGAGTTTTTTTTCTTTTTTGAAAACTTTGTTAGCTATGGGACTATTAAGTGACTGTTCTTCTGAGTCTAACTCCAAGTATGGATAGCAACAAAGGCAATCTGAGCTTCCAATCCATGATGCCAGTAAGCCTGTGAGATGTTGGTATGCACTGCAAAAGATGATCTCATGGGAAGGGTGGGAGAGCGGCTCTTCATTGAGGTAGGATTCTCCTGTCTCAATTTCTCCACTGACACCTGGCAGACTCTAAGCCTCACTGAATGCAATTTGACACCTGCCTGAAACTGACCTGAAGTTAGGGAGATATTGTTTCCCTGCAGTGTCCCTGCTCTTAGTGGCAATTTCCTATAGTCAAAAGATTTGTAAGCTTAATACCAGATCTATTAAATTATAGATTGTGGGTAGGGGAACATCTGAGGTCAACTCTAAAATTAAGCTATTAGGCTTAGAACTTTAGACCAACAACAATAAGTTAGGGTACTTTAATTCTTAGTAACAGTGTGGAGACAGGTCAAGGGCTTATGAAATCAGCATATATAGTTATTATTTGTGTCTCAGTTGGTTAATGTTAAAAAATAAATCCATTTGTGGTCTATATTGTAAATGCTTTAAAAGAAATATCACCTGACCAAAAATTGGAATTGTGTTATGTGATATGAACTGTGTTAAAAATGAAAAATAAAAAGTTTTCTTTCTCAAAAAAAAAAAAAGATGTAAACATTTCCCTCTCTGTTCATTATATATACCATCAGTAGGGGCAGCTAGGTGGTGCAGTGGATAGAGCACCAGTGCAGGAGTCAGGAGGACTGAGTTCAAATCTCACCTCAGACACCTGACACTCACTAGCTGTGTGACCTTGGGCAACTCACTTAACCCCAGTTGCCTCATCCTGGATCATCTCTAGTCATCCTGATGAATATCTGGTCACTGGATTCAGATGGCTCTGAAGGAGAAGTGAGGCTGGTGACCTGCACAGCCCTCACTCAAAACAAAGTCAAGGGCAAGTCTTGTCATCATTTCTTTGATGGCCTGGGCTTCTTCGGCAACGAAAGATGAACATACTACACACTATACCATCACAGAGACATTTTAAAAGTTACAAAAGGATAAAAATGAACACACCCATCAGAAGTTCTCCCTTCAGAGGTGTCAAGTGCTCAAATCAATTCCAAAAAGGTGCTGCTGGACTAAAACTTGATATAGTAGGTTTTGCCAAACTGTGGAGAAAAATGTCAGATTATAATAGCTAACAGACTAGTAGATAGTAATAAAAATTTGGAGCTACACAGAGCTAGTCTTTTTTGCATTGATCTTTGAAATAGAGTCTCTCTTCTGAGATAAATCAAGAACCAATCAAATCATCTATATGTACACTTTTAAAAAATCTACTGCAGCCAAATGAAAAAATGGATCACTCTTTTATACAATAATACCATTTGGTTTAAACACATACACAGACAGGATAATGCTGTGGTATGCAGGTGATAGAATCTTGGGTATTCTTAAAACTTTTTGCCTTTCAAATGACTTTCAAACCATAATCAGCAGTTCACCTACAACATTCCAGAGAATAGAAAGGAATTTGAAATGGTTAACTTTTGTACAAATTAATGACATATTTGAATTGGGTTTCAATTCATGTTTCTGTTCAAATGTTAATTTATCATAGAAGCAAAAGAAAAATAGGATTCTGGAAACATGATTGAATAAAGCACCTTTAAAAAGAAAAAAAAAAGAAAGCCTTGCTTACTCTCTTTCTTGGCTTTTTGTCCTTATTTTTAAACCAATCTTGACAAGATAGCTTTTGAAAAATAAAACTGAGTCATACAGCATTGATATTAAAATACATCATCTTCCCATCCTCTGTATAAATTGATGTCAATTTAGAGAGGGATAAAAATCAATGTTCAAAAATTCATTTTTGCTAAGTTGATATATAGCCTCACAGTTGGAGCAAATAAAGGCTAAAAGGGTGTCAGTGTGTAAGAGCACTTGAAGCCAATCTGTTGACATTGGTATCTTTACAAAATTGCTGTCCTTAGGAGAGATGCACATAAAATTGGAAATGGTTTTACCTGCTTCCAACGTTATTGGGGAAGTTAAATGCAGGCTGTCCACTGTCTTTAACTCTACTGTTCAGCTCATATAATTGCTATTTAGTTAAAATCTATCAGCACTTCTTGAAATTGCTAAACAGTTTTCTTTTTCTAGCATTTCAGAAAAATAATACTGACACTCAGTTATAGAAAATACTTTGCCACCATAGTTTTCATAGTATGTTGTAATTTAGTCTGTTATAGTCCCACTATTTAGTATTTCTGGTTTGAGTTTTTTGTTATTGACCATAGTAGTAGTCTGAGTGAAGAAGCAGCATAGCCTACTGACTAGACTTCAGATCAGCACTGATAGCACCATAGTAGTTTCCTAGGGTGCCAAAAAGCAGTACCAGTCACCAAATTTACATTCTTTCTGGAGCTTATAGTCTTCTTGGGTCTTGAAAGAGTTTTAATAGAAGGCATATCACATAAAAATGTCGACTTCTACCTAGAGGAAGAACAACATCATTTTTGCTATGATATTTCATACCTACATATTAATATCGTAGATTTAGGGTCAAAACTGACTACAGAGGTCACCTATAGTCTTTTTACAGCTAAGAAAATTGAATTACAGAGTACTCCTAAGGATCCTGTATGGATAACCAGTACTGTTAAATAACTGGCCAAAGTCATTGTAAAGATACTCAGATAATTTGCTTTAAAAGCAGCAACTCTTAAATAATTATCCATCTAAGACTTAGACGTTGATAAGAGTTTAAGCATCCAGACCTTTGAGGTCACAAGAAATGGTAATAATCAAACACACCATGCTTTAAGGTACATACCTTTTCTCATTTGATCCTCAAAACCCATTGATGAAATATTGTCAGAAATACCATTATCTTCCTTTTACATAAGAGACCACTCAGTCTCTCAGGGAGATAAAGTCCATGGCTACAGTAAAAATGTAGTGTTGGGAGTGGTTTGGAAATCTAGGAATCATGACTCCAAGTTCAGCACTCTAACCACTATATTCAGCTGTCTTTTGTTAAACTTTCCAGCAGAGGAGGAAAAGTGGGACATTGAATAGAAAAACAGAACAATAGAAGGGTAAGAGAGATGGGGATAGAAAATATAAGCAATTGCCTTCTTGCCCAATCTGTACCCATGCTACTCAAAGTGATTGGTGTTAGTTTGGGTGGGTGTTAGTAGATCAGGCCAGGATTTGGTGGGCTCCTCCTTTTAAGATGATCAGTAGTCAGATGTGAGTTAGTAGACAGTCTTGGAGAATTTCTTGGGCAAGAATTTCATCTCTCTGGTCCCTTAGCAGCAAGCCCCCCCAAATATTACTAGTCCTGTCCTTGGTAACAGGTTTCCATCAGCAGACCCACACACCATAGCTGTTTGCCATGGTGATGGATAAGAAAAGAACTTTAATGGAAATTTAGAAATAGTATTGGTTAACTGGGGCAGCTTGGTGGCACAGTGGATAGAACACTGCACTTGAAATTAGGAAAACCTGAATTCAGATCCAGTCTCAGAAACTTCTTGGGCAAGTCACTTGACCTCTTTTTGACACTGGAGAAGGAAATGGCATGGCACTCCATTTTATCTTTGCCAAGAAAACCCCATGGACGGAGATCCTACAGGATCACAAAGAATCCAACATGACTGAGCAACAGTAATTGGCTGCCTAATACTTTATGGCCAGTGGAGCTTGGTCTGTACTTCTTTTTATGCTCCTGTGGTACAGTGTCTGCCCTTTTGATTCACCTTTTACATTCCCATCATCATTTGCACTGTAATCACCTTTCTTGTGTTGCCCATTCTTTCTCTAGAGAAAATTATTCTGATTCTCATTCTTTTCTTTACTGATTATGTAATCCTGGGAAAAGGCAGCTTTTTGAAACTTCAGATACTTCTGTAAAGAGGGAGGATAAGAAGGGTTAGACCATACAATCTCTCAGGATTAGTTTATTGTAAGATAGTCACTGTACAGACTGTAAGAAGCACTGTTAGAATCTTAGTTATTGGAAAAACTATCACAGACTTGAAGATCACTGCACTGTTGTTACTTTGATACCACCAGTGCCCAGCCTAGTGCCTAGCACTCATTGATTGCTTATTCACTGACTGATTTAGTGACCTAGTCAGTAGGGATAAAACTATAAATCAAATTACAAGCATAAAGATAGGTCCTGCCTTCAAGGGGCCTACATTATAATGAAGGAAAATAGCACATAAGAGAATGGCATAAAGGAGAAATTCAGTTCCCCGGAGAAAAATAAAGTGGTGACTGGTCTGAGCTCCCTCCTCAAATGGAGCCTCTAGGAGGAGCCACCCAATCAATGGGAGAGGCTGTAAGGGTGAGAGATGTGGATTTTAGGACTGAAGTAGATAAAGAGATTTCTGAAGCATGGTGAAATGCAGAATGCAGCTTGGTGAGGGATGATCACAGATCTAGTCATCATACACCTCAGAAGCAATTATATATTGCTCTCCAACTACCCATCATGTTAGAAAGTGACCATTCATAAAGAGAATTGTGTCTACAAGATAGTCATTTAGTGATTTTCAAATATAAACTTTTTTTTACTGATAATGAAGAAAAAACTATCCCATAGGTTTATGTTTAATACCTGCCATTAAATTATTCAACATAATTATGGAATGAGAGGCAATATGATATAGATGGTTTTGTAGCCAATAAGAAAGACTTACTAGTTTCATATTTTGCCTCTAACACACAGGAGACTGTGTGACAATAAGTTGCTTAACTTCTCAATGTTACAAGTGACTCTCTATGGCTATAAATTATATCATAGTTACCGATATTCATTGGTAAAGGCCATTCTTCACTGGAAGTTCCCTATACCAGTAAAATTATAGATCTAATCCCCCTTTTCCCCATTTCCCAAATCTAGTGGATTAAAACAAAAATTCTTGACTATTTCAGAGCTCTTCCCCTGAGCCAGTAACAATTTATGGAAAAGGCCAATGGGTAAGTAGTGACAAAGGTAAATCATCATTGCTTCTAATTATAGTAAAATCCCTGTACTTGGGCATTAATATGCATTTCATTGACTTAAAAGAAATAATTTTCTAAAAACTGCTCTCTTTCCTATTTGAGTTGGATTTTTCTGAATTTATCTGATAAGGTATAAGTACAAAGAATGGGAGAAGAGCTGACTCATTGATTTATGAATTTTTGTCACTTTTCAGATTTAGTTTTGTAGATGAAATTAGAGTTTACTTTTAAAATGAGAGAGAATGAGAAAAATACTAAAGTAGCCTTTTAAAAACTGGTTTTGGTCAGGCAGAGCCAAGATGGCAGAATAAAAGCAGGGACTTCCCTGAAATCCCCCAAAGCCCTTCAAATACCTGTAAAAAATGACTCTAAACAAATTCTAGAGCTACAGAATCTGCAGAATGACAGAGTAAAACAAATCCCCAGCCCAAGACAACCTGGAAAGTCAACAGGAAAGATGTTTCACACTGGGCAGGGAGCGGAGTTCAGTCTGGCATGGGCTGCACTCATACATGGGCCAGAGCAGGCTTCAGGGGATTGAATCATTGGCATCTCTGGCAGTTTCCAGACTTTTCAACCCACAAATGCCAAAAGGGTCAGTCGGAAAAGTCTGGGACCTGGGTGAAGGAGAAGCAAGCAGTCTGACCAGGTTCGGCTCGAGCCCCACGGTGGTGGCGGTGGTGCCAGCAGCAGCAACAGAGGCTGCTTCCAGAGCACTGGACTCACAGATGGTAGGGGATTGAATGACTGATAAAAAAATCCTTGAAGCTTAGGACAGTACACCCACCCCCACTGAAAGCTGAGTCCTACCTTGACAAAAAGTTAGAAAGTCAAGTGTTTGGCTGGGAAGATGAGTAAACATCACAAAAGAACTCAGACTATAGAATCTTACTTTGGTGACAAGGAAGATCAGGGCATACAACCAGAGGAGGACAGCAGAGTCAAAACTCCTACATCAAAAACCTCTAAACAGAATATGAATTAGTCACAGGCCATGGAGGAGCCCAAAAAGGATTTTGAAAATCAATTAAGAGAAGTAGAGGAAAAATTGGGAAGAGAAATGAAAGTGATGTAAGAAAATCGTGAAAATCAAGTCAATAACTTGCTAAAGGAGACCTCCTAAAAATACTGAAGAGAATAACACCTTAAAAAAATAGACTAGCCCAAATGGCAAAAGAAGTTCAAAAAGTCAATTAGAAGAATGCATTAATTGGCCAAATGGAAAAGGAGGTCCAAAAGCTCACTGAAGAAAATAATTCCTTAAAAATTAGAATGGAGCAAATGAAAGCTAATGACTTCATGAGAAATCAAGAAATTATAAAACAGAACCAAAAGAATGAAAAAATAGAAGACTGTGAAATATCTCACCAGAAAAACCAACTTTGAAAATATATCCAGGAGAGATAATTTAAAAATTATTGGACTGACTACCTGAAAGCCATGATCAGAAAAAGAGCCTAGACATCATCTTCCAAGAAAGGAATACTGATATTCTAGAACCAGAGGGTAAAATAGAAATGGAAAGAATCCACTGATCACCTTCTGAAAAAGATCCTACAAGAAAAACTCCTAGGAATATTGACCAAATTCCAGAGTTCCCAGATCAAGGAGAAAATATTGCAGGCAGCCAGAAAGAAACAATTTGAGTATTGTGGAAATACAATCAGGATAACACAAGATGTAACAATTTCTACATTAAGGGATCAAAGGACTTGGAATATGATATTCTGAAGGTCAGAGGAGGTAGGATTAAAACCAAGAATCACCTGCCCAGCAAAACTGAGTATAATCCTTCAGAGGAAGAAATGGATGTTCAGTGATAAAGAGGACTTTAAAGTATTCTTGATGAAAAGACCAGAACTGAATAGAAAATTTGATTTTCAAATACAAGAATCAAGAGAAGCATGCAAAGCTAAACAGGAGAGAGAAATCATAAGAGACTTATTAAAGTTGAACTGTTTACATTCCTACATGGAAAGATGGTATTTATATCTCTTGAGACTTTTCTCTCTCACTGTTAGGTAGTTGGAAGAGATAGATAGATAGATAGATAGATAGATAGATAGATAGATAGATAGATAGATAGATAGATAGCAAGCACAGGGTGAGTTGTATATGAAGGAATGAAATCTGAAAAATAAAATTAAAGAATGAGAGAGGAATATATTGGAAGGTGTAAGGGAGTGATAGGATGGGGTAAATTATTTTACATAAAAGAGGCAAGAAAAAGATTTCACAGTGAAAGGGAAGGTGAAAAGGAATGAGTGAACTTTACTCTCATCAGATTTGGCATCTGGAAATACCATACCAGAAAGTAGGTGGGAAGGAAATAAGAGTGGATGAGGATGATAGAAGGGAGGGCAGATTGGGGGAGGAGGCAGTCAGAAGCAAACACTTTAGACAAAGGACAGGGAGAAAATAGAATAATTGGGGGTGGGGAAGGATGGAGGGAAATATAGTTAGTCTTTCACAATATGACTGTTATGGAGGTGTTTTGTATAACTATACATGTATAGCCTACATTGAATTAGTTGTTTTCTCAATGGGGTGGGTGGGGAAGGAAGAAGGAAGAGAATTTGTAACTCAAAGTTTTAAAAACAAGTGTTAAAAAAATTGTTTTTACATGCAACTAGGAAATAAGATAAACAGACAATGGGGTATAGAAATCTATCTTGCCCTTTAAGAAAGTAAAGGGAAAGGGAATGGAGGGGTGGGTGACTCAGGTTGATGATGAAAGGGAGGCCAGACTGGGGAAAGGGGTAATCAGAATGCATGCTATCTGGAGGGGAGAATGTGGGGAGAAAATTTGGAACTTGAAATCTTGTGGAAATGAATGTTGAAAACTAAAAATAAATTTAAATCTTAAAAAACTGGTTTTGGATCAACATTCCAAGATTAAAAAAAAAACTCTCAGGGGGCTTTTTTGTTCATTTATAAAAGGTATAGTTACAATCAAGGTGCCTTAGACAAATCCCAGCCCCTGAAATTGTATGTTTCTTTCTTAAATTATCCATGGTAATTAATTGTAAACGGACTAAAGATAAGTCTTCTCTTAAATCCGTAAGCTTGCAGTAGGATAAAATGAATGACTCTCTCTTTTGTCTGTCTCTAGTTTTAGACAGCCTCATATTTTTATTTAATTTTAATTATTTTAATGTTTATAAAGCATCATCCACCGGGGTAGTTTATATCTGGGGGGAACAGGTTAGATTACTTGTTGTCCATTGAGTCTAATTATTTTACTAACTTGATTGAATTCAGGGAGATGCAGTTATCATTTATGGAGGCTTTAAAAATTTCACATAAAAAGCTGTTGAACACCAATGTTGTAAAGATAGTAGCTATATTTAGGCTTCCCCTGTTATAGCAAGAAAAGTGCTGGCATTATAAGCATGGGAAGTAGACCTGCCAAGTCTACAATAAAACCAGTTCATATATAAAGTTAGGTACTTGATTATAGAAAATTTTATATCTGTTTTCATATCAAAAAACCCATGCTGCTAGCTGGTAAATTATTATATGTTTATCTTTTAACATGTATAAACAAATGATAGAGATTGAAGAAATAAAATTTTACAAATTTGCCTAAGTAGAACTATTTTTGATATCTTTAAACTATTAAAGAATACTTCTTGTGTCTATTTGTAGCACTCTCAAGACAGTTATCTCAAAATTGGGGGTTTTGTGTTTGTTCTTCATTTTTGAAGAGGACCATGACATCAGGGAAATGATGACATCACTTTCATTGACTTTGATTTGAGTGAGGGAGGGCTGTGCAAGGTCACCAGCCTTACTTTCTTCTCTAGAACCATCTGAGTCCAGTGGCCAGATATTCATCAGGATGACTGGAGATGGCTCAGGATGCAACTGGAGACCCTGGCCCTTTTAAGATTAAGGCCTCTTCAGGTACTCACTTAGAGTGAGGTAATGCCCAAGGGATGGCCCCTTTAATGAGACAAAAAGAAAAAAATATGAAACTGGGAGGGGAAGACAGACCCTCAGCGTTGCTGTTTCAAAAAGAAACAGTTAACCATTGATATTCATTCTAAGCCAGGATGGCTCAAAATACAACCTTTAAGTGAAACTTGGGCAAGGACCTATTGTGGTCCAATCTCTGAGCTTCAGAGAGAACTGGGTTTAAAGTTTTGTGAAAGAAATAAAGAGAAATCTAGACAGTAAAGCCGAAGTTAACTGTGCAGCTTCTGGCCGTTAACATTTGCCTTCCTTTGGAGAGGAGGAGAGGAAGAAGGAGAGGATGAACTGAGTGACCGAGCTGCCTGGGTCCACGCAGCTCAGTCTACTTGCAGGTTGTGTTTATCCTTCATTTTTGAAGAGAACCATGACATCAGGGAAATCTTGATATGACTTGGAGTTGACTTTGATTTGAATGAGGGAGGGCTGTGCAAGGTCACCAGCCTCACTTTCTTCTCCTGAGCCATCTGGGTACAATGGCCAGATATTCATCAGAATGGCTAGAGATGGCCCAGGATGCAGTGGCGGGTTTTATTGAAAATTCTGACCTCAAATTCCCAAAACATAACAAAATAAAACGTTTGTTTATTTTTTTAAAATGCTTCATCCATTACCTATGTGTTATTTTCTTGGATTAATTCCCCCTCTTTCCCAGACTCCTCTGTAAATTAATTTCACTGGAATCAGTTTATTTCCACGTGCACTCACACAGCTTTTGGCATGTCACAAACTTCACATCCCTACTTGTAATTCCCCATCAGTTCAATACAATCTTGCCAGCCACTGATCCTTGAACATCCTTTTCAGTAGTTCCATTTGTTTTCAATTAGGCATTTTCCCTCATTTCAGTTAGCTACATACAAGAGCTGTATGACTGTTCCATTTGAAGTTTAAGATACTGGAGTGGTTTACCATCTCCTTCTCCAGCTCATTTTACAGGTGAGGAAACTGAGGCAAACAGGATGAAGTGACTTGCCCAGGGTCACACAGCTAGTAAGTATCTGAGGCCAGATTTAAACTGACCTGACTTCAGGCCCAGTACTCTATCCACTGTGTTACATCTAGCTGTCTGGAGAGTACCTTAGAGATCATATAATCTTATCTCCTAATTTTAGGAGGAAGCAGTCCCATAGAAGTTAAAGATTAATGCATTACCAAAGGTCACAAGTATGTAGATTGCTAATCTAGTATTCAGTCAGGTGTTACAATCATAAATCTAGCACTAGAAGGGACCTCTAAAGACAACACCTTTATTTTTCAGATGAAGAAAGGGCCCTGGAACTGACTCCCTTTCCCAAGCGCATACAGCTAGTAAGCGACAGAACTAAATGCCATGTTCTTTCCACTACCAGCATGCTGCCTCTCATTCTAATAGGAAATAATTGAACAAAAAAAGGATTCATTTTGGAAGATTCATTTGGAAGGTTATTAGAAACTGATAGAAATCTTTGACAGCCTTGTTGGAATGCTTGCTTGTTTTTATTACATTGCTTCTGGACTAGACATGTATCTATCACATGTGGACTTGTGAGTTGGGAATGCTGCAGGGTAGTTGTGAGGAAACCAGTGGGTAGTTTCTTACTTACTTTGAAAAGCATTTTTCAGAGATTCAGAAGAGGTAAAAACTTTGAAAGACTTGTGAAAGAAATGGTTTCTGCTAGTAGAAAGCCAGTTTGAAAACCTCAGGAGTTACAGAAGTGAAGCTAATTATATATTGTTAGCATTAGTAATATAATTGAGCTTTTATACAGATGGTGAGTTCAAAAGGAATGCAGGTGGGTACTTCAGAATGGAGTTACTCAGGTAACCATGTCTTGACTGGGGAAAACCATCAGGGAATTGGGATTGGAGTCACACTTGCATAGACCAGGAAGGAAAGCCCCAGCATGTGTTGTGTTTTCTTCTTTTCTGTTCTATCCCTGCCAAGGAAAGTTTTGACTGAATGGCACCCCTGGAGAAAAAGGATTCATATGCAATTCTGGGTTTCCTTGTTTGGTAATTAGAGTGAAAGGCAACTGTTCTTTGTCTGAGAAGGTAAAAATAATTATAGGACACACTTCCTATTCTCACTGAATATATTCTGGAAATGTCCAGCAGCAAAATCCATGTATACAGACAATTATCCTCAAATTAGATATAATTGACTGCTAGATCAGTGTGCCTGACACTGACAGGTAGGAACATTGGCCAGAGGAGTTCTTCACCTCCATTGTTTGCTCTCTTCCTCTCTCCACTTCTCTCTTGGCCTGGTGCTATTGAGGATCATCTTCTCTTTACCTCATGGTTTTGCTACATGGTTATGCTATGCTGTCACATGACTTCCTCTGGCCCTCTGCTGACCTCAGTTGTCTATGTAGTTATAACCCCTCAGTTTCCTATGCTTTCCCTAAAGACTTCCTGTTCTCTGTAGATGACCTTCCTATTTTACTGACTATATTAAGGCTATCCAGCTTGAACTCCTAAGTTCAGATCCTACCAAAACGTTATGAACTCTGGGAATATGAAGCTATCTTCTTACCTATCCTTTACCCTTCAGTTCCTATTTGAGAGAAAAATGTGTTTGTTTCTAGATCAGGGTGAGTAACTTTCCACTGGGCCCGTCACCACATCCTTTCTTTCTCCTCCAGGATTATGTCACATCAGTCATTGTTTCTCTGCTTTGAATGATCATTCTCTCCCCCTCTACATGTTGAGAACTATCGTTTTCACCGTATTGCCTCCTCAGTCTGCCATCTTTATCTCTCCCTTTTTACTGTCAAACTTCCTCAAAGAGTACTTTTTACTTTCTCTCAACACCAACCTTTTTTAAAAACTGATTTCTTTTCCCTCCCTGGATGTCCCATCTTATTGCTCCCATGATCCATTCCTCTACCTTTACTTACCCCAACCCCCAAACTCTGCCCCCATCAGTTCTTGCATACTTCTCTACTTCTGTCCATGATTTCATTTTACTTCAAGGCATTCATGCTCTAAGCTGGAGTGATCTTTAGTTCTTTTCTCTCCCCAAATTCAGCCTTAGAGCCTGTGCATTCTGTCTCTACATTATCTCTTTTCTTCTTTTACCACTTAAATCTAGACTTCATTTTCTGTAGCCTCTTAGCCAGTTTCTATGCCTCTGGTCTCATCTGTTCTCTCCCACATGCTTCTACAGTCTTTATAGTACTATATAAATGTCAGCTATCCTTATTCTTAAAGACATGTAATTTTGTTTCTTACTTTATGTGTTAGAACTTGGAATGATTCACATTGCATGTTGACTGAAGTCCAAACTCCTTGCTTAGCCAACACAATGTTGCTCTAACTTACCTTTTCATTTCAACCTGATTTCCTCCTAATTCTCGTAGTATACTGTACAGGTAAATTTGACTTTTCATCACATACTTTTGAATTCATGCTTTTTCCTTCATCCGTCCCAGAATATCCCATGCCCAGAATGTCCTGTATTCCCCCAACCACTTCCCTCCCCAATCTCTGCAATCTCTCCTTACTGTAATCCTGGCCATCCTTCAAGCTCAGCTCAAGTGATAACTCCACAAAGGAAACTTCCCTAGTTCCCTTAGCTGGATATGCCTCTTGGTTTCTAAACTCCTAGTATTTGTCTTATGGTCTTATATTCTGTGGTCATACCTTATACATACTAGACTGTAATAAATTTTAAACTGCTCAGGGGCAAGGATTGTAGTTTTTCTTTTCTTGTATATCTCCTAGTACCTGGCTCAATGCATTGCACATACTAGATGCTTTAACGAATTTGTTTTACAATTGAAAAGGGTAGCAGAGAGCTATAGGTAGAAGAGATTTCTCTTCTATGTAAACAGGAGTCAAGAAGAGAGAAGAGGTGATTAGTGACTTCTTTTTACTAGTTTATTTGAACTAAGGTATAATATTTATGTAACTCTTGTTTCCAGTGATATTTTCCTGTAAGACTAGTAATGTAAATACAAAAGCAGTCAAGTTTTATTCATATTTATACCTTTGGAGTTCTTTGTACTCATCTTTATTTGGGATTATAAGATCTTAGATTTAGTGCTAGAAGATACCTGACAGCTTATCAAATCCTCTTCATTTGATTCGCAGGTAGGGATGGAGGAAATTACACAACAAGTTAAGTGTTTGAGGTGTAGGATTTGAACCCAGGTCTTCCTGTCTTTGTGCCCAATTTTCTATCTATTATCCACCTCTCATCCATTTCTCAGCCCCCTGTAGGCTGGATTCCATCCTACCATTTGACTAAAACCTCATATACATAGAGAAGTAAATATAAGATACATATAAATTTCAGGTGGGATGGCGCTGTCACCTGATGAAATTTTGTTTTGTTCAGTTGTTTAAGTTGTTTCCAATTCTTCATGACTCCATTCGGGATTTTGTTGTCAGAAATCCTGGAGTAGTTTGCCATTTCCCATCTAGCTCATTTTACAGATGAGGAAACTTCAGGCAAACAGGGTTAAATGACTTTTCCAGGGTCACCAACCTAGTAAGTGTTTGAGGCCAAATTTGAACTCAGGAATAAGAATCTTCCTTGACTTCAGGCCTGGTGCAGCTATGCCACCTACTTGCCCCGGTCACCTGATGAAATAGGAAAAACTTTCTGTACGAAGCAACTTTTTAAAAAAAAAATTTATGTTTTTAAATTTGTTTTCAGTTTTCTACAATCACTTCCATAAGTCTTAGATTTTTTCCCCCTCCCTCCCTCCTCCCTTCCTGAGACAGCATGCAATTATATATGGGTTGTACACATACGTTCTTATTAAATACATTTTCACATTAGTCATGTTGCATAAAAAAAAAGAAAACATAATACAAGAGAAAATAGTCTGTTTCATTCTGTATTCTGATTCTATAGTTCTTTTTCTGGATGTGGATGGAATTTTGCCTCAAGAACCCTTTGGGAATGTTTTAGGTCCTTGCATTGCTATGGAGGGCTAAGTCTATCAGAAGCAATCTCACACACTGTGGCTGTTACTGTATATAGCATTCTCCTGGTTCTGCTCATTTCACTCAGCATCATTTTATGTAAATCTTTCCAGGTTTTCTGAAGCCCAACTTTTTGTCATTAGGATGCAACTTTTAACTGAGCCTTCTACTGAGTTGGGATGTTGAAGAAGTAGCAGGGAAGGAAAACGTTCCAGAGGTAGCCATTGTGTAGCATAGTGGCAGGAGACGGGATATGATGTAGAATATGATGGTCAGGGAATAACAGACCAGTTTGACTAGAACAAGTACATGGAAGAAAGTGAGAGAGCGTAATCACCCTGGAGAGACAGGCAAAAAGTTTGACTGTAGAGGACTTTAAATGCAAACTAAAATTCATATTTTACATTTGAGCTAAAAACCAAAAAGGTCCTGGAGCTTCTTAACCCAGAGGATTAACATGCTTAGACCTTTGTTTAAGGAATATCAATCCTGCAACTGTGTGAAGAATGGATGGGAGATAAGCTGGATGCTATCAGTCCCGTTAGGAAACTAGTGTAATCAGGAAAGCAATAATGATGGCCCCTACTGGAGTTATTATAGTTGTGAGTAGAAAAGGGGTAAAATTTTCCCCTGACACAAGGAAGAGATATGGTGGGGGGGAGAATGGATAAGACTTGGGAAATGGTGACATTTGGGAAGGGGGTGGGGTTGGTAGATTAAAGTGAAGAGGAAAAGATTAACCATAGATCTAGAATCTGGGATGCTTCAGGAAAGGTGGAGCCTTCAGTAGAAATAGGGAAGTTGGGAAGTTGAGGGGAGAGGTAAGTTTGGCAAAAGGAAAAAAAATAATGATTTTGGTTTTGGATATGCAGAGTTTGAGTTGTCTGTGGGGCATTTGTATAAAAATGACTCCCAAATCTATGTATCCAGCCCTCATCCATCTTCTGTCCATTTAGTATATTTGCTTAAGAGGCCTAGAGGCATCATGCACTCATTTTGTCCACAATGAAATATTCCCTTCCCTCTCTCAGACTTTTTTATTTCTGCTGAGGACATCATCCTTCCAGTCATCCGGATTCACTATCTTGCTACCGTGGAGTCTTCCCCATCCCTTTCTTTTCCTTCAGTTCCAACCGACCCCCTTATTGAATCATGTGCCAAGTCATGTTGCTTATACCTCTACAGCATCTTTCATATCTGTCCGCATCTCTCTACCCATAGAGCTCTTCTCATTCTAGTTCAGGCCCTCATTACCTCTTAGATAAGATCAATAATCTACTAATTGGTACCCTTGCCTGCATTTCTCTCTTCAAATCCTCTTTCTACATAGTATTTCTTAAACCCAGATCCAACCATGTCATTCCTATCCTCAGAATCCCTCAGCCTGGAATTTAAAGACCTCCAAAATATTTTAGTCATTTGCGTTTGCAGTCTTCTTTCCTATTCTTCCCCTTCACAATCTCTGTTCTAATCAGATTGTCGTACTAGTTGTATCCTCTACAAGACATTACTTCTGCCACTTCTTGCCTTTTATACAAATCATCGTCCATTGCTGCAATACACTCTCTTCCCTTTGTAGTATCCCTAGCTTCATTAAAGGATCCAACACAAGGCCTTTCATGGGCCTTTCCCATTTGTTAGTATCTTCTCCCTCTTGTAATTACTTTGTAAATACTTAAATGAGTAGACAAGTTTTGTCTTCCAAGTAGAAAGCAAACTCCTTGAGAGTAGGAATAGTTTCTTTTTGGCTTTTGTATCTTCATTGCCTAATTCTCCCTTCTTGGTACCTTGTAAATAGTAAAAGCTTAATAAATGGATGTTAAATTGAATAAAACCAACAAAACATGGAACTGTTGGGCATGTGCCACCCATTATTTATCTGGGATCATGAATGTGAGGGGAACTGACCAGCAGCTAAGAACTTAACCATGTGACTTTACCTCTTTTTAATGCAGAAAATTTTTCAGGGGCCAAGCAAGGTTTTAACTAGTATTATTTTGATTTGTCAACCTTTCCCCCCACCCTCTAGCTTTTAGGAGGTAAAGACTGGAAAGAAGACTGGAAAGGCAGATGACTAAAATATTTTGGAGGTCGTTAAATTCCAGGCTGAGGGATTTTGAGGACAGGAATAACATGGTCAGATCTGTAAGAAATAACACATAAATTCTCTGTCATGTAAAGAGGTCATATTACTAAACCTTCAGCTATAATTTCTTTGCCATTTTAAAATTATGATAGTAGTAGATAACGTTATTGATTCTTAGATTAATGTATGAATTCACTATGACAAAAGAAAAAATCAGTTAGTCTGACAATGGTACAGTATAGTTATAGATTATAAGGTATAGTTCGTAGTGTATGTCTTATGCCTTTTTCAAGTTTTACATTAGAGAATTCACTAGCAGTATCTAATAAAAATTGATAAAACAGTTTCATTTAATATTTCCTCTAAACTGAGTCATTGTTCTGGAAAACTTAATGCTTTGGAATCCTGAAGTTTTTCAGGTGACATTTATGTCAAGGATCGTTTGAAGCTGGAAAAAGGTTGGGTTTTTTTAATTGCAAGTAGAGTGCAATTAAAAAAAAGATAAAAGTTCTCTTAAGATTGAATAAAGAAAATGATAATACTAGTTAACATTTATATGATACTTTAAGGTTTGCAAAACATTTTACATTTTTTACCTCATTTGATCCTCAAACAACCTTATGAAGTACAAGCTATTTTTATTCCCCTTTTACAGTTGAAGAAATGGTAGGTAAAAAAAAGATTAAATGACTTACTCAGGGTAAGTCTCTGAGACAGGATTTGAACTCAGGATTCCTGACCCTTAATCTGGGAACACTGAATTACTTAGCTCTTTACAAGGCAGTTTGTTTTGTAAAAAATGTCTTTTACTTTAATATGCTATAAAATCTTGATGAAAATTTTCATGCCATCCTGTCATAATTAAAGAATTCATCTACCTCTCTTTCATCTAAATGTTCAATGAATTGTTTTGAATGGATCACACTCTGTAAGGGAGCTTGTTTGAACATGTGTGGCAAGTGTTTATTGTGTCAAAACAATTGTGTATCACATTTTAAAATTAAAAACTCAACCAGGATTAACTAGAACTTGCTTCCTCTCAAACATGTAATTTTTATTTACAAAAAAACAAAAGTGACATTAAAATAAGCACAGAAAGAAAAATGAATTTGAATCAGATTGCTTCTCCCCATTCTCAGTTTCAAGGTATATATTCAATTCAGAGCACATTCATCCCAGTTTCCTATGCTTTTTAGTGTTATGGCCATCTAAAATGGAAACTCTATTCTAAAAAATGACAACTCTGAGACCTGGAAGAGAATTTCTTTCTTTTTAATTTCAATTTTTCATTTTTAACACAGTTTATAAAAGATAAAACAATTCAAACTTTTGGTCAGGTGATACTTCTTTTTAAAGCATTTACAAAATAATTTTTTTTTAAACATTAACCAACTGAGACACAAATAACATTTATGTTGCTAACTTCACAAGCTCTTGACCTAACTGTCTCCACAGTATTACTAAGAATTAAAGGACCCTAACTTATTGTTGTTGGTCTAAAGTCCTATACCTAATAGCTAAATTTTAGACTTAACCTCGGATGTTCCCCTACCAATAATCTATAATTGAATAGATCTGATATTACGCTTACAAACCTTTTGACTATAGGAAATTGCCACCAAGAGTAGGGATATTACAGGGATACAATGTCTCCCCAACTTCATGTCAATTACAGGCAGGATTAGATTATCCACTTGCATTCAGTAAGGCTTAAAGTCTGCCAGGTGTCAGTGGGGAAATTGAGTCAGGAGAATCCTACTTCAGCCCAGGCTGAACAGCTGCTCTCCCACCCTTCCCATGAGATCACCTTTTGCAGTTCATACCAGCATCTCACCAGCTTACTGGCATCGTGGACTGGAGGCTCAGATCGCCTTTCTTGATACCCATACCTGGCGTTAGACTCAGAAGAAGTCACTTAATAGTCCCATAGCATCTAAAAATGGCGAATTCCAATAACCAGGTTTCAAATATGATTATAATTTCACTTTGACTAAGGAACATCTTTTGAGGCAAGTTTTAAGTGGCTTACATGCCTTTCCATGTTCTATTTCCTGACTAAATAGCAATCTTAAAATCAAATTTACCATTAAAACCTTAACTTTTCCATCAGTGCCAGATTTTACCCGAGGTTACCTTCCTCTAGGAAATTTAGACTGAAATTTTTTTTCCCCAAAGTAAAGATGTCATTGATTTATTCTCAGTAATTCAGTCAATTGTTTTAATACTAATTGCTTTTACCTCCCTTTGTAACATGTCCAATTTTTGTCCCCATCACTCCCCTGCTTCCTCATACCTTGCATTCTGATAACTCCTTCCCTCAACGTACCCTCCCTTCTCCCCACCCTTCCCTTATCCCCATCTTTTCACTTGTAGGGCAAGATAAATTTCTATACCCCATTCCCTATAGTTCTTATTTCCCAATTATATGCAATAAAAATTCTCAACATTTGTTTCTAATACTTTGAATTCCAACTTCTCTCCCTCCCCCCCCTCCCCAGCCCCACTGAGAAGGGAAGCAATTCAATAGAGACTAAATATGTGTTCTTTTCCAAGAGACTTCCATAATCATCCTGTTGTGTAATACTAATTATATTGCCCTCTGTCCTACTCTATCCTCCCTTATTTTTTTCCCTACAGTTGACCTTGTCCCTTTTCAAAAGTGTTTATTTCTAGTGGTTCCCTTCTCCCATTTGCCCTCCCTTCTAACATTCCCCTCACCCCACTTGTCACCTCCTCTCCTACTTTCTTGTGGTGTGATACAAATTTTCATATCAGATTTAGTGAGCATGTTATTCCCTCCTTCAACCACATTTGGAAAGAGTAGCTTCATTTTTCCCTCTCCCCTTCTCCCTTTTCTCCTCCTTTGAATAAGATTTTTCTTACCTCTTTTATGAGTTACAACCTGCCCCATTCCATTTCTCCCTTTCTCCTCCCGGAATTTTCCTCCTTCACCCCTTAATCTTTATTTTATGTTATTTTTTTGTGTGGATATCATCTCTTCTGATACAGCACACCCTGTACTCTCTATCTATGTGTGTATGTGTATGTGTGTGTGTGTATGTATGTATGTATGTACAATCTCTCCATCTACCCAAATACTGAGAAAAGATTCAAGAGTTTAAAATATTCTCTTTCCATGTAGTAATGTAAACAGTTCAGCGTTAGAGAGTTTTTTATGATTTTTCTTTCCTGTTTACTTTTTCATACTTCTCTTGATTCTTGTCTTGGGAAGTCAAATTTTTCTATACAGATCTGGTCTTTCCCTCAACATGAATGATTGAAAGTTGTCTATATCATTGAATGACCATTTCTTCCCTTGATGTATTATACTCAGATTTGCTGGGCAAGTGATTCTTGGTTTCAATCCCAGTTCCTTTGACCTCTGAAATATCCCATTCCAAGCCCTTCAATCCCTTAATGTTGAAGCTGCCAGATCCTGTGTTATCCTGATTGTATTTCCACAGTACTCAAATTGTTACTTTCTAACTGCTTGCAGTATTTTCTCCTTGACCTGGGAACTCTGAAATTTGGCCACAATATTCCTAGGAGTTTTCCCTGTTCGTATCTCTTTCAGGAAGTGATCGGTGAATTCCTTCAATATTTATTTTTCCCTCTGATTCTAGAACATCAGGGCAGTTTTCCTCGATAATTTCATGGAAGATAATGTCTAGGCTCTTTTTTTGATCATGGCTTTCAGGTAGTCCCATAATTTTAAAATTATTTCTCCTGGATCTATTTTCCAGGTTAGTTGTTTTTCCAATGAGATGTTTCACATTGTCTTCTATTATTTTTTCAAATTTTTGGTTTTGTTTACTAACTTCTTGGTTTAACTCAAAGTCATTCATTTCCCTGAACTCAGTTCTCTCTTTCAACAAATTATTTTGTTCAGTGAGCTTTTGAACCTTCTCCTTCATTTGGCTAAAACCTCCTTCTCCTCATTGGCTTTTTGGACCTCTTTTTCCAATTGAGTTAGCCTCTTTTTAAAGCTGTTATTTTCCACAGAATTTTTTTGGTTCTCCTTTAGTAAGCTGCTAACTTGTTTTTTAAGGTCTTCTATTGCCCGAGTCCAGTTTGAGTTCTCTTTGGAGGCAGAGGCCTTGACTTCCTCTGACAGTATGTCTTGTTCTTCCTCATCTGAAAGGATGGGGGAGACACCTGTTCCCCAAGAAAGTAACCTTCTATGGTCTTATTTCCTCCCCTTCCCCCCCCCCCCCCGGGAAGAGAGTTTCATCAGTTACACTATGTCTTTCTTGAAATGAGTTAAAACCTGTAGACCATAAATCATCTCAGATTTTTTTCAACAGTGTTGCAAAGCTGAAGGAAATTTCATCTAACTTTCAGTTCATCAGAAAACTCAACCCTAATCCCTATACTCAGAGCATTTTAGAGAATGAAAATTTTACTATGTTTACTTAATTTAAAAGCATCTATTAAATATACATGTCCACATACACACCCCATTTTTATCAACCTTTATTTTTAGTTGAAAAAAATAGACCCCACTTATTGATAGTTCAAAGTACTTTGCATCCATTGTTTTATTTAATCTTTATATTTACTACAATCTTGGGAGGTTGGCAATGTAGGTATTTTCCTTATTTTATAGATGAGGAAACTGAAGCTCTAAGATATCAAATAGCTAATGAAGCAATGGGGCCAGCCCTCAAAGCCATGGTGTCAGAATGTCAGTATGAGGGGAAGTGAAAGGACTAATGTACTAAAGTTACATGTCTTTTGTCACACAGTGTGCAAATCTGAAGAATTTATTGTTGTACTTTTCTATTATAATTGGTCGTTAACTGTCACAGCTTCTTTTCTTTAAAATTTCAATTGTCAAATTTCAATTGTCAAATTCATGACTATACAGTCATGACCCCAAATAACCTTTCATAGAGAGTAAATACGCACATACATATTTAGATGTGTTTGTGTATGCATACACATACACACACACACACACACACACACACACACACACCAGTGCTACAGACTCTTAGAAAGTAGGCACTTATTTTATTAGTACCTTTCAAAAAGGTTCATTGAAAGTAATTTGACCAAAAAATAATTTGATGGTTTGTGCAGATTACTCCAGGGCTACTTATTTTACCTGCCAGGTCAGGGTATTTAAAGCTCTGTACAGAGCCTCAGTTTCTCCATCAGCAAATGGGGATAATTCTCTTTGTATTCCCTGCTAAAGAAGGTTGGAGTGCTATGTGAACATGAACTGTTGTTACTGATAAGTTCATCGTATCAATATTCATTCTTAAACATTTTCTCTTTATCAAGGTTGAGGTGATAAAAGGAAATTTGCAAAGTGTTGGACTTACGCTTCGCTTGGTTCAGTCATCTGATGGATATGGTGGACATGTTGTAATTGAGACTGTGGCACCAAATTCCCCTGCCTCACTTGCAGATCTTCAGCGAGGAGACAGACTTATAGCCATTGGAGGTAATTTCTGTTGTTGCTCTTTACCATGAACTTAAATGATTTTGATTTAGAAAAAATAACTTTTAAACTAGTGCATGGTTTTAAGTCAGTGAGTTGATATTCTCAATATCACAACTCCCTTTCTTCCTACCTTTTCACCTCATTAGCTTTTGACCACACAGTTCGTTTTTGTCCTGTCATATCATTTTTCTCCTGGCCTCTCCCTTCCTACCCCTCCAGACTCTTGCTCCTCCCCCCCGTATAACTCTCCTCTTGCCAATAAAGTTAATGAAAATATACCTGGCTCCTAATATAAAAATACTATGCAAAGTATCATGATTGCTGTTGATGATGGCTGCCACCATCACCACAGCTACTACTATAAGGGAAAATAAGGCAATTATCATTCTGTGAGGAGAGTGAGTATAGAACCTCTTGGCTATAAGCTTTAGCTCTGTTCCCAGACTTACCATTTAGCAGAAGATGCACAATCAGATAGTATTCCCATAGGTTTTCTTAGAGTACCATGTATATGCATGTAGAGAAACATCCATTCAACTAACATTTATTTATTAACATTATTGAATTTAATGTCCTGTACTAGTTGCTGAGAAAAATATTAAGTTTAATTGGTCCCTTCCTCAAGGCACTTACATTCTAATACTGTATTTGCCATAGCAGTGAAAGAATGCCACGTTATCCATATCAGGAAGTGCAAGTTATCTAATTTAGAAATTATCTCATTTTCCTTATTCATAATCTTATTCAGTGACCGTTAAATCATCTTGTTGAATTTTTACCTAAGGAATCAGAGTTTAGTTCATATTTTCAAATGAAAACACCTGCTAAAAGCCTAACATGTGCAAGTTGACTTGACAGTTAAAAGTTAAAGCTTCAGTATGACTTGTTTGAAGAGCTCTGGTGACCATATCCTATAACACAGGGATCATTAAGTCCAGCTCCCTCAGTTTACACATGAGGAAACTGAAGTTCAGAGGGATCTAGGGAGTTGCCTTTCAAAGTCAGTTAGATCCCAAAGGGCAAAGCCAAGATTTAAACACATTCAGTACTCTCCACTCCCCACGTGCTAGATGGATGCTTCATTCCTGTGGCCTATTCAGAGAAGCCCTGAGACACTGGGATAAACAACAGAAAGCTAAGCGGAGGAAGGTGTCACCTTGTTCAAGTACCTATATGCCCAATTTTTAAAACTTTTCTGCCATTTTTCTCCTTCCAAAAAAGATAATAAATTATTTTGTTTAATCATTGGTACTAAACAAAATAAGAACTAAGTTATATGAAGTTGTTTTTTTTTTTTGGAATGGGGAAGGGAAGGCAGTTGGGATTAAGTGACTTGCCCAAAGTTACACATCTAGTGTGCCAAGTGTCTGAGGGCAGATTTGAACTCAGATCCTCCTGACTCTAGGGCCAGTACTCTACTCACTGTGCCACCTACCTGCCTCTAGGAACTAATTTATCTTTTAAGCAAACTGTACCTTATTTTATATTTGCTTTCAACAAAATAGCTTTGAAAGTTAAATCCAGTGATGCTACTCTTATTATCAATAATACCTTGTTAGCCTTTCTTCCCCCAGGTAAATTAGTCTGTCTCTCCCAGAGCCCATATAGTACTTTGTATCCCTCCACCAGAATGATAGCTTCTTGTGCCTTTTCCATACCTAACCACCTTCTCTTGGGCCACACAGGTGGTAATTTGCCATTAGGAGCTCAATCCTCTATACTGTTTTTTCTCCCCTTGCCCTCTCTCAGCAGTACTAACACACACATCAACCTTGTCTGACTATGTATGCGATATTCAACACCCACAATCCTTCATATCTTCAAAGAAAGGAATGTTTTCCCATGTCTTCAAGGAGCAGTCGTCTTGATCATTGCAATTACATGTTCAGTTTCTTTGTTTTTTCTTTGTCCTTTATTATAGTTGTTGTCTATATTTTCTATGTCCATGTTGCTTTTTTGAGTTTGTTTACTTTATTAGTTAACATGGATTCCCATGTTTTCCTCAATTATTTATACTAATTATTTCTTATAGCATACATATTCCTTTATATTTATGTACCACCATTTGTTTAGCCATTCTCCAATAGCACCTACTTGATGTCTAATTCTTTGTTACTCCTAAAAGCTCTGTAATAGATACTTTGTTGTTTACGACACATTTCTTTCTGCCTGTCTTCCTGTGTATGCCTTACAATAGGATCTCTGGATCAATTTAATCATGTTTTTGAAGCATAATTCCAATTTCTGTTTTTGGAACAAACCTATGCTTTTCTTGGCATAGCCAGTTAAAAAAAAAAAACCTTTTTACCAAAAAAAGTCATCTGCTCTTCACCTTACAGTTTTAAAGCATTATCTGGGGTTCTGGGAGCTCAAGTATAGAGCCCCATAACCATTATCTGTCAGAGGTAGGATGTGAACCTAGGCCTCCCTGACTCAGTGGCCAGCTCTCTGTGTATTACACCATCCTACCTCTAGATTTCATGATCTTTTTTAAAGTAGTCATACCAACTCACAGCTCTACCACAGTGTATTAGTGTGATTGTATTCCCACAGCCCCTCCAACACTGACTATTCCCATCTTTTGTGATATTTGCCAACATTTTGGGCATCAAATAAAACCTCAAGAGATGTTTTGATTTGTGTTTTTCTTATTAATGATTTAAGAACAATCTTTTCACATGACAGTTAATTCTTTTGAGACATTTTTTTTGTATCCTTTGGCCATTTATCCCTTTCTCTCAGTACATTTTAAGAAGTAAAATAATTCCGCGTGTATTTTTTGGTTTGAAGGAGTATAAATTCTCAACTGTTTGTTTGTTTGTATTTTGATATTGGATGCAAGGGCACTAAATCTATGATTTCAGAAAAGTCTATCCCAAAGTGAAGTAAGTTTTCTTTAATCATCCCAGCACATACATCACTCCATTAGTGCAAATAATCAAAAGTTGACTATAACATTTGCAGCAGATTTAAATGATTCTTAGGGCAGTAATTTACTGTGTTTTTGTTGTTGTTGTTTTAAATAGGAGTTAAAATCACATCTACAATCCAAGTGTTAAAGCTCATCAAGCAAGCAGGTGACCGAGTCATGGTGTATTATGAAAGGCCTGTTGGTCAGAGTAATCAAGGACCAGTGCTACAAGATAGTTTTACACCATTGGAAGATAATAGTTTTCTAACAAATTCATGTCAACCGAATTGTGAAGAAGACACAGCTAACCTCATAATGGATGTTGATAACAAAGATATAGATTTAGAGTTTGAAGATTTGGCATGCGATATCAGGTTACAAAATGAGCCCAAAGATGATCTTTCATCACTAAGTCCGAGTCCCAAACGCTGTTCAGCACAAGTTTTTAAGCCTTCTGGATCTGTCTCACCAATCTTAAATCGTAAACCATCAAGTTACGTGGTACCGCGAAGTTCCCAAAGCAAAGATGCACCCAAATTGGCAACACCTAAGGTCTCTGAAGCTTCAGACCCACCACCACAGTCAACAAAAACATCACAATCTCTTCTTAAGCCTTCTGTGCCACCAAGGCCACAAACAAAATTGGTTCCACCATCTACTGATACTCAAAGCCAGGCAGAATCGGATACACCTATTGAAAAAACAGAGAAACCACCTTCTCTTCCACAATCAGAAAAACTCTCAGAAAAGTTAATAACAAATGTTAATTATACAGAAGACACATCTGTGTCAAAGCCATCTGTGGTAAAGCAGGAAGTGGTAAAAGACCCAATTTCAGAAAGTGCTAATAAGGATAGTGCAGATGACCAAACATGGGAATCAGCAGAAATTCCTTATCACCATAAAATAGGTAAATGGACAAGAAAGAAGGGAACTTGTATATTTGACATAGAAAGCTGCCATAAATACCTGAATGTTGCATTGTGGTGCAGAGATCCTTTCAAGGCAGGTGGTCTCATCTGCTTAGGACATGTTAGTATAAAACTGGAAGAGATTGCCTTAGGGTGTTTAGCTACTTCAAACTTGGATTATCTTACAAGATTCAGATTGAATCCTCCAAAACCTAAAGCTATGGTTACGAGAACTGCATTGCGAAGTCTGAGTATGCAAAAGGGATTCAATGAAAAATTTTGCTATGGTGATATTACTATACATTTCAAATATTTGAAAGAAGGAGAATATGAACAATATATGAATCTTATGGAGAAGGAAAAAGAAAGCAATGTGATAGAGGACGTTCCTACCCTTATTAAAGATGAGTATTTTGTTGGACAGATGAATTTTGCAGAAAATAAACATTGTTTCCAAGACACTCAGTTCCAGAATCCGACATGGTGTGACTACTGTAAGAAGAAAGTTTGGACTAAAGCAGCTTCCCAGTGCATATTTTGTGCTTACGTTTGCCATAAAAAGTGTCAAGAAAAATGCTTTGCTGAAACTCCACTTTGTGTAGGTCCTGAGAAGCGAGTGGACCGAATCTTGAAAAACTTTCGGGTAGAAGGACAAGAAAATATGATAGGAATGTCTTCCAATAAATCGGTCGGTAAAAGTACAGGTATAACAAGGCATTTATGGAACACTAGCTCTCGTATCTTAAGCTTGCGTCAAAGCGTGAGAAGAACCCAAGCTGAACAGATTGCTGAACTGGCAGAACCCTCACCCAAGCAAACACCAAACACTTCAGATAATGAAGGCAGTGACACAGAAATTTGTGGTCCAAATAGTCCTTCCAAGCGCATAAGCACCACAGGAATCAAATTGGCAAGGAAAGAAGGAGGCCTAGATGACAGTGTCTTCATTGCAGTTAAAGAAATTGGTCGTGACCTTTATAGGGGTTTGCCTAATGAGGAAAGATTCCAGAAGCTAGAATTCATGTTAGATAAACTGCAGAATGAAATTGATCAGGAGCTGGAACACAACAATTCAATTGCTAGAGAAGAGAAGGAGGCGACTGATGCAAAGAAGAAAGCCCTCCTTGCAACTGCCTTGACTAAATCAGGTGAAAGACTGCAGGCTTTAACACTTCTTATGATACACTACAGAGCAGGTATTGAAGATCTAGAATTAGAAACGCTATCTTTATATCAAACCAAAAAAGTGGCTACAGAAGATACAGAAGAAGACCTCGATAATGAAATACGTGAACTAATGAACACTCAACCTTTTGACAGCATATCAGATGAATTATTTGACTCATCTGAACCTGTGTAGTAGAACTTTTTGCCTATTTAACCTTCTAAACAATTGCAGGAAAAAAAATTACACTTACTAAAATACATCAGATATACCCCCATTTAAACACCCTCATAATATGTATGGCCTGCTTCTCCACATTTATTTGCCTGTCTTAACAACAAAAAAAAAGAGGTGTTGGTTTTTTTTTCCAGCAAAAAGTATGACCATTTGACTTGGCTAAATTGGCTGTTTTGGATTGTATTACAATATATTTTGGGGGTTAATACTGGGAATTTATTTTTACTAATTTCTAACTTTTTCTATTATGGAAATTAACATTTCATGTTGATGTTGTTTTCCTTTTTGTTTCTGAATTAGTGTTAAATAGTTATTGTCAGAATTCTTAAAATGCTTTAATTTCCATCATGGTGATAGTTATGAACTTGCTGCATGCCCATACTGAAATACAGCAATCATTGAGGGAACAGGTTTTGAAATTTTTGATCATGCTACCTTTCTTTTTGTCTCAAATTGATTGTAAATGTTTTCTTGGTGGGGGGGTGGGTGTGGTAAGGGAACAATGGATGATATGTGTTGGAGGTGGATTTAGATTGGGTTTTTTGAGGGGGAGGGTTGGCCAAATATTACATGAAAGCAAACACTGTGGCTTTTATTTTGTCTATGATGATTTAGTAAAGATATTATTATATATGATGTTGCTTGCTTTCTATGCTTTTGTTTTAAAAAATATTCTTTTCAAAAGTTGTACAGCTGAATTATGGCAGTGTTCAGTGCTTCCTTTGAAGAGCTTGCATTGTTAAAATACAGAAAGTAATAGATATAGTTTGATGCATTTACTCAAGAATTTCTAGCCAGGTCACTAGCATTTATCAGTTTAAGAATTTTAAAATTATGAAAAAGATAACCAATAGATCTTTAATATTTAACCTTTCAAAATGTTGATGCTTTACTTTTATAGATTGGTGTATCTGCTAAAAGGTATTTAAAGCTCTAAACATTTAGACACTTGAAAATCTTTATTCTAGAGTAAATAAAATGTGTAAAAGGATGTCAAGTTTCAGAAGACTATAAAGCAGTTGGGTTGGTAATTGTTTTTTGTTTTAGAAACAGGTTTCTGTTTCTACTGAAGAAGGCTTTAGGGAAGAACGTTGTACAAAAAATATGTTTGGTCCATTACCTGTCTCCCATATCACAAAGTTGCATATATACCAATGGAATGAGTGTTCTCATGCAGAATGCTCTTATATAATATAGATAAATAGAATTGGGGCCTCTTCTCTGAAAAGGAAATTATGAGATGATCCTAGGTTCAGATTATCCATCCTTACTACCATGTAATTGATGGGAGATGTATATGTATTTTCTCTCCCTCTCTCTCCCCTTCTGTGCCCCTCTCCTCCTCTCCTACTCTCCTTTTCTGCTCTCTCTTAAAATATTTTGAATGTTTTAACTTTTTGCATACATAGGAATCATATACACATATTTTCATCCCTGTGTGTAGGTACTTTATGAAAGAATTGATTTTTTTAAAACATCTGGAAATTAAACTGACTATAAAACAAGTTAGTAATTTACAAGTGGTTTATGTCTGACAGCTTCTAAGGCTGGAGGAAATTAGAATGATCTAGTGGAAAAGACACTGGCCCATGAGTTAAAGCCTGAGTTTTAGTCCAAGCATTTCAACTAATAAACTCTGTGACCTTAGGCAAGTCACATAACCTCTCTGTGCCTCAGTTTCCCCATCTGTAAAATGGGTTTATAATACTTACCCTATCTACCTCACAGGACTGTTGTGAGGAAAACATTGTGTATGGGAGAACATTTAAAATTAAAGTATACAAATGCAAGATGGCTATTGTTAGCCTAATAAGGCAGCAATCCAGGGGGAAAGGAAAAGGGGAAACTCAAATCTACAGACTGCTGCTTCATTCTCACAATGAATAATTGCTACCATTCTTGTAACTTTTAATAATTGTAAGGTGTTAAGGACATGAAATTTATTTTTGGCCAAATGTGTGGAAAAGATATTCCAACTTTTTAAAAGACCTGTTCTGTTTTTTTTATATATATATATGTATGTACGTGTATATATATATACACACATACACTGTTGCAGACATAAATTTCCTTAAAAGTTCACATATACTATAAGTTACTCAATAATTCAAATTCAAAATGAAATTCTGTCCTATACAGTTTAATTTTGGCTTCTAAAAATAGCTTACCATCAATGACCAACAAGGCTTGTAGGTTGTTTTAGTGACTGTGATTATAGTAATACCATGGTAGTTTTAATTGATATCCAAGAATTTCATCAGATCTCTGCCTGGCTTAAGGGAACTGTAGAAATAACAGAAAACTTTGGGTTCTTGAAAATCCATGCAAATGTTGAAAGTATTTATAACCATGTAGAACAATGACTATGGAAAACCTAGATAGAAACTTATTTATATAATGCTGCTAAATGATATATGTAAAATATAGATTTAATGTACAGTGTTTTTTTATATACACTGAGTGAAGGGGACTGCCATTCTATATTTGAGAAGAAGGTAAAGCAACCATCCAGTTAACCTAAGTTCTATTACATGAGGCTCCAGAGGGAAAAATTATAATATATTACATTACTGATGTGTAATCTTTGCTGCTGTGCTATATTATCAATAGCTAAAAATAATAAAGACTACCACAGAAAACAAGAATATTTTTATTTTTGTGACATCTAGAGAATTGGTAGGTGTTACATATTTCAGAAATTGCTTCCTACTAGAATTTTGTCATGAAAACAAACATTTATAAAGTCTGATTTCTTTAAATAAAGCTATTGTTTTTAAGCTGCTTAAAAGTTTTTTTTAATATGTACAGTATATCAGTGTCTAAATCCAGGAAGTCCTGGAGGATTTATGTACATACCTCTACTATATACAAGTAAGGAGAATATTTAGCTTAATTTTCTAAGGTGTCATTCAACCCAAATCAAGAAAAGTGAAACTTTAGCAACATTTTCAAATAAGCCACGTAATCTTTGGATCCAGAATTTTTGTAACTTAATTGTTAAATTTACTTGACCCCCAAATACTAATCTTGCATGATATTTATATTCCTTAACTCTTCATTGAGGTATGTGCATAGATTCCTATTGTTCCAAGATGAAGACATTTTACAGTAGGGGAGGGACTTCTAAATACTAGATGTTTAGCTATAAATAACCTGGAATTTTTTTTTTCTGTTCTGAATGCTAATACTAAAAAGTTTGTCCAAAAGAGCGAAAAAGCTTTGCATCATTCCCTCTAACCCCAGGCTTCACTTTTAATATCATTATGCCATTGTCATAAGAAATGTCTTATTCCGAATTAAAAACTTACATTGTCATCTTCCCCTCAGATTAGCATTATCTTTTATTAAAAGTTAGATGTTGTAATCACAAAATCATCCCGCAGCTAATAAATATTCACTCATCTTTTTGTACCAAGTCATATATTGACAGTGAACATGGTAGTTCAGATGGGCAACTGTTGTTTGCCTCAGCCTCTTAATTTTGTTACTTATTAAGGATATCATATCTTAATGATCACATTATATGAAACCTAAAACCATGGAATAAACCAATCCAAATCCAGACACCCACATGCAGGAGAGATTCCAGAAGGAAATATGTGTGGCCAAGATGAAGTTACTCATTTACAAATCTTCAGTTGTCTCAGTGTCCAAAACAAATGCAAATAGGCATAGTATCGAATTCAGAACCCATTTATTTCTTGTTGACTGAAACATGAATTTAATATGTACACTCATCCCTCTGAAAAAAGACATGTGTACTGCTGCCTCACCATGAGCTTGTACTTTTATCAACACAATTTTTTAGCCAATTACAGACATAGTACCCCTTTTGTTCCAAGTACAGTCATGGATAGAGAGGTGTTTTGCTCATACATATCATGATACATAAACATAAATAATCAGAAATGCACCCCTCTTCAGGTCTTACCAACCTGAATATTAGAATTGTTTTTTTAATTAACTTCTTTTGCTTTTGTACTTGGAATTTTCTATACTCCTCAAATGTCCATCTTCCCCAGACTGTGGGAGAAGGCCTATTGACTAGTTCTCTTAAGAAAATTAAGTATATCTGCTGATATACAGTTCCTGACCTCTTCATATAACCCCTGAAAGTTCGTGGGGGGTTTTTTGACCCACTCCTATGTATAGCCAGTTACACATGTGCAATTAGAGAGTTTATGATGATCTTTAGTTTTAGACCAAACCCAACTTTTCCAGGGCTGTGTTGTAGAACATTAGAAATGACAGATAACATGTTGTTTTGAATATGTCACACATAGAAACTAAACTTTTCATCAGATAGAACTACCTTGATTAAGATCTTCAGAAGGTAAATGGGAATGTAACTGGCAACTATCCTAGAGAATAAGAAATAATGAAATCAGAGATATGTTTTGCTCTTTAACTACTTGCTCTTTGATCTGTCTGTAACAGAGTTTTATAACAGCCTGTAACTTGAGATTTGGCTACTTTTGTTTATGTTCACAAAATTGTAAAATAAGCCACTACCATCATTTCAGATGTATACCACAACATCAATATACAATATTCTAAATATACTTTGCACATTTTACAAAACCATATGTAAACAACTCTGCACTATGAAACAAAATGTGCTGTTACTTTGAGAAAAGGCACATAGTTTTTTCACACATGAACTCTCACAGTACACTGCATGAAATGAATGTTGATATTTATTGAACCTTTTTAGACAGCTTGGTTTTATTTTTATTTCTTACAGTTGTGTAAATGGATATGTGAATAGACCCTACTCTAGACCTACTTATTCTTGCTTTGTTATATTGAGGCTTTGGACATAGACCATTTCATTTTTATTTCACCTCCATTTTAAATTATATTTTTTTCAAACAGATCGGTTCTGTAAACATTTCAGATGTATAGAAAATTCTACTACTACGAGGCAGCGTTGTTCTAAAGAGACTAAAGATAATCTGAGATTTTGGTTAGTTTTTTTTTTTAAGCAAACATTTAGCATTCAGGCTTCTTTTTAGTGTTTTGGACTAAAAGTTCAAATGTCAGACCATGGATGAGCACTCTAAATTGTGTAAGTTGAGTACACTTACATAACTTAACACCCTCTACGAAATCTTTATCCAACAAAAGTTTAATAAGCATCAACAGAAGTTTTTAAATAATACCATCATATGTTTGCTGGTATTTTTCTCTCTTAAAATTTCTTTTTATTTGGGTCTATGATTACCACCAAAATCCTATTGAATAAAAATAACTTTACATTAATACCTCTTTCTCAAAAATGGAAAAGTAATGCCAATGTCACTTCACATATATGCCCAAAAAAGTGATTGACAAGTTCTAGTAATAACCCTAACTTCAAACATGACACTTTCCAAAGAATTTTAATTTAATTTCCCCAGCCAATTTTTAACTTGGATGTGTACACTACAAGTTCAATTACAGTTCGGCACTGTCATTCAGGATAATTTTTGGAAATAATTGTTGGATTGGTTTGGTTCTTTGGACATGGAATGGTTTGTGCATTGTTGGAATAGACCAGGTAATGTGCTGTATGTTCATACACAGTACCAGTAATGATGCAGAAAATAAAGAATCTTTTTGCCAGGTGTTCAGGAATGTAAGTTTAAAAAATTATACTTGATTAAGATTCAACTATTTATACAGATTTACACTACAGTTTAATAAAAATATATTGTATAGTATTTAATAAAATTAAATACGTAAAATAAACTTTTCAACACTGTACAAACCCCTAGAAAAGCTTCTTTTTCTTTATAAGGCTGTTAGCAATCTCATAACATTGGGAAAAGATGTTTTTAACCTTTGGTTTCTTTACTACACCATTAGCATACAGTACAACTAAGATTTTTGTGATGAGTTGTTTCACAGGAAACATTGCATTTTATACAACAGAATACTTAGGTCTTTTGAAGTTGAAGTTGTCAGTCACTTTCAGATTCTTCTTCCTCAACTGTTGGATATGATTGAATGTTGTTCTGCGTGTACATTTTTGTTTTAATTGGACAGTTGTGATCCATGAGTATTGCCTAAAAAGAAGTATGTAGTATTATCTTTGGGGTTTTTGTTATGTAGACCATAATTTTACTATTATAATTCTGAGTTTTAGCAGTATTCTTCATTTGCAAGTTCTTTTTTTCAGTAAGGAGCCAGTTAGCCTGGAACCTCTAGCAGCTAGTGAGTGCCCAAACCAAGGATCTGCTTTATAATAGCATTTATTTAGCCTTTTAAGGTTATAATGCAATTATATTAACTCAGTTTTTCCTCATGATAACCTTTTGTGAAGGTAGGTGATATTATCCCCATTTTACCAAAAAGAAACTAGTGACTTGCCCAGACTCACGTAGCTTTAACAAGTGGCTGAGAGAAGGTTCATACTCACATCTTCCTTACCTCAAGTCTGTTGCTGTAACCAGCGCACCATGTACTACCTTTCAAAAGTAGTTTAAAGACTAAAATTTAGGCAAAAGTTTCTTGAGCCTGAAAGCTCTTCATATGACTTAATTAGACCCATCAAAATGAGGGATGGTAGCCAACAATCCATAAAACAGTAAAATATTATCTTGGGAAAGCAAGTTAAGGTAAGTAGGTGTTTCACTATACTTAGAATTAGAGGGGCAATTAGTGATATAGTGGATGGTGTGCCAGGCCTGGAGTCAAGAAGATTCATCTTGAGTTCAAATCTGGCCTCACAAAATAGGTATGAACAAGTCACTTAATCTCGTTTGCCTTAAACCCCTGGAGAAGGAAATAGCAAACCACTCCTGTGTCTTTGTCAAGGAAACTCCAAATGGGGACATGGGAAATTAAACACAATTGACCACCCGCCACTGAATATTGCTGTGGAATTTTGAAACTGGAAGAAGCCTTAAGAGACTATCCTGTCTAATCCCTTTCTTTTATAGAAGAGGAAACTGAAGTCCAAAAAGGGGAATGATTTGCCTCTTTAGAAATGGGTTTAATTTTAGCAGCAAGATTGGACTACTTGTCAAGTAAGTCCAGTAAGGGCATTTTGTGTCACATTCACTTCCCTGTTTTGCCTGGGAAGGTTTTTTGCAAAGGTTTTATACCTGACTTAGAGTCAGCATGGCATAGTAAATTTAGTACTGGTCTTGGAGTTGGACCTGAAGTTGGATCGTGCCTCAAACAGTTATTAGCTGAGTGACTGAGTAAGTCATTCATCTAATCAGCCTCAATTTTCTTCCCTGTAAAGTGGGGGTAATAACTTTCATAGGGGCAATATGAGGATCAAGTGAGATATTTAAAATATTTAGTCTAGCATCTGTTTTGGGATGCTTGCAAGTCATGAACTTCTGGAGGTTAGTATTCCTTCCATCACACTGCCAGCTTCTACCTGCAGACGACTAATCTGCATACCCACCTACCACATGTTGGGGCCAATACCGTGTTTATTTTTGATCCAAAACTGTGATTTCATTAATGTTAGGTACTTGTGATAGGGAAACTTCTCCCACTAAACAATTCATCTGTAACTGACAGGGTTGCCCAGGGGAAGTGAGAGACCCTTGGTCACACAGATTGCCTATGTTAGGCAGAGCTTTCAGTCGAGGTCTTTCTGACTACAAAAAGCCAGGACTCTGCTATGCTGCACTTTCTGGGAGGGCCAATACCACATTTCATTTTTTTAAAAATAATGCCTTTTTGCAGGAAGAGGATGAAAATCACAGCAAAAGGGGGGGAAAAGAACAGTATTATAGTGTTCCCAGAAAGCCATTTTCGGTTTAATTGTCAAAAATCTAAATAAATGCTTAGCAAGATGAGTCATTAAAGACTTGAGATGTACCCACTTACTGCCCATAATTGGAGGCTGGCATAATAGCATCATTTGAGTTTGCAAATCAACAGCTGCTACTTGTGTCTCAGCAGGAAGGAGGGAAGTAGAGAATGACAGGAAATAATGATCTTGGCCAATGAGGGGGAGACAGCAGTACCACAGAAAAATTGATTATTAAACGCTTGGAAAAAATCCAATATTGACAAATTTACATTCAGGATTAAAATGCACAGCTACAAAATCTAAGTGAAGGAATACAGGAACAAGGATAACAGGTAATACATATGTAAGGTTTGTGAGCATAGCTCACAATGTAGCGGTGCAAAGCACTAGCCTGTTTCTGAGCTCTTTTCATTAAACA
Organism: Bettongia penicillata ogilbyi; assembly: GCA_023548195.1. Classification (NCBI taxonomy): domain Eukaryota; kingdom Metazoa; phylum Chordata; class Mammalia; order Diprotodontia; family Potoroidae; genus Bettongia; species Bettongia penicillata. The sequence goes on along the minus strand of JAJHZJ010000383.1, from coordinate 2,502,556 downwards.
TTCAGCACTCTGTGTGTTCCGGACACTGTGCTAAGTGCACAAAGACCTTCCCCCAACCCCGGAAATATAAACAAATAAATAAATGATGGTCATGCCCTCAAAGCTATTGTGAGGAAACAACATGAATGTAGGTAATACATATGACAAGAATGATGTGGAAATCACTTCCAAGTCTTCCCATTTTACTTTCAGAATATATCTACTTGTTACTCAGCTTTAACTGTTAAGAATTGGTAGAGAATTTCTTCCCCCTTATATGGAGCTGAAATCTGCCAGACAGTTTCATTTATTGCTTCTAGTACTGAGGTCTGAACAACAGCCTTAACTTTAGAATACAAGTGATTGAGTAATTGGGAACCGTTCTGATAATACACAATTCATTCATCCTTCGTTGCCAAAGAAGACCATGCCATCAGTGAAATGATGACATGACTTGCAGTTGACTTTGTTTTGAGTGAGGGAGGGCTGTGCAGGTCACTAGCCTCACTTCTCCAGAGCCATCTGAGTCCAGTGACCAGATACTCATCAGGATGACTGGAGATGACCCAGGATGTACCAGGAAACCTTGGACTCTTTAGGCCAAGGTCTTTGCAGATACACACTTAGGGTGAGGTAATACCCATTCATTGAATAGACCTGTTTAAGAGGTAGTCAGTAAATGGCCCCTTTAATGAGACAAAGAAAAGAAAGAAATCAGACTGGGAGGGCAACTGCAACAGTTACTATTGATAATCACTCTAAAGCCAGGAAGGGTCCAGGAGAGAGCTTTTAGACAGGGGGCAGAGGCTTCATGGTGTCTGAGCTTCACAGTGCAGTAGGCTCAAAGTTCAGAGAAAGGAAGGGAAGGGAAAGAAAGGAATGGGAAGGGAAAGGAAGGGTCTCCCAGTGCACCCTGGGTCATCTTCAGTCATCCTGATGAATATTTGGCCATTGGACTAAGATGGCTCTGGAGGAGAAGAGAAGCTGGTGACCTTGCACAGCCCTCCCTCACTCAAAACAAGTCAAATGCAAGTCATCATTTCTCTGATGTCATGGTCTTCAGCAACGAAGGACGAACACAACACAATTCATTAAAATGAGACATTTTCCTTGGAGCATTCAGCTAAAATACCATGAAGGCAGTAAGGCCAATTCATGTTGTGGAGGTTTCCATTCCAATGGAGATGAATGTGTTTTACATTTGAGACATGAGACTGCAATGGAGAACTATCTCCTAAGGTCATTATTAAATCTTGTTCAACCTTTTTATTTTCAGATGATGAAAAGATAGAGAAGGGCAGTGGTTTGCCTAAAGTCACCAAAGTTGGAAATAAGCATGACTCAGTAGAAAGAGTGTTAGACTTAAAAGACATAGTACCACCATGTGGTTGTGGGCAAGTCAATCTCTGAATTGATTATAAAAATAGCATTTGCACTGCCTACCTCAAAGTTTTTTTTTTTTTGAGAAAAGCTTTAACTCTACAATGATATATAAATATAAATTATTAGTAACAGACTTAGAACTAACACCAACTCTTCTTGCTCCTGTAGTATTCCCTCCATTATAAGAGTTTCATACTAGCAGTTGGAAAATATCCCATCACATTCTGAAATGTCTTACCATTTTTTCTTCCTTGGCAGGTGGACTTCGAAGGAAAAAGCAAAGAGGGGCAAAGAGAATGTCGATGATCCCAATAATTGTCATGAGCCATGGGAACCCAATTGCCTTTGCAATGGCGCCACCAACAGAGGGGCCTTGTAGGAAACAGAAAATTAGAGAGCTCCATAAAAATGTTGTACTCAACAAGATGTACAGTTTCTAAAATTATATTTTACACTATTAAATAGTCTAATCCATTTTAAGTACTTGGGGAAAAAAAAACTACATCCTTACCCAATGCAAACCCCATGCAGAAGGCAACGTCTGCAATGGCATATACACTCCCGTAGACAGAGACATGACGGAGGTCTACCAAGTAGCCCATGATGGGCATCATTGAGGAATCCACCATTCCTGCCAATAATTCAGAGAAACATTATAGAAAGAACCTTATCTTTTGGATTTTAACATCAGGAGACAGCTAAGTAGTACAGTAGATAGAGCTCTGGGCCAGGAGCTTGGCAGACCTGTGTTCAAATTTGACTTCAGACACTCACTGTGTGATCCTGGTCAATTAACTTAACCTCTGTCACAGTTTCATCATCTATAAAATGGGGATAATAGCACTTACCTTCTAGGACGGTTATAAAGTACTTAGCACACAGTGTCTGACACATAGTAGGTACATAATAAATGGTTGTGTACTTGAGCATATATGAATTGCCAACAGGGAACTTCCTCTTGTGAAGGAATACCTTATTTTTGCTTGGGAATTACTACCTAGCCAACTTTATTTTTAATTAATTAATTTATTTATTTTAAGTAACATTCATTTTCACAAAATTTTGAGTTCCAAATTTTTTCCCCATCTCTCCCCTCCCCACAAAATGCTGTGCATTTTGATTACCCCTTCCGCCAATGTGCCCTCCCTTCTAACACCCCTCTCTTCCCTTATCCCTGTCTTCTCTCTTGTCCTGTAGGTAAGATAAATTTCTATACCCCATTACTTGTATTTCTTATTTCCCAGTTCTGCACAAAGATATTTCTCAACATTTGTTCCTAAAACTTTCAGTTCCAAATTCTCTTCCTTCCTCCCTCCCCACTGATCCTCACTGAGAAGGCAAGCAATTCAATATAGGCTATATATGTGTAGTTTTGCAAATATCTTCCATAATAGTCATATTATATAAAACTAACTATATTTCCCTCCATCCTATCCTTCCCCTCATTTCTTCTATTCTCTCTTTTGACCTTGTCTCTCTCCAAAAGTGTTTCCTTCTAATTACCCCCTCCTCCCATTTTTCCTTCCCTTCCATCATCCCTCTATCCTGCTTATCCCCTTCTCCCGTACTTTCCTGTACTGCAAGATAGATTTTTATATCAAATTGAGTGTACATGTTATTGCTTCCTTGAGCCAAACGTGATGAGAGTGAGCTTCACTTCTTCCCACTCACCTCCCCTCTTTCCCCCTCTACTGGAAAAACTTTTTCATGCCTCTTTTATGAGAGATAATTTGCCCCATTCCATTTCTCCCTTTCTCCTCCCAATATATTCCTCTCTTACCCCTTAATTTTATTTTTTTGGTATGATCCCTTCCTATTCAACTCACCCTGTGCTCTCTGTCTCTCTGTCTCTGTCTCTGTGTGTGTGTGTGTGTGTAATCCACCCAGATAACTGAGAAAAATTTCAAGAGTTACAAATACTATCTTTCCATGTACGAATGTAAACAGTTCAACTTTGGTAAGTCTCTTCTGATTTCTCTTTCCTGTTTGCTTTTTCATGCTTCTCTTTATTCTTGTGTTTGAAAGTCAAATTTTCTTTTCAGCTCTGGTCTTTTCATCAAAAATGCTTGAAAGTCCTCTATTTCATTGAGTGACCATTACCCCTGAAATATAATCCTAATTCCTTTGACTTCTAGAATATCATATTCCATGCCCTTCAATCCCTTAATATAGAAGCTGCTAAATCTTGTCTTATCTTGACTGTATTTCCACAATACTCAAATTGTTTCTTTCTAGCTACTTGCAATATTTTCTTCTTGCCCTGGGAACTCTGGAATTTGACTACAATATTCCCAGGAGTTCAAATCTCTTTCAGGAGGTGATCAGTGATTCAATATTTATTTCACCCTCTGGTTCTAGAATATCAGGGCAGTTTTCCTTGATAATTTCATGAAAGATGATGTCTAGGCTCTTTTTTTGATCATGGCTTTCAGGTAGTCCCATATTTTTACATTGTCTCTCCTGGATTTATTTTCCAGGCCAGTTGTTTTTCCAGTGAGATATTTCACATTATCTTCCATTTTTTGGGTTTTGTTTTGTAATTTCTTAGTTTCTCATAAAGTCATTAGCTTCCAACTGTTCCATTCTAATTTTTAAAGAACTATTTTCTTCAGTGAGTTTTTGAACCTCCTTTTCTTTTGGCTAATTCTGCTTTCTAAAGCCTTCTCTTCATTGGCTTTTTGGACCTCTTTTGCCAATTGAGTTAGCCTATTTTTAAAGGAGTTATTTTCTTCAGCATTTTTTGGGGTCTCCTTTAGCAAGCTGTGGACTGGCTTTTCATGATTTTCTTGCATCACTCTCATTTCTCTTCCCAATTTTTTCTCCACCTCTCTTACTTGATTTTCAAAACCCTTTTTGAACTCTTCCAATGGCCTGGGACCATTGAATATTTGTTTTGGAGATTTTGGATGCATAAGTCTTGACTTTTACATCTTCCCCTGATGGTACGCATTGCTCTCCCTCATCCGAAAAGGTGGTAGAGAATACATGTTGGGCATTTTCCTAACCAGTTACTTGACTTTTGTGTCCTTTGTCAAGAGTAGGGTACACTCTGGGGACCTGTAAGTTCTCAGTTCCCCCAAGAGGGCACAATCATGGAAAAAGAGCTTACTCCCTGGCTGAGATTGAGATCAGCTGCTCAGTTTCCCCAGGGGCTTTAGGCGGGGGCAGGGCTACCACTCAGGGCTGAGGTTCAGATCAGCTGCTCAATTACTGCCTTTTGCCACCACCTCCACTGCAGCCACTGGCTTCCTGGAGCCAGGGCTAGGGGAGGACCCTGCTCCCTTCTCATGGAGGTGAAAAAGCTCTCTCACTGACCTTTGAAGTGTCTTTGTCACCTCTGGGTTGAGGGATCTGCAAACCTCAGTTGCTGCTAGGGATTCCACCCCTGAGGCCTTCTCTGGCCCTACTCCTCCCAGTGCCCAGCCAAGGTTGGGCTGTGCTCAGCTCTGTGTCCGGGGTGACAGACCTTTCCCTTTGGCCTTCCAGGTTACGCTGGGCTGGAAATCTCCTCCACTCCATCGTTCTGTGGCTTCTCCTGCTCTAGAATTTGTTGAGAGTCTTTCTTTATAGGTATTTTATGGGCTGTGGGGGAAGAGCTAGAGTAGGTGCGTCTTTCTACTCTGCCATCTTGGCTCTGTGTACCTAGCCAACTTTTTAAAAAATTAATACTAAAATAGGTTTTCAGGCCAGGTTTACTAGAGCTGTGTTCTCCTGAGGCAAGAGGCATAAGAGTCACTAATGCTGCCACTACCAACTGTTTCAGTCATGGTTGTTCTTTCTTTCCAAAGCACCATTAGGCATATACCCCAAGGAAGTCAACCAGAGAAAGAAAGATCCCATATAGAACAAACACTCAAGAGTTGTATTTTTTGTGTTAAACTACACCTAACAACAGCAGTAATCCTGGAAATAAAATGGGTGTCCATTAATTGGGAATCACAGACCACGTTGACTTGTGAATATAATGGAAAAGGATCATGCACCTGGAAATGAAAGGGACTTAGGATGTCCAAAGAAAGGTGATATGACTTGCCAAAGACCCTGCAGGTTAGAAGTAAGTGGAAAAGTCAGGATTTAAATTCAAATACTATTACTCTCAAGTCCAGCAACTTTACTACTGTGCCACACTAGCTCAATATGATTGTTCCATAAGAAATGATGAACATGAGGAATTCAGAGGAAGTTATTACATGACAATTTTGCATGAACTGATGCAGAGAGAGGGAAGAAGGTAGAACCAAGAAAGGAATAAAAGCCAAATGACTACAACGAAGTGTATGACAATCCCCCTGCAATGTTACTAAATATGCCCTGTGCAATGACCAGTACACTCCTATCAACAGAGATGTGGTGGATGCAGGACTACCAAGAAGCCAGTTAGTTACAATCACTAATTCTGGTGCCCGGGAAAGGAGGAAACAGCCTCCCCACTCTTGGCAGAGAGGTGGGAGGCTACAGAGTGCTAAAAAGGCATATGCTATGATACAATTCATTCTTTAGGGTGGCAAGGGCTAGTAAAAGGCAAAGTTTGTTTAGTTTTTTTTTTTCATTGTGAAGAGAGATTTCAGTGTGTTGGGGAATATATTGGGACATGATTCTGATTTTTTTAAGGCACAAAAGTGGTGTTGTGGATGGTGGTGGGGTAAGGAGAACACTAGATTCTAGGGAGCAGAAGTCCTAGACTTGAATCCTACTTCTGTCATTTGTGAGTTGCATGATCTTTGGCAGCTCACAGCATCTTTGCAGTCCTTTTTCTTTTGATCTGTAAAATGTGTCTGATTATACTCCCCACTCCCAAAGGTTTTAGTAAGGATCAAGTGACAATAATGTTTAGAGCAGTGCTTTGGAGAGCCTAAAATTCTATATAAGTGTCAGCAATCATGATTATTTTTTTGTCTTTTCTTTGATTGGTTCTATCTTTCCCTTTATGTCTTATTGGTTCTCATGCATCTCTTGTTTCTGAGCTCTTGCTAAGCTCCCAAGATATCTGTGTTCTCCTCTGTTTCCTTCATTTCTGACCCTTACTTTGTTCACATGTTCTGTTTGTCTGGTCCCAGCTCTGGAAGGGATCCCCTCATTTTTGGGCCATCCTTACCCAGGTGTGGCACTTACAGTACACAATAGATGCCATATTGGTAGTAATGAATTTTCATGTTACTTCTATAGAATATGAGACTATAACATAGTCCAAATCTTTCATTGCTCTTCTTGTCCCAGAATTTATTTCAGTGCAATTAAATTTATCATGAATGTTGATTATACTCATGGAGTATAAAATTCTTTCAAATTATCAGTGGCAGGAATTCCCTAATCTTAACTTCTGTAATGCTAATGGCACAAAATTGGATGCCTTTGACAACAAAAATACTCATCGACTAAGTCTTCTGTGAGTCAATGTATGTTTTTAGTTCTAAATCTTGCCATGACACTCTTGCAATTTGATACTGGGACTCTTATGAGTAAGCTTGTTCACAGATATAGAGTGTACAAATGTGCTCCATGGAAAGTAATACCCTGTTTACCCAGAGTCAACAGCAGTGTCCGTTTGCCTTTTGTAAATATCAGCCTTTTGCAAAAAATGGTTTTCATAAAGAAAATGACTAAAATCTGGAAGTAAGTCCCTTTAATATGAGTAAACTACACATTATATTTGAGCCTTAAACCTCTTCCCATCGAATCTTAAGCTTCTAGAATGTTTTAGGCTGCTATCAATCAGAATGAGAAAAAATATTTCCAAGCACAGGTAGCCAGTAAACATTATATTTTGGCACAAAGCTTATGTGACTTACCAATTGCGAAACCAACTCCAAAATTTGGTGCGATCAGTCCATAAATGTTTTTTGCAAATGGTACCTCCAAAAAAGAAAGGTTACATATTTTTTTTAATCATGCAATTTCATTCTATACCATTAGGCTTATTTTAATGAGGCATTAACATTTCTTTAGAAACTTGGTGTGCTTATTTATTTACAAGGTAATTGGGAAAGAGAATAAGAATCTGAGTCATAGAACATTGGCAATCATCTAGCTTACCCTCCCCATTTTACAAAAGAGTAAAGTGAGTCCTTTGGAGGTGAAATTACTTGTCCAAGATCACACAGTTATTAAATCCCTAATCATAGCATTTTGAGAACTAGAAAGGGTCTTATAAATAAGACATACTTTTCAACTCCTTAAACACAGAAAGCAAGATATAAAAGACCAACTCAATTCCAGTTAGTTTTCCATCAAGAGCAATCAAACTCTGTTAGTAATAGCAGTAATTATTTTATCCTAGAAAGGGGGGATTAGCTCAGTATTTCCTCATTTTTTGCCATAAAAAGTATCATTCATAGTCATTTTTATGATGAAAATTCAGTAGTAAATCAATAAACATTTATTAACCATCTACTAAGTAGTAGCCACTGGAACAAGAGCAGTTTCTGACCTGAAGGAGCCTTTATGCTATTAAGGTAGGCAGTATGACTATCTGTGTGATAATACAGAATTTAAGTCTCTACAGCAATACGGGCATTACACTTATAAAATAAATATAGCAGCTTTGGGAGGAAGAGCACTAGCAGCTGGAGCAATGGTGGAGTCAGCAATGTTTTCACGTAGAAGGAAGTGCTTGAGTCAAGTGCCAACACAACTTTTCTTCAATTCTGTCTTTTAGACTAAAAGACAGAATTGAAGAAAAGTTGTGTTCCTTGCATAGGGGACTGTTAGAGCAAAAGTATGGAGATGAGAAATGGATTGTTCTGTGTGAGAAACAAGAAGACCAGTTTGACTGGATGGCAGAGCGTGTTGAGGTGAGTAATGTACACCAAGGCTGGAAAGGTAGGATAGTATTAGGTTGTGAAGGATTTGAAATGCCAAATAGATACTCAAAACAATCTGTGCTTAAGGACAAGAATTTTGGCAGCTACGTGGAAGAATAGATTGGAGAAGGGAAAGGCTTGAAGCAGTGAGAATAATTAGAAGATTTGCAGTAGTCCAAGTGAGAGGATTTGAGAGCCTGAACCAAGGTGTTGGCGCTCTAAGTACAATACTGCATAGTGGTCAGATGCTAGAGGTGTGGAGATAGAACTGACAAGAATGGCAATCACTTAGATGTGTGGGGGTGAGGGAAAGGGAGGAGTCAGAGATAACACCAAGATTGCAAACCTGAGAGATTAAAAACTGGCAGCATTTTCAACAGGGATTCTAGGTAGCCAGATGGTACAGTGAATAGAACACTGAGCCTAAAGCCAGGAAGACTCCTAAGTTCATACCTGGCCTCAGACACTAGTTGTGGGATCCTGCATGCCTCAGTTTTCTCACCTGTAAAATGAACTGGAGAGAGAAATGGCAAATCCCTCTAGTACTTTGCGAAGAAAACCCTAAATGAGGTCACGAAGAGTCAGATACAACTGAAAAACGATTGCACAATAACAAATTGAACAGGAATAGGGAAGTTGAGAAAATAAGTAAGTTTGAAAGAAGAGATAAATAGTTCTGTTTTGACCATAGTGAGTTTGAGGTGCCTATAGGATATCCATTTTGAAATGTCCGGTAGGTAGGTGGTGAAGAACTAGGTGAAATAGATTTATCTGGATGTCATCTGCACAGAGATAATCATTAAGTCCATGAAAATAAAAATGTTGGTAAAATTTCTAAAAATAATTGACTTTTGAATGTGTAGCATGAAGCAAAAATATTTGGTAGGAATTGGTAATATTTGCCCACAGCTGAATGCTTTGTATCTTATTCACAGAACGGAGTTTTCATTTTAAAGATGTCATATCATACTCACACATAAAATGCTGATTCCAACAATGATCATCCCCAAGAGAGCACAAAGCCACCTGTCAAAAAGAAAAAGCCCCCAGAGATCAATGAGAGGAGATTCTATTTGTTCTTTCTAAGCGATCATTTGAGATTTCTAAAAGGACTTAGACTGAGAAATCTTTACATTTGGAGATCAGTTAGAAATACTTGAAACAAAATAAGGAACTCCTTTATAAGTATAGTGGTTTTTTTTTTAATTATCTTACCTTCCCATTTTGTGTGCAAGTATCCCAAAAATATTGGTTCCAATAAGATAAGAGATACTAGCCGGTAGGAAAGCAACGCCTGAAAATTTATGAAAGGGACACCTTATCAGTACTGATTTCAGTCAAATGTTAGAAAAACTAATAAATGTTGCACAGTTGTTTTGATTAGAGCATATCACATGAAACCCTGTAGCCTTGCACCCAAGCATCTAATATCCGGTCTGTTACACGTCTAGCCTGGGCCCCACACTATTTATCCATCAAATACAAAGCCCTTGTGAAGCTATAGAAATGAAAGACATTTATTTCACTATCAACTGCATAATCTCTCTCTGAAAATTTTATATTTAGGTCTGCTAAAGGTGGCAAGTTTTACACATAAGGTCAGAATGGGCAGTTCTGAGATCTGAGAGTTCAGTGCAGAATATTTAGCCCTGTATGTTAGCTACAGAAATATTAATGGGAATCCAAGTGTCATTTGGAAAACTTCAGGGTAATACTGTGCTGGGAGAGAAGACATCAGTTATTCTGCTGTGGAGTCATGCATTTTGACTGGTGAGGACTTCGAAGGCTTCATTAAATACTCTGCATTCGTCCAACCCTGGTTTTCTTCCAATGAATTTGCCCATGGGCACTGATATCTGCCCACCTCTGCCTCTGAGGTTGCTTCCTTAGTGATAAGGTAACTGTTTTGTGACATTGATTTGTGTACCCCATCAGCCCAGATATAATCTTTCCAAAGGCAAAAAAAACTAAGCAAGAGCTGCGTAACTTACAGTTCTCGGTACCCTAACTGAAATCCAATCACTGTACCTTTGCCTTTCCTTGCTAGTACTTTAAAAAGAACACACTCAAACGAAGGTCTGCCTTTTCCTTCAGGTTAGTTCAACAAGTAATTCTTGAGCGCTTAGTATGTATCTATACTGTATTGGGTATAAGAAATAAAATGACAAAAATTAACAACTTCCTATCCTCAAGGAGCATATGTTCTACTGAATTCTTTTAAACTTGTTGTCATTCACTAGCTAATACCCCAAGGAAGCCATTGCCCATTCTGACGTGGTGAGACCAAGGGCTTTTCAGTCCATTAAGTTAAATTTTTAAACGTCATCGTCCAAGACTTAGGAGTTCTACAGAGCCAAAACATGAAATGTAATTTCATGTTTCAAGAAGTATTTTCCCCATATCTCACAAGATGCAATGACCAAGTGAATATATGAAAGGCAGTGTGGCATATTAGGAAAAGAACTAGACTTAGAAAACCTAGATCCAAGCCTCTATTCTTTTGCTCACTGTACTAGAGATGTGGACGAATCACTTTAGCTGCTGTTCATCTGCAAAATGAAGCTGAGCGGCAGTGCAATGCGGTGGGTAGAGACAAAGCTGGCCTCAGTATCAAGAAGACCTGGGTTCTTTTACACAGTCTGACCCTGTCAAGCTGCTTAAGTCAGTGAATCTTAGTGCCCTGGAAAGCTCTCAGACTACAGACTGCAGAGGATAAAGCTGGTCTGCATTGGTAGCAGAAATTCCTCACCAAGAGCTCAATACACTCATGATATCACTCCCCCAAAAAATATTGGAAGTGGGGGTGGGGATTAAAGTATTTTCAGAGTAGTTATTAGGGTCAAATGAGAAGCTGTTGTTCATAGCATTGTATCGATCTGGCTATGAGGCAAATCATTAGCATCTATCTCATATGATCAGTATCTTAAAATGATAAGGACCATATGGAATGAAATATGTTGAATTTAGTGTTAGGAAATACTAGGTTAGAATCCCATGTCTTACATTTACTACCAGTTTTGCTAAGTCACTTAAACTCTCTGTACCTCACTTTCCTCATTTGTAAAATAAAGTAGTTGCATTAGATAAGGTCTTTTCGTATTTAAGGTATATAATTTTTACATCCACTCAATTCCAAGCACAATGCTAGGCACATATGTGTTTGCTGATTTTAATAGAACTTAAGATCAAAATAATTTAATGGGGACTTAGCATGGTGAAGACTGAGCTGAACAGAAGAACAGAGTTCATTTTATAGAAACTGAAATGAATGAATCAAGGCATTTCTCAAAGCCCTCCAAATAATAAATGAAAAAAGTAAATTTATTGGATTTATTTCCTAACGGGGACTCTGACTTTGCCTATATGGCATCTTGCAGACATTTCTCACCTAGTATGGGCTTCTGCTAGGCAATCTGCTTGCCTCACAGATTTACATCTGGCCATCTGTTAAGTTCCCAACATGGTCCCGTTCTTGATAAACTCAAGCAGCCTACCTGTTTGTCTGATGTCTAAACTAGACACCCTACTCCACCCTCACCTTTTTTTCCTGATGACTTGAATACCTATTTTACTTCAAGCCCCAAGTCATAGCATGGAGCTGGGGAAAGCAAGTCAACAGCTAGCAGGGACACATTCAATTAGTGAGGTTATTAGATCATTTAAGTAGAATCATTAGAAATATCCCCAAACCATTTCAACACAGGAAGACCTTTAAGGCAAAATCTACCACAGCTTGTAGTCTGTATACAGAGGCCTGTCTGCTTGGACCATAGCCCACTTTTTCATAGTTCTCTTTTGCAGACTTACTGAACCCCACAAAACTGACTTAGTTTATCAATACTTATTGGACCTAATGAACAAGGCTGATCCAATGCCTAACTAGAGGAAGTGTGATATGAGAGACAACACTCTTCTTCCCCACAAAATACTTCACCTACTGGCCTTCTAGAAGTCCTGAAAGTTTTACCCATAAGGTCTTACCTTTCATCCTTTCAGCGTTCACTCAACAAATACTAACTTATCTTCTACAGAAGTCTATTGACCCCTTTCCTAAGGGTTCCTGGAAAAATTTGGAAAGATTTCAGGGGGTCTCTGAATTTGGACAGGAAAAATATTATATCTTTACTTTCACTGATCTGTTACCTGAAATTAGCATCTCTGTTAATTATTAATTTAGGCAACAAAATATTATCCTGAGAAGCAGTCTCTAGGCTATGTTCTACAGTAAAAGTAGGCCACAACACAAGAAAGGTTAAAAGGTTTGGTCTGCTTTGTGTGAGGGGCTATATTTCTTTGTATTGAAGCCCTGAAGACCACTGTTTAAATTGCAAAACTCCTTTACAGACATGACCTCATTTGGTCCTCAGAACAACCCTGTGAGTTGGGAAGGGCAAGAATTTTTAGGTCCATTTCATGCATGACGAAGTTGAGGTTCTGTGAATTTAAGCCACTTGCCAAAGGTCGCATAGCCTAGACAAAAACCCTGGACTCTTCCTGCCTTTTGATCCAGTGTTCTTCCTGTTATAACAGGAAGCCCCTCATGTATATCAGAGAAATTTAAATCAGATGGGGACTTAAGAGTATACCTAATCCAACCCTCTTAATGTTCTGTTTCTTAATTTTCAGTCATGTCCACATTTGAGATTTTCTTGGCAAAGATACTGGAGTGGTTTGTCATTTCTTTCTCCAGCTCATTTTACAGATGGGGAAACTGAGACCAACTGGGTTAAGTGATTTACCCAGGGTCATACAGCAAGTACTCCCCTGGTTGAACTCAGATCTTTCTGACTTCAGGCCCAGTGCCCAATCCACTGTACCACCTAGCTGCCCCTTATTTTACAGATGAGAAAATGGAAGCCCCTAGGAGTTAAAATGTTTGACCAGAGATTGAACTGCTAATTAGTGGCAGAATAGGATTTTAGGTCTTCTGACTTTCAAAAATGCAATGGACTGTCTTAAGAGATTCTAACTAGCCCTCCCTTCTCCCAGCCTCTGGGCTCCATCACAGCCTTAGATATCTTCAAGCAGAGGCTAGACTTCAGTCCTCATAAAACCAGGGCAGTAAAGATTATAGTATTTACATAACGAAGAAAGCAAAGGATTTTGTCATTCTTGTGACATTTAAAGGCCATCTGTACAAACAATGCTCAAATATAAAAATACAAATGTATCTCTCTTCCTTTAACCATGTGGAAGCTACAGCACCTGGAACTGTCAATAGTTTGACGTTTAGTGCTGAATGCCTTTTTTTTCTTCCTATGACTGGAAGAAAGGGGCAAATAATGTGTAAGACCCAAGCAGTGACCACTTTTCAGGTAACTCCAAAAATGTAGAGAAAATGTGGACTCAGCCATTGCAGTGTGAGCTTCTGGTATCTCTAGTTCAAATCTAGTCCCAGATCTAGAATGAGCAGAGGGAACAGTTGACCAGGTAAATACCACAAGCCTCATTGCTTAAACAAGCCTTTCCTTCCTAGGGGACCAAATAACAGCAGTCAGCTTGCCATTTTCATGTGAGGAACTCTGCAGGACTACCCAAAAGGAAAGAGCCTAGTTAAAGTAAAGAACGGAAAGCCAACTCTAGTACGTTACCCAGCTGCCATTTTCTAGAACACATGGTCTCCATCATCCAGATCGGTAAAGCTGGTTCAAGCATCGCAATAGCCATGTTTGCAAAGCAGATGGACCCTTTAATAAAGAAGACAATTTGCTTTTATTCAGGTTCCAGGATCTCTACTTAACTCTCCTTCACCCTTTCATTTAATAAATTTTTATTAAATACCTGTTACTGTTCTGGGAAGATATAAGAAAGAATGATAGTTAATACCTCCAAGGAACTTCCAATCTAATATGTGTGACAAGACTTGGATATACAATTATAGTTCAAGTAGAATGTGAACAGTATTAAAATACACATAAAATGTTCTGTGATCAGATGAGAAAAACATTACTTCCAGTTGATTTCTTCTTGTTCTTATTCTATGTACTATAATTTTCCAAATGCATCATCTTAATACTCAAGACCCTTCAGTGATTTCCCTTGGGCCCACAGAGCAAAGCTTAACCTCCTGATCCTGGCATTTAAGGCCTTCCCCAATGTGGCTCCAATTGACTTTCTTCATGGTTCCACCAAAGTATACTACTCTCAGTAACCTCCCATCTTGGCTTTGCCTTTCTCCATGACTGTATATGGTCTCTTAATCTCTGTCTATTGGAGTTTTTCCTCTTTCTTTGAGACTTGACTCAGACACTACCTCCCCTGCGAAGCTTTCCTTTCCTGGCACCTTCCTTTTCCACACACCAGAACCCTCCACCCCCAGCCAGAAGCGATCTTCACCTCCTCAAATTCTCATAGCACTCTGCCTAAGCCTTCCCTTTGCACTCATCCCACCATGCTTTGCATCATAATTATTCACGTATGTCTTTTTCCTCACTGGATGATAAAACCTTTGATAGCAGGGTCTATTTGATATATATTTTTTAATATCTCTGCAGCTAACAGTAGGTGCTTTACAAACATTTGTTGAGCCAAATTGTGATGGCATGTAAGTTGAGTCTTGGAAGGTCCGGTCTTTCTGAATAAGAGTAACTGTCTTCATCCAGATTCAGAACCATCATCTCAAATGCCATTTTTCCTACACTGTTCTGAGAAAGAGATAAGTAAAATACCATCAACCAAAACAACATAGTGGATAGAAAACCGGCCTCAGATTCAGAAAGACCTGTGTTCAAAACCTGCCTCTGCCACATGATGTCTGTGTGACCCTTGGTAAGTCACAGAGCCATCTATGCCCTGGACAACTCTCTAAAGGCTCAAAGTTGCAGAGAACATGATGACATGCATTGGAAGAGGGAATTTCATCACCACTTGGGAGTTCACTTTAATTTACATTTAATTATGACATCATAATTCTCATCCTTATCCCTTAAAATGATTTGAAAAATTTCTTTTTTTCTTTAAAGCAAAGTTCAGGGTGTATGTTTTGATCAGTAATTGCAGATCAATCCCCTCTGCTAATCTAGAGGAAGAATCAATCAATCAATATACATTTATTAAGTACCTACTATGTGCCAGGCACTGTGCTGAACAATGGACATACAAAAAGAGGCAAAAGATAGTGTCTGCCTTCAAGGAACTTACAATCTAATGGAAGGAAAGATATTAGATTGATAACCCACCTACTGTATTGATAACTAATTGGTTATCAACCAATATTGAAGATGTTCAAAGAACAGAGGGACAATTCCCAGTGTTGTGAGTAGAGACCGTATTATGGGAGGTTGTAGGGCAAATATAGAATAAATACAATAAAAATAAATAAAAACAATCTTAGTAATAAGTGCTTTGAAATTCTAATACTTTGAAAAAGGATGAACCTATCAAATCTCTATGGTAACCCCCAGGGAATCAAAATATTCAATTAACAAGGATGCCCCATTCATTCCCTAATCATTTGGAGCAAATAGGAGCTTCCTGTACTATTCTTTGAACCCAATTAGAAGGGGAAGGAATATTGATTGCCTCAGTCAGCATTACCATCCACCTTCTGTGGACTAGACTTCAGTTCTCATAGAACCAGGGCAGTAAAGATTATAGTATTTACATAATGAAGAAAGCAAAGGATTTTGTCATTCTTGTGACATTTAAAGGCCATCTGTACAAACAATGCTCAAATATAAAAATACAAATGTATCTCTCTTCCTTTAACCACGTGGAAGCTACAGCACCTGGAACTGTCAATAGTTTGACTTTTAGTGCTGATTGCCTTTTCTTTTCCTTTCTGTAACTGGAAGAAAGGGGCAAATAATGTGTAAGACCTGGAGCACAAGAGCAGAAAGGTAACAGCTTCCCCAGCAGCTGCTGTTCAAGGTGTCCCCTTTCTGCCTGGAGTTCTGCCCCATCTGTTCACTGTGCCTAGCATGTTACACAAAGCATTCATTGAGCTGCTGTCTTCCCTGTCTGTCTGTGACTCCTGTGAGAAATGCAAATATTCCACAGTCCTGTTTCACAGATGGAAAAACCAAGGTCCAGGAAAATTCCTTAATGTCCCCAGAATATGCCTGTAGACAAATGTCTAGCCTCTGGTTATCCCACAGAATAGTAATTGCAATCAGCTTTTGTCCATGAAAATCATCATAAAAGCAAAGCCTTACTTCACATAGCTGGTAATTAATTTATGGAACTCATTACCCACAAGAAGTGGGAATGACAGGAGATTAAATGAATTTTAAAAGGATTTGGACTAATTTATAAATAGCAGATTCAGGAATGACTACTGAGAAACTGGACAGTACTTCAAAGTTGAAAGCAACCAGGCTATATCTCCTCCTGGCTACAGGATTCTTGTTGGAATGGACCAGTGATCTGAGGCAGTAGGAGAGATTACATTAGACATCTAGATCAGTCCTTACTGAAAGCCTGGATCCTTTCTGTAGCTTCGATATGTAATCACTTGGCATAATCTGAAGTTTTTCTGTTACAGGGAGCTCACTACCACTAAGGCAATCATTTCATTTTTAATAGCTTAAACTATCAGTAAGTTTCTTTCTTATAGTAAGCCTAAATCTGTGTCCCTGTAATTTCTGTGTGCTAGCCCCATTTCTTCTCATGTAAGATAATCAATGTTTGGTTTTTTTTTGGTTTTTGTCATGTCTGGCACCAATAGAGAGAAGCCAATTTTCAGCCACTGGATAAAGTGAGCAAGAAAGATCTTTGGTGAAAAACTGCTTAGCCCATTACTATTTGCAGGAGTCACAAAGTCCTCTAGGTTTTTTTTTTAATTTTTTGCTTCAGAGATTCAAGGGAGCAATCTAATAAAAGAGGGGCGGGGTCAGACCTTCTGTTGTTTCTCAGATATTTCTTAGACTATCACTCCTCTCACCATACCATTCAGAACTTTCAGGGTCTGTTGTCTGCCGTGGTTCAAATATACCAAGATAAATTAGGCTGACAAGCTGAGATGTTTGCAGTTAGACTAACTGCCCATTTCTAGAGAGTTCCAGGGATAGACAGCAATGGCTTTGGCGTACAGGTATTATATTCTGCATTCAGCAAAATGTGTGTGTGTGTGTGTGTGTGTGTGTGTGTGTAAAACCCTCAAATGCCTTTGAATAGCTCCAGTTACACATTTATGGGATACCTTAATCAGAAAACCAATAATCTGGGTTGCACTTCAGAGACTATTTAGGGTAGGATATGTTTATGACACATGGTTAGTTATGTATACATACATAGATATACATAAAATATATACACATACTTTTTTTTAACAGACCCATGATTTCATGAGGTTAGGAATTTTCAGTGAAGAAATTTTATCTCCCAAGGCAAACCTACACCTGCTTTGCAATTTACAATCTTAAGGGATTGCTTGGTAAACTGAGGCAGGTTAACTGACTTACTCAAGATCACACAGTCATATGTGTCAGAGGCAAGGTTTGAATCCAAATCTTCATGATTCCTAGTCTAGATCTTCATCCCTTACAGTGTAATCCAAAATTCAAAGAACAAATCTCCTTAGTAAAAGAATTTCTTTAAAACTTGGACTCAGTTAAAAGGATGAACCCAAGGACCTAGAAGGCCACATGTGGCTTTGTGACTACACATTCCCCACCCTGCATTACACCATCAGCTGTCTCTTTCTCTCCCTCTCCCCTTCTCCCTATGTTTCTATCTCTGTCTATTTGTGTCCATCTATCTGTCAACATATATATGGTTTTCCAAAGGTCTTAGTGCAGTTTTAAAACTATTAAAGCTTTTTATATGTATACATGATACATATAATATATATACACACATATGTGTGAATATGTAGGAGTATACATCATATATATATATATGTATATGTATTTCTTTTTTCCCCTCTTTCTGTCCCTTCATCTCTCTGCTTCTATCTGGCTCTCCATATATAGTTAGGGAAACTGATGCAGTTAATGGAATGCCTGTATCCTGAATGAGGATACAGAACTGTAACTAGTAGCTTTGAGTCTCAGTGTTGCTTGGGTCCTTCAGAGATCAGGTTGCTTGACCATAGTTACACAGCTACGATCTTTGTATCAGCAGCAGGACTTTACAGCAGATCCTCCTGACTCCAAAGATATCCCTCAGACTACAAAGCCATTTTTTCTGGAGGTCTCACACACACACACACACACACACACACACACACACACACACACACACACACTCATGCACCCACAAGCACTCAAGCAGTTTTTTTGTAAAATCCACTTTTGGTAAGGAAAAGAATCATTCTGAAAACACTAACTACCTGCAGCGATTAAGATGTAGGGATCCTTCAACAGGGTGACTAGCGATGTTCCTTTCTGACTCTGCCAAAGAGAGAATTCGGGGTCAAAAGAAGGTGCATTCCCAGTTTATCAGCAAAGATGCTGTTGTAGCACTACTTACTTCTGGTTGAACCCTGGATGGTTGGAGAATCAACAGTTGAATAGCTGCAAAAAAAGAAAAAAAGACCAAGAGTGTCTTCAGAAAGCTTTGAAGATCCTCACCCCCACAGTTCTTGATGTAGTCTCTACTAACCTCCATCCAGTAGAATTAAGGCAGCCAGGACCAGGAAAGGAGCAGTCTTCCCCACAAATTCATACATCACACTTCCAAAGGGTGGCCCCACTTTGAGAAAGAGAAAGAAGAAAGGGAAGATTCCTAGTCTCCATGGAGTGACTTAGCTGGGATGACCACAGAATGGCCCCGTTTGTTTCATGAGTTTAATGTATGCTAGCAGTTACTTTTTTTTTCTGGGGATCATATTGACACAAGCAAAAACTGTAAACATTCTTTTAAAGCCTAACCTTGAAAGGGATGATCAGTGAGAGAGAATCAGTATCCTAGTTATTAGATTAGGTCTTTAGACTGGGAAACGCTTCTCCTATGAGCACAAGGGGATATGTGAAGGAGAACATGACTTAGTTAGAAATCGACAAGGGTGTGTCTTTTAGGTTTCTAAACTCAAAAGAAAAGAGAGAAGGTAAAGAAATTGGAATCCATTCATGGAAGCCAGCAAGTGATAAGATCACACACACACACACACACACACACACACACACACACACACACACACACTAGCAAACCTATTCCAGAGGAGGAAGAGTCAAAGAAGTGGAGTAAGAACTATGCTGTCAATGTGAGTTACATCTTCTGGTCACACCAGTCAGTTCTTATTAGGGGGAAATCTCATTCTCTTTCTCTTTGTAAGGAAATTAGAGTTAGCTTGCTAGCATCCGTGCTGAGCAACCAAGGGATGACTCAAAGGGATGTACTGTGTGGGACTCAAAGGAGCAATACTTTATTTTCCTTGTGGACCTTCTCTCTACATGCCAGTGGAGACCCACTTCCCGATCAATCAGGAAAGGGGAATTCTCTCCTTGAGCTCCACTTTATAGCTTGACACTTCCCCCCTGTTTTCTGTCCTTCAGCCTCCGTGCATCCAGTATACCTTATGAGGAAGCTCATCTCTAGATTCAGCATTAATAATTTATCCAGTCTTTGATGTCATATTGGTCCTGGAATCATGCACTCAGGGACTGTGTAACCAACTAGCCCTGGTCCACTGACTTCTCCCTGGGGGAGGAGGTAGGGGGAAAGGACTCTAGTGAAACTGATTAAGGGAGTTCCATGATTAATAGAGGAGGAGGGAAGGAAAGGAAGGAAAGCAACAGGAATCATTTTCCTCTAGGGCATTAAAATACTTTAGTTTTACCAACCTAGCACTCCCAAAGCCAGTCCTCCCAGGGCTATTCCCATGGCATTTCCTCTTTCTTCATCATCCGTGTAAACGCTGGCCAGCATACCCATCCCTAAATAAAATTTTTTTTAAAAATCAATGCAATGTAATAAAGGGAATTATTTTCTTCTTTAGTCAACATGTTCTGTGTATATCAACTTCTCCTTTCTCTGTATCTCCAGGACCTAGTGAAATGTCTGGTATACAGTAAGTACTCAATAAATATTTGTTGATGGATTGGTTGATTTACTGATCTGGTACATTTAGGTAAAATAATATAGAGTGCTATGCTGAGACTTGGAGGAACTGAGTTTGAATTATGGCTCTGCCAGTTGCTACCCATGTGTAGCAATTATAGGGGTTGTCCTAGATGACTTCCAAGGTCAATAAGCATGTCAGCAAGAATGTGTTGATGTGTGCCAAGCACAGCACTAAGTCCCCTGCCAGTTTTACAGCTTTGATCCTGAATCCTCTAAGGTCCTGGTTTTCTCTCTATACGCTGATGTCAGACAAGATCTTAGGCATTTTAGAAAGTCAAGATCGAACAGCATTCCTGACACCACATCAGAGTAGGTCTTAGATACATTGTATCTAATGTCAAAATGAATTGGATTGTTCCTCACTAATTAAACAAGTAAGCAGAAAGTCAGGACATGATGGTCACTGGGGGAGGGTGGGAGGACAGGTTTGAATACTCGTTGTAGTTCATTGAATTAAGTGGATGTTTCCATACTCACCAGCTACAGAAGAGCAAGAAGAACCCACGCCTTGCAAGGATCTTGCTATGAGGAGTAATGTGTAACTCCGGGAAAAAGCAAACACTACCAAGAGAGCAGAGGGGAGGTACAGAATAAACCAATTCAAGTCTCACTGCAGTAGGAATTAAAACATTCTAAATTGAGATGATTTCTCAAAGTACTGAATGAACACGATGGTGGCCATGCTTGGTGCTAATAATAACACTGTGTCATTTGCTTGCATTTTCCTCTGCAATTGCTAAGTCTATGTAGAACAGGGGTTTTTAATCCAGAGTCCATGAATTTTTAAAAAATATTTTTATAACTTTATTTCAGTGTAATTGGTTTCCTTTGGAATCCTATTTATTTTATACATAAAAAACATTCTGAGAAAGGGTCCTTATGTTTTCACCAGACTGCCAAAGGGGTCCATGGCACACTCAGAAGGGCACTGGGGATACTGAACACCAGTTGAAGCCCTTCCCCTCAAACTCCATCCCTAGTTACTTACAAGGTGGTAAGGAAGACACCAAACAGCAACCTGAGGATTCAGTAGCATTCCCAGCTGTGCCAGTATTTCTACAGCAGTAATACATGCTCTAATAATATTAACTTATGTTTACTTAGTTTTTACAAAACACATTTCCTCCCATGCCAACCCTGTGAGACAGATGGTATTAGTATTCTGATTCCCAATTTCACATGGACAAGCATTCTTAATTTCAAAGAGGTGAAATGACTCACCGTGACCACACAACTAAGTATCATAAGTGGGATTAGAACTCAGGTCTCCTGATCCTAAGCCCAGCATGCTTTCTGGAACAGCATTTTACATCCTCAGACAGTTGGCTGCCCAGGAACTCTTCTTCTAGGAATCAGTGAGTGGTTAAGGAATGGAATTCCTTCTGTGTCCTCCATTCCTGTGAGTTTCCTGTTACTGACTGGCACAAGACTGGCTTTCAATAGCATAAGGGCCAATTTAAACCATCTCTGTATGATCTGATGCTAGTTAATAGCTCAATGAGTGAAGGACGGAAAGAGACTGGGAGGAATAGTCATCTATTCTAGGGTCCAAGGTAGTATAGAATCCCTGCCTCTAGCTCAGCCTTTGATGTATAACATCCCAACCCAGGATACAAACAGCATGTACTTACTGATAGTGGACACAAACATAATACAGAATCCTGCGAACATTGGGATCTGGTAGCCTATTCTGTAAAACAAAGCCAACAGAAACATGTCAGGACTATCCTCAGCTGTGCTTTTTTGTGGGCAGGAAGGAAAGGGAGAGAAGAAGAAGGAATTAATTGTTGACTATTTAAAAAAAACCATTTGATTCATTAGAGCAAAATGCAAACATTAAAAGCTCATTTCTAATGAGAATGTCTCCCACTCATGTATTAAAATCATACAAGATTCCTTAATAGATGCAACCCATCCATTTTCTCTAGTTGGTTTTCTTTTGGATGAAGGGAAAGGAAAAGCATTCAGTTAGTAAAATTCCTATTACTTCCCATCTGACCTTTCCATGTTTAACTGTCTTCAAGTATAAATTCATTCATATGTGGTTAACTTCCTTTGGCATAAATATAAAAGCAATGTTTGCTCCAGTAGAATGTAAGTTTCCTGATGGTAAGAGCTGTTTCCTTTTTTGTTTTTGTATTCCATTGCCTAGCAACATAGCAAGTACTTAATAAATTTTTTTTCTTGATGGAAGTCCATTAAATGGGGAATGGGTAACCATTCTGGTATTGGAGTATAATGGAATGTTACTATTCCAAAAGAAATAATGGACATGAAGAATTCAGAGAAACATGAAAAGACTTATATGAACTACTACAGAAGAAAGTTAAAAAAAACCAGTATATACAATGACTACAATAATGTTAATTGAAAGAACATAAACATTTTAAAAAACTGGAAGACAATATACCTAATGGCTACAATGGTGATGGAGCATAGATATATTAAAAAATTAAACACAGTGACTACAATGATGCTATTAGAAAAAATAAAACCATACTAAAAACTCTGAACTCTATTTAATTGTAAGAACCAAATTTGTTCCTAGAGAAGAGGTGAAAAATTGATCATCCCCCCTTTATCTCCTATGAGAGGACATAGTAAAAAAGAGAGTAGATTGACAGTCAGACCACCTATATTCTTGTCTTAACTCTGTTATTGAAAAATGAGAGACTCTGGGCAAATCATTTCTTTGGGTCTGTTTCCTCATCTGTCAAATGAGTGGATTCAACTATATGATGTATGAGAAATGATATTGTGATGATGATTCCAACTTTACAGATGAGGAAACTGAGGCAGGGAACAGTTGAATGATTTATGATGTGAGTCTAACACATTTCCTATTATACCAAGTTTTGTCTTAATCCAATTCTTTACTATTCTGCATGTATCCCAAATAGACTATCAAAAGTACAAATGGATTGTCACAGTTATTCAATGGTTCCCTGGCAGAACCCAGGAGGTACATGTACCTTTGTTATTATAATGATGTGATCAGATATTTGTGTATGTATGTGTATGCACATGCACATGTATGTGCTATGTTTATGTAATGCACAATGATGCTATTTATTTGATGCATTAGAAGAAACATAGGGCTAGGCATTATTTTTCATTTTGTCTATATCCTGATTACAGTGTCTTGCACAGAGAAGATTCTTGATAAATGTTTATCATAGACTTAGCGCTAGAAGGGACCTTAGAAGACCATCAAGTCAGATGGAGAAGTTCGAGCACAACAAGATTAAATGCCCAGAGTCCCATGGCTAGCAAGTGTCTGGGGCAGGACTGAACCCAGCTCTTCCTTACTTAAAGCCCAGTGCCCTATCTACTGCTATGTTGCTTCTCTGCTCCTTAAATGAATCAACCACATAAAGTAGAAGAATATCTTTCTCTTAGTTATTTATGTTTCATTTTACATTATGATTCTTTCTGTGTATGTCAAATTACTCATTGTGTCCCCAACATGATCCATAATTCCCCTCCTTTACTAAGTCTGTTCCTTGTAGTACCCGACACTTCCCTTTAACTGCCCATCACCCTTGCCCCTACTCTGCTTGCCAACCTCCTACTCTTTTTTAAGGTCCAATTCAAATGCCACCAGCTTCATTCAATAAAACCCTCACTGATTCCCACTACCTGAAAATGATCCCCCAACCCCATTTGCCTTCAGAGGGCTCTGTGTTTCCTCTTATTCACTTAGCATAAGCTCATTTGTCTTAGCTGTGCACAGTCTTATCTCCCTTACTGGACAGTAAACTCCTTGAGGGCAGAGATGATAGCTTCCTTATCTTTGAAGTCCCAAGACTAGGCTTTGCCAATAGTTAGTGCTTAATAAAAGTTTATTGAATTTAATTCCCCTTGGGAGCCCAATCCTGTACTTTTCAAAGGCAACTTTGCTTTACTGAATTAGGAAGCACTGTGGTATAATGGAAAGAGCACTGAATTTGGAGTCAGAGGGTCTGGATTAAAATCTCAGTTTCTTTGTCTACTACCTGTGAGATCTTAGGGTCTTCTATTCTTTGGGCCTTTATTTTCTCATCTGTAAAATAAGGGAGTTGAAGTAGATTATCTCCAAGGTCTCCCTCCCCACCAAGTCTGCAATCTTATTATTGGACTGCATTTCTCTGTCTTATGTTTTACATTTTGATCTCGATCTCTCTCTCTCTCTCTCTCTCCTCTCTCCCTCTCTCTCTCTCTCTCTCTCTCTCTCTCTCTCTCTCTCTCTCTCCTCTCTCTCTCTCTCTCTCTCTCTCTCCTCTCTGTCTCTCTCTGTCTTTTTCTCAGCTCTGTCTTCTCTCTCTGTCTCTGTCTCTTTCTGTATCTCTCTTTCTCTCTCTTTCTTCTATCCCCTATAGCCCAACTTGATTTTTTTCTTGACTAGGTAAAGAGGCCATTCTCTATCTCATCTTACCTAGCCTTAATCACTAAAAAAGCATTGCCTCAGTCACACTGAGACCTGTTAATGACCTTAGTTTAAAAAGGTCAAGGTCTCCCACCTCATCATAGTCATCTCCAGTCGTCCTGATCTTTATCTCACTACTGGACCCAGATGGCTTGGAAGGAGAAAATGAGGCTGGTGATGGTACAGTCCTCCCTTGCTTAAATTCAATTCACTTGCATGTCATGAATCACCTCCTTGATATCATGGTCCTCTTTGAGGACAAAGGACAAGCAACAACTCCTATAGCCAGAGGCAGGGCAGACCTTTCAGTATTGACACTATGAAGGATGGAGGTGAAAGGAAAAAAGGAAGTAGGATGTATCTCTTCATTCTAATGGCCAGGGCAGCTCTTCTAGAAGCCAGCTGTGATCTGGAAATTAAACTTTTTTTAGTTTTGTCCTCTTCTATGGATTCAATTAAATTTAGCAAATACATATGGAATTTATCTTGAAAAATAATAAAATTCTTCTGTAGGAATAAAAGGTCAAGACTCTCAGGGGAAATGATGAACAAAAATGAGAAGGTAGGGAGCCTAGCTATACCAGATCTCAAACTATATTACAAAGTAGTAATCATCCAAATGATTTGGTACTGGTTAGGAAACAGATGAGTCAACCAGTGGAACAGATTTAAGCCTGCCCTGCAAGGGTCTCACTCCCTATCTGACAAAAACTGCTGTGACAACTAGGACGCAATCTGGCAGAAACTTGTTATAGGCCCATGTCTCATGCCACACACCAAGATAAGGTCCAAATTGTTACATGACTTGGACATGAGATATGACTTTGAAAATAAATTAGAGGATCAAGGAAGAAAATACCTGTCAACTCATGGGTAGGGAAAAATTCCTGACCAAACAAGGGATAGAGGGGATCACTGAGGAAAAAACAAACAATTTTAATACACAAAATTAGAATTTTTAAAACACATACACAAGAATGCAGCTAAAATTAGAAGGTAAAACAATTGGGGAAAATCTTTGCATCATTTCCCTAATAAGTGTCTCTTTCAAAGATATATAAAGAACAAATTAAATCTATAGGAAAAAAAAACCATTCCCCAGTCAATAAATGGCCAAAGCATATGAAGAGTCAAGTTTTCTAAGGAAAAAATCCAAGCTACCAATAGCTACATGAAAAAATGTTTTACATCACTAATAATTAGAGAAATGCAACTTAAAATAGCTCTGAAGTTCTATTTCATATACCTCAGACATAACGTTTCATCCATCATAGGTCTATACTTCAATGATCAAAGAAAGACAAAAAAGGCCCATGTGTACAAAAATATTTATAACAGCTCTTTTTGTTGCAGCAAGACCTTGAAAGTAAGAAGATACCCATCCATGGGGGAACAGCCGAACAAGGGATGGTGTATGAATGCAGTCGAATACTATTGTGCTGTAAGAAATGAGGAAGGGAACGGTTTCAGAGAACACATGAGAACCCTTCTATGAACTGAAGCAGATTGAATTCAGCAGAAGCAAGAGAACAATTCATACAACAACATTATAAATACAAACAATTCTGAAAGTGTTTTATGTTGTTCAGTCATTTCAGACTCTTCATGACCCTATTTGGGGTTTTATTGGCAAAGATACTAGAGTGGTTGACCATTTCCTTTTCTAGTTTATTTTATAGATCAGGAAACTGAAGCAAATAATGTTAAGTGACTTTCCCAGGGTCACACAGCTAGTAAATGTCTGCAGCCAGATCTGAATTCATGATTATGGATCTCCCTGACTCCGTCCAGACCTGACACTCTAGCCATCTAGACACGACCACAGGTGAAATTTGTTTTACTTGACTGCATGCTTGTTACAAGTGTCTGCTCCCCTCCTGAATGGGATGGAGAGTGAACAAATGGGAGAAAAATAGTTTTTAATTAAAAAAAATTAAATTTAATAAAATGTGTTCCTCCCTCTACCCAATCAATATCCAAATATCTAAAACTTGTTGGCTGTAGACAAGGCTCTAGGCTAGATATCCGCAGTGACAAAGGAGCATTTCTCACATGAAAATTGCCACCAGTTCCTCTGCTGATTGTATTCAACAGTTTAGCAAAGACCTTTAGGGTGGATCAGAGACTACAGCATGCCTTTATACAGTATGTTACCATCTGACTAGGATATGTAGCAAGAATGGATGGATATTTGAGGGTTGAAATTGCCTCTGGCTCCACAGAACAAAATAAACTCTTCATTCCTTTCAGCATCCAGCTTGGAAAATTCAGTGGCTGGAGGGATAATATATTTTTCAAAGCTGTTGGAATTAGTGGTGTGATTCCAATTCCACTAATCCTTTATTTTGGTTGTTTAAACTCTCCCAACCCCTAAGGCATTCTTCATTTCTGTAACCAAATGAAACATCTGCGCTCTCTAAGCAGGCTAAAGTCTGATGGATAGCACTGGCTTCAAAAGGACACTTCCCTATTGCAGTACAGTCTATTCCTTTCCTTCAAAAATCCCCAATAATCCAACTTGGCTCTACCATATGTAAGGATGCCCATTTGAATTCTAGTATCAGTAATGCTGGTGATCATACTTTGATACTTTAATGGGTCTGTTCTCTCCTTAATATGGGAAGTCCCTCTCACAACAAAAATCACAGCCCATTCCTTTCATCTTATAAAGATATTAATAATGATGGAAAGAAAATGATCTTTGAATTCAGAAAAACTGAGTTTAAATCCTGTCTGTTATTTAGTACCTATGTGGCTTTTGATAAGTCACGTAATTTATCTTCTCTGTTAAAATGAGATAATTAGATAAGATGGCCTCTAAGGTTCTTTCTGTATCTAAATCTCTGTTCCTTCTATAAATCCACCATTGAAGATCCTCCCTTGTACTGGTGGCCTTTTTCCTTCCTCCACATTCCATGTCAATGAAACACACAGTTAACTCTCTCTCTCCCCCACCATCTCCCATTCTCTCCCTCTTTTCTCTCTCCTCTCTTCTCCCATCTGTCTCCCAAAATCAGAGTAGCTAATAATTTTTGATTTGCCTTAAGTATAAGGAAAAATTATCATCCATTCATTATAATAATGAATATAGGTTCAGTATTCAAAAGGACCTTGGCAAGCTAGAACACTGAATCAAATCTAATGAGATGAAATTAATTAGGGTTAAATGTTAAGCTTTACACTTAGGTTAAAAAAAATCTCTTTTCCTATCTTCTTTTCTAGTCATACACCTCTCTGAGCATTCTTTATGTTCCTTTTGCTCAATTTTTGGTTGGTAGCATGTGTCCACTGGCACATACCACAATCTTCTCTTACTGACCTTGGGTGACCAAATTAAATTCTTTGGGGATTGTACATTCCATGATTTGGAAACGCAGGGAATTATTTAAAGACTATTGTTATTAAGAAGCTGGGTCTTTACTTCAGGGAGAAGCTTGAAGTCATCAAAAGAATTATACAGTTTTTCAAAAGCAATTCATCTTCTATTCCCGATCAACTCCTCATCCAGCCCATGATCAATGTGTAAGATCAGCCCAAGGTTTTTGTAACTACAAGACCAGCTCTCTGGGTTTGTCCATCCAGCTGTCTGAACAGTAGTCATTCTTTATCCACTTGATTTTTACACCACAGATAGTTAGGCTGAACTATTTTATATGATTATAGAATATGTGTAGAAAGGTCTGCAATGTTCAGGGATCTGATAC
The DNA here is from genome assembly GCA_023548195.1 of Bettongia penicillata ogilbyi. Taxonomy (NCBI): domain Eukaryota; kingdom Metazoa; phylum Chordata; class Mammalia; order Diprotodontia; family Potoroidae; genus Bettongia; species Bettongia penicillata. The sequence continues at coordinate 2,474,282 of JAJHZJ010000383.1, read as the reverse complement.
AACCAAGAACAAGCAAACAAGGAATCTGAAGGACCTCATCTTTTACAGCGGGAGTCCTTAACCTTTCGTGTATGGACCCCCCTTTGGCAGCCTATGGACGGACCCACTCTGAGAATAATGCTTTTAAATGTGTAAAATAAAATACATGAGATTATAAATGAAACTATATTTTAAAAATTTTGAAAGTATTTTAAAAACAAGATCATGGTCCCCAGGTTAGGAATGAATTCCTTTCTTCTATTTCTGTAATGGACATCCTCCATGTTGGCAGTGAGAGCCTTTGTTGAGGACCCATCTTATTGTGTTAGGTCTCACTTGATATTAGTAATCAGATGGTTGTCAAACAAAGTTCTCTATCTCTGTATCTTTCAAGTAACCTTGTCTTATTTTAAAATATGCATGGGAGACATCTTATCAAAGGAGAGCCTTTAAAGCAGCAGTTTGCTCTCATGAATAAAATGCCTTTTGATTATCTCTTTATCTTTCAATCAATTGCATAACTAAAGACATTATTTGTTATAGAATGTCATTTGTATGGAAGACTATCTGCTTCCTTCCCATACCCTCGTCAAGCATGCCTTCAAGTGCTCATGTAGCTTACTCTCATAAAAATTTTATAGAAATGGGTAAGTTAGCATATGGGTCCATATTAATTGGTATTCTTTGAATCTCTCTCTCTATTTTTTTTTTTGGTAACAACAATATCCAAAATTTCCCCAGAACTTTGGCACCCTCCCTTATTTCAGATACTTTGAAAACTGATCTCTCAGTCCCTTCAGAACTGTGTCATGTACAGCATAGCAGTACACACTTTGTGTAAAATTGATTTCATTTGGTTGCTATTCTCTTTATTTTCTTTAGTGCCATTCTACTGCTTTGTGGAGCTCTTGGGGGCTATGATATTAGTTCATTTTTACTAGACAAATTTATTACAAAAATCTTTATAAATCTTTCCCACTTAATTTTTTTGATATTCTGCATCTAGTTTCACTTTAACTGTCCTCACAATGACTTTCCTTATACTGCTTTTTTTATGTTTTATATATGATATTGCTTTAGTATTATGCCATCCTTCTTCTAGAGATTATAAATGAACTTATACGCTACATCAATATTTCCTTTACGGGCCGCCATGTCTTTCTACCTGACAAAGCAATCAAATATCTCTGCTAACTGAGATGTTTCGGAATCATTGTTGTGGCAATGGATATATAATGGTTAAACTTTCTTAAGAAATGAAAACAGTCTGTGTCAATATTTTTTACTTTGTCTGTTTTCCATTTTTCAGTTTCAACTGATTATCTTAACGGGCTAGGTTGGATTTGTCTGAGTTTTGTGCTCTATATTCATGTCCTTTCCTCTAATTTAATATTGATTGTGATCTTTGTTCTAACAAGTTGGGGACCTGAAAGTACACAGACAGAAGATTTCAAAATGATTTCCACATAAGTAACCAGAATCTATGACTCATCCTTTCATTTATCTACAATTTCCTTCTGGCTTCTTGTTTCATTTATAGTAAGGGCATCAAAATTGACAGAATTCAATTCTTCCAGTGCCTGGAGGAATTTATTTATGCATTAGTTACTAGATTAGAATATTTCATTTAGAGTAACAACAGCTAGGTTAATGTTTATAGATGACTTAAAAATGTTATGATTCTTGGCACACTGCCCTGTTTGATGGCCTCTGCCACTGTAATTATACAGAACTGAGGACCATTTTATAACTGTCCTTTACAGGTTTCCATGGCCAAAGAATTGACCAGCCTACTGAAACTGAACCTCTCCATTTGTTGTAAGGATTGTACTAGAAGACTTACAAATTTGATGGAAACTGTCAGAACATACACTCTGTAGACATACCCTATAGAAAGCCAAGGTCATCTTCATCCATGACGAAGAACTAAAGTAGGACTTTGTGATTGGCTATAATTATAACAATAACCTTAGCATTGCTATGAATCTGTATAGCACTTCACAGTCTATGAAATCTTTCACAAAGTTTAAAGGGAGCAACTTAAGAGTCAGAAGACCTAGGTTTCTGAGGTTTTACCTCACATTAGCAAATTGTAAAAGTTGACTAAAGTTGGGAGTGGTAAACATTAGAGTTGTATGAAGATATGTATACACTGTTGGTTGTGCTGTGAATTATTCCAACCATTCTGGAAATCAACTTGAAATTATGTGAATAGAGTGACTAAAATGTCCATACCCTTTAACCTAGAGATTCCACTGTGGGGTATATACCCTAAGAAAGTCAATGACAAAAAGAATGACCACATAAACACCAAATATTTAAAGCAGCACTTTTTGTGGTAGGAAAGAATTGAGAACAAAGTAGATACCCATTGACTGGAGAATGGCTGAACAAAATTATAGTCCATGAATGTAATGGAATTGTCCTATGCTATAAGAAATGGTGAACATGAGGAGTACAAAGAAGCAAAGGAAAACATACAAATTCATTCAAAGTGAAGGAAGGAAAACTAAGAAAACAATATACACAACAATAACAATGTACACAATGACAACAAGAAAGAACCACAAAATAATAGAAACTGAATGCTGTGAAATTGTAATGACTAAGACTGAACCCAAAGAGATGTGAGAAGATACTTCCCTACTTAGAGTGGTGGGGAAACACAGGTGTGGAACACATTGCACAATGTCAGCCTTTTCTGATATGCCAATTAGTTTTGCTAAACATTTAATTTTTTTTCATTATATCAAGATTCTTAACTGGGGTAAACAGTCCCTCAAAGGTTAGATTTCAGGGGATCTAAGAGGTGGAATGGGAAAAAAAATTATGTCTTTATTTTTACTAACTTCTAAATGAAACTTAGCCTTCCCTTATGAATATAGGTAACAAATAATTATTTTGAGAAAGGGATTCATAGACTTCATCAGATTGCCAAAGATATCCATGACACAAAATGGTAAGAACTCCTGCATAAAAGATAGCTTTCTAAAAGGGTTTGCGAGAAGGTTCCAGTGAGAAATATAGATGATGAAGAAACAAAAAATACCAATTTTTTAAGAGATGAACTGAGTTTCAGTCCTGATTCTGCCATTTACTAATTTATGACCTTGGGGAAGTCATTAACATGCTTGAGAGCCCATTTCCACATCAGTGAAATGAGAGGTATGGATTAAGACCCTTCCGGTTCTCATACAAACCCCTAATACCTTCCTCCTTCCAATATTTAATGGTCTTTAGTGTCTGACAATTTTATCAAAAGTTAATAAACTTTGACATTTAACAAAAATCTGAATCTCTTTTCTCATATTTGCTCATGCCATATTTTCCTTTGCCCTTTTCAAGAATCTTAGAACAAGCTGGTTGTTGCTGATTATACAGACAGACCTCTGCTATAATTCCTGGTTGACTGGGTATCTCTGACTCTCTCCCTGTTTATTTCTTTCTTGGATGGGGAAGAGAATTTCTTATTCTGGACCAGGAATTCTTAACCTGCTTAATATCATGGAACTATTTAGAGAAACCTACAGACCCCTTTCTCTCAAAAATGTTTTGTTGCCTACATTCATAACTGAAGGAAATGCTAAATTTTAGTTAGAAATTAGTGAAAATAAAAATGAAAAATGTCCCCTCTAAATTAATATAGAATGTGAAATTTTATGTCATATATGAAGTATATTGATGTATTCATATATATAATTTATATGGATATCTATAGTTACATACATGTAATTTGTATATCTTAATATGCATATTTATATAGAACCTCTGAAATCTATCCACAGATCCCTGGAGAGTCCTTGGATCCCAGGTTAAGAATCCCAGTCCTGCACTCACTGTGAGTGAACCACAAGATCCTCTAAATCCAAGGGGCTCTCCACATGACAAAAGCTTCAACTGGACACTAAAAGTTCCTAAAATTAGTCTGAAAGAGAGGAAGTGTCTGTATACATCAATTGCTTAGAGCCAGGGACCCAATGAATCCAGTACTGTGGAACTGGCTGGTGAGAAAGATGCTTATTAACACAATTACACTAGAAGGCAGTGACTCACTGAGGCCTATGGATGTGCACTGTCACATCTTGGTCATCCTAGCAAAAGATGTCATTCCTATCACACAGGCTGACAGAATCCTAAGTCAATCAATCAGACTATTGTTGACATGGAACTTCTGTGGAGGGGTATCCAGGAGATGTAGCCTACTTCCTTTGCCATCAACTCCTTTTATTTACCAGTAGCTTAGTTTGTGGCGGGTAAAAAAATGTTGAAACCCTGCTATAAAGTGACTGATTAGCCTCCATGACAAGGGATCCAGAATACTCAAAGTATGCTCTCAATCCCAATTCTCTCCCAAGAGGGCATATCTCATGTTGTAAAAATAAATGCGCAAACAAGTAGTATGTAAAATGAATTTCTGTGAATCAATCTGTAAATGCACGAAGAAAGCTTGCTACTGGGGGAATTCTACTGTGACTTCTTCCCCACTCCTATCATGAGAAGACCAATTACAAGCTAGTTAGTTATTTGCATAATAAATCCATATTTCCTCATAACAGTTTTTCTTCAAATGACACATTAAGTGTCCTGTGGGTTACTGTAGTGTAGATTGCTCCTTCTATTAACACTTTCCTTGTTCTCTGAAATACACTATCTTGATCGTATAGTGTGACAAGAACAACACAGTATTCTGACCATTATCCTCTGGCTTCAGAAGACTGGACCATTTTCTGTGTACTTAGCTAACATCTCCAACTTGAGAGTCTTTCCCCAAACAGCTGCTCTTCCTGCCAAGTGAGAAATCGAAAAGGTCGCTGATTATTACCAGAACACTCACTTCAGACCAACTGACAGTAATTAGAAAACCTCTGTATGTTAAATACAAGATAAGGCCTTTGTTGGCCTAATGTTAGCTAAAATGAGACTGTGTTTAGGGTATGCAAACGACTGGATCAGAAGTCAGGGGACTGTAGGTCCAGTCCTGGTTCTCACATTTACTTTATGCAGGCAAGTTATTTCCTTACTTCAGGCCTTATTTTTCCCTGTTGATAAAATCAAAAGGTTGGAGCGGATGAGCTCTGAATTCCCCCTTCCAATGCACATTGTATAATTTTCTGGAAAAACACGTGGATTTCAAATTATATGAGACAATTATGGATTATTACTTAGCATGGACCTAGGATTGTAACCCAGTCACGGATATTGATTTGGTAAAAGCAGAACTTTGAGACAGCAACAAGCATAAGATTATGCCCCATTACTGGAAGAAGCTGAGAAATCAAATTGAACCTTGCCACCTTGTACATTCCATCTAAATATTCTGTCAATATTGACCCTCAGACTTGTCAAATGAAACATGCTGTAGTCACCACTCCCACCACTTCTGACAATAACATGACTTGATTTAGCACAAAAAGGCAGAAAGGAGATTTTTATATCGCCTTGTCAAGAAATTTTTTTCTGGCTTTTTATTCAGAAAATTTATCTTTGTGATTGATTGCTGAAAAAACCCACCACATTCTTCACTCTTGTATGCTAGTTGAATGAAACCTATTGTGAAGTAGATTACTAGTCCCTTAGAAATATAATTCAAATGACCAAAGGCACTAGAAGTCTTTGTTGGGTTCAAGGATTCTTTCTGAACCTACTACCAATGCATATGACAAAAATAGAAGGCTATCAGATTCAAATCTGGACATTTAATACCACCCATTCATTTATTAAGCAAGCTTTACAATAATAATGATAGTTCTTATTTATGTAGTATGTTAGGGTTTGCAAAATACTTTCTGTATGCATTATCTCATTTGACCTACAATACATCTTAGGGCTTGAACCCAGGTTATCTTGATTCTGAGGTCTGCTTTCCTTTCTGCCCAATTTCCAAGGTCATATATGTAGTAAATAGTAGATCCAGAATTTGAATCTAAAGCCCTGTGTAGTCAGTGCCATTATTATGTCCATTTCATAGATGAGGAAACTCAAACTTAAAGCAATTAAGTGACTTCAGGGGTTATAGCTTTTGAATGTCCAAAGTGGGAAACAAAGCCAAATCTTCCTGATTTGTTAAGTGCTTACCATGTGCAAGGTTCTGTGTTAAGCACGGTGGGACATACAAAAATGAAAAACACACTCTTTGCCTCCCTCCCAGACCTACCTGCTCCAGCCACTGAACCAGAATCAAAGGTAGACAAGGTAAGAAGGGCATATTACATAAGGGAGAGATAACAAGAGTCATTCAAAAAATGACTCTTTATAAATGCATATACTGTTCATGTCACAAAATTCCATTCTTCCATGCATGACCTATAGGAATTAATTTTGTGATAGATCACAATCATGCATTACCATGAAGGAACAAAGCTTCTGGGAGCAGTGTCACATAGGGGAGGCAATTTTCAAACCTTTCCTAGAGTTTATCCAAGTTCCTCTGACCTTAAGAAGCTCAGTCTCAAAGGGAGAAATTTTCATTTTTCCCTTGGAAACTATACAAACCAAAGGTTTTAGATTCAAATTCTGGCTCTACTATTTACTACATATATGACCTTGGAAATTGGGCAGAGAGGAAAGCAGACCTCAGAATCAAGATAACCTGGGTTCAAGTCCTAAGGTTTATACATAGAGACTGTGCGTGGGACCCCTAAGCAAATCATTCAATCCCTCAATGCCCCAGGCAACTCTGTTGGACTATAAACTGGAAGACAGTTGCCTATCTGCATTGGTAGAGGAAATCTCTTACCTAAGAGTTCCCTACACCACTGAAATCATAGGTCTAGACCAATGACCTTGGACAATTCTCTTCAGTTCTACAGGTTAAATTTTCCATATCTGAGAAAAGAACAGGATGGGCTGAACTAGGAGTTTTTAATCTAGAGTCTGTAAACTTATTTAACCTGTTGATCAACTATTTCAGTTGGTTTACTTGGCCATCCTCTAGATTTGATTTTATGCATCTAAAAACCATCATTCTAAGAAGGGGTCCAGAGTCTTCATGAGACTCCCATGATTTCATGAGACATAAAAAAAGCTCAGAATCCCATTCTAAATGATTTCTAAAGATTATTCCATCTTTTAATTCGATGACCCTCTGATTCTAACATTCTTCTAAGTTGAGTATCTTGCTCCAAATAGTACATCAATGAAGAGCAGAAAATGGTTGAATCTGCGTTGTGAGTCTTGCCCCCAAACCTCGTTCTCCCCATAATACCTAGGAATCTCTTAGCTCAGGCTAGCCAAAATTTATAATAAAAAAAAATATTTTGTGACCTACAAGAAATATCCTGCACCGATTTACAAGCAACAGTAACAACAAAGCTACAACAGCAGCCACACAGAGACGGACCAACAGCAGTCTGGACTTTATTCAGTTCAACCTGGCACAAATAGGGAGAGTCCTACTCAGGAGCAGAAGAGTAGATCATCATAGCAAAGGGTACAAATACACACCACAGTGTGGAGAGTAAGGAAAGGAAGACGTGTGGTATGGTGGGGAAAAGACAGTCCAGATGACCTAACTCCCAATACCCAGGTAGCTTTGCAACATGGCGCATAGAGTACTGGAGCTAAATTCACATTCCACCACAGATGCCTACTGAGGGTATGACCCTGGGCAAGTTACTTAACCTCTTGTCTGCTTCAGTTTTTTCATCAGTAAGATGAAGATAATAATAGCACCTAACTTCTTGGATTGTTGCGTGGATAAAATGAAATTTTATAAATTGTATTTATTACTATTACCATCCCTGCAGGCAATAGCTTTTTCACTCCAGGCAAGATGCTTCCCCTCTCAGGGCCTTGGTTTTTTCATCTGTCAAATGGGAGGATGGATTAGTGCCAAAATTCTATGAACTTAAGTGGGGAAAGGATGTTGAGTGTGGGGAGTAGGCACTACCTACCTGAAGAAGTCTTGAGTGAGAAACTCTTGGCTTGAGTGATGCTGGATCCATTTTAAAATGTGATTGGCAAATGTTTAACAAAATAAGTAGAAATACAATATAACATACAAAATATTAATTCATGCTTTCCTAAGTCAATATGAGACTCATAGGTTTCATATCTACTTGATATTGACACCATTGTCCCTCCTGGGTTTAGCTTTATTATTCTGCCATCTGTGATCCCTGAGCACACATATGGTTTTAGAAGACAAGAGATAATCTCTGGAGATGTTGGATGTCTGAAGGAAACTGATTTGGCATAAAAAAATTTGTTGGAGGATAAATCACATCAATGAAATGGGCTGCTTATGGAGGTAGAAAATTCCCTATCACAGGATGGGTTTCAAGCAGTGGTTCCTTGGCAACTTGAGGATTTTGTAGACGATGTTCAAGGAGGTTCAAGGAGGGGATGGAGCAAACTGTCTCAAGTCTCTTTCTACCCCAAGTCTAGGATTCTAAGAACAATTCATGTATAATGGAAGTAATAACAATAAAAATCTAGCATTTATTTAGCATATTAAGATTTGCAAGAACTTTACAGATATTCTCTCACTTTATTCTCATAATGACTGTGAGAGGTAGGTGCTACTATTATCTCTATTTCACTGACAGAGAAATTGGGGCAAACAGATTAAGTGACTTGCCCAGGGTCACACAGCTAGTAAGTAGTTGAGTTGGATTTGAACTCAGGTCTTGCTGATTCCAGATCCAGCATTCTCTCATTGTGCCACCTAGCTGTCTCTAGTAACCACATGTAACTGGGAATGCCCCCTTCTACATGAAACCCTTTCTGATTCCTTCAGGTGCTAGTGTCCCTTTTACCAGCACCTCATTCCCTACAAAAATTATCTTTTACAAATTTTGCATACATTTACATATTTATGTATTGTCTCCCCCATAGAATGTGGGCTGCTATAGGTCAGGAAGTATTTTCATTTCTGTCTTTGTATTCTTCATCAACCAGAAGAGTACTATGTGTGTATACACTAGGTACTTCACAAATGCTTGCTAATTGATTAGCTGGCTAATCTTACATTTTAAAGGTAAAGCAAGGCTTCTCTGAATAAAAGGATGTGAACACACGTATTTATGCATATGTGTACACACAGAAACATGCATACATGCTATGTGTTTGCATGCGTGTATGTGTGTGCGTGTGCATGTGCGTGTGTGTGTGTGTGTGTGTAAAACTTCAGTCTTGGGCAACTACAGCATTAGTCTCATACTGAATGTTTAGCAATGAAAAAGCACTGTGTTTAAACAAACGGCTTCCCTTCACAAGAGTGAGACATTACAATATGAGTCAATTTTGAAAACTCATTCATTTCCTGTTTGCATTTGGAAAATTGAGATATTTCAATCATTTTGATCCCTGAGTTTCTCAGTACCTACCGCTTGGTGCCTAACCACCACTCCCGCCAGGCGTCCGGAAGGGCATTATTATGATAATGTCTTCTGCTACACTGTGTGCTACACTCTTTGCCCTCTCAGAACACAAAATCCTGAGCAGTTTTCTGTAATTATATTAGATGTATCTTCGCAAAGTGCTCTTACTTGGTCGTCTCACATATAGAGACCCAAACGTTTCTGAAACATGACTAGTTAAGTTTGTCTGATTTTTCTTTTGCTGACAAGAAGATGTGTTGTTGTATTGATAATGGTACTTCTTGGTGGGGTAATAATCTCAAACCAGCCTTGGATTAATTTTGTCAGTGTATTTTGCTCCCTGCCAACTAAAAATAGTTTTCTGACTAATTAACAAGAATAGGGGCAGGATGTGGTTCGGGGCCATTATCATAGCTTTAATATGACCTTGCAGTCTGCCACTTAGAAGTCTAGGAAACTAATGGAGAAAAGTTATAAGTGTGCATTAGGTCCTCCTGACTGTGGGTCAGCGATGCCATCTTTCTAGACCAATGGTTTCCTAATGGTATGACCCCCACAGTGTATGTGTGTTCAACCAATAAAAGGCTGGGAAGATGGATTACGTCAAACCTTCCCCCTGGCATGAATTTCTTTGCTGTTGCTGTTCAGTTGTTTTTCAGTGGCATCCAACCTTTCATGACCCCATTTAGGTTTTGTGTTGGTTTTTTTTTTTTTTTTTGGCAAAGATACTGGAGTAGTTTGACATTTCTTTCTCCAGCTCATGTTACAGATGAGGAAACTGAGGCAGACAGGGTTAAGTGACTTGCCCCAGATCACACAGCTAGTAAGTGTCTGAGACCAGATTTGAACTCAGGAAGATGATCGTTCCTGACCTTAGCCCTGGTATCCACTGTACCACCTAGCTGCCCTGTGAACCTCTTAGGACTCTTATAACAATAACCTCAACCATACCCACGCAGACTCCCTGCCCTTTACTCTTATATAGTCCTTCACTCTTTTTGACTTATGGCTTCTGCAGATGTTGGCCAGTGGCCATGCATTATTTTTGCCCCAAATTCCATTGCTCTTTTGAACTTTTCTATTTCCATGGAGGATACCCTCAGACTTCTAGTCTTCCAGGTTCTCAACTTCCTCCTTATTTTGAACTCCTTTCTAGGATAAAATAATCACTACTCTTACTAACACAGAGTTTGATTGCCCTTGGAAAACTAACTGGAATTAAGTTGGTCTTTTTAATCTTACTGTCTATGTTTAAGAAGCAGAAAAGTGTGTCTTATTTATAAAACCCTTTCCAGCTCTCAAATGCTACTGTCTATATTTAAGGAGCAGAAAAGTGCATCTTATTTATAAGACCCTTTCTAGCTCTCAAATGCTACGATTAGGGAGGGAGTTGGTAACTGCGTGGCCTTGGGCAAGTAATTTCATCTCCATAGGCCTCAGTTTACTCATCTGTAAAATGAGGAGGGTAAGCTAGATGATTGCTAATGTTGTGTGACTCTGATTCTTATTCTCTTTCCCAGAATATGTGTGTGTGTGTGTGTGTGTGTGTTAATGCCTCACTAAAATAAGCCTAACGGTATAGAATGAAATTGCATGATTTAAAAAAAAAAATATGCAAAACTGCTTTCTTCAAAGATCTCTCAACCGCCAAATTTCACAGCCTTTTAAAAAATCCTTGATCAGTGCTTTTTTTTTTGACACTGTGCACTGTATTCTTCTGCAATACTTATTCTCCTCTCTTTGGGATGCTGAAAATGATGCAGATCACCTATCAACACTCACATCTCTCATATCTAGCTATAAAAACCTGGGAGCAGAATTTTCTAACCTAGTTAAAAACTTCCCAAATAAAAGAGTTTTCCAATGACTGTTGAATACATTTGGTTAAAATATTAAAAAGCCAACACATTCTGACAAGTTTTCAACAACTAATAAACATCAAAGAAGATGGAAATTTCCTAGCTGAATTTCAATGAAAATCTTTGCCTAATTGGTGGATAGGATTGAAAAACTCCATCATGATTTAGTAATGGGCAACCATGTACTTCCTCCATTTAGAACTATGTATCTTTGTGACATCTTTTTTCAGCTACGACAATCATCAGTATCAAATTTTGTAACAAACTGCACTTAGAACCAGATCTTTGGATCATTGTAACAAAAACAGATTTTCAAAAATGGTGAAGCATATTCAATCATGTTGCTTTCACTAAAATATCATTACTAACCGTAGTATTTTAGCAAGAACAAATGAGGGTTTGCATTGTTAACCAACAAGATGTTATTTCAACTTCTTTTTTCATTTTTATTTTGGGTCAAGTTCTTAATTTGCACAACTGTTAGTACAATGGGACATGTGTATACTTTTATCAATAAATATATTTATTTGTCTTTCACTGATAGGGGTATGCGATCAAAAAAGTTTAGAGACCATTGCTTTAGATAAAGAGAAATTTGTACTTTTAAGATCTTTTACCCTTTCATATTCAGTCTGAGGACTTCCATTTCATCTCTTCTTAATTCTTAATGTTACCACTTCAGCGCATCTCCTTGCCTCATATGCTGTATGGTTGGGCTACCTGGTCCCTCCAACACCAATCCATTCTGTTCACTACTGTGGACTTAATATTTCTGAGACTTTGCTTTGCTCATGTCACTGTCTTGATCAAGAATTTATAAAGATGACTTACTGCCTGCCCTTTTGGATTTAAATTTTTTTCTGCTTTGTTTTCCAGACCTTCCATAACCTGGACCCAATTTATTTCCTTATTTCTCACTGTTCTCCAAATGACCCTTCTATCCAGTCACATAGCTCTCCTTCACTCACCCTTACTCATTTCCCACCATACTGATTTCCTCCTTGTGTCTTTGTTCACATGGTTACTGCCATATAGAATGCCCTCTGTCATCCTCCCTCCCTATACCTCCTTCAGTAGTCCAGCTCAAGATCTACATCCTCAGCAGAGTCTTTCACAATAACTCCAATTTGCCTTAGGCTCATAAGATCATAATTTTGAACTGGAGGTATATTAGAGACTGTGTACAACAGAACGATGCTCTGAGTTTGTAAATAAGGAAACTGAGTCCCAGAGAGGTTAAGTAATTGCTCAAAGCCACACATAAGGTAAACTACTTAGCCAGATCTGACAATATTCATATCTGTTTATTATATACTCTTCTAGTCCTTAATCAAACAGGACAACTGAGACCTTTTCATAGCAGTTTTAAGATGCTGACATGTATGAATACATATGCATTTGCCCATAAATGTATGCATATAATATTGCTTGTTTATTCACTGTTTCATCTGTGTATATCTTGCCAGAATCATAGATTATTAGAACCAGAAGAGACATTAGAGATCATCTAGTCTAAACCCTCTCATTTTACAGATGAAGAAACTGAGTCCCATCACCCCAACAAAATTATAAATTTCTTGTAAGTGAAGCTTATGACTTTGTAATTCATAGCACCTGGTGCCATGCTTGTCATGAATTAACTGCTCACTAAATACTTGATTTATTAATTCACATAAGAAGTAAAGAGTTGATTTTATTACCTAGAAAATTTAATTCAAGAAAACATTTTTTGCCAATAATGCACAGATAATAGATCCTAACACTGAGGATATCTTTAAAGGGATGGGGATTGAATGATTGCCTCAGTTTGCCATTTAATTTTATATGTGTAGATACAAGCCTTAGTAACTGGTAAAATGAAAGGGATTAGCATATTGCCTGTAGCCCCAAAGTTGCCTTTAAAATGCTATCTGTAAGCTAGTTTCATGGATGTGTCATTTTTTTTTTCACAATCCGTCCTCTTGGCCATGTAATCCAAAAGAAAGTTCCCAAACAGAGATCAGGAGCCAGGGTGGGGGAAATGGGAGAGAAACAAAGCAAATGACACTTAGAAAGTAAAGACAGTCAGTGGTTGCTGTGGAGCATTGACTAAGCAAAGGCTATTTTTGCAACTGCTCACTAGTGAAACCCTGGATTGAAATAGATCAGGATCACAGTTCAAAGATGATAATTACTTGTACTTTTAACAATTGCTTAAGGTTATTTTGGAGAGTAGAAAAGAAGAGAAAGATGGGAATGCATCCTTAACTGACATGAGAGAAGAGAAAGTGGGGGAAGGGTAAAGGGAGGGATATGGCAGCAGTTGGATTGCCCATTTACTGAGACTTCCATTGAAGATACCTCATGGATGAAAAGAATAACAGATCTCAAGAGACAGAGGTTGAAACATCCTGCAGAAGGTAGGGAGTTAGCTTGAGAGATATTACTTGGCAGATGTTGGTATCAAATGATTTCATTAAGGAATGACCTACCTGTTAGTCATTGGCCCTATGAAAGGGTTAGTGATGAGCTGTATGGTCGCTTTGGAAGCAAATAGTAAGCCGACTTGAACGTTTTCATTGAGCAGGTCTTTGTCTTCCTTGGGGCAGTCAGATGGGATGCTGGTTGCATTGACTATTATCTGCTGAGTCACTGTCTTATAGGATTGTCTTTGTTCAGATGCTCTAGTGGTATTCCCAGTGACCACTGTGGAGTTGTCGTAATAGGAGAAGATGCTGCTGAAGGGCCCAGTTTCTGGTTTGGCAGTTTGTATTTCTGTGGCATTTTTTTCATGCTTAATGCTGTATAAGTAACTGGGAATGATGGGCACTAGAAATATAAGCAAAATAGAAAAGCAGTTGACAACAGCCAACTAGGTCCCTCCAAACTGAGTGGGAGGAACAATTTACCAAAATCTGGACAACTTCACCTTATTTAGTCTATCCTATTAAACTTCTTCTACCTACTCAAGGACAGTTAAGAAAGTGAATGGCAATTTATATCCTTTACTTTCTCCATATAGCCCTTGGATTCATGGTGGTTCACCATACGCTGTCATTTCTAAGAAGAAGGCTAGTTAAAAGGCAAAATGCAGTCAGTATTTACCCAGAATTTTCAGTGTTTTCTCCAGAGAGAGAACGCATTCAACCATAAGAACATTTAAGTAAATGAAACAAGGAAATAGACATCTAAATTGTATTATGTGTCATCAAAACATCATAAGAAATAACAATTTTGCAACAGGCTTATTCCATCTTTCTATTACATAAACTTGGAATTTGTATTTATTATGTAGTCTGGGCAGTTCATAATTCCAAAAGGTTTCAGAGAGTACAAGCAACCTCCAAGACCCCACTGCAGCTCTAAGTAAGTATACATAAAACAGACCGTTAAGTATAAAAGAGCCCAGATAGTGTATGGCCAAGAGCAAGGGAGAGACCTGCAACCTCTGTCCTTCTTTCTCATACAAGAATCTGAATCTATTTGCTTTTCAGAAGATGTGTCCAGCAAGCCTGCAAACGGAGATAACAGAAGCCATCTCATATTGAACCCTCTGTTACAAATGACACTTAGAGCCATTTAAAATTAGAGCATTTCAGGGAAAAGAAAACCTATCAGATGCTTTTTGCTAATGGGGTTAATTCAGGAGACCTAGTTTTCCATTTTTCAAATAGGGATAATCTAATATAATCTGAGGCTGAAGTGGACATCCTCTCAAAATTACCTTTGAAGCTGATCAGGAAATGCTCCTAGCTCAGCACACTGAATTCTACAACTTTAACTCTCACTCCCTGGGTTTTGGATCTGGGACATAATATCATTTGTCCTCCTTGTTGGAATGTAGACCCTAAAATAAAGAGCATCTTCTTTTAAAAGCCAGAAGACTATTAGAACGTTAGATATTATTTTTCTGCAAATCTTTTCCACCACGCTGAAATGGGGAGGGAAAATACTATCAAGAGGAAACATAAGTTCTGCTCCTTATCTGGAGAGTCATTTGATGATGTGACTACCGGTCATGATGTGGCCACAAATAATGTCTCAGTAGCAGAAACAAAAATTTAGGATCCTGAGCCCCAACTTCTAACCGTCTGCTTTTGAGAGGAGTGTCAGATTTCTGTAAGTTGTACAGAAGCAAATATCAAGTGTTATGGCTCCCAGAAATGTATAGCATAGCTAAAAGCTATGACCCTCTTTCATCTAAAAGGAAGCCAAGAAAATAGGCTTCCACTTACCCACGACCGTGAGCAGCATATTGTCCAAGAGGAGAGCAAGAAATACGATAAGAAGGATTAATTTCCTGGACTGCCGGCTCTCCCGAAGCCAGGTGAGAACAAATTCACCCAGAGCCATGATTCCTCGATCCTTTGGGTGCGACTCTTGCTGCAAAAACAAAGGACAAATAGTTTAATTAAACCTTGATCTGCCCATCCTTCTCTCTCTGTTCAACCTGAAACATCCCTGCTTCTGACTCCCTTCCCATCTTGCAACCCAGGAAATGAGGGATGTTAGTGAACTAATCGAATCTTCATCCCCTTTTCAATTACATCCCTTCCAAGTCGACCTTGTTTGAGCTCTCGTTAACAAGACAAGATTGACTTTTTGAAAATAAATGAAAACGTAAAGGTCCGGGTAGGAAGAGGGCGAGTCTAATTTCAGCGGTATTTCTACGGGAGAAGTCCTGAAGCGGTTGGGACCCACTTTCTTTACAAAGACTTTAACCTTCTATGGAATCTGCCTCTATCTCTGCTCCCGAGGAGGAAGAAAAGGATGTGTGTGAATGGGACTTCAGGTTTTATCTGTGTTCTCCAAGGTTGGTAAAAGGCTTCATTCAATCTCCGCTTTTGGGAGAAACCCAGGGAGTTGATGGATTTGAGGAGTCACCTGGGGAGAATTTGTCCCCAAACCCTTCCTCTTCTAGCTCCCCCCAACTCAGCCCCCAAATTCTCTCCGTCTTTCCCATCCCCTCTGCCCCTAGCTAACCCTCCCTTCTATTTGGTCTCCCCATCGTCTATCTCTTCCATGCCCTAGTCTCGCTACAACTCCACCCCCTCCTACCATGGGCAGAAAGGAAGACCTTCCCCTCTCAAATTAGCCAAGCCAAGCCTGCCGTGTGTCTGAGCACTGACAGGAGGAGGCGAGCTACTCCTGGGACCTGTTCTTCTCCAGTGCCCCTTACCTAGGGACGTGCGCTGGAGCTGAGTTCGGAGCGCAAGTCCCAGCGGAGAGTTGTCCCAGTGAGTCGAATCCGTTCTGGCAGCAACACCAACCCGTGGCTGCTGTGATCGCTAGCTCGGTCCAGGTCTGGGTCGGAGTCTGTGTCTCCACCTCTCAGCGATGCCCTCCAGAGGCTCGGCTTTAGTGGGTCTGTTCCTTTGACGTCACGGTTCGATCCTTATCGCCTTTGCTCTGCCGCCAACCAACCTGACCGAAGCATGAGAGGAGGGGGCGAGGAGGAGAGAGGAGCCCCCTCCTACCTGAAAGCTTGGCTCGTGCCCTGACCCCACCCTCCTACCTCCTCCATCACCATTCCCCCCGTGGACAGTTCACCAGACATCAACCTGAGCTGCCTGTGAAATGTGTGTGTGTGTGTGTGTGTGTGTGTGTGTGTGTGTGTGTGTGACGGGGACAAGCCTTTTAACATTTGCAGTCTGTTCATTCACTCACCCCTGACCAGGAGCTGTCAGATACAGCTTGGAGTTTCTTTCTCCGCAAGGTTTCGTAGGTTTCCAGTCAGCAAGAGTCCCCTAACCTTCTTTGTCTGTGTGTGATAGGCAAGACCCTTGAGGAAGGGAAGGGAGAATGAAATAAGAAATGAAAAAACCTGCGAAAAGAGCACAAGACCGGCCTGACATCTAGACACCTTCCAACTCAGAGTTATTTCAAAGCCATTGGCCAAGTGCCTCCGGGTTTGTTTACTGTTCTGTGGAACGGTCTTTATACCACCTGCCCTGCCTCTCTCAGAGAGTTGTGATAAGAGAGATATATGCATTCGAAAGTGGTTTAAAAGGATAAAGGGCTCTAACATGTCTGTTTTAGGATCATCAATCTTTCACACAGCCAGTCAGTACCTGGGCCTGGAGAGATGGCAGCTTTCCTGTTTCATAGTCCAACATCCCTGAAAAGGATACTGAGGCCTATACTGCTCTATGTGACTTCAGGAATAAAATCAAGATCGATACGATTCCTCTGGAAATACAGGAGGAAAAAATGATGACTCGATAATTGAGAGGAAATGACAAAGAAATATCCATTTCTGCAAGTAATTTAGACAAAGAAAGTTTGAAAGTTATTCAGAATTCAGTTGGGTAGTTTCTTTCAGCACTGTATAGAATCACACAATGTCACAGAAAGACCAGAACTGGGAAATCATTTACATTTTACAGATGAGAAAATTGAAACTCAGAGAGGTAAAGCAACTTGCCCATGGTTATGCAGTTAGTTAGTAAGAAATAGAACCCAGATCTTGTGGCTCAGTCCAATACTCATTCCACTAGAATGGGTCATCACAGGCAGCTGTTTATTTTTTCTTTTAATCTTTATTTATTTGGTCATTCATTCATTTATTATCCATTTGTTCATTTGCTCACCTATTCGTTCATCTATTTTCTCGTTCATCTATTTATTTATTTGTTCATTCATTCATCTATCTCTTCATTCACCTATTTATTTATTTTGCAGTAAAGAAGAAGTCTATAAAGAAGAAGTCTACACAAACTTGACATCAGGAAAACAGGATTTCCCACTTCATGTCTGTGTGACTTAGAACGAGTCCCTTCTGGTTATCAAGCCTCAGTTTCCGCCTCTGTAAAAGGAGGGGGGTAATAATACTTGTATCACCCACCTGACAAGGTTTACTCTGAGGAAAAGCTCTTTGTAAACCTGAGCTTTGTTTAAATAGGAAGCACAACATCAGAGGCTTAACAATCAGGATACGTTCACAAGGGTGGGATACCTGTGGCATTGTAGGCTCTTCAAAGGAGTACTCAAAGAAGGCAATGCATTCAACAACAGTATAGATGCTATTGATCCTAGGGAGCATGTCTTTGATGGATGAGAAAGCAGAGAGAACACGGTTAGTTTTGAGGAAACAGGTACCAGAGGGAGTGGTTAGGTTTTGAGTTAAGCAGTTAAAAAGCAAATCTCTGAATTTCTGTGTTTCTCCTCCCGTATTAGAATAAGTAAACAGTGTCCTCAGTATTTTCAATCTAAGTCCAAATGGTAACCCTGCACTGGCTACCATTCTGTGAAGTAAAAACAAGACCTGAGTTTAAGATTGACTTGCAGATATGCCAGCCTGGAGGAAGAGGAGTTATTTTCTTGGTCTGTGTCATTTCCTGGACTGCATGTCAAAGCCCATAAGCAGAAGAGGGTCAGATACTGAGATCTCTTTTGAGATTGAGGCTATTTCAGGGAGAAAAAAAATCTTAGCTCACTTCAGCAACTCTGTTTGTCAGTACTCTCAACCTCCTCTTTTCCCTCTGGGATGCCATTTGCCCATGATTACTACTGCTGACTTGTAGGAAGATGGTTGGATAACTGGGTCAGCTCAGCATGACATGCATGCACAAATTCTAGGATGTTCTAGAATACATGAAGCAGTTAGAGAAAAAAATTAGGAATCACTGATATTGGTTTCATCCATGGGAAAAAATAACAATGAACTGAAAATTATATAGTACTTAAAGGTTTGCAAAGAACCCCTACCCAGGAGTTCTTAAACAGAGTTCCCTATTAGCTTCAGAATCAAATATAAAATCCTCTATCTGGCATTTAAAGCCTTTTATAACCTTCCTCCTATCTCTGCAGTCTATTATGCTTTACTCCCGCCCACATTCTTCATGATCCAGTAACAAGCTCCTTCTTTCTGTTCTTCATATGTGACACTCCATCTTTTAACTTTGTGTTTTTTCAGTGGTTGCCCCCATTCCTGGTATGCACTCCCACTTTGCCTATTGGTTTCCCTGGTTCCTTCAAGACACAGCTTAAATCTTGCCTTCTGCAAGAGTCCTTTCCTGGTCCTCCTCACTGTTATGTCTTTTTTCTGAGACTACCTTCTATCTTCTAAGTATATACATGTATGTATGTATGTATGTATACATACATTTATACATATACACATATAGTTGTTATTTATTCATTTTTAATTGTATCTAACTCTTCATGACCCCTTTTGAGGTTTTCTTGGCAAAGATACTGGAGCAGTTTGCCATTTCCTTCTCTAGCTCATTTTACAGATGAGGAAACTGAGGCAAACATAGTTAAGTGACTTGCCAGGGTCATCTCTCTCTCTCTCTCTCTCTCTCTCTCTCTCTCTCTGTCTCTCCCCTCAACATATCTGTATCTATATCTATATATATGTATATCTATATATTCACACACATATATCATGTATGTACATAGTTGTCTATATAGTTTCCCAATACTAAAATGTGAGCTCTTGGAGGATAGGGCTGATGTTTGTGCCCTTCCCTAATATTTAGCACAGTGTGTGGCACATAGGAAGTGTTTAACAAATGCTTATTGACTGACTATTTTGTCACATTTTCATTCAGGAAATATTAAGAACCAGCTGAGTTCAGAACACTAGGTTAAGCATTGGGACAAGTACAGAGTTAAGATACAATTCCTGCCTTCATGGAACTTACAAGCTAATATGTATATATACGTATGTGAGAAAGATACACATAGATATTTCAGAAAAATTGTATTACATGATATATGCATTAGAAAGATGTGAAAAACATGCAACATGAAGTCTAGGTAGAAAGTTATTATTGACTTGGGGATCAAAGAAGTCTTCATAAAGAAGAGGACATTTGAGTTAGACTTTGAAGGAAGAGATGAAAGGGGAGAACATGCCCTGAGGATGACAATGAACAAAGGTATGGAGATAAGAGAGCACAGAGCATGTTTGGGGTACAGGAAATAGTCCACAGAGTGTCTAGAACATAGAGTGCAAGGAAGAGGGTAATATGCTAGAAAGTGGAAAGAGATGAGTGGCTGTGAATGCCAGGAAAGGAATTTAAGCTTCACTTATGAGGTAATAGAAATACATGGAAGAGTTTTGAGCAGAGAAGTGTCATGATTAGATCTGTGTCTAAGAAATATTATCCTGGCAGTGGTAAGAAGTATGGATTGTAATAGGAAGTGAGAATACAAGCAGAAAGTTCCATTAAGAGGAAATTTCAAAGGGTCATATCCTTTGCTATGGAATAGTTTGGCATGAAATAGTTCACCTGTCAGATCTATGCATAAAGGAAGAATTTACGACCAAACAAGAAATATTAAGCATTATGGCATACAAAATGGATAATTTTGATTACATTACATAAAAAAGTTTTTGCACAAATAAAACCAATGCAGTCAGGATTAAAAGGAAAGTAGAAAACTGGAGGAAATTATTTATAACAAGTTTCTCTGATAAAGGCCTTATTTGTCAAATACATAGAGAACTGAGTAAAATTATAAGAATGTGTGTCATTCCCTGATTGATAAATGGTTGAAGAATATGAACAGGCAGTTTTCAGATGAAGAAATTAAAGTTATCTATAATAATATGAAAAAAATGCCTTAAATCACTATTGATTAGAGAGATGAAAATTAAAACAACTCTGAGGTACTGCCTTACACATATCAGATTGGCTAATATGGTAGAAAAAAATGTTGGAGGTAATGTGGGGAAAATGGGACTCAAATTCACTGTTGGTGGAGTTACTTAACTGATCTGACTATTCGGGAGAGCAATCTGGAGCCATTCTGAAAGGATTATGAAACTGTGCAGACCCTTTGACTCAGAAATAGGACTAGGAACCATATGTACAAAAATATTTATAGCAGTTCTTTTTATGATGACAAAGAATTGGAAATTGAAGGGATGCCCATCAATTGGGGAATGGCTAAACATGTTGTGTTATATGGTTGTGATGGAATACTATGGTTCCATAAGAAATGATGAGCAGGATAGTGTCAGAAAAATTTGGAAAGATTTATGTGAATTGATTGCAAAGTGAAGTGAGCAGAACATGAGAATATTGTACACAGTAATAACAGTATTGTGTGATTATCAACTGAGACTGACTTAGTTATTCTCAGCAATACAAATATCCCAGACAATTCCAAAGGACTTATGGTGGAAAATGCTATTAACCTCTAGAGAAAAAATTGATGGAGACTGAATGCAGATCAAAGCATACCATATTTTATTTTATTTGTGTGTGTGTTTCCTTTTGACCATTTTATTTTACAACTCAACTAATACGGAATTTTTTTGCATGACTGCACATGTTTAACCTATATCAAATTGCCTATCTTCTTGATGAGAGGAACAGGGGAGGGGGGAGCTAGAGACTTTGGAACTCAACGTTTAAAAAAAGAATGTTTAAATTGTTTTTACATATAATTGGAAAATATTTAATTTTTTATAAAAGAGGTTTCAATAATCTAGGCAGGTGATTAAGAGAGGCTGTACCCTAGAACAGTGAGCAAATTGCTTCAAATAAGCAATAATTGGAGTAGTTTCATTTTGTGACACTGATGATCGCAATGACACTGAACTGCCTTGTAAAATTTGACCTTGAACAGATAAAACCAGATTGAAACGATTTCTCCAATTTTAGTTGATCCTTTGTTAGCTGAATGTAGATTCCCTGCCATACATGTGTGCTTCATTGCTTTCTTTTCTTTTCTTTTTAATTCTTTTTTTAACTTAGGAATTGCTATTTCTACAAGGAAATGCACAAAGCTTGTCATTCTTAAAGAGCACACTTCAGTGACTTTTATAGATATTATAGCAGTTGTAGGTGCAGGCAAACATGTTAAAAATTATTAAAGGTCACAAGGAAACAAGATCAGTTAAAACAAAGTACAAAATAATGTGGTTAATAACAATGTCAAGGACTGACAAATTATTTCTATGAAATGGTCTAATTAATTCTCAGAAAATAAGCAAAGACTCTTAGAGGTGGTTGTTATGAATTCCTCAATAACTTAGCATAGGTTTCTTATTTTTAACACTTTAAAAGTATTTTTTGTTTCTTTTCATCACCAAAGTGTTCCTCAACATGCTCTCCTTCCCCTCCCAGAGAATCTTCCTATAAAGACTTATTTATGTGTATGGGGCAGCTAGGTAGTGCAGTGGATAAAACACCAGTGCAGGAGTCAGGAGGACCTGAGTTCAAATCTCACCTCAGACACTTGACATGCACTAGCTGTGTGACCTTGGGCAAGTCACTTAACCCCAATTACCTTATCCTGGGTTATCTCTATTCATCCTGATGAATATCTGGTCACTGAATTTAGATGACTCTGGAGGAGACGTGAGGCTGGTGACCTGCACAGCCTTCCTTCACTCCAAATAAAGTCAAGTGGAAGTCATGTCATTATTTCTCTGATAGCATCATCTTCTTTGGCAATGAAGAACGAACATACACACACATTTATGTGTGTGTGTGTGTGTGTGTGTGTGTGTGAGCATAGAGAAAAGGAAAAGGAAAAATTATCAACATTAATCATTACATCAAAAAATGAAAATATATGCATTATACCACATTTGTATGGTATACTACCTTTGTAAAGGCATAGATGTGTTTTCTTGTCTCTTCTTTGGAACCCTACTTGTTCTTTGTAATTTTTCATTATTCACTTTTAATTTTTTGTGGTTGTTCTTTCATTTCCATTGCTTTAATCATTGTGTATGTTGGTTTGTTTTTGTTTTTGCTCTAATTACTTCATTCTGCATCAGTTCATGTATACCTTTCCAAGCTTCACTGTATTTATCACATTCATCATTTCTTATACCACAATTCTATTCCGCTACATTTGTGTACCATAATTTAGTCATTTTTCATTCAATGGCCATCGTCTTTGCTTGAAACTCCTTACTATCACAAAAACTGCTGCTATAAATATTTTGGTGTACATAGAGGCTTTCTTCTTATCAACATATCAACATACCTCCCTGGAGTATAAACCTAGTAGCAGAGAAAATGTCTGGTCCTCCAATTTGATGGCAACATGACACTGACAAAGATCATTTGAAGATGGAAAACAGTGAGAAGACTAATACAAAAATATAGCTAATCCTTGCTATGAAAAAATTGAAAGTATCCTCCATCATTTCTTATAGCACAATAGTATTAAATCACAATCATATGACACAACTTGTTCAGTAATTTCCCAATTGATGTGCATCCTTTCAATTTCTAATTTTTTGCCATCACAAGAAAGAGCAACTATAATTTTTTTTATACATATGGGTCTTTTCCCTTTTTCTTTGATCTTGAAATATAGCCCCAGTAGTAGTATTGCTGGATTAAATGGTGTATAGTCTTACAGCCTGTTGAGCAAAGTTCCAATTGTTCTCCAGAATGGGTGAACCAGTTCACAGCTCCACCAATCATGCATTAGTGTGCCTATTTTTCCACATCCTCTCCATCATTTGTCATTTTCCTTTTATTTTAGTCAATTTGATAGTGTAAGGTGGCATGCCAGAGTTGCTTTAATGTGAATTTCTCTAATTGTTAGTGATTTAGAGATTTTTCATGACTGTTATATATTTAATTTCTTCTTTTGAAAACTGCCTTGTATCCTTTGACCATAAAGAATTAAATAACATGTGGCAAAATCTTGGGCCAAGTTGTGTAAAGCAAGATTTTAGCAAAATCAAGAACAAAAAAACATATTACATATTCAAATATTTTTAAATGTAAAGATTTGTAAGGTTTCTACTATAAGTCAATAATTCAATTCTTTTATTTTGTCCCAAGTAATTCATATATCACTATAGTACAGAGTAGTTCTTCTTTGTCCTTTTTGTTTCAAAGAAGAAAAGTGACATCACTGGATGTGTGAATTGGATTTAAGTGAGGCAGAGTTGCACAAAGTTGTCAATGCAGTGGATGACCTCGGTATCTTTGATGTCTGACCAGGCTCAAGTGCTTTACAGCACCTGCTTCAACCACCTCCATGGCCTTTGGAACAAATTGTTCTCATATGATCATTCCCCCTGGGGAAGTCTTCACATGCTTGGAGTAGTGTGACATCCTCTAACTCACACTGATGGGTTTGAGGTCCAATTTGTTACCCTCAACCTGGTTCAGTGCATCTTCCAAGACAGTTTTACCAGACTGTGTTCACACTATAGCTT
Source organism: Bettongia penicillata ogilbyi (assembly GCA_023548195.1). Lineage (NCBI taxonomy): Eukaryota > Metazoa > Chordata > Mammalia > Diprotodontia > Potoroidae > Bettongia > Bettongia penicillata. The sequence continues at coordinate 2,449,998 of JAJHZJ010000383.1, read as the reverse complement.
CTTGGAGAGTTAAGTGCCAGGTAGACACCAAAGGTGGATGAGCAGCTCTGAAAATGGCTCAGCAAGACCTCAAATCAGAGATGCACCCCATATACCCCAACAGAGTAACAGTGAGTATTTGAACATTGAGGTGGGGGATAGGGGAAGATGGAGAACAGATGTGAGAGATGTTGCAAATATCACATCCTTAGGACATGGTAACTAATTGAATGTGAAAAGTGAGAGAGAGGGAAGAATCAGAGATAACACCAGTGTTTTGAACATTGAGAAACTTGTTAAATGATAGTGGCAAAGGGAAAAAATAGTGAAATCAGGAGAGACAGGTATAGGGAGAAAGATAATAAACTTGGTTTTCTCAAGACGAGTATATTTCATGCTATTGTCCTCCATATCTTTGTTACCCAGTTTCTTTGCTGCAAAAAAGGACCTTTCCTCCACCTGAATTACATAGTTCTATGTTCGTAACAAAAGCTGAGCTAATGGGAAAACAAATGAAAATTTCACAATGCCTTTCTGATTTTTAGTGAAATTAAGATGTGGAGGTTCTAAATTAATAATTCAATCACTGAAATAACTGGTCTCATGCAGTATTATTTACTAAATGTTGGTTTTAAGGTTTGGCCACTTTAATAGCATTACTAATCTTTCTGAGAACATTTGCTGTAATTGAACGCTGCTAGGGAGCCAGGCACAAGAGAGAAAAGTAGCATTAAATTAGCTATTACACCATGCTACCTGCCTTGCTTGTCACCTAGAAAGACAATTCAAACATAGCCAGGACTCTACATCACTGTCTTATCCCAAGTTTCCCAACATAAACTCTCTGTTTATAAGAGTGCTGTGTATCTAAGTCAGTAAGGGACCTTGGTGGATAATTCTCTAATCCAATTCCTTCATTTGACAGATGAGGAAACTAAGGCCCTCATTTGTCCAAGAGCTGGGTTTTGAACTCAAGGCCCCTGACTCCAAATTTAGCTCACTTTCCACTGTACCATTCTGTTATTTCTAGCCTGCTTCCCCATGATGCCTTCCTGCTCCCACTCCTAGGTTAGGTTGCTCTCCCTAATACTCTTGGTGTTTTAAGCTGAGCACAATGTTCTAAGAAAGATATTGAGACACATACTAGCTGTATGTCAAGTCACTGTCTCTCATCTTAGTTTTTTCATCTGTAACATGGTGATAGTAATAGCATCTCAGCATTGTTGTGAGGATAAAATGAGATAATATCTGTAAAGCTTTGCTATATAAAAACATAATGAATAGACTCTCTGTGGATATGAAGAGGAGACTGCAGAATCAACTTTAGGACCACAAGATGTTCATATTATGAGAGGCACATTAGACCTGAGATTTGATTAAGGGAACAACAGATCACATTTCCTATCTCTTCTTCAACATCTCAAGCTCACTCAGGGCACACACTCATTAACACAATGGTGAATGATTGGTGAATGATTGGTGAAGGATGAGTGGAATTGTCCACACTATTTAAAATTTGTTTTTATCTCTCTCCTTTACTTCCCTCAAGTGTGAATAGGTAAATTTGCAGATGATACAAATCCATTGTGTAGCGGATTTGGAATTAGACTCACCTTTATGTCTTGGCTACAACACTTAACTGTGTGACTTTGTGCTCCTCTCTAGGTCCAAGACAGGGGTGGGGAACTGGTGGCCTTGAGGCCACATGTGGCCTTCTAGATCCTTAGGTGTGGCTTTTGGCCTGAATCCAAATTTTACAGAAACTTGGGCTTAATCAAAAGGCTGTACCTAAGGATCTAGAAGGCCACATCTGGCCTCAAGGCCACACCTGGGAAGCTGCAAAACAAAGCTATGTTCTCCAAGGTTCCAGCTAGCCCCAAAACTCTATGAATTATTTTGATTGGCCCCAGAAGAGAGGACTAGGACCAGTGGATTAATTTCAATTCGACAAGCATCTACTTAGCCTCTATAATGTGACAGGGAAGAAAAGACAACAATGGGACAAGGTCTGCTCCAAGAGTTTATATTCTACTGGGATAAGAATTAAAAGGGAACAATGAGATCTATCCACCCACAAAACAGACTGTCTTAAAAGACTGTGAGATAGTGTCACTAAGTATTAAAATAGAAGATGGGAGACCACTTGTTGAGCATTATATAGAAGTCATTAATGTATCAGGTAGGGAATAGACCTCTGAAGTCTCTTTTCATTCTATGATTCTCTTGAATTGCCCTGTAACTACTCTTGAAGACCCCCCTCAAGTTTACCTGCCTATTTTAGTGCACACTGGTCTCCCTCTTCCAAATGAATTGTATGATGATGAATTTTACCTTAATAAAAATGTTTTAGAAAGTTTTCACTCTTTCATCCTGGCATTTTCAAGGAGGGGTGGGGTAAGGGCATTATCCATCATCTTTGACCTTTATATAAGTCCTGCTTAACTTTATTACTGTCATGTTTCTGTAGTATTGCAGTTAAATTGGGAGGGTAGGTTTACCATAATCTATAATTGCCATTTCAAGCACCCCATGAAGCTCGGAGAGATCCACAAAAAGATGCTGTCACATTATAAAAACTGACACTGCAAGACAGTGACCCATAATAGGTCAGGCCTATTATGTCAGTCATTAAATAAAGGTCAACAGTGTCAGTCATTAAATTATGGAGCATCTCCTATCTTAGTGTCTCTGTATCTTCCTCTTGTCTGTTAGGATTGCTACCACCTTAGACTAAACTGGAGGCTGTGTGCCTTAGTGAAAAGAACATGGATTTAGAGTCCCAAGAACTGGGTCCAGCTCCTAGCTTTACTTCTTTCTACCTGTGCAATCTTGTTACTTACTTTCTCAGGGTCTCCATTTCCTCATCTCTAAAATGAAGAAACTGCATGATATCAGTGGTTCTCAGGATTTTTTTTTCTCATGACAGCGTTTTCTTACATCAATCATATTGGATATATAAATTAAGGTCAAGGGAGAGTCTGGAGATATACACATGTGAAGTCTCTTTTTGGTTAGACCAACAGTTTTTTTTTTTTGGTTTCTTCCCAAGTTCAAGGCCTGTATTTTGAGGTTAGTTCATGTGTGTAAGAGTCAAATTTATGTTTGAGCAAATGTTATGCTTCCCTTACTACATATGCCAGGTTTAAAAATTTATATTAAAAAATTAGTTATAAGTTTTCTTTTATCTGAAGTCACATAACTTTCAAAGCGTTTTGATGCAAATAGCAAAACTCAGATTCCCTTTTGAAATCTTTTGAAAACCACTGATGATATAACTTTTTTTTTTGTCTTCCAGATTTGAGTCTTGGGAAGCTCTTCAGTACCTCATGAAGTTGGTCATAGTTGTAAAAATGCTTTGAGAGGTGAAGATAATATTCTACAAATTCAAGTTACTATTAATATTGTCAGTAACAAATCTCACTCCTGACCTAAGAAAATCAGCCTGTGGCACTGGCCTCTATTTTGCTCTGATCAGCAGTTTCTAACCTTCCTTGTTCCCTGGCAGAGATAATCCCAAGGACATTTCTTTGACCTTGTTTTTGTAACCCCTCAACACCTTCCACACTCCCTTCCTGCAGCTCAGTTCTTCGTGTATGCAAACCATAGGCCTTCCTACCATTTCTCATAACTATGCCCTGTAAGAATCCCTCTCTCCCTTTCTTCCTTGAGCATCCCTGTCTGAGTGAAATAGTACATTGTCCTGAACTAGAATTCCTAAACCCTGAGTAAATGCCTCACTTTATTTGCTGATTACCTAGTTGGTCTGACTTTTTCCAGATTGACAGACCCATACCTGCCAGATTCTGAGCAGAACTCCGGAATGTAGCACAGTTGTGGTCATCATTTTGTGAATATGAATGTGGCCCTAAGATATATTCTACTGGATGAAGCAGAGTAGACATACGATTCACAGTAGTAAATGATCATGGTAACCATGTCTTTGACAAATAAAAAGAATTCATTATTTGGTAAAAATTGTTGAGACAGCTGAAAAGCAGTCTGGTAGAAATTGGGTATAGACCAATATCTTAAACTACACACCAAGACAAGGTCAAAATGAATATATGACCTAGATATAGAAAGATATCACAAGGAAATTAGAAGAACATGGAATATATCACCTGTCAGATTTATGGATAGGAGAATAATTTATGAATAAACAAGAGATAGCTTTGTGAGGTGTAAAATGGGTAATTTTGATTGCATTAAATTAAATAGGTTTTGTACAAATAAAGCCATTTTAGCCAAGATTAAAAGAAAAGCAGAAAATTGGTAAAAATTACATAGACAATCTCTCAGATAAAGATCTCATTTCTCAAATATATACAGAACTGTGTCAAATGCATAAGAATACAAGTCATTCCCCAATTGATAAATGATCAAAGGATATGCACAGGCAGATTTTCTTTTGCTCTTTTTTTTTATTTTTAGTTTTCAACATTCACTTTTATAAGCTTTTGAGTTTTGATAACTCCCCCCTCCTTCCCCTTCCTCTCCCCAAGACAGCATGCAATCTGATATAGTCCATACGTGTACAATCATATTAAGCTTATTTCCACATTAGTCATGTTATGAAAGAAGAATCAAAATGAAAGGGAAAAACCATGAGAAAGAAAAAAAATTTACAAAGAGAAAATAGTGTACTTCTATCTGCATTCAAACTTCATAGTTCTTTCTCTGGATGTGGATAGCATTTTCCATCTTAAGTCCTTGAGAATTGTATTAAATCACTGGATTGCTGAGAAGAGCTAAGTCTACCAAGGCTGGTCATCATGCAATGTTGCTGTTACTGTGTACAACGTTCCCCTGGTTCCGCTCACTTCATTCAGCATCAGTTCACATAAGTCTTTCCAGGTTTTTCTGAAATCCTAACAGGCAGTTTTCCGATGAAGAAATAAAACCTACATATAGTCATACAAAAAAATGCTCTAAATTGGTATTAATTAGAGAAATACAGATTAAAATAACTTTGAGATGTCATCCAATATCTATCAGACTGGCTAAGTGATTGGTGCCCTGCAATGGGAGAATGGCTAAACAAATTGTGGTATGTGATTTTGATGAAATTCTACTGTGCTATAAAAAATGATGAACTGATTGATTTTTATTCTTATTTATTTAGCAAGGCAATTGGGGTTAGGTGACTTACTCGAGGTAACACAGCTAAGCTGATTGATTTTAGAAAAATATGGAAAGACTCGCATGAAATAATGAAAAGTGAAATGAGCAGTACCAAGAAAATATACATAACAGAAATATTGTCCTAAGACAACTTTGAATGACTAATTCATCTTAAGTATCATAAATGCTCAAACCAACTATAAAAGACCTGTGAAGGAAGATGCTAACAACTTCCCGAGAAAGAACTGATAAATAGAAATATATAGTAAGGTTTTACACACACACACACACACACACACACACAGTAGGTTCCCTGTTTTTGTAACCCCTCAACACTTCCTTCCTGCACCGAACTTTTCCAACTAACTTTTTGAACTCTTTCTCCTAAATCAATTTGCATGGACCAATTGTATGGTGGGGGTTAGATGTCTCTTTATCCCAACTCCATCTACCTCCTTTGCAGTTTTTCTAAATAGACTTTGCAGAATAATTGGAAAGGATGCAGATTCCAACGTAAATGTGTGGTAAGAGTTAAAGGAGATTTGTGAACGATAAGTCAGTTAAGAGTTGGTCCTGGGAGAGAAAATGTGTCAGAAGGAGAAAAAAGAATTTGAAAAGATGGACTTAAATGCCCAAGAGCTGGTAAAGTTATGGGCTATATGTGTATTATCTATGTATGTATGTATGTATGTATCTAACTATCTATCTATCTATCTATCTATCTATCTATCTATCTATCTATCTATCTATCTAATATCCCCTGGAGTCACTGTCCATGTGTGCTCCACAAATCTGATGTGATAGCTTTTGGAATGGTGACTCTCGGTAGGCATGAGTTCTTTTCTGTGGTTACTTATTCTGCTATGCTATTTATTTACATGCATTTTGTTTTGACCTAATGAGTCCTCTGGTTTGGTTGTATATAAAACACATTGATGGGGGTTTCAAAATGATGGTTTTTGAGAAAATTCTGACCCACACTATGTTTTGAACCTGTGGTAACTTTAAATGTCTGCATGTGGAGAAGATGGGGTGTTACCTTAAAATGTCATCTCTCCATTTCAGGTTCCTTACCTGTCAAATGGAGATAATAATACCAGGACTACCTCTCTCATAAGATTGTTGTAAGGGTAAATATAATTTATATGAAAAATATTTGAAAAAATAAATTTGTTAAATAAATGACATATATTAAACATACTCTGGTAGAACTTGAGCTGCTAATCACAATTTTTACAGTACTGAAAGCAGTCCTGCACCTGCAGTCAGAACATCTTTGCTCCAAAGTTTTCTTAATTGTGTGACCCAAAAAACTCACTTCTTTATCTAGCTCACAGGGTGGGAGTGATGAAAGCACATTGGAACTTGAAGCTTTCAAGTTATGAGTCTATTTCTAATCCCCCTCCTACGCACAGTACTTTGCATTTATTTTGTTTATTTGTTGTATATATTTATAAGCACACCCATTGTCTCCCCTGATAGAATATAAGCTCTTCAACAACAGGGACTGTTTCATTTTTATCATTGTATCTCTACCATCTAATAGAATCCTGGTCTAGCACAGTACCTGACACAAAGTAGGCTCTCAACTGCTTATCGATTAATTGGTATAAATATGAACTATTATCATTACCTTTAATAGAAGTAGTAATTCAGAATTTGTCCATAAAGAAGTGGACAACTGACATCAAAATGGTGAGATACAGCCCTAAAAAAATGTCCTTTTGGAAAGAAAAAAGCTGCCCCACAACGCTATATTCCATGAATTAGTCTGGCACAGCAGGTTTACTGTTAGACTGAGAGACAGCAGCCATCAGCAACAATGTCAACAGTCAATGCAAACCCAATTGAAATGGAATGACTTGGATTCCTCAACCCTCCAGGGACAAGAAAGGTAATTTCTTTGATACCTTTTAGTTACAGACACGTTTTTGAGCCATATAATTAGGTTTAGGACACAGTAGCCAGCCCTACTGGACCATTGATTAGCCAAATAAAATCCCCTAGCCTCAGGGATCTTTTTTACTTGATAACAGTATAGCAATTGGGATTGGGTAGCAGAGGTCCAGCAATGGGGATCATTGTCTAGTTTTTCCAGTACTTCATAGAGTACCTCCATCTGTGACAGTGAGTCCTTGATCCCATCTACCCTGGGGAAGGGTCATTACTAGCTCAACCATGGTCAAGGGCTGACATCAATCAATAACAGAATTACATGGGATCTCAGAGATTGTTTAGCTGTCTTCAAGCATTTATGGGGCTGTCACATAAAAGAGTGATTAGACTTGTTTTTCTTGATCCCAGAGGGCAGGGCTAGAAGCAGATGGTAGAAGTTGCAAATTGGCTAGATGTTGTGGCATAAAAGACTTTCTAAAGACCTATCCAAAATGTAGAGTAGATTGCCTTGGGAGACAGTGAGCTCTTCATGACTAGAAATCTTCTAGCAGAAGTTAAGTGATTAATTGTTGGCTATATTACAGAAAAAAATCTTCTTCAAGTTTGAACTAGATAACTTTTGAGATCTTGTCCAACTCCAAGACTGATTTCATGATAATTACTCTGACAGAGGAGGAAACTGAATCCACCAAAGATCAAATGACTTACCCAAGATCCAAAGAACTGAGGTGATTTATTCACATCTCAATAGTGCCAGAGTCAGGACTGGAACTCAGATTACTTAAGTGTTGATCATATGCTATATATTGTCTCAATTACATAGTATGGGGTTCTCTCTACTTTGCCCTGAATCAATTCATATAAATCTTCCTAAGTTTTATACTAAAGAAGTATAAGGTATGATGGGTCCAGAGGTATGTTGGTGTCAGCATGGACACTCTCCTCTCTCTCTCTCTCTCTCTCTCTGTCTGTCTGTCTGTCTGTCTTTCTTTCTCAAAACACTGGTCCCTAATACAGAATGAAGTTCCTTCAGTGGAATGCTGTACACATCCTGAGGGCTTTGTGAACCTTAAAGCATTCTTTACCTGTGAGCTGCTGTGATTTTTAAGAAGCCCCTCAGAAGTGCCTGAAGACATACACTGGTCACAAGAATGAGAAATACTGCATTTTTGCTAATTGTTTAGTCACTGATGCAAAGTGGATTATGTCTGGGTCAGAAGACAACCTGGTTTACATTTGGAACCTCCAGAAAAAAGAGATCATACAGCAATTACAAGGCCACACAAGGAATCATTGGAGTTTATTGAGCGGGATGTGATATCGCTTTGGCTGTGTGCTTAGCATTAGGAATACAAAGACAAAAATGAAACACCTCGTTCTCAAGAGATCTATTTCACTGGAGGTAATCATCTTCCAAATGTTGCACCTACTGTAAAAGCTACTGCAAAAGACACCATTAAATCTGCAATGGAGCAATCAAGGGACTGGAATCCATTCAGAAAGTGTGACAGAATCGGCAGCATCTGATGTTGACATCCCTGCCAGCAATTCCAAGACCCCACTGAGCCCCCAAGAGGGGAAGACTTTGGGAAAAGGGATAAAGTACTTTTATCTTAGGGATAAAGTACTGGTGGTGGGGGAGGGTTGCTGTGGAACATCTTTAACCAGATGCCACTAGCAAGGAAGACCCTTAAGGACAGAGAGGAGCATGAAGGTGTCAATGAAGCAGTTAGACTCTTCAGCAGCCACAAAGATGGAAGTCCCTGCAAGAAATGGAATAAGTGGAACTTGGAAGTAATAAGCAATGGACTGCAGTGGCAAGAGAAGCACCTTGCATCGGCTCATCCCCCTATGTCATGACTGTCCATGAGTACCCCAAGTCCACTGGGAATAGTTCAATCATACAAAAAACTCAGAAGTGTTTGTACCATAAAAGAAACAAGTCTGTTTTTTCTTTAAAAAAAAGAAGGAAGAAGGAGAAAAGGGAAAGAAGGGAAGAAAGAAGAAAGGAAAGAAAAAAGGAAGAAAAAGAAAGGAAGAAAGGAAGGAAGGAAGATGAGTATGCTTTGATCTGTATTCAGACTCCATCAGTTCCTTCTCTGGAGGTGGATAGCATTTTTTATCACAGGTCCTTCAGAGTTATCTTGGATCTTTGCATTGCTGAGAATGAGTTTACATTCATTTTTAATGGGGGAAGACAAGGGAAGTAAAATCTGAGGGATGAGTGTCAGGGGGAAAGTACCAGGAAGGAGACAGCTAGAAAGGGGATGAGGGATGGCTAGCCTGGCCACCTTCCCAAAATGGAAGCTCTGAGAAGAACTCACCAAAAAAGATGTGACGTTCCCAAAATGAGAAGACCCCAGACACTCCAACATTTAGTATTTTTATTTTTTGTCATCTTTGCTAATCTAATGGATGTCAGGTAAATCCTCTGAGTGTTTTAAGCAGGCATTTTTCTTATTAGTGATTTGAAGCATTATTTCATGTGATTGATGATTCACATTTTTTTCTTGGGAAAACTTGGCAGTTGCCAACATGTGTATTGGGGAATCACTCTGTTCACATGTAATGTATCAATTTCTTTTATATCTTGGGTCTATATCAGACTTTTATTAGTATATTTGCTGTAAAGATTTTTTGGGGGGGTGCTATTGACAATTCCTTTTTAAGTCTATTGATTATGTTTATGCAAAAACTTTTCAATTTTATATAATCAAAATTGTCTGTTTTATCTCTTATGATCCCCTCTATTCCTTGTTTAGTTAAAGATTCTCCCCTTAGTCATAGTTGTGTAAAGTACCTCCAACTAGGAGACTTATGAAACATTCCAAGCATAAGATGATGGATGGAATATGGAGTTGGAAGGTATCTTAGAGATCATCTTATACCATGTCCGCATTTTACAGATGGAAAACTGAAGGCCAGAGAAGAGTCAATTACTAAGGCTACACAAGTAATAAGTAGCTGATCAGAATTTGAACCCAGGTCTTCCAATTCTAAATCCAGTACTTCCTCCACTGCACCATGCTTATCTTCTAACCCATCCAATGGTTGAATTTTTCCGCTTAATTCCCTGGTATTTGAGACATATCAGGGAAAAAAAGGAACAGTAAGGCCTAAAATTACCCAAAAGGTTAATAAATTTCAGTCTAGATGGCCCTAGGATGCTTATATTCCCTTAGGTCCTATAGACACAAGGGAATACAGAGGTAGGTCCTTATAAAAAAGTAAGAGTTGTTTTTTTCATTTTCCCAATTCAAAGTCTTTCCTTTCAGACAAAATCAGTCTTTCTGGCTTCTCATTAGCTTTGATTCAATCAAGCAATTTGTCCTCATTGTCCTAGGAACCTCTCTCTGTGAGAGACTAAAGGAAGAAGCAAATCACCCAGGCTAGAAAAAAAGAGAGAGGAAAAAATGTCATATGGTAATTTACAGCAAACAGAACACCACTCAAAGAGAAAACAAAGGCCACTTCAAAGCCAGATCTCGCTTTGGTCCTAAAGTACAGCTAAGTGCATAAAGCCTACCCAGGTAACTATGGGGAGAGGAGGTGGGGAGGATGCTGATTCACTGTGTCCTTTCTCTCTCTGACCCCAGGGTAGCCCCACTATAAGAAAACTCCCATGTATCTTACTACAGGTACCTTAGAACAGTAAGAAATCAGGTAGGGAAAGAGGGACCTCCTTGAGTTGACTTTGGAATAATGTTTTCTGCACACAGGTAGACCTAGCCTGGATGACAATCCTAAGAAATAATTTTTCAACCATGATTTAGTAATATTTGGAAGGAGTCCATACTTGTATATTCAATTAGTTCATGTTATTGAGTGCCCAGAATCAAGCAAAAGACTCTAGGGAATGCAAATGTAACCCCTGATCTCTTAGATATGGACCAGGTAGAATTTGGGAAGAGATAGGACTGCTCTCTAATAAAATAATTACCTCTGTAGTTCATTTTTTCCTTTAGGGGAACAACACATTCTGGATTGTGGGACCATCTCCAATTGTCCTGATCTATATCTGTCCACAGGACCCAGATGGCCCTGCAGGAGAGAGTGAAGTTGGTGACTGTACAGCCCTTCCTCACTTAAATCCAATTCCATTATAAGTCATGGCATCATCTTCCTGATGTCATGGTCCTCTGACAGTAAAGGACAAATTTCTGGATCATGTCATGAGCACGAAGTACCAAGTCATCCTGAGAGAAAGATAGGAGGCAGTATGTGAAGGCAAGTCCCACCACAGTCAGCACTTGGACCACCACTTCCCTTCGGACCCTGATGGTAATTCAAGGACACTGGACCCTAAAATCTTGGGAATAGTACAGCTTCCAGTCCAGTGACTGCAACCACCATCCTGGGAAGGAGCTCTAGTGAAGCTGCAGCCTGACCACTGTTCCTGTAGGTGCCACAGATCTCTTAAAGACCCAGAAAAGAAAGTTCTTGACCCCAAAAACCTTGGCACTGTCACATGGTTCAACATGAGAAACTGGCATGATTTTATCAGTGGAAATGGGACCAAAGGAAAGCAATGTACCACTGTACCCTAAGGAACATGAGACTTTCCCATCTGACTTGCTGCTGAAACTGTCCCTATGTGTTGTCTCTCTCATTATAATGTGAATAGAGCTAGGTCTTCCTGCCTTTTTACTTGTCTCCTCAGCTCCTAGCACACGGCTTTGTACAGAGTAAGTGCTTATTAGCTTAATAAATGCTTTTTCATTCATTTATGTCTTTCAAAGGGTCCCTAGTTCCCTGCAAGCACCAAGGCTAACAAAAGCAGTGACCATCAAGCAAATTTAAAAGTATTTTTTTTTAAAAGGAGAAAAGCAGCAAAACAGTGGAAATGGTTGCCTTTTCTACAATCTACTCTATAATCAGCTCCACGTCCCTCCCTTTGAGTGATTCAGCATAGTCCTTACAGAGTCACAAAACCAATTAGTTAAGTCCTCTCAAACTGCTATCCCATGTCCCAAGCTTGGTCCAGTCTCTTATTTACCCTCTTCTTGCTGGAATCTGTGTGGTTCCTTCATCTATTGGCCATATACTTGCTGCCCCTCTTATACACACTCTCTCAGTCCATGTGCACATCTCTTAAGATGGCTCTGTATGTCCTGATACACTCAGCGTGGTACCATTAATTCTCATGCCTTCTGCAATTCTTGGCTTGGCCTGGAGCTTTTCAATCTTTACCCAGCAGCAGGGTTGCTTTCCCCCAGGAGGTACCATCCTCCTTGAAGCCAATCTACGGGGAAGCTCCATCTTTGTCTTTCCCAAGACACTTGGGACTTTCTTTTATCTCATACAAGGATAGAGGAAGTTTCTTTTAGCCTTCGTCCTTTCGGTGTTTGACTACACATGGGGCTTGAGTCCTTCCTCCGACATTTACTAGCTGTGTGATAATTGCAAATTATTTGACCTTGGAGAATCTTAGTTTTTTCTTCTGTAAAATGGGAGTGATAACCCTTAATGCTGCTTGACTATAAAGCCTAGCTATGATAAATGTGAGTGATCACTATTAGGTATGATTATTTTTGGAGTTACTCACAGGAGATAGCGCCCAATGCCTGCAAGAGTGGTCATTAATTTCCTAGAAGAAGCAAGACTTGAAGTGACCTTTGTCATAAGATCCTCATGAATCTGTATTGTTTTCTTCTTTATATTTGTATCTCTATTACCTAGCAAGGTAATTAAGGGATTGGCACATAGTAGGCTCTTAATAATGGTTGCTTTACCAGAAGAACAACATCTACTCCATGCATATTTTAAAAAACTGTAGAACTCTTATCTGACCTCAGACACTTATTAGCTGTGTGATGCTGGGCAAGTCACTTAACCCTGATTAACACTAAAAATGAGAGAGAGAGACAGAGACAGAAAGAGACAGAGACAGAGAGACAGAGAGAGAGAGACAGAGAGACAGAGACAGAGAGACAGAGAGATACAGAGAGACAGAGAGAGTTTTTTTGAATGCTTCATACATGCTCTTGAAGGAAGAATGATGTTCATCTGAGATGCCTCGATTTCTCCTGCAGAAAGTGCCATCCTTTGTTCCCTTTTCTTCCTTTTGTATCAAGTTGGGCTATGTTTCTCAGTGATGAAGTGATTAAGTAGGAATGGATGGATAAAGTAACAGTGCCCAGGAACACTGATGGGCTCTGGGTTAGTTTGAAATTGTTGAATGGGTGAATGGGCTCCTTTGGATCACTCATCTGGGGGTCAGTTCCAAAGCAGGAGGGAAAATAGAACCAGAACATTCTGAGGAAAAGGAACCACCTTGTTTTAGACCGTATTGGAGTCAATCTATAGGCTTCCATTGGTCTAGAGAACCATGGCAGAGTCATGGATTCTAATCAGATAATTTAATAATTAATAATGATAGCTGAAATTTGAAGGTATGTCAGCATTTATTTATGAAGCATTTTATAACTGTACCTCATTTAACATCACTTATAAAGTTAGTTAGTTTAGATAGATTGGTAAGACTGAGATTGACCAGTCAGTACTGGAAAGAGGTCTTCTCCATGTAAGGACATAGGGTCATAGACTTAGAAATAGAAGGGAAATTCAAGATCATTTATTTAGCCCAACCCTCTCATTTTACAGATGAGAAGACTGAGCTCCAAAGAAGTTAACTGATTTGCCAAAGCACACAAATAGCAAGGAGGGATTCAAATTCAAATCATCTGTCACCACATTTAGTAGCTGACTATTCCACTTCTCATCAAGAAATTTCCTGTTGTCCATTTCCTGCAACCCTCATAGATATTTCCAGGTTTACTCTTTTCTCTTGTGAATAATTCTTTTGTCTTTTTTCAGCCATTTCAGTCATGCCCAACTCTTCATGACCCCATTTGGGTCATTTGCCTCAGCAAAGATACTGGAGTGTTTTACCATTTCCTTCTCCAGTTCATCCTACAGATAAGGAAGCTGAGGCAAATGGGATTAAGTGACTTGCCCAGGGGCACACAGCTAGTAAGTGTCTGAGGCTGTATCTGAACTCAGATCTCCCTGACTCTAGGCCCATCCCTCTATCCGCTGCATCCCCAGCTTCCCTGAATAACTCTTACCATACCACATATGTTCTGGAGGATATGAGAGGAGGGAAAAGAGGTGATGGGAGCCAGATCTAGGGCAGAAGAAATGGTGCTGGTGGTTGGCAATAGAGTTGAAGTCAGTCTTTGAACCCAGGAATGTTAAAAGTTCAATGAACAACAAAGTGAAAAACTGGGTACTTTGAGTAAGAAGTTCGAGATGAACAATTTCTGGTTGACGTTGGGAAAAGTCCCCTAGGTGAGGAGACAATGTTTTCCTGGCAGAGGTCTATAAATGAGTTAAATCTTCAGGGAAACTGAGCTCTTTAGCTTGGCCCTTAGCTTAGGGTAATTCCTTAGAGTCCCCTGGACCAGCCCTGAGGGATTTCTTTTGCATTTCATGATTATAGCCCAGGCTTCCTACTGGGGAAATATTTCTTCTGTCCGTAGCTGGAAGGACCTAAGAGAACATTTTGTTTGACATCCTCATTTTAGAAATAAGAAAAGTGAGACATAAAGAGGCTTTATAAATGTTCTTCAGTCTTTGAGATCTGCTTGCACTGATTCAGACATACTCTCTAATCCCATTCTCCTGTATTTGACAGACAGACTGCATATAGGGACAAAGTGTATGACTGAGAAACACAGTGAAATGAGGCCAAAGGAGCACCAGACCTGTGCAGGCTTGCTTCCTTTAGTTCTATGTTCTAACCTCCTCAACTTGTTAGCCACAGACACAAGGAAGTCCAATACCCTTCATAACAGCCTTTGTAAAATATCTGCCCCAGTAACCAAAAAGAAGCAGCTACTTTAGGCTTGGGGATTGAAATCAGATGGTCCTGGATTGTTAGATGTCCAAAGCAGGTCCTGTCACCTCTCTGTTTCCATTTCTAAATCATACAAATGCTAGCATTTATATAGCACTTTGAGGTCATTGGTCCTCCTTGAGGACAAAGGATGAACAAGGTTTGTGAAGGGCTTTGAAGTACTGTCTCAGTATCTCTTACTTTATCCACATATCAGACCTAGGAGATAAATGCTATTATTGTCTCCATTTTACAGATGAGGAAACTGAGGCAGATAGAGGGTAAATGACTTGCCCTGGGTCACACAGCTGGTAAATGTCAGACTGGTTTTGAATTCATCTTCCTGACTCCAAGTACAGAGCTCTACCCAGTTACCTCACCAAGCTGTCTTGATGCTAAGATCAACCTAGAAAGTACCCTCTGCCCTTAGGGCTCTTCCCTCTGAATGGATGGCTCTTCCTAGAACCTCTGTTTAAAGGGGGTCTCTAGACTGGCCATTTCTTTATTTCCTACTAGAATGCACTCCTCCAGACTTCTTCCCTACATTTCCTCTCTCCCCCACCCCAACACCTTTTCCCTCTCCCTTTTTCAGTTTCCTGTTATGCATTGTTTTCCCCATTAGAGCATAAACTCTATGAGGGAAGAGATTCTTCCTTTTCCCCTATATTTGTATACTCAGCACTGATCACAGTGCCAAGCACATAAGAAGAATTTGATAAATGTTTGTTGACTATTATCTTTTTAATTGAGTCCATGCTTAGGAAAGGTAACTAGCTAGTGCCTTCCAGTAGAAAAGTACTCCTTGGATTTGGTGATGGGGTTGGGGAGAGGTGTCCCATGTTGTGTTACTACAAGCCTGGGTGATGAGTCTCCTCTGGAAGTCTGTTGTTCCTCACTTGTCTACTTACCTTCACTGCTGCCATGCTGGCTGCTCAGGAGAGATGGGGGATCCAAGCAGAACACTGAAAATTAAGGTAGATTAAATCTTAACATATCAGGACAAAATTCATTCAGCAAATGTTTTCTGAGTACCTCCTCTGAGCCTGAGCTAGGCCTTAGCAGAAATATTGAGGAGAACAAGACATTCTCCCTGCCCCATAGAAGATGAAACCTACATAAATCACTACCACCCAAGGCACTAAGATGAGGGAATATCAGTGCTGTAAAATATTGTGAGAATTTGTCAGAGGATGACACCACTTTTATCTTGGGGGTGGGTGGAGAAGTAGAGAGTGGAGTAGGAACAGGATCAGCAAATCCTTCACAGACAAGGCATTTGAAAAGGAGCTTGAAGGATGTGTTGGATTTTGATTAGTGGTGATGTTGGGAAAGTCATCTGAGGAGGAGAAAACAGTATAAAGAAAAGCACAAGAGGTAAGATAAGTTTGGTAAATATGATTCAAAGGCTTGGCTCTGTTTCCAGCATGTGATTTCAGGGACTACTCAACTCCATCACCTCCCCTATATCACCTTGAAATGCTGGCCACTAGGCTCCCTTAGAGTGCTCCACCTACACAGTTGTTGTTCAAGTGTTCGTGTCTGACTCTTCATGACTCTGTGGACTAGTCCATGGGGTTTTCTTGGCAAAGATACTGGAGTGGTCTGCCATTTCCTTCTCCAATGTGTCTTTATTTTACAGATGAGGAACAGAGGTAAATAGGGGGTAAGTGACTTGCCCAGAGTCACACAGCTATTGAGAGTCTGAGGTCACATTTGAATTCAGATCTTCCTACCTCCAGACCTGGTGCTCTATCCCCTATATGGTAGGCATAAATTAATCCATGTCAAACTCGGAAAATAAGTGACCAAAGAGCTCACAGAGGTTTCAGAGTAAACAACAACTGTTTACTCTGAAAAATCAAATCAAATCAAAGAACTAATAGTGGTCATAAACAAAAAACTTTCTCTATACCATTAGAGATGGAAAGTGATACATGCATGCAGGGGTCTGCTCTGATACCTAAGAGATCCTGTGCAATGAGGTTGAGCCTTGATCCATGTAATAGTGGCGAGACAAAGAAAGTGTGAGCTGTAGCAGTGGCAATGAGGGGGTAACAGCAACCATAACACAAGTTCCTACAGGTGCTTGTCTGGGCTCAGGCATCACTTGGGGCTGGTGTAGAAACAGTTCTGTGATTGTGTTGTGACTGATTTCATCCAGAGGGTGAGTGCAAAGGATTGTTGTAATGCCAAGCTTTGGGCACAGCTTGCTTGATGGGCTTTAGCTCTGGAAAACAGGGTGTCTCCTAATAGTAAAAAGAGAGGGGTGGTCTTGGCCTGAGGATCCTGATACCCATCACTACTTTTTTTACCTAATTACACACAGATCAATTGATCAAAACTGCCCAGGGGTGGGGTGCAAGGCTGATACATTTTGAAAGAAGGATGAGCACAACCCACTGGAGATGTGGGCAATTATGAAACGTGAAGGTCTTGGCGACTGGAGGACGAAAGTGAAGGTGCCAAGAGAGGTGGAGGGAGGGGACAAGGAAAAAGCAAAGGCGTTGCTGGAGACACCCTAACTCTACCTCTAGCAACCTTCATCTCCCAGCCCTTGCCCTGCTTTTTCAACTCACCCAGAAAATCCTGGATGTCCAAATCCTCCTCCTCTCTCGAAAGCCCAGCTCATATCTTGCCTTCCTTCTGAAACCTTCCTCGGACACTCTCTGTAGATGCTGGGGATCTTGGTTTGTAATTATTGCTTGTACTGACTATTGGAACTTGGGGGACACTGCTCTGTGTGTGTATGTGTGTAGTATATGTTTTCCTATTAGTTTTGATGCTTCTCAAAAGCATAGAAGCTCTCCCTTAAACTTTTTTCTACACACCCCACAATTAACCAAGTGTCTGAGCGTTGAGAAGATCACAGGATGATAAAGTAAGAGCCGGAAGGCTAAGTCCATCACATTACAGTACGGGAAGTGAGGCTCAAGGGTCAGGAAGTTAATCACCAAAAACAGTTACTCAGTGGCTGATCAAGGGTCAAAAAGCTGATCCTCAAGAGCTTCCTCCCTTCCTCCTTCCTCCCTTCTTCCCTCCCTTCCTTCCTCCCTTCCTTCCTTTCTTTCTTTCTCTCTTCCTTTCTTGTCTAGTAGGACTATAGTAGGTACTTAATAAATGCTTGTTAATTTCATCCAATTGCTCATCTTTATCCTCAATCACCAAAATCATGATTTTTGGACCTAGAAAGACCCTTAAAATACAGGAATTGGGTGCAAACTTTTTGATCTGGAAAGCATCTTAGCTGTCATCCAAAAGATTTAATTCACACCTGAGTCAAGTGTAATGAAAAGAGCTCTTTTTTTTTTTTTTTAAACTCAACTGCCTTAAGTTAGACCTGGCACCAGAACCCAGCTCTCCTAGCTCCCAGCCCAGTGTTCTTTGGGAAATGTTCTCTATTAGTCAACCTCTCTTTACTGTTTTCATCTATTACAGTTTCTGATTTCTCAGTGGGATTAGTGGGGGCTTGCACTTCATGAAAGTTCACCCAGTTCCCCAGAGTTTGAGTGTGCTGCATCTGAATAGACTAGGTCCTTGTCTAAGTGAAGAGGACAAAAGCAGATGGACAAAGGTTTCATTAGGAATAAAAGAAAGGGCTAATTTGCATCCTAAGCTCCTGCAATTATCAGGCTGAATCTTTGCTGTGTGGTGAGCCCAAGTCAACTTCAAAGTTTGCTGATTGAGTGGAAGAACCCATCCGTAGCCATGGCAACCAATTGAGCCTCCCACAGATGGTGAAAGACACCATGAGTTTTTCATGCAAACCAAACAGCTTGAAAATTAAACATATATGTGGTGAGGACAAGATGGGAGAAAGCAGGGGGTGGGGGAGGGAGGAGAGGGAGAAGGGGTATCTATTACTCTGCTAGAGGGTAAGGGACCTCTTCCTCAGAAAAATGTGGTGGTCAGCTGTTGAAGTTGACAGACTCCTATCTTTTGCTTTTTGATCTGTTGCTATGATTCTGAGGCTATTGGGATGGATGGTTCCCACCAGGGGCAAAGGTACCTTGGGATTTAGGGCTGGAAGTCATCCTAGATAACCAACCCAGTCATTTTACAAAGAAGAAAACTGAGGCCCAACTGTTCAAGGAAGCAACAAGCAGTAGCTTCAGAGATGGGAAAGATTCCAGCTGGGGTCCAATGATAGGCATGAGTTATCCATATTTTCACTAGAGGTATGGGATTCTATGGGAGAGTGCATTCATGCCTGTGTGTTTGAGAAGATGATTTTCCTTGTTAAATTCCTTGTTATTCTGTCTTGATTAAATGTTCTTTGCTTTAAATTAACATATCATCTAGTGCAAGGGTGGGGAAGCTATAGCCTTCAGGCCACACGTGAAGTTTAGATAGTCAAAGGGCTGCACTAGAGGACCACAGGTGGCCTCAAGGCCACAGGTTCCCCACTCCTGATCTACTGTATTATAATAAAAGGGAAACATCAGTGGGGTGGGTCTCAAGATAAGAGAAAGGCAACTGGCAAAATTCACTAAAATGCTTTGTGCCAACTGTAACTGAATCCAGTTAGAATTGGGGAGAAGATCGTCTGGATTTAAGGCACAGCTTTCCCAGGGTAGTAGATCAGAGCACCTGTAATGGAGACCAAGGTAGACTGTGTGGGTCTGGTGAGTACTGAATTATGTATTCCTACTGTGGCAAGTTCTAAGTTCCCAGAGGGATGACTAAGTAGAATTGGAAGGGGCCTAATGACATTCAAGAGGCAATACAATTGAGATAAGCTCTGAAGTAAACAAGAGTCCTGGGTAGCCAAAATTCCTAGGTCATTAACTACTATGGTCAAGGTCAACTAGAGCCAACCTCTTGGTATAGAAAAAATATTTGTGGGGTCAGGGTCAGGAATAAGAGGCTCGGACTTCAGTATGTGGGAGCTGCTTGCTCTAGACCAGAAGCTTGTGACCAGGGGTGTGTGGACTTGTTTTTAAAAATATTTTGACAGTTATATTTCCTTATAAATGGTTCCTTTTGTAATCCTATGTGTTTTATTTTATACATTTAAAAACACTATTTTGATAAGAAGTGCATAGGATTCACCAGACTGCCAAAGGGATCTATAACATAAAAAAAGAAAAAAAAAGGTTAAGTAGCTCCATTTTAGACTCCTTGGCCTCCAGTTTGCCTTTATCTTTTGCTACATAAGAGGCGGAACATGAGAGGGAATTCAATTTAAAACAATAAATTTCCATTTCAAGAAAACCTATGTAATAAGTACTACACATTGTTTTCAAAGCTATCCAGCTTTTCTTTGCTTCCTTGCAGGTTTTCTGCATTTGTTAATGTAGTTGGATCTAAGGAGAGTTTCCAGTGTGATAACAACAAAAGAGAATGTGCCCTGGATGTCCTAAGATAGGCAGCACCCACCCTTGCACTGTTCCCCGACACTGCACAACACCCCCATGACCGAGATTTGTTAAACTTCAAAGTGCTTTCTAAATGTCAGCCTCCATTTTTACTACATTTTTACTCCCTCCTGCACTGTGATTCTCTGACACCAAATTCACTTCTCAGCAGGTCCTTCTACCTTTCCTAAAGGCAGCTGTACCAGTGCAATCTGTCACCATTTATCTGAGCACGTCTGAACAATCTTTGTGTGTGTGTGTGTGTGTGTGTGTGCTTAACTTAAACAAAGGCGTAATGTTACCATGGCATCTCCCAGTTTCCTGGAGTTTCTTTAATTATTTGTGGCTCAGCCCTAATGTTATTTTAATCTATATAGGTAGGGAAAGAAGGCAGCCATATTTAATGGAGATATATTTGTATTTTTTCTTTAGCCATACAAGATGAACTTGGAAAACACAGAACAAGACAGATTTTGGAAAGGCCTCCCCTCTGCGCTGTTTTTCCTCCATCTATTTTATAGCCCTCAACACAGTCACATTGATTGGCGATTTGGGGCTGATGGAAGATGTTTCTATTTCCCCTGCTGCTTCAATTCATTTATAAAACCACTATCTGATGCTGAGCCCAGCACACAGCTGGAGCATTGTCAGTAAATATCCCAATAGGTAGAGAAATATCTTCTAGGGGAGGGCTTATTCAGGTACTTCAGAAGCCAAGCTCTGCATCTGTCAATCGCAGTTCATGTTCCCTGAATTAGACTAGCAAAAGCCTACCTGAAATTCTCAGGAACTAGTAGATTTGAGGGCAGCTGGGGAAAGAGCTTAAGAACAATTAGGCCTGTTCTAAGACGAAATGGACCATCTTAAAAAAAAATAGCTAGTTCTCTAGCACTAGGAATCATCACACAGGCACTTGATGACCTTGTCAAGGCAATGGTATGAAGGGGATTCATATTTCAGGTAGTATTTGGCCTTGATCAGGAGTTCCTAATCTGTGTGTGTGTGTGTGTGTGTGTGTGTGTGTGAGAGAGAGAGAGAGAGAGAGAGAGAGAGAGAGAGAGAGAGAGAGAGAGAGAGAGAGAGGAGAGAGAGAGAGAGAGAGAGAGAGAGAGAGAGAGAAAAGAGAGAGAGAGAGAGAGAGAGAGAGAGAGAGAGAGATGGACCTTGGACCTTTCTGGCAGCTTGGGAAGTTTGGGGACTGACTCTTTAGAATAATATTTTTCAATACATAAAAAAAATAGAGAATTACAAATGAAACCAAAGGTTAGTGAAAATAAAGAAACCCTGTTTTCCTAGCAAAGTTCACCTTAGATGAGAAAGATCTCCTGACACGTACCCATGAACCCTCTGTGGGGTCTTTGAACCCCAAGTTAAGAACCCTTGCTCTGGATGTTATCTAAAATTTTTGCTTTTTGGCTTTTCAGCCGTGCAAGGCTACGGAGGATACAGAAATGGCCCCTCTCTAACCTTAAGGAACTTGTAACCTAGCAGAAGTAAGCTTCCTGAGGGCAAGGATGGTTTCCATTTTTGTCTTTTTTTGTATGCCTGGTGTCTAGTAGAGTGCCTACCATATCATTGATTGGTTGTTGTCCATTCTCAAAGAGGACCAAAATGACTTCATTATAATACAGCCAAGTTTCCATGTGGTTGACTGTGTCTGATCAGACCAATGTGAGCTCAGAATGGTCTACCACAGGTTGGGCACAGATAGTCCCTGTGAACATTTGGGGTGGATTCTCTAAATTTGCACATTCTGAATTTCCTTTGAGCTGTTTCAACTCCGCTTTGCTTATACAGTACAGCACCTTTTCTGATGTGGGCACACCATGCTGAGTAATCCCATGCCAGCGTCTCCCATATCAAATAATCAAATCCAAAGTTCTTGAGAGACCTCCCATATCATAGACATGTATTGAATGCTTGTGGAATTAAATTGAAGATGTATTACATAGACAAAGAACTATGCTACACAATAGAGTGTAGGGTCAATAGAAATTTACGGAAGGTAGAGATCATCCCAGGAAAGAATAAAGGAAGTCTTCATGGAAGAAAAAGCATGTGATCTGGGATCAAAGAGAAGTAGGATTTCAATAGTTAGTGGGGAGGCCACTTCAAGGAAGGTCACTGTCTTTTTGAAGGAGGGAAAAAGTTCTATCACTTACTATATGACCTTGGGCAAATCATTTCATCTCTCTAGGTCTCATCTTCCTCATTTGTAAAAAGACTGGCTTTGGTGAAATGATTTTTAAGATCCCATCCAGCTTTGAGATTTTATAATTCTTATTATGGGAGGTAGCAAGTTACAATGAAAAGAATAATGAATTTGGAGCCAGGAGCCTGGGGTTTAAATTTCAGTTCCAACACTCACTAGCTTGGTGACCTGGGACAATTCACTTCACACAGCCTCAGTTTTCTGTAAAATGAGGAGGTTGGATTAGATAACCTTTAGTTTAGCAAGTGTTATCAAGCTTTGTGAATTAAGTCAGTATCAATCTTTGCTGAAAAGCACAGAAAATAAAAATAACTAAGACTGAAGGCTGACAAGTTTTCTGGCTAATAACAGGATTAGATCCTTACATCTATAGGGTACCCTTCTCTTTTGACCCCAAAATAAATGAAATCATCAACTACTATTTTTTTTAACATCTATGTAATTATATGGTGTGTTGAACTTGGAAGCCAGATCTAGGTTCCATTGCCTCTTTGGGAAATTTACTAGCTGTGTGGTTTGGGGCAAGACCCTTCATCTCACTAAATCTCAATTTCCTCATCTGTAAAATGTGGCAGTTGGACTCACATTAGAGGGGATTTACCTTTAAATCTATGATCGTGTGTCAGAAAATATTGATAGCAATTCACATTTAAATATCATTTTACAAAAAAAATCAGCACCTCAGAGTTAGAAAGGTACTTTAGGGATTATCTGGCCCAATGCTTCCATTTTATAAATGGGAAAAAGTCCCAAAGAGGTCACATGACCTCCCCAGGGTCACACAGCTAGTTGGTGGAAGACTAGAATCCAGATCTTCCAAATCCCATGCCAGTGTTCCGTCCACTCCATCACACTGTAAACAATTTTAAAGTTACAAAGCCAGATGATATCTCAAAAGAGTTCCTATTGCCATGTAAATAAGGTTTTCCATGGCTTTCCAAGAGGAAAGTAACTAGATAAGTGAGATTCTTGGGATTTGGGAAGGGAACTTTTTCTCAGGATTTTAACCGGAGAGATTTAGAGCTTAAAGGAATCTTTGATCTCATCTAGTCCATTCCTGTCATTTCACAGATCCAGAGAAATTAAGTGATTTCTCCAAGGTCACATAATCAGTAGCAGAGTCAGGTTTTGAACCTGGACCCTCTGACTCTAAATTTGTTGATCTTTCCACTACTTCATACCACCTCCTACCATCTTTTAGAACACAGAGAAATCTTCAAATAATGATACTTTTTTTTCTTTTCTAGAGAGACCAAAGACCCCATTCTCACACTGATTGTAGCTGCTGTTCGGACATTGGATCATGTCTGACTCCTTGGGACCCCATGACTTTTGTCTGTGGGGTATTCATGACAAAGACACTGGAATGGTTTGCCATTACCTTCTCCAGCATGTTCCCATTTTTACAGATGAGGAACTGAGGCAAATAGGGGTTAAGTGACTTGCCCAGGGTCACACAGTTAGTATGTCTCTCAAAGAGGCAATGGAACCTAGATCTTCCTGTAAATGTCTGAGGTCACATTTGAACTCAGATCTTTGTGTCTACAAGTCCAGTGTTCTTATGTGGGTGGTCAAGAACAATTGATTTCCACAAAAATATTTCCTGCTTTCCCCTTCCTCCTCCCTCAGGATAATTTTCCAGTTTCAGGCAACCTCCAGGGGCTCCATTTCTCCTAATAATCAGACCTTCCATGCATTTCTCTGGAGGGCTGCTGAGTATTTGGGGTGGGAATATGGCGGGGAGGAGTGCATTTGTTGCCAGATAACATGTGTGTGACTGTAGACAGAAGTATTGGAGGCCAACACTGGAGTCCCCTGTTTCCACAATATCATGCATAAAGTTAGATATAACTTTGTTATCAGACAACAGTGATTTTTCCTTTTCTTGGCTGTTAGTCTGTTTCAGGGGAAAGGATGGTGACTGTCAAAGGCTTGGCCAACGCCATCTGGTGGTAGCTCTGATTTCAAGTCTAGAAGGTCTGGCTCTGCCATCTAGTGACTCTTTGGGAGTAGATCAACTGTGTTTTACTCTGAGTAAAGCTGTATTAATTGTTTGGCTTTCTCAATGAAACATGAAACTTGTTCTTTTTATTATTGTTGTTGTTAAAATTTATTTTATATTTTAATTTATGGAATAAAACAAGCAATTCCATAACACAGTATAATAAAAAAGATGATTGCTTATGGAGCTACAAATCTATTATGTAGATTTTTTAAAGTAGAAGTTATCGTGTAATTTTTTTTCTTTTTTCCCCTTTTTTTCTTCTTTCCCTTCCTTCCCTAAAGATGGTTACCATTAGTTATACACACATACATATGTGTATATATACATATATGTAAAACATTCTATACATACTTCTATTTATCCCTTATTTCTGGGGATGCAGATAATGTCTTCCTCCATATGTCCTTTGTAGTTAATTTGGGTATTTATAATAGTCAAAATTATTTATTCACTCACAGTTGTTCTTAAAATAATATTGCTGCACTGTATGCAATGTTCTCTTGGTTCTTATTTTGAGCTTCATTATTTTGTGTAAGTTTGTTCATGTTTTTCTAAGATCACCAAGCTCATCATTTCTTATAGAACAATAGTATTCCACAATTCAGTCAGCCATTCACCAATGGACAGGCATCCCTTCACTTTTCAGTTTTTTGCCACTACAAAGAAAGCTACTATAAGTATTTTATAACATATAGATTCTTTTTTGTTTTCCCCCAATCATCTTTGGAAATAGACCTAGTAATGGTATATAATATTTCAATAACATTTTGGGCATAATTCCAGATCGCTTGACTAAAGGATTGGATCAGATCACAATTCCAATAACAATGAATTAGTGTACCAATTTTTCTACATCCCCTCCAACATTTATCACTTTCCCCATCTATCATTTTAGTCAGTTTGATAGATGTAAAATGATATCTCAAAACTGTTTTAATTTATATTTCTCTCATCAATGATTTAGAGCATTTTTTCATGTGACTATAAATTGTTTTGACTTCTTCTTTGAAAAACTGCCTGTTCATATCCTTTAACCATTTATCAATTGGGGAATGACTCATATTCTTATAGATTTGACAAAGTTCTTTGCATTTGAGATATTAGACCTTTATCTGAGAAACTGTCCGTAAAAATTTTTCTCCCAATTATCTGCTTTCCTTCTGATCGTGGCTATGTTTTTTTTATCTGTACATAACCTTTTAAATTTAATATAATTGTAATTACCCATTTTATATCTCGTACTGCTCTCTAGCTCTTGTTTATTCACAAACTGTTTGCCTACTTATCAGCCATAAGTCTGATAAGTAATATGTTGCATGTTCTTCCAATTTTCTTGTAATATCACTCTTTATATCTAGGTCATATATCCATTTTTACCTTATCTTGATAAATTGTGTAAGATATGTTCTATGTCCAATTGCTGACAGATTGCTTACATTTTTTTTTTACCAATAGTGAATTCCTATCCCAAAATCTTAAGTCTTTACACTTGTCAATACAAGGTTACTATATTTATTTATTGCTGTAAATTGTATGTCTATTCTGTTTCATTGATCTACCTTTCTATTTCTTAGTGAGTTTTGATAATCATAGTAAATGGCATAAGATATCCTCTTCAATCATTTGCTACTATATGTTGTATGTCTACTCTGTTCCACTGCTCTACCTTTCCATTTCTTAGCCAGTACCAGATAGTTTGATAATTACTGCCTTATAATATAGTTTAAGATCTGATATATTTTCATTTTTTTCTCTATTTGTGTTCTTATTTTTGTTTTTATCCTTGAATGACTTTGGGGTACCCTGCTTAATTTGATATCCTGCCAAGTTTTCTTTAGGCTGGTTTTGTCCTCCATTGCTTCTCTCAGTTTTATGATATGATACTACTCATAGTTGTCAATGATCCTTCTTTTACAGATATTCTAAGCTGATGTTTCCTTTGGTAGCCATATTTCTCCATTTTGCAAGCAAAGCAATTATTTGTTACTAAGGTGCTTTCTGGGTTCTTTTTGATCTCTTTATTGTAGCAATTAATTTACATTGGTTTAGCATCTAGATGAAAATATTATAGTCAGTGTTTATGTCGTTTCTGTTGTCCGGTTCCCATTTTAAAATTTCTATTAGGGTTCAATGGTCTTAATTATACACCGTGTGTTTTTCTTATTACCATTCTTTTTGTTTATTATAAACTCTAATCTTAGTTTTGACAAGTTGATGGTCTCACTGTGTGCAGAAAGCTGACTTGTAATAAGTCTTTCCTTGTCTGTTCAAATGTATTTTTATTCTTTACTTGGTATTTGCGCTATCCAGCACCCACTAATTTTTTTTTGAAGAAAGTGTTGATAATACAGAGGTAAGGGCCTTTCGTTTTACCTACAAGTTTTTGACTTCTCTCATTTCTTTCTTCTCAACCATACTTTCCCTTATATTTCTCTCCATCCTCAGTTTTTCCCACCTTTGCACTGAAGTCAAGAATGTTTATTGATTTGATTTGAAGGTTATTAATTTTTCTCTCTAATTTCTCTACAATGTTGTCCTTGGCAATTAGTATTAGCCACGAATATTTTATTGCAGATCTTTTTGTTTGTTTTTATCAGTCTTTAGTTTCACAATCCATGATGACCAAATAATTTTTCTTGTACTTGTTTATTTAAGCATTTATGAGAAAACCTAATCCTCTGATCCTAATCCACCTGCATAGAATTGAGTTCTATTAATTTAAACTTTTTTTCTTGGTTTCATGGATTGTTATTGTTCCATCATTTCAGTTGTATCCAACTCTTTGTAACTATCACAGGGGTTTTCTTGGCAAAGATAATGGAGTGGCTGGCCATTTCCTTCTCCATGTTATTTTACGGATGAGGAAACTGAGGAAAACAGGGTTAAGTGACTTGCCCAAGGTCACAAGCTAGTAAGTATCTGAGGCCAGATTTGAACTCAGGTCTTCCTGACTCCAAGTCTGGTGCTCTATCCACTGTAGATAACTCACATGGGTTATCATGGATAAAGAGTTTTCATCCTCGAGTGGTTAACCTGCTGGTGTTATGCCTCTCCACAGCGAGGCTGTTCCTCAGAAAACAGAAAGTCATAATAAAAGGTTTTTCAGTATGGTAGAATGTGTCAAAATTTGTGCTCTATTGGCATAGCTTTTGAAAATCCAGGGTCACCTCCATGATGTGATGAGACTTCAGCATAGGACTTTTGTCCTCATTTTACAGATAAGAAAAATGAGGTCCAGAGAAGGCAAGGTTCTTACCCAAGTCAAAGAACTTAGAGCATGGGTTCTTAACTTGAAGTCTATGAATTTGGTTTAAAAAAATCTTTGATAACTGCATTGTAATTGGTTTCATTTGTGCTTCAGTAGACTGTCCAAAGGATCAGATGCTGAGTCTGACCATATCACCTTACTATTCACTAAATTCTAGCAGTTCTCCTGACTGTGTCATGAGCAAGATAATCCCATCTCTCAGTTCTGGGTATTTTCTCTAGCTCTCTCCCATGCTTGGAATGCTCTTCCTCCTCATCTCTGCGAACTGGCTTCCCTGTCTTTCTTCAAGTTCCATCTTTGATAGGAAACTTTTCCCAGTCCTTCTTAATTTAAGTGCCTTCCCTCTTTTAAGTTTTTCTATTTTTTGCTATAGATGGCTTATTCGTATATAGAGGGAACTTGTGGTGCAGGCTGCCACCCACTTCTCACTCTATAGTTAAACCTTACACATCTGATAAGCAGCAATAATAATACATAGGCTTCCTGCTTCCAAAGACGGTGGGGAACAAAGGACAGTGCAAATTGTAAAGGGCTATAGAAATGTGGGCTGCATGTGTCATACCCTCAGCTGGCTCCCAGAATCCTGAGAAACACATGGAGCTCACTAAAAAAGGACTCTCCACTTTCTTTTTTAAAACCAGACCTGTGACTGAATTGGCATAAGGAGCTCTCAGGAAGGAAATGGCTCTCCTTGAGCATTGACACCCTTCACTACAACTTATATTTTGTAGGAGTAGCCTAGGTCACCAAGTCATTAAGTGATGTGCCTAGGAGTCCTACAACCAGAATGTATAATAGATGAGACTTCATTTACCCTAATAATTACTCATTTCTGAAAAGGACAATAAAGATTCTTGTAGTATACAGATGAATCTTTGAGCTCATTTGAGAGATAAGAAAACAGATGCCCAGAGTGCTAACAGCACTTGGTAAATATTACACAGTCAGTTAGGACATTAGACTTAAGCTTAGAACATCTAGTTCAACCACTATTGATGATCCTGGCCTTAAAGAAGCAAATGTCCTTGTGAAGTACTTGGCATAGGTCATCTATAGTTTTTGTCCCGAAATTTTCTCTCTACAGTTGAAAGCTAAGGCAGGTACATGCTCCTAGTAGGAGCTCAGGAAATCTTTGTTTGATCGGAGGCAGGGGAAATTGTACTGGAGTTGAAATTAGAGGGCCTGAGTTCAAGTCCTTCCTATGTCACTTATTTATGTGACCATGGACCGAAATTTCCGCTATAAAATTTGCACTTTATGACCTTTAAGGTCTCTTCCAGCTCTTCATATATGTTTGCATGAATGAAAACAAATAAATGATAAAATATTGTCCAGGAAAATATTAATTTCTTAATCAATCAATTAATTTCTTGCCATGTTTGCAAAGAGTGTTGTAACCCAAGTTTCCAATCACGTATTTTTGCATAAGATTCTCCTAATCGATGCAGAGAATTCTGATACAACACTGCATGTCTGTAGGAGGGGGTAGAGACATTCTTATTTTCTCTTTCTTCAAGGAGCACACATGATTTCAAATTCTCTTTAGGACCTATTCTGAGGAAAAGCAATGAAAAGCCACTCTTGAAGACAAGTTAGGGAAACCAGCTCCTTAACATGTCCCTGATTGACTTCAGGGACTTTCTGCTTCAGTGAGATCTGATCCTCTTTATTGGGTGAGCTGAGAGATCTGTTTCCCAGAGGGAGAGAGCACATTCAATCTGTGTATTTTCTGCTATATCCTGATTTGTATAACTTATTTGGTTTCTGTTTCCTTGGCTAAATAGGTTACTTGCTCCTCACTATTTGTAATGATCTTTTGGGTAACTGGCATTCAATGGGAAGGAGTTATACAGGTGAGTTTAAGCTAAGAGCTACCTTTCATCCTTCAAAAGATAGTGTCCTGGGAAGCTAACTCCTTTTTGTGTTGAACTAAAATGTTTACCCCTCTACCAGAACTATTTAGAAGAGAAAACAGATAAAATTCTTTTCTGATCTCTGTCTCTGTCTCTCTCAATAATAAGGTGGCCAGCCTTCTGCTCCCCTCAAAGTGAAGCAATCACAGTCTCCCTTGGAGGGTAGGCAAGATTCTAGCTATATCTATCACTGTCTCCCCTTGAGTCACTTGTACATTTGGACAACTCATATGAACGTTCACACCTTACACGGTAAATCACTGACAATGTAAAATAAGGAAAATTATCCCACTAATATAAGAAATAGAAATTGAAGAAAAATGACTGACTAAACCTATTGCTCATTGTTATAATTCATAAAATCGAACTGGTGATTCTTTACTGAGTCTCATGCAAAACTTGAGAAAAGGGGAGTGGGAAATTGGGTGGGACAATGTGAGCTTTCTCATTCAGGTTTAGAGTTGATCAGAGTCTCCTGATCTAATTCTGTGCTTGTTTCTTTTCCATTATTTCAAAATTCTTAAAGTTATGCTCATCAATAAGGTGTTAGGACATGGGAACAGAAAATTGTAGCTGTGCCAATGAGAAATAGGAAATTCACTCATTTAGCAAGCATTTACTTTTTTCCTGTTGTGTGCCAGGCACTGTGCTCAAGATTGAGAATACAAAGACAAAATCCTTGATACTTTAAGGATGTGTCATTTTGTTAGTGTGGACACTCTCTCCATATTCTTGGATCACAGCTTCTATACAACTTACTGAATAGCCCTTGAGAGTTATTGTAACAAAAAATTCATTACTCCATGGTAATTCTGTCTGAACTTTGCTAGACTGGTCCTCAAACAGGAGATGAGAGTCCACCACTCAGCTGGCACAGTCAAATCTTACTTTGATGTCTCATCACAATATGCAGGTGACCTTGGGCTCTTGAAGGCCTCTCTGGTAGAAGACCTGACAGGCTCTGTTAACCTGAAAATGGTTCAAGTATGGGCCTGGTAATGATTAGGAAGACTATTTGATGTAAAATGCTGGATTCCCTGAGGTATACAGGACTTCTAAAATTCATTAAGTCAAAGCAGGACTCAATTTAAACCAGAGGTTCTTAAACTAGGGTCCATGAACTTGTTTTAAAAAATATTTGATGAGTCTATTTCAGATGGCTAGATGGGTCTATAACACAAAAAAGGTTATGTACTCCTGATTTAAATAGTGTCACTAACTATAAGAGAAAAAAGTATCTCTCTTAACTTTAAAGATCTCCAGGAAAATAACTGCCACAGTTTCCCTTGGCAACCCATTCTCATTGCTATATAGTCAATGATAACTCTAGGCAGCATGTGATACTACTGTAAAAATGGCTTGAAGGAAGCAAATAATTCAGTGTGTATGTTGGCAAAGAGAGATATAGAATTAAGGGGATATGAGAAGTATGGGAGAGTGAAGAAAAGAGATCTATCTCATTCTCTTTCTCCTCTCTCTCTTTACATATATATCTATATATACATATATATAGATATATATACTATATATACATAGATTATATAGATATAATCTATATCCTCTATTAGCATAAGTGACTCCATGTTTAAACTAGTCTCCATATCAATATAAAATAAGCACCCACATGTACTACTACTCTAATATCCTTTTTATGTCATCTCATCCCGAGTTCTCCTGCTATACTAGCCATAGAACAAAATTAAGTTGGCTTGTTTTGCTCCACCAGGCTAACAACAGATTAGCAAATGAAGGAAGGAGCTCACAAAGTGATAGTAAGGTTCACTTTCTCCTTCCCAGATCCTTTTTGCCATAGTCACTGAACATCCAAGTCACTTTCTCTTCTAAATATGCTCAGTACCTGGATTACCATCTCCTTCTCTACCCTAATCCCTGCCCTGTTTGAACTCTGTGGCCTCCCAGTTCATCGGTATCCTTAACTTCCATGAACTCTGTCTCTAGTGAATGCCAATTATGGATAAAATTGGTTGACTAGACTTGCCATGATACTGCTCATGTGCATTTGTCCTGAGGACCAGGATTCCTAGTTACAACTCTGTGTCCAAGTATAGCTTATAAGTTTAGTTGTCAAGAAATTCATCACTGATGTATTCATTTTCTTGGTTACAGTAACTCTTCAGGACTATATAGGGTAGCAAATCGCATTGCTGGAGGGAAAATCCATACCTACAAAATCACTGATCTTTCAAGAATATTAAGTATTAAAAGTAGCAGCCTTTTTTTTGTTTTTATTTTTGCTTACATAAAGTCTAGAGTAGAAATGGAGCAGCAAAGAAAGAACATAGAAAGGCAGTTGCTTTCTCTTTCCCAAACTGGATATTTTTATTGGCATTTATACGTCATTTTTTACCCCAGAACAAAGATCAATATTTACCCAGGCACTGGCTAATTTGTCCAAACCCATGGATGTTGCTCACAGGGCTTTTCTCTTCATTCATAGTAGCCAAGTTCAGTCATAGAAGAATTCCCTCAGGACTCAGTACCCCAAAAGACAGGGCAAGTTAACCACTCCCTGATAATGCACGTTTAATAACAGCAAAGGGAATGAATGAAAGTAGTATGTGACAACAAACCGGGAGAAAAATGAAATCTGCAAAATGGCATCTCACAGATAAACAAAAAATGCTTTGCAATCTAGGCCAAGTCTGTTAGAACAGAAAAATGAAAGTCCGTGTCTTTGGGCCTAGAATCCTATGCTGCATTACTGAGTTTGTTGACTATGTACTTTGAACTCTTTGGAGCATGATACCATATGAAGTATTGTATTCATGACCATTATAATAGTCTTATAACATAAGGAGTGTAGCTTTTAAAAAGTGCCAATTTTTTCTCATCCTTCTGAAAAACAAATCAGGAGATGTTTTCAAAAGTTTAATTATAAAAAAAAGTGTTTTATATCGATTTTCATTCAACCACAATATTTGTCCTAACTGTTGAAACCTATCTCAATACTATAATATACTTCTTGACTGTTGGTTTGTGTGAAATTTTGCTGCATTAACTTGGAAAACAATAACTCTGCCCAGTGAAATCAGTGGTATACATAAATGATAAGAAGGTTTATTACATGCATTTATGCAGGTCATTCAAAAGAGGACATTTCCCTAACTAGTTCCATTTTTTTAAGACAAAAAATTATTTATATGAATTTTAATTTAAATGAAAGTATACATTCCTAGTGAGTTAAAGGGGAAAATGTTTCCCCATATAAAAAAAAGGATAAAGGTAATTTCATCTGAGTACTATCTCCGGGTTCCAAAAGGAGGAAACCAATTAAATTTTGGATAATTAAAGAGTGCTTTTGGAGGGCCACAATCATTAATGTATCCTGATGATCCATCATAGATTTAGACTTGGGAGTGACCTTAGAGGTCTTCTAGCCTAACTTCCTCCATTCACATATGAGGAAACAGAGACCATGGAGGGGGAAAATGACTTTTCCAAGGCCATATAGATGAGAAAGTAACAGAACTGGGATCTGAACTCAGATATTCTGACTCTAATTTGAGTGTTCTCACCACCATACCACGCTGTTTTCCTAATTTCTGAGACACACAAAGACACAAATAAATTTGGGACATACCACCTGCTCTTTATGATATATCAGTCTATAATACCACTGAGACAACATAGATGCAGACAAAATGTAAGCTGATGTATTGTGTTCAGTTCTGGGTGCCACAGTCTTGCAAGATCAAGGAGTTGCAACCATGGTATATGATGAATAATTAAAGTAAGCGGGGGAGGGGCTTAGCTTGAAAGAAGATGATTTTTGGGAGACGGCATCATTGGTTTCTAGTATTGGAAGGGCTGCCATACTGAAGGACAGATAAACTTGTTCTGTACCGATACAGAGGCCATATGTACTTTCTCATAATAAGAGCTGTCTGAAATAGAGTAGGCTGACTACCTAGTGAAGGAGTTAGCCCCTCATTACAGGAAGTTTTCAAGCAAAAGTTATAGTCATCACTTCTTAAAGTACCATGGGGGAGTATATTACTCTGTTAGGCAGGGAATTGAGTCTCGATAATTTCTAAAATCCCTTCCAACTCTGTGATTTAATGAATACCAAATTTTTTATAGATTTCTGAAAGTGAACCAGCACCACCTTCCCTTTTCCGCTGGCTAGTGAACTTTCCATTTTGTGACAAATATTATGATGATTTGGTAAAGTGTGGAACAATTTGTCCTGGAGCAGTTTTAAAGCAATGAAGACAATCATTTCTAAGGTCCCCTTCCATCTCTGGGATTTAATGAATACCGAATTCCTTAGAGATTTCTGCAAAAGAACCCTAGCGTCACCTTCACTTTTCCATTGGTTAATGAATGTCCCACTTGGTGGCAGACATTACAACGGTTTGATAAGTATGGAACAATCTTTCCTGGAGCAGTCTGAAAGTGATAAAGACAATTTCCATGCCAAGAACAATATAAATGGAACGAAAGAGAAAAACAGAAGTCTGGTCCAACCTGATATCCCCAAACCCAATTGTGGTAAATGTTATAAAACAAAAATAGAATGCAGTCTCAAAGTCCAGTCGAGTTTCCCAAAATGGTAGAATTGCTGCTCCAAAGGAGATGTAGGCAAAAACAACACAGGCAATCATCAGAATGGGAACATTGAAGCGTTGAACTATTCTTCCTATATCTCTCAAGCTTTTGTGACGAGTGGATTGCAATTTAATTTCCTCCAGCTCAGGACATGAAATGCTCCGTTCCATTTGAGGAGTAACATACAATGTGGTATCCTGCTCTTTCCCCACAATCTTTTCAAACAGTTCCATATTCTGGTGTTGATCCTTCAGTTTTTGATGAGTTGTTTTGCTGTGTTTTTGAACGGTGATGTTATGGTCTGATTGTTTTACCTCAACATGAGGAAAGATCTGATTGACATGAACAGAGTCCATGCCTCTATGACTAAACCTTCTGATCTGTGATATTGTGACATGAGGGACATGAATATTTTTGTAATTATTGTAAATCTTAGATATGATGGATGCTAGGGCATCACCACGGGTTGCCATAACTAAGAACATTAAAGGTATCCCAAAGAGAGCATACAGCATACATACTATTTTTCCAAGTCTTGTTTTGGGATAGATAAGGCCATAACCTAAAAAGAGAAGAGACATGAAGACTTATTTTACAAAAAGTCTAAGAGAATCATTTACCATTCTTCCTGCTCCTCCCCCCATCACATAAAACACAGCTACCTTGAAGATACGAGTTATAAAAACTTCAAAGATGTGGTGGCATTCATTAGTGCTATTTCCAGGGACATACATGCCACTTTTTAGTAGATCTGCAGTTCAGGTCTGCAATAAGCACTTTGGTAGGGATGATTATAGTTCACTTCAACAGTTGCTATTTTAGAGTCAAAGGCATGGAGAAGTCTTTGTATGCTGACAGGCTGTCCTGGGCAACCAGAATCAGTACTGGACTGATTTAATAATATAAGAATCTACTGCCACACTGGACCAGACTCTGTCCCTCCCTCCAGCATAGTGTCTGGCAGATATGCCAAGGATAGTTTAGGAGAAGCCATTGTCATTCCTTTTGATGGTTAGATTCAGACCCCAATTTCCTTATACCCAACATCCCCATTACCTTATTGTGGGTGTCCACCATAGTTCTGTTATGGGTCCCCTTCTCTCTATACGCTCTCTCAGGAATCTCATCAGTTCTCATAGGTTTAATGATCGTTTCTACACACAGATGACTCCCAAATCTAAGTACTTCTTAATAATCATTTTCCTTAAACTCAGTCCCACATTACTTAGTTGCCTTTTGGCTGTCATTATATGTCCTTTAGACATGCCATTTCTTTTTATGCCTTGCTATTTCTAAACCCATACTTCAGTCTCTCTTCTCACTTCTTTCCCAGGCCAATGCTAGGTAGATAGATCTACACACACACACACACACACACACACATCTATGCAAATATATATCCACATATACGTAAAAACACACAACATACACACACATATCGGGATGACAGAGGGAGAAATTTGGTAGAGAAGTTGGGATAGAGTGGGATCACTTGAACAAAGAGATGAGTTGATCTTGGTAAGGAGTAATGCCATTTCATTGTGTAGGACAGAGGTTAAAGAAGGAGATAGTGGCAGAAAGTACCCTGAGTGATAGAATTTGAAGGAGAGGGGAGAGAAAAAGGAACTCATAGAAAATATTCTCAACCTTTTTCTATAAAATATTTTGGAAGAAACTGAGTTTAAATTTTAAAAAATTAGTTTCCCAAGTGAATCAAATCATGAACTCCAGACCAGAGGTTCCAGTTATGAGTCATTTATTTAATGTCTATTTAGTGGTGTCTATATGAGTTAAACTGTGTGCTAGGGGCTGTGTGGGATTGATTTAAAGGAGATCCAAGGACAAATAAGACACCATCCTTTGATCTCACAGAGCTTACAAACTAGGATGACAAAATATGGACATATGACTATGATGAAGATGAAAGGGATGAGGGTACAAGGGAGACTCAGGCTTTCTCCAGGGGTCATGTGTTATTTCCATTAGGAAGGCTTTGCTGACACTGCTCCATGTTCATACACCCTCCCTCCCTGTGTACACAGCAGGTACAGTGGATGAATCAGGAAGACTTAGGTTCAAGTCTCACCTCATACATTCATTAGCTCTGTGACTCTGGATAAGACACTTCAACATTTATGTGTTTCAGTTCCCTCGTCTGTAAAATTAAGGGACTGGACCCCAGGGCCTCTAAAGGTTCCCTCCAGCTATAAATCTATGGTACTATCAGCGTATGTTGTATCTTCTCAGTAGAACACAGGCTCGTTGGCAGCAGTCATTGTTCAGTCATTTTCAGTCATATCCAATTCTTCATGAATCCATTTGGGATTTTCTTGGCAAAGATGCTGAAGTGATGGTTTGCCATTTCTTTTTCCAGTTCATTTAATAGATGAGGAAATGGAGGCAAACAGGGTTCAGTGACTTCCTCAAGGTCACACTGCTAGTAAATATCTGAGGCTAGACTTGAATTCAGGTCCTCCTGACTCCAGGAGGTTACTCTATCCACTGCACCACCCAGCTGCCCTATAATCTTTCTATCAGAATGACATTTAAATAACAACAGTAAATAACATTACCTCAGTTTATCTAGTACTTTAAAAAGTGCTTTTCTCAAAATAATCCTGTTTTATGGTTAGGGAAACTGAGCCTCAAAGAATAAATAATAATCAGTATTATTATTATAGCTGACATTTATATAACACTTTACAATTTGCAGAGAGTTTTGTGTACATTATGTTCATTATTTCATGCAATGTGATATGTACACAGGCCCACAGCTAGTAAATGTTGGATCAGATGTTCTAACTAGTTCTGTTTTCTTTTCACTACACCAGGAATGTCAAACTTGTATAGGAACAGAGGTCACTAAACTGTACATAAAGATCCCTGGAGGCACATATTAACTTTGAAAATCACAGATGGACATTATTGACATATTCTTGCATTTTTATTTATTTTGTTAAGTATTTCCCAACAACATTTTAATCTCATTCTGGCACAGTATGAGCCCCTGTTTGATGCCTCTGCCTGAATTTGTCACTCAACCCTAAGTGATAGTAGACTTAGTTCATTATAAATAAAGGCCTTATCCTTCTAGCTCTGGCTAAAGACTTAAAAACTCAGCAGGGAAGTGGATGAGTTTCAAAGGATACCCTTGGAAAGGACCACTGTACATAATTACTAGATACAGAAGTACATAGGGGAAAATAAGATAATTTCTTTGAATGCATTGAATGAATCACTTTCTCCATCCCTCTTAAACTGCTCCTGTTCAATATAGTTTTTGCAATTGATTGGATACAGAAAATAGGGTTTCCTAATGCAAAGTGGTCTCAGAAATGGGGAATGAATAGTAGCTGACTAGTCCTACTCCTGGCAGGTGTTTCCGTCTACAACTGGCAGCACTGCATTATGGGAGTCATGAAATGCAGCCCAAAGCAGTACAGGAGGAAATATTATCAGAGGGCTTAAAAAGTACAGATATTGATTGTAAGCACTGCAGAAAGTGAATCACCATCGTCTGACTTTGGATGATCACCAGACGTTAAGCTACATCCTAATTGAATTTACAATGAGATGTATTATCATTTCTGAAAGTTTTAGCTAAGACCGATGTTAATGTATTTCCATTAGAGGAGAAAGCAAAGTTGGTTTGAATCTTGCGTTCTTTTATCTTTGGAAAAGAAATGCACATATACATCCACATGGTCTTTGCTTTTTGAGTGGTTGTTTTAAAACACTCATCATTAAACAATCATTCTATTTCTTAAGCCAGCCTACAGTCCTCTCTGTCAAGGATACAGGTTTCAATGAAAAGTTTAACATTTATTATATTGTGTACAGAGGACTGTGCTATGTGCTAGAGAAGATATGAAATTTAGGTAAGACATAGTCCTTGAACTCATGGAGTCTATAGTCAAAGAGGGGAGATGCCAATGCCAAAAACTATAATGTACTATCATATAAGGGATAGGGGGTGGTGTAGGAGAACTCCCAGGGAAGGGAAGTCTCTCCACAAAAGCTATATGGATTTTAGCTCTTTGTTTGGGGGCAGAAAAATGGCATAGCCAGATTTATATGTGAGAAGACTTGTCTGGCAGCAATACAAAGGATGGCTTGGAGCATGTACAGAAAGTAGGCAGGAAGGCCCATCAGGAAGCTGTCGCAATCATTCAGGGAAGTGGTTAGTCATCCAACTGGGACTCCAGAAGAGAATGGGTACAAGAAATAGCACAGGGGCACCATCAAGAAAATTGTGTGATTGATCAGATCTCAAAGACAAAGATAAACCAGAATGAGTAAACCAGAGGACTGGAGAGAGAGAGAGAGAGAGAGAGAGAGAGAGAGAGAGAGAGAGAGAGAGAGAGAGAGAGAGAGAGAGAGAGTAGGACAAGGCAAGTGGAGTGGGTTTGTGTGGAAAGAAATCTGAACATGGTGACTTTGAGGTGCTGGTGGGTCCTCCAGGCCAGAGGCACTGAAAGCCTTAGGAGAGATGAATCTGGAGTGTGAAAGATAAGGATGGAAATACACATCTGGTATTTGTTAATAATTCAACAAGCATTTACTAACCACTGACCGTTCACCAGGCACTGTGCTAGGCCCTGGAGAGCTGAAGATAAAAATGAAATAATCGCCACTCTCAGGTCTCAGGGAGTTAATGTTCCACTGGGGGTAGGCCACATGTATGTATATAGGGTATGCCAAAGGTCAGGTTTTAAGCTTTCAGCTTAAGGTGTTGATGCTCTTGTCATGTAATTATTATATTACATTCCATTCACATCAGACATTACATTATACTATAATGCCACATTAGCAATACACATTATCATGTCATGTTAATTATATATTTAAGCTTTAGTTTAAAATTATATCAAGACGTTTGGGACATACCATAAATAAGAAAATACAAAGATTAAAGACAAAATAATTGGGGGAAAGAGGTAGGGAGAACATGGAATCTGAGCTACCTTGAAGCAAGTAAGAAGTTCCGTGTTCAAGTATGCAGTTCAGTTGAAACTGTGGGAGTGAATGGATCTGTGGAAACTGAAAATGTAGAAAGAGAAGAGGACCAAGGACAAAAGTTTGGGTCTGTATTAACATCTAGCTGAATGAGCCCAGAGTCTAAAAGAAATCATCTCAGGACCACAAATAATAAATGTGCACATAATATATGTACATGGTACTTGACAATTTCCAAAAATATTTCTCAGTATTTTGTGAGGATGCATTATGTACACTGTGCCAGGCACTGAGTGGACAGTTCAGATACAAAGACAAAAACAAGACAATCCCTGTCATTTCACTAAGAAAACAAATGATATTCTCATATTATTAAATATAAGATATATATGAAATTAAGTATTTATGTGGGGTGGGATGGGAAGAGAGAGAACTAATAAGGAGGGAATCAGAAAGGGTTTCTTTAATGAGGTGATACTTGGGCTCAGTCTTTGAAGGAAGCTGTGATTTCAAGAGATGGAGGGAAGAACATCCTTGTAGGCATGGGGGAGAGCCTGGGCAAAGTCTGGGAGGTAGGAACTGGGATGTTGAATATAGGGAATATTTTGGCTGGAGTGTAGTTATGACAAGTAATATGTAACCAATTTGAAAAGATAAGTTAAAGACAAGGAAGAGATTTCTCTGGCAAACACATAATTTTACATCTTATCTTAGAAGCAACAGTGAGTCACACAAGCGTCCTGAACAAAGGAGCCAAATGTGCAGACTTGGTTTTGGGGAGTATTAATTTGGTTGCTGTGTGGACAGTGAATAGATGAGAGGCTAGAAGCAAAGACTAGGAGATTATTGTAATAGGCCAGGTGAGAGGTGTAATGGATGTGAGATGTGAGAGATGTTGTAGAGGTACAGTCAGCATGATTTGGCCATTGATTAGCTATATGGGATAAGGGAAAGGAAAGACTGGGGCTGAGTCTTAGACTGTGAAGCTGGATGACTGTTACTCCACCTCTCTCTGTCTCTCTCTCCTCCTCCTCCTCTCTCCTCTGTTCTCTCCTTCCCTCCTCCTCTCTCTTCCTTTTCCTCTCCCTTCTTCCCTCCCTCTCTCTCCCTTCCCCTCCTCCTCCCTCCCTTTCCCTTTCCTCCTGTCTCCCACATCTTTAATCACTTCCTGTATACTGGTTCCTTCCTTCCTTGCTTCCTATAAACACACCCACATCCTCTCCATCCTTAAAAACAACAAAAAAACAAACCCAACCCTCGCTAGATTCTCTCATCCCTACTAGCTACTGTCCTGCAGCTCTCTTCTCCTTCTCAGCCAAACTCCTTGAAAAAGCTTTAATCACTCCAGTATCTTCAGCAAGAAGCCTCCCAAAGAGAGTCACAAAGAGTCAGGCACAACTGAAACAACAAGATTCATTGCCTACCCTTTATCTCGTCTTGTTCTATGTCAAACCCTCTGAAATCTGGCTCATGTTCTCATCCTGCAGATGAAATTATTCCTTCAGAGTTACAGGCAACCTTTTATTTGGCAAATCTAATGGCTTCTTCTCCGTTCTCATGCTTTTTGATCTTTCCACCCTAGTAGTCTTTGGACTACCCTCTCCTTCTAGAAAAATATTCTCTTCTCTCTGGGTTTTCTTGATACTGCTCTTTCCTGGTTTTTCTTCTACCTGACTGCTCATTCTCAGTCCCCTTGACCAGATCACCACTTACGTTATACTCCTTAACTACATAAAAAGCTATCTACATCAATTGCCTTCATTTCCTCTCTGCTCTTTTCTTCTAAACCCTTTTGGGTGCCCCCACAGCTCTGTCTAGGGCTCTTTTTTCTTTCGTCACTCTCTTGGTGACTGCATCAGCTATCATGCGTTCAGGTATTATCTCTGCAGTTGACTCCTCGATCTATATCTCTAACCCTACGATTTCCCAAGCCCTAGTCCTGCATCTCTCCACTGCTGATGGGGTCTCATGTGCCACAGTTGAAGGAGGGTATATAACTACCATATATCCCTAGGATATGAAAATAGTAGTATATCTAGGGATCCAACTCACAAGTGCTTTTGAAAATTAAGAGAATAGTTCAGAGGAGGTCTAGACTGTGGATCAAAAAATCTAGACTCCAGTTCTTACCCTAACCACCTAGGTAACTTTGAAAAAGTGATTTTTTTCCCCTTTCCAAGCCTCAGATTGCCCCCCATTAAATGAGAGAGTTGGTCTAGATGACATCTAAGACATCTAAGAGCCCTCCTAATTCTGAGATTCTGTGGCTCTCATTTTATATTTACCAGATAGGGAAGAGGAAAATGGGCTTGTATTGTTCAACTGGACAACATTCCATTGGTTGGCGACTTAAAGGAAGACTTTTAAGTTTCATACTTTCACAAGGGGTGATGAAACTGACCGCTTTATATTTTTACCCTTCCAGACAGGCGCAGCAGATAACCACTGACACTATGGAATTTGAGAGGGGCCCTCATTTCCAAAGCATCAATTCCTTGATTGTCATCCACATTTATTACTTTGAGTCTCAAAAAACCTTTCCATCTTTAAGAATCCTCTTTTAAAATATAAACCCCTTAGGAGCTGCCTGACCAGAGAGTTCGATGAGTGGACAATGGGATTCAGGCAAATGTCCTTTGTGAGAGAAAGAGGACATTATCGATGGTAAGAAGGCACTGATCTGAAAATAAAAAATCAGTGATTGCCAAAGACAAGATTTGTTAACTCCAGAATTTTGTTCATGTCTCTGGAAACTCTAATGGTTTCTAGCACTGTAGGAATTTACCTGGGGTTTCCAAAGGCTAATTCTGAACATGAATGCCTCTGCAATTTGAAGGCAAGGTTGGATAGTGCTCCATTAGGACATTTCCAATTACAGTGAAATGGGGGTGAGGGTGGTGGCAGGGAGTGTGGGAGGGGAGGAGTTTAGGACCAGACATAAGAAAGAAAAAACAAAATGGACAGTGGAAAGTGCAAGGTTGACTCTGTGAGTAGAGCCAAGTTAAGCTGCATAATTACTAAGGCACAAATAGGACAAAAGGTGTCCTGGTCATAAAGTTGCTCCATGGCTGTAGACTGCCCAGAACTGGAAGGAAGAGGATCCTAGAAAGGGGACCAGATTAACTCAGAATCACACAGGAAGGAGATAATCAGGCCTCCTTAATCTTAACTCAATAATCTCTACTCCAAACTGTTTCAAAATAATTTATGCATATGGGATCCAATCCAAGGCCTAATTTCATGACTAAATGACAGCATCAAATGGGGAGTAGTAGAATTAACATCTAATTTTTAAATCTTGAGTTTTTAAAGTTTATCTTTAGGGTTTTCAGACTTCCAATTCTGTATCTTTTTATTTCCTTGATGGAGACTTTTTTCATCCCAGAAAACTGCTCTTAAGAGAGCATCAGAAATACATTCACATTAGAGTATAAATGGCTAATGATGGTTAAATTTATTTTTATTTTTAACAAGAATCACATTTTTTAGCTAAAGGAGTTCAGCTCTAACAGTGAAATTTCACTATTCACAAACGGAGTGTATGACTCTGTGTCCCCAGAGTCTGGTTTCAAGTCCTATCTCTGACATACGCTGGCTAGATGACTCTAGGCAAATCACTTGATCTTTCAGTGCCTCTGTGAAACCTTCTAAAGCTGTATTTGCTGAGCTGCACTGGTAGAGAGATTTTCCTTACTGGGAATTCCCCATATCAATGATCTCACAAATTTGGACCTCAAAACAAAGAACAAAAACTTCTCTAATTATATATTGTTTTTTCCATTAAAATATAAGTTTTTGGAAGACACACTCAAGTTTCCATTCATCTTTGCATGGTTAGGCCTAGAATATAACAGGGGAGGAATAAATGCTACCTATCCGTCAATGTCTCTCCAGAAGAAAGATCCTAATTTTCTGTTTTCTCCCTTTCTCAGTCTCAAAGGTGAGAATTGAACCTGGAGGCCATAACCTGGGGTCTTTAGTCTTACCCACTGTGGTGAATACAGTGCAGCAGAAAAATAAGGATTCCAGAAAAGACCACTCCTTGGATCTTATAAGCCATTCCTGCTTCATTTCATCGTGCATCAGCTTTTTAGTTATCATCATGAATCTCTCCTTTCTATCTTTCTCGGTTCCTACAAAGGAAATGGGACATGTGAGATGAAGCAGTCAACTCATGACCTACACTAGTCAAAGAGGCAGAATAATTTTCCCAGGGAGTTTTTTCTCCTGCTCAGGACAGTTAAATGCCTATTTCCTAGATATTGGACTGGCAAATGTGCTGTAACAGCTATTAACACCACTAGGATGGAGGCTTGCTGCCCCCATATTCCACTTGGCTGAGATTCAAACTTTACTGACTGCACAGTGACTATATACTACAGTTCTCTGAGGCCCTGGGAAAATGGTTACAGCTTCTGTTGTTGTTGCCTCTTGGGTTTCCCCAGGGATTAATGTCAAGAGCACTGACCAGAATCAGGAGACCAAATTCTAACCCCTACCCTGCCACCATATTGCTGTGTGACCTCAGGGAAGTTGATTTCTCTGAACCATAGTTTCTCCATCCCACAATATGGTTTTAAGTAGTGAAATGCAAGTCCCCTGAATTTCTATAAATGAAGGGGGTGATAGGCATTCACACATATATGTACACACACACACACATATATATGTTATTTCTACAAATTCTGTAATTTCTATGAATAAGGGGAAAGCATTTATTAAGCCTCTACTGTATGCCAAATGCATTAAGTGCTATTATAAGTACTATCTCATTTGGTCTTCACCACATCTCTGTAAGGCAGGTTCCATTATTACCCCTATTAAGGTAGAGTGACAGCTAGTACGTCTCTGAGTTTGGATTTGAACCTGACTCTTCTTCCTGAGCACTCTATCCATTGCACCACTTACATACCTCTGTGAATGAAGGAAGTAATGAATGAATGACTAAAAAATAAAACATTTATTAAGCACCTATTAGAAACAAAACCTATAGAAACAACCACAACAACAGTGAAGACAGTATCTGCTCTCAAGGAGCTCACATTCTAAATGAGGAAGTCAATCCATGAAAATCCAGCTGTAGGGATGATGAAAAGGTCTAAGTGTTCTCAGTCCTGGGATTGGGTCTGGGATCTGGAGGGCAGAGGTCAGATGGCAAGGGCTGAATGACATTAGGATAGCAGTGATAGGCTAGATGGCAAGGCTTACTGGGTCTGCATTTCATCAGAAGGAATAGAGTTGCTGACTCCCATCTCATTCAAGTATAGAATAGATCTGGGGGTAGACTACGTGATGCCTGGAATTGGGATGCAAGAAACAATCATTTATAAGGAGTAGATATAACTAAGAGAGGCAGGCAATATGGCATACTGATTAAAAATGGGGACTTTAGAGTCAAGTAGTCCTGGGTTTGAATTCTGTCTTGAAGATACACTGGCTGCATGCTCCTAAGCAAATTACTTAACTTCATAGTGCCTCCAAGCATGTTTTTTTTTTTTGCTTACAAATTGCAAATCTGCATTAGGAAATGGGAATTTATTAATCAGAATCTCCCCAAATCCTTGAAAAAAATACAAGTTTGGACAAAATAGTAGGACTGATTGAATTCAGCAATCACTTTTGGAGGTGACAGTACCTGCTCCTCTTGGTGGGGGCGGGAAATCAAAACCAGTATTTAAGTAACAAATACTTTTTCATTTTCAGAATTCAACTGACAGGCACAGCTAGATACTAACCAAAAGTTTCAGTCTTTTAGAGAAATCTTTCCAGTTTCTCAGCAAGTCTGTTTGGCCAGTTATTCTAGCCTTGTCTGAGTAGATGGAAAGAGTCTGAGATCTCACCCACCCAACCTTTCACCTATGCCTCCCT
The DNA here is from genome assembly GCA_023548195.1 of Bettongia penicillata ogilbyi. Classification (NCBI taxonomy): domain Eukaryota; kingdom Metazoa; phylum Chordata; class Mammalia; order Diprotodontia; family Potoroidae; genus Bettongia; species Bettongia penicillata. Next base: position 2,405,020 of record JAJHZJ010000383.1, on the reverse strand, counting down.
TTTGCACTCCTGAACCCATGTGGGCCAGGATGCCATGGTTCTCCATAGGTATCCAGTTAGGGTGGATTCAAATAAAGCAGGATCTCCCTAAGGAACAGTAGTATTTCTAGGCAGATTCTTTTTTCTCAACTTTGGAGATCATTGTTATCATAAATGGAGGCTTGGAAGGGCCCATCTCTAGTCCAACTGCCCTCATTGAACAGATAAGAAAACTGAGACCCAGGTTCCTTCCCAAGCAGCAGAGGGCTGGATCCCAACCCAAGTCATCTAACTCCAAAGAAGGTGCTCGCTGGCCAGCTCTCTCATAAGGCACCTTTTCCAACCCCAATCTGAAAGGGGAAGGTCACAGATTGGGTCATGTGACCTGAGGCTATTCAGTCCTGTTCTTAGAGAAAAGAAGATAAGCTGAATTCTCAAGAAAAAGCATTCCTGGGGGTGGGGGAGCCAAGATGGCGGAGTAGAAAGATACACAGATGCTTAGCTCTTACCCCACAGCCCAAAAAACACTTGTAAAGAAGAACTCTCAACAAATTCTAGAGCAGCAGAAGCCACAGAACAATGGAGTGGAGGAGATTCTGTTCCAGAGAGACCTGAAAAACTGACACCAAAGGACTGTCGTGCACCAGACACAGAGCAGAGCCCAGCCCTGCCTTGGCCACCTGGCACCAAGAGGAGCAGATCCCAGCAGGCTTCAGGGACAGAATCTCCAGTGGCAGCGCAGGTCCCTCAACTCACAGGCGCCAAAGGTCAGTGAGAGGGTATTTTTGGCTGGCCAAGAGGGGAGTGGGGTGTCCCCATGACTCAGGCCCCCTCGGGAGACAGCAGCAGAGGTGGCAGCAGACAGGAGCTCCCAAAGCAGACAGGAGCCCGTGTCCATTGTTGAAGGTCTCCTTGTAAACCCCCTGAGGGAACTGAGCACTATATGGTAGCCCTGCCCCTACCTGAGCAGCAGAACTTAATCTCACACTGAATAGCAGCCCCACCCCCGCCAAAAGCCCCGGAGGCTTGGGAGAAGCTCTTTTGAATCTCAGCCCCCAAATGCTGGCTTGGCAGAACTGGAGGCAAGGTGGGTGTGGAGAGGAAACTCTGAAGTCAAGAAAAAGCTGGGAAAATGCCCAAAAGAGAGGGGAAAAAATAAGATCATAGAAGGTTACTTTCTTGGAGAACAGGTATCTCCCCCCATCCTTTCGGATGAGGAAGAAAACAAGGGAAGTCAAGGCCCTCCAAAGCAAACTTAAATTGGGCTCAGGCAATAGAAGACCTTAAAAAACAAGTTAGCAGTTTACTAAAGGAGAACCAAAAAAATGCTGAGGAAAATAACAGCTTTGAAAAGAGTAGCCTCAATTGGTAAAAAGAGGTCCAAAAAGCCAATGAGGAGAAGGAGATTTTAGCCAAATGGAGGAGAAGGTTCAAAAGCTCACTGAACAAAATCATTCATTGAAAGAGAGAATTGAGTCCAGGGAAACAAATGACTATGAGTTAAACCAAGAAGTTAGTAAACAAAACCAAAAATTTGGAAAAATAGAAGATAATGTGAAACACCTCATTGGAAAAACAACTGACCTGGAAAATAGATCCAGGAGAGACAATTTAAAAATTATTGGACTACCTGAAAGCCATGATCAAAAAAAGGGCCTAGACATTATCTTCCATGAAATTATCAAGGAAAACTGCCCTGATGTTATAGAATCAGAGGGCAAAATGGATATTGAAAGAATTCATCAATCACCTCCTGAAAGAAACCTGAACAGAGAAACTCCTAGGAATATTATGGTCAAATTTCAGAGTTCCCAGATCAAGGAGAAAATACTGCAAGCAACTAGAAAGAAACAATTTGAGTATTGTAGAAATACAATCAGGATAACACAGGATCTGGCAGCTTCAACATTAAGAGATCGAAGGGCTTGGAGTGGGATATTTCAGAAGTCAAAGGAACTGGAATTGAAGCCAAAAATCACCTACCCAGATCTGAATACAATACTTCAAGGGAAAAAAATGGACATTCAGTGATATAGTCGAATTTCAAGATTTCATGTTGAGGAAAAGAACAGATCTGTATTTAAAAATTTGACTCCTAAGACAAGAATCAAGAGAAGCATGAAAAGGTAAACGGAAAAGAAATCATAAAAGACTCTCTAAAGCTGAATTGTTTTATATTACTACATGGAAAGAAAATATTTTTAGCTCTCGAATCTTTTCTCAGTATTTGGGTAGAGAGATTGTACACACACACACATACACACAGATAGATAGAGAGTACAGGGTGTGTTATATCAGAAGAGATGATATCCACACACACATACACACAAAATGAAATAAAATAAAAATTAAGGATGAAGGAGGAAAATTCTGAGAAGAGAAAGGGAGTAATGGAATGGGGCAGGCTATAACTCATAAAAGAGATAAGAAAAATCTTATTCAATGGAGTAGATAAGGGAGAAGGGGAGAGGGGGAAAAGTAAAGCTACTCTCCCCTGAAGAAGAGAAATAACATGCTCACTAAATTTGATACAAAAATTTAAATACACCACAGGAAAGTAGGAGAGGAGGTGACAAGTGGAGTGAGGGGAATGTTAGAAGGAAGGGAAAATGGGAGAAGGGAGTCCCTAGAAATAAACACTTTTGAGAAGGGTTACAAGGTCAATTGTAGAGGGGGAAAATAAGGGGGGATAGGCTAGGTCAGAGGGCAATATAATTAGTGTTACACAACATGATTACTATGGAAGTCTTTTGCAAAACAACACATATTTAGTCTGTATTGAATTGCTTCCCTTCTCAGTGGGGCTGGGGAGGGAGGAGGGGGGAGGGAGAGAAGTTGGAATTCAAAGTATTAGAAACAAATGTTGAGAATTTTTATTGCATATAATTGAGAAATAAGAACTACAGGGATAGAAGTATGGAAATTTATCTTTCCCGGCAAGAAAAGAGAGAAGATGGGGATAGAAGGATGGTGGTGTGATGGAGGGGAGGGTACATTGAGGGAAGGAGTAATCAGAATGCAAGGTATTAGAAAGAGGGGAGAGGGGAGTGATAGGGAGAAAAATTGGACATGTTACAAAATGAGGTAAAAGCAATTAGTATTAAAACAATAGACTGAATTAATTACTGAGAATAAATCAATGACATCTTTAGTTTGAAGAAAAGAATTTCAGTCTAAACTTCCTAGAGGAAAGTAACCTCAAGTAAAATTTGGCATTGATGGAAAAGTCAAAGTTTTAATGGTAAATTTGATTTTATGATTGCTATTTAATCAGGAAATAGAACATGTATAGAAAGCCATGTAAGCCACTTAAGACTTGCCTCAAAAGATGTTCCTCGGTTAAAGTGACACTATAATCATATTTTAAACCTGTTTATTGGAACTTGCCATTTTTAGATGCTATGAGACTATTAAGTGACTGTTCTTCTGAGTCTAACTCCAGGTATGGGTAGCAAGAAAGGTGATCAGAGCCTCCAATCCATGATGCCAGTAAGCTGATGAGATGCTGGTAGGAACTGCATAGGTGATCTCAAGGGAAGGCTGGGAAAGCAGCTGTTCAGCATGGGCTAAGGTGGGATTCTCCTGACTCAATTTCCCCACCTGGCAGAGTTTAAGCCTGACCGAATGTAAATGGACAATCTAATCCTGCCTGGAATTGACATGAAGTTGGGGAGATATTGTATCCCTGCAATGTCCTTACTATTGGTGGCAATTTCCTATAGTCAAAAGGTTTGTAAGCTTAATACCAGATCTATTCAATTATAGATTAAGGGTAGGGGAACATCTGAGGTTGTCTAAAATTAAACTATTAGGCATAGGACTTTAGACCAACAACATTAAGTTAGGGTCCTTTAATTCTTAGTAATACTGTGGAGACAATTAGGTCAAGAGATTGTGAAGTCAGCAACATAATATTATTTGTGTCTCAGTTGGTTAATGTTTAAAAAAAAAATTCTTTTGTGGTCCATATTGTAAATGCTTTAAAAATATGTATCACCTGACCAAAAGTTTGAATTGTTTTATCTGTTATAAACTGTGTTAAAAAAATTAATAATAAAAAAAAGGGTTTTAAAAAATAGCATTCCTGAAGGAGTACTTTAAAGTTTGGTTTGGGTGGTAACACTGACAAGCTCTGACATCTGTAGAGCAATTAGGTGCTTTTTGACTCTTCGAAGGACTTCCACATGGGTTGTATACAGATGGAGAAGAAACGGTCCTAAGAAACCCTCTAGTTCAAACTCATTTGACAGATGAGGCTAACAAGACTCAGGGAGCATTTTACTTTAAGCTACAGAGTACTTGTTAAAGGGAGGAGATATCACATGAAAACTAATAAACAAAGAACCTGTCCTGCGTCTGGAGCCAGAGGCTTTCCTTGTAATCCCAATTCTGCTACTTACTCTCTTACCTAGATGACAGTGACCTCTCTCTAGATCTCAATTTCCTCATCTGTAAAATGGAGTCAGGGTAGATGAGTAGAATGGGTGGGGGAGAGTCCTTTAAGGTCCCTACCAGTTTGGGAACTATAGCCTTGGCCATAATGGCAGATGTAGGATTAGAACCTGGTTTCCCTATTGCATAATGATATCTTTCCAGAGCCCAAAGTATTTAATACAAACCATCACCAAGAAAACAAAAACCACTCCCCCCACCAAAAAACCCCACCAAAGTGACTTGTTCAAGGCCATTAGCAAGTCAGTAGTAAAACTAGGACTATGTTCTTGTTTCACCATGAAATTTTTCCTTGAATTCAACGAAGAGGAAAGGGTTGAATACTTTGAGCAGAAAAAGCATTTCTGGTCAGTTTCTTGTACCAAAGCCCAGCATCCTAACAAGAATTGGGCAGTCAAGGGTTACTGTCCAGAACTTGGTTGGGGGGAAAGGGCGGGTAGTATTCAAGGAAAATTTTCTGGAGGACCAAAAGTTGTTTCCCTAGGACATCTGAACCCAGCCCAGAAGATCTCTTCAAGTACCTCCAAATGGATTGTTCATGGGCACCAGAGTTGCTAGCTATAAGTACCTAACAAATCCTCAGCATCCAAATACTCTGATATTTCATAATGTCAGCCTCATCAGGAATTGGCAGCTCATTCAGAACAACCCCTTTTCCTGGGAGCTATTACAACCTCCCTTGGGATAACCTAAGAGTTAACAAATTCTCATGCCAGGAAGCTAAGCAAGCAAAGTGAGAAGTAGTTAGGGAGTTGCATCTAAAGGAGCAGTCCCACTTTCTGCTAGTTCTGCTGAAAGGATGAGGCTGGCAGCCACGTTGTCAGACTGGATCCCTGGGGGATTCTACCCACTGAATGACACAGCAATCACTTAATTTAAAGATAATTGGAGCTAACCTCAGAAAACCAAACTCTTCAAAAGAAAACAAAAAAGTTTCACTTAAAAAAATCAACCAAAACCTTCTAAACACACCTTTTTAGAAAGTCAAGAGTTCCCCAGACAGTTCATCTTGGTCAGTGTAGAATTTCACATACCTGTTTTATTGCTTTCATAGCTAGTCCAGAGTTTGTTCAAAAATGCCTCAAATTCAACACTTCTGTCATTCCTACCACCTTCAATAACACAGAAGAGGGCTGCTCCCAGCAGGGCATAGATGATTATGACAGAGATGAAAAAGAGCTGTGGGAAGATGTTCCCAAAGGCTCTGTAGCAGCGGTTCCTTTTTGATGTTTCACTTTCCTCATCAAATGCTGGAAGTTTTGAGAGGTGGAGTGATCCATTGTCAATGGTTGGAAAGTAAGAAAGCTTTCTGGCAGCAGCCCCTTTCTCATTTGGTAATTGGGATGTCTCTTGGGCAGGGCTTGAAAAATAAGACAATCGTCTGCCCGCAGCCTGTTTGTCTTTCACAACCATCCCACAAAGATGGAGAAGGATGGGGGAGATTTTTAATTTCACTGCATTTGTTGAGAATATTCCAGAAGAGTCAGGAAACTGCTGGAAACTTATTAGATCAAGAAGATTTTATCAGATGACACCCTAGCCCCCCATCACCATAACCCCAAATTGCTATTGATTTGGCCAGCTGTGATGCTGACAGAGACCCACTCTGTAGCTAACAGCCACTGGTTTGAGAAGAATGGCCTTAATCTGGTGTTTTGGTTTTCTACCCCACCCCCCAGCTTTGGCTTTCAAAGGGTGGTGTCTGTAGTAACTCTCAAAATGTTCAGTGCGGTTATTTATTATTATTTACAGATTATCTGTGGTTGGGACCCTGTCTTCCCTGTCAGACCTCTATATTAAGTTGAGGCACAGTTTCCAGAGAGTTTGTCTGGGACCGCATTTGTCTATTTTATACCTTTCTCTGTGGGCAACATCTAAGCAGTTAGGTAGGGCAGTGATTACAGTATCTGGTGTTGAATTAGGAAGACTTGAGTTAAAATCAAGCCTCAGATACTTACTTAGCTGTGTGACCTTATGCAAGTCACTTAACCTTAGTTTCATCTGTAAAATGGAGATAGTAATAGCACCTATCTCCCAGGGCTGTTGTGAAGAACGAATGAGATAATATTTGTAAAGTGTTTGAAATATAATGGGTGTTAATAAATGTTCATTGATTTATTATTTACAAGACTTTACCAGCTTTCACTTCACATGGGGCCCTCTTTGAATGTGGACTTGTTTAGTTTACCTTCCATCTAAAAACTCCACTATTAAAACTCAGTCATGATGCATGGTGGCCCAACAAATCAACCACCAGCTCTTCTATAAGTTAAAAGTCATCAAAATCTAAACTAGGCAGGTAAAAACAGGATTAACCTTTTCAGGGTGCTTAAAGGTCCATGGACATCCTGCTCATTTTTTAGGGCAATGGAACACAAGATTTCCCTCTGAGTCTGGTGTTTCTGATGCCCTACTTTAATCATACCCAATGACATTCCTAGAGACAGCAACCAGCAGTATTTATTGAGTCCAGCACTAAGGGAAATATAAAGAAGGAACAAAGAAAAGAAGCATTTATTAAGTGCTTGCTATAGCCCCTCCCAGATCACTGCCATGTTGTTGGCTTGCACATCTCAGTGAAACTATAAACTATGCCACGCAAAGTTACCCAAGAAGGATAGGTTATAATAGAGAGTTCTGACAAAAGGTTATCCACTGGAGAAGGAAATGGCCAAGTCACTCTAGTATCTTTGCCAAGAATACTCCATGGACAATACTACACTAAATGATATGACATTTAAAGACAAGCCCCTCAGTTTTGAAGGTGTCTAACACGTTACTGGGAAAGAGCAGAAGACATAGCACCAGAAAGAATGAAGTGAATGGGCTAAAACCAAAAGGAAACTCAGCTGTAGATGTGTGTGGTGACAAAAAGAAAATCTGACTCTGTAAAGATCAATATTGTATAGGAACCTAGAATGTAAGATCTATAAATCAAGATAAGCTGGATATGGTCAGACAGGAGATAGAAAGTTTAAACATCAACATCTTTGGTATCAGTGAAAAATGGACTGGAATGGATGAATTTAATTCAGGTGATCATTATGTATACTACTGTGAGCAAGAATCCCTTAAAAGGTATGGAGTAGCCCTCATGGTCAATAAAAGATTGAGATAAGCAGTACTGAAATATAGGCAAACCATTCAGCATCACAATAATGTAAGTCTATGCTCCAACCACTGATGCTGAAAGGTCAAAGTTGCTCAATTCTATGAAGACCCACAACATCATTTAGAAATAACACACGAACACACACACACATACACACACTCACATGCAAAGTATCACATTCATCATAAAGGATTGGATTGGAAAGGACTGGAAAATTAAAGTAGAAAATCAAAAGATAATTGGAATAACAGAAAAGTTTGGCCTTAAGGTACAAAATGAAGCAGGACAGATAATAGAGTTTTGTCAAGATAACTTACTGTCATAGAGAATACTCTTTTTCTTCAATAACCCAAAAGGCAACCCTACACATGGACATCACCAGATGGTCAATATCGAAATCAGAATGATTATATACTTTGCAACCAAAGACAGAGAATATATAGTCAGTTAAAACAATATCTGGAGCTGACTATGGCTCAGATCATAAGCTTCTGGTTGCAAAATTTAAACAAATTGGAGAAAATAGGGACAACTATTATATCATGTAGCTATGACCTAAACAGAATCCCTTATGAATATGAAGTAGAGGTTATAAATGGATTAAAGGAATTATATCTGGTAGAGTACCCAAAGAACTATGCAGAGTGGTTCAATATTATATAGCAACAACAACAACCAAAAACTGTCCCAAGGAAAAAGAACAAGAAAGCAATATGTCTACCTGATGAGACATTACAAATAACTGAGGAAAGAAGGGGAAGAAAAAGAGGAGAAAGGCAAAGATAAAACTCAGCCGAATGCAGAATTCTAGAGAGCAGCAAGGATAGATAAGGAGGTTTTTATGAATGAGCAATGAAAAGAAATAGAAGAAAACAATAGAATGGGAAAGACAAGAGATCTCTTCAAGAAAATTAGAAAGGGGGTATATCAAGGGAATGTTTTACACATGATAAAAAACAAAAATGGTAGAGACAACAGAAGTAGAAGAAATTAAGAAGAGGTGGCAAAAATGTACAAGAAAAATATTAACATCATTGATAATCACCATGGTGTGGTTCCTGATCTAGAGCCATCCATCCTAGATAATGAAGTCAAGTGAGTCTTAGTATAAGTGATTGAATTTTAGCTGAAATATTTAAAATCCAAATAGATGATGATGCATTCAAAAGGCCAGCAAATTTGGCAAAGTCAACAGCAGTCCCTGAATTAGAAAAGATCAGTTTACATCTCAAATCCTAAAGAAGGTCAATGCCAAAGAATGTTCAAATAACTGGACTATTGTGCTCATTTTACACACTAGCAAGGTTATGCTTAAGATTCTGCAAGCTAGGCTTCAGTATTATGTGAACTGAGAATTACCAGAAGGGCAATATGGTTTTGAAGAAAGTAGAGGAACTAGAGACCAAATTGCCAACCTTCACTAGATTATGAAGAAAGCATGGGAGTCCCAGAAAAACATCTACTTCTATTTCATGACTACATTGAAGCCTTTGATTAGGTGGTTCACAACAAAATGTGGCAAGTCCTCAAAGAGATGAGAGTATGAGACCATCTTACTTGTCTTCTGAGGAATAGGTATGCAAGCCAAGAAGTAAAAGTTAGAACCAAAAACAAAACAACTGATTGGTTTAAGATTGGGAAAGGAGTATGATGAGACTGTACATTGTCACCTTATTTCTTTAACTTATATGCAGAGTACATCATGCAACATGACAGCTGGATGAATCAAAAGTCAGAATTAAGGTTGCCCCAGAGAAATATCAACCCTTTCCCATAGGCAGATGATAACACTCTGATAGCTGAAAGTGGAGAAGAATTAAGAAGCCTCTTGATGAGGGTGAAAGAGAAGAGTGTTTGAAGTTTAACTTCAAAAGAAACTAAGATCATGACAATTGGTCCCATCACTTCCTGGCAAATAGAGGATAAAGAAATGGAAGCAATGTCAGATTTTATAGTCTTAGGCTCAAAGACCACTGCACATAGTAACTACAGCCATGAAATTAAGAGATTTGTTCCTTGGAAGGAAAGTTATGGCAAATCTGGAATAGCATACTAAAAAGCAGAGATGTCACCTTGCTGACAAAGGTCCGTACAGTCAAAGCTATGGTTCTTCCAGAAGTAGTGTTATGACTGCGAGAACTGGAATAAAAGGAAAGCTGAGCTCCACAGAATTGATGCTTTTGAATTATGGTGCTGAAGAAGATTTTTGAGAGTCCCTCAGACTGCAAGGAGATTAAATCGGTCAATACTTAAATAAATTAATTTAGACTATGCATTGGAAAGAAAAACACTAAAGCTGAAGCTTTAACACTTTGGCCACAAAATGAGAAGATGGGATTCATTGAAAAAGACCCTGATATTAGGAAATAATGAATGTAAAAGGAGAAGGGGACAGCAAAGGATGAGATGGATCTATAGTGTCATGGAAGCAATGAGCATAAGCTTGGAGAGACTTAAAGAAGTAGTGGAGGATAAAAGGGTCTGGCATGCTATTGTCCATAGAGTCACAAAGAGTTGGACACGGCTGAACGATAACAACAAATGTACTAAACACTGTATTAAAATGCTGAGGATACAATACTACAAATCAAGCAAAAATAAAAATAGTTCCTGTCCTCGAGGAGCTTGTGCTAATGGGAGAAGGCAGAACATAAAAGAGAACTGAAAAGTGGCAGGGGTGGAGGGGGAAGGGGTTAGAGGGAGACTGAAGGTACTGGCACAGAACCATAGTTTTGAAGTCCAGAGAAAGGAACGGGGACAAGAGGGGAAATATTTAGAAGCACAAGATAGAATTCTTGTCCTTTAATATGTTAGAATCCTAGATTCAGAGCTGGAAGGAACTTCAGGGGCTCTCTAGTTTGACTCTTTCATTTTATAGATATGATTGAGGCCCACAGAGGTTGTGACCTACCCAAGGTCATCCAGGTAGGGTCAGTCATGGGAAGGAATGCTACACACATATGAAAGTCTGATCAAAACAAAAGGTGTCACCAGGCTAAGCATGATGAATTACAGAATGATCAGTACTGCAAAATCATCCACTTCTGTGTACATTTCCTGGGATGTAGTAATAAATGATTGTTGACTTTACCTGGTATAGATAACAAATACTGGAGGAATATCATTAGAGGATGCTAGAGCACCCAAGGCTTGGATGGCCTAGCAAAGCCTCACAAAGGAGGGATTGGAGCAAGACCTCAAAGTAGAGATCTGAAAAGGTCCTCATTAAAACTTGAAAGTTGAACTGGACCAGTTCTGCTTGTTGACTGGAAATTAAGGCTAGAGCCCTATAAGGAAAGAGTCATCAAGTCTGTAAATTGTGAAAAAATAAGAGTCAGGGAGATGAGAGTGCTTTTCCTCAAAGGCGCAAGGAAAGGGGAAAGTTAGGCTAAAAAGATGACAAGGCATCGAAGGATACCAAAGACCATAGGAACAGCATGGCAAGAAAGGTCACTTCTAAAATGAGAGTGGAAGAAAAACAAAATAAATTTCCTGGGAATAGTAGAAATAGGCAGCAACCTAAGAGGCTGAAGGTTGAAAGCCTGGGAGGTGTTTGAGGATTAGTAAGTGCAGTTTGGCTAAAGGGACGAGTGTATGAAGGCGAGAAGGAGGAGATAAGGCTGGAGACAAATTAAAGAGTTTGGACTTTATTCAGCAAGCAACAGGGAACCTTTGAAAGGTTTTGAGCAGAAGCGTGATAAGATCCCATTTATGCATTAATAAGATTAAACCTGGCAACCATATGAAGAACACAGTGAAGTGGGAAGGACCTGGAGGCAGGGACAGCAGGAAGCTGCTCTACTAATCCAAGCAAGAGATTTAAGGGGCTAGAATAGGGTGTGAGCAGCTGGGAATGGTAGGAAGAGGGTAGCTACAAGGAAAGTGGACAAGATGGAAATAATAGGACTCAGCAACTGATGGATGGAATTCTGTTTTGGAGAGGTGAGAATCTAGTTCAAAGCATCTAATGGTCAATCACCATGTCAAGATTTGTCATGGTGAGTAACTCAGTCAGTCTGTCTTCGAGATCTACTCAGGGTTCCTTTTCTTCTACCTCGGCTGCATTTACTTACATGCCCTTTGTTACAATGTGATGCAGTAAAACCACAAAGATACAATATTCCACTATTCCACATACTGTCCCTGGTAAACTGTGTGTACCTCCCACAAGGGGTATGTTGTGTGTGTGTGTGTGTGTGTGTGTGTGTGTGTGTTTTGTCTTTGCAATTATGCCTATGTAAGCCTGCTGATGTTGCTTACTATGACTGTGGACCGAGAGGCAGCTCAGGTCTTACTGTGGATTTCTTTGATTTCTGGAAGCTTCCTTGGGGCCCTACTTTTCAATCTTTGCTTTAAATTTTCCAGTGTTTAAATAGTTGGTAACAAGATCCTCTCTTTAGCCATTTCTTAGACTCTGCTTTGGATGATTTTGACCTTTTGATTGGTCAGGGCCACATTTATGGAATAAGGTTTTGTCAGAACTTCTTTCCTTAAAGAGAATGGACTCAGTCACAAATATTGCCAAGCATGTCAAAACTTTAGAAGTGCATTTAATATCTCTTTCCTTTAGGATGAGATAATCTTCTAAATTTTTGGAGGGGGTAGTTTTGGTGGTTATGTGGAGAGACCCATTTTCTTAAGCAAGTTCAGAATCCCCTTATGTTGGCCAAAATGACAAGGACCATTGATTTCATTCCTGGAAGGTATGCATAATGGGAGCAAGAATATGGCATAGAGATGGAAACCAGAGATGGAGCCACCCGGAGGCTTCCCGTTTGGCTTATACCTTTTGTTCTTGCCCCTGGTCCATTTGCATGAAACATTCCATTGCCAATCAGGGAGTATCATGAGAACTAAGGGGAGTCTCTTTACTCCAGCCCCTTTACACCTGCTATGAGGTTTGATTGAGGGCAATCCTTCACATGGGTTTGCGATAAAAGACTAATAATCAGGGGGTCTGATAGGAATCAAAAGGAGTATTCTCACCCCAAGTTAGGTGGTGGCTGTCATGGACCTTGAGGCAGTACTGGAAGCTTTTTCTGGTTGTCTGGGTTGGTGAGTTGAAGTCATAGCCCTAGACTTAGAGCTACATGAGCTTTATACTTACTTTACCAGAGAAAACTTTCTTAATTGTTACATCCAAGAAGGTAGCACCTTGGTATGTCAATGACCATGAGATCAGTGGATATGCCCAGTAAAAATGATGTCATAGAAAGTGAAGGTGTGATGATGCCTAACACAGACTAGCACAATGACCTCATGGGCTTTGCATGGTTAGAAATGTGAGTTACCCTAAGACTCATATGTCACCCGGCAACACAATATGTGAGTGCCATCCAAGTATGTACTCCAGTCACATGGATTCTAGGAATGTGTGCTTTTCCAAACAGGTTTTCTGGCCACATATACTTTCTGTATATGATCCTTCCATCTGTGTTACATGGTCATCTTGTCTGTGTGCCCTCCCTCACTTGTAGTGTTTGTGGGAGAAGTATTCTATTTATACATGGAGAGAAGAGGTGGGGAATATTCGTGTCATGTGATTTGCCACACTGATTAAATGTCTTCAGTCTTGAAATAATGTATCCTCAGGTTGGCTGATGTGAACACACTTCAGAATGGTCCATGAGCTATATTTTGGGGAGAAACTGAAGTTAGTTCTTTTTTAATGTTTATTTATTTTTAGTTTTCAACATTCATTTCCACAAAATTTTGAGTTCCAAATTTTCTCCCCATCTCTCCCTACCCCCCACCCCAAAACACCCTGCATTCTGATTACCCCTTCCCCCAATCTACCCTCTCTAACACCCCTCCCTTTCCTTATCCCCATCTTCTCTCTTGTCTTGTAGGGCAAGATAAATTTCTATTCCCTATTACCTGTATTTCTTATTTCCCAGTTGTATGTAAAAACAATTCTCAACATTCATTTTTAGAACTTTGAGTTCCAACTTCTCTCCCTTCTTCCCTCCCCACCCATCCCCGCTGAGAAGGCAAGCAATTCAATATAGGCTATATATGTGTTGTTTTGCAAATGACTTCCATAATAGTCATGCTGTATAAGGCTAACTATATTTCCCTCCATCCTATCCTGCCCCCTAGGGGGCAGCTAGGTGGTGCAGTGAATAGAGCACCAGTACAGGAGTCAGGAGGACTTAAGTTCAAATCTCACCTCAGACACTTGACACTCACTAGCTGTGTGACCTTGGGCAAATCACTTACCCCAAACTGCCTCATCCTGAGTCATCTCCAGTCATCCTGATGAATATCTGATCACTGGATTCAGATGGCTCTGGAGGAGAAGTGAGGCTGGTGACCTGCACAGTCCTCCCTCACTCAAAACAAAGTCAAGTGCAAGTCATGTCATTATTTCTCTGATGGCATGGTCTTCTTCAGCAATAAAGGACGAACACACACACATCCTGCCCCCATTTTTTCTATTCTCTCTTTTGATCTTGTCTCTCACCAAGAGTGTTTACTTCTAATTTCTCCCTCCTCCCATTTACCCTCCCTTCCATCATCCCCCCCAGCCTGCTTACCCCTTCTCCCCTACTTTCACCCTTCTCCCCTACTCTCCTGTATTGTAAGATAGGTTTTCATACCAAATTGAGTGTGCATGTTATTCCTTCCTTAAGCCAAATGTGATGAGAATGAGCTTCACTTTTCCCTCTCACTTCCCCCCCTTTCTCCCTCTACTGAAAAAAATGCTTTTCTTGCCTCTTTTATGAGATAATTTGCCCCATTCCATTTGTCCCTTTCTCTTCCCAATATATTCCTCTATCACCCCCTTAATTTTATTTTTTTAGATATCATCCCTTCCTATTCAACTCACCCTGTGCTTTCTATGTGTGTATGTGTGTGTGTGTGTGTATGTGTGTATAATCCCTCCAACTACTCAAATACTGAGAAAAGTTTCAAGAGTTACAAATATTACCTTTTCAAGTAGGAATACCTATTCACCAACAAAGTATCCTTTTATAGTCTTATTTTTTTCTCTCTTTTGGGCATTTTCCCAGTCAGTTACTTGACATTTGAGTCCTTTGTCAAGAAGAAGGTATGCTCTGGGGACCTGTAAGTTCCTCCAACGTGGCACAATCAAGGGAGAGAAGTTTACTCTTCTTTTGGCCTGTGCACTGCTCTGGAAGAAACCAAAACTTTTCTGCCCAGAATCTGCAAGTAACAGAATTTGCTCTCCACAACTGCCTCTAGCTCCTCCACTGTGTTCAGGGCTGAGATTCAGAGCAGCTGCTCAATTCCCCCAAGGGCTTTAGGCAGAGGGCTCCACAAATGGACACTGCTGCCTCCACAGCCGACTGGGACCAGGGCTAGGGGAGCACCTTGCTCTCTTCTCTCCCAGTTTGGCATTTGTGGGTTAAAGGATCTGAGAACCTCCACTGCTGCTGAGAATTCTGCCCCTGAAATCTGTTCCTGTCCAGTTCCTCTGGTGCCACATGGCCAAGGCTGGACTGTGCTCTGCTTCATGTCCCATGCAGTAGACCTTCCCTGTAGGCTTTCCAGCCTACCTTGGGCTGGAAATCTCTTTCATTCTGTCATCCTGTGAATTCTATTGCTCTAGAATTTGTTTAGAGCCATTTTTTACAGGTATTTATGGGCTGTGGGGGAAGAGCTAAAGTATGTGCATCTTTCTACTCCACCATCTTGGCTCTGGCCCCCTGAAGTCAGTTCTTAGGCATCCATGTGTGAGATGCCCTCAGGTGCCACAGTTGTAACAAATACAGAAAAATTTGTCTTAAATTGCCTTAAATTGTCTTAAATACAGCCAGGTTCAGCAATGTGTAAAATGCTGAACCTGGAGTCAGGAAGACCTGAATTCAAATCCTGCCTCAAACACTACTTCTTCAGTGTCATACTGAGAAAGTCACTTAGCTTCTGCTTGCCTCAGTTTCCTTATCTGTAAAATGGGCATAATAACAGCACCCACCTCCCAGGGTTGTCAGGATCAAATGAGATAATAATTGTAAGGGCTTAGCAGAGTACCTAGCACATCCTAGGTGCTACATAAATGTTAGCAATGATGATGCTCAAAACTGATGATGCACTTACACTTAACTCCTAAAGAGGGTATTTTGTGAGTTGTTCAAAACTTCCAGGTCTTCAGATCCATAGAACATTTCCTCTTGGGCTTTAATCATCCATCACAATGAAGATAACAGCTTGCATTTAAATAGTACTTTAATCCTTTCCAAAGAGCTTATATTTTATTTGATTTTCACTGTAGTTCTGTTTCTAGGCTCCTTATTATTCCCATCTTGCAGAGGAGGAAAATATTCTCAAAGATGTAAAGTGATTTCCTTATTGTCACACAGCTATTAAGTGTCAGAGAAGGCATTTGAATCAGTCTTTCTGACAAAAACTGAAGCATTTGTTCCATGTGCGTGATGGAGAGGGAGGAGAGAAATTTCTTGCCATAGACATGAAAGTCAATTTCTTTTCTTTGTTTTTAGTCTTGTAGGAACCAAGAATAGGCACTAGTCCTGGGATTTCATTGATAGAAGGTACACATAAATGAGGAAATTCCCTCTATAAAGGCAGGTAGCACCTTCTCTGCAATTTATAGAGGTGTCTAAATCCCTGAGAGGTTGAAGTGCCCTATCTAGAATCAGAAAACCTACAGATGTCAGAGGTCAAACTTAAACCAAGGCCTTTGTGGTTTCTAATCTATTTCTCTGTGCATTATACTACACAACCCTTCAGCAGTCTCATCTAGCTCTGTTTTCACTGTTGAGGCTAGTACCAGGAAAAATTGTGAAATTAATTTTTGGTTTTGTTGACAAAATAAGGAATATAATCATAGATTTTTATTTGTTTCAGTTTTTTTTAAAAGTTCATGGTCCCAATTAGTGTGTTACAATAGCCCCAACAAATGTTCCTGTCCTGGACTTTTTCTGCCAATGTCTATAAAAATCATAGAACTCTCTAGAGTTAGAAGACATTTTAGAAATGATCCAGTTCAAGGATTTTTAACCTTTTTTGTGTGTGTTACAGATCCTTTTGGTGGTCTGGTAAAGCCTGAGGATTCTGTTTTAGAATAAATGAATAAAATAAAATACATAGGATTACAAAGGAAAGCAATTATGTTGACATAGTGTTATAAAAATATATATTTTAAAATATATTAAAAGAAACAAGTTCATATTCTCCACATAAAGAACATAGAGAATAATACTCTCAGTGTACAGATGGGGATATTGAGGCCATGAGAGATAAAGGGAGTTGGCCAAAGTTTTACTGAGAGTGAATAACAAAGCTAACATGAGCACCCAGCTTCATAAACTCCATCCTAGGCTCTGTGGAAGAAACCTTATAAGAAAATGAACACTAGCAAAATGCATGAAACCCTAGCGTCCTACTAAATGGCATAGAGTGTTTTAGAAAATGTTAAGGCCTCCAGTTGCTTCATTATTATGTAATTGGCAATGAAAACACAGACAGAGGTGGGAGAAAAAGTGATACCCAGTGGGCCATCTGTTAGTATGCATAGCTCCTAGAGCATCTTTAGAAAAGAATATGTCTTCATTCAACTAATATTCATTGTCAATATGCACTACATATAAGTGCTTGTTCCAAGCTCTATAGAAAATATAGATAAGTATGAAGCAGAGTCTTTTTCCTCAGAGTACTTACAGTCTAGTAGGGAAAACTGAATAAAACACACATGACTAAGTATCAATAAAAAAGCATTCCAAAACTTTAGTTGGAAGATGGATGACCACTCAGAGATTTAATGAAATAAGCGCATGCTTAAGAAGTTTGGACTACTTGAATTCTGAGAACTTTCAGTCTCTGGTATCAAGTGATTATCACCCAGGGAACCTTTCCTTCAAGGAACTCTGAGCACGCAATCAATATTATCTCACTTGTGGCTCATTTAACAGATCTTTACTTAATTCATTTCAGTTTAATTAAACACTTATTAAGTGCCTACTATGTGCCAGACACTGTGCTGGAGGTACAAAAAGAAACAAAAGACAGTGTCTATCCTTAAGGAGCTCACAATCCAATGGTCAGTGTGGTAGATACAAAGTATAAGACTCTCAGTCCCTCTCCTGGGTGTTTACGGTCTAGTCAGAGAGAAAGAACATTTAAACATGAAAAGAAAAGAGTAGGAGAGATGTCACAAGACAGTTCCCAATAAGTGGTATAGATAAAAAGTGATTGAGGGAAGATGTTAACTCAAGGGTTATAGGTATCAAGGAGGGATTCTTGGCAGGAATGAGCTTTGGAATGAACCTTGAAGTGTGGGTGTGATTTCAATAGGTAGACGCATGTCCTACTCCAAAAGGGATATACAAGAAAAGGATGTCTCATCTAAATTCTGTCCTGTGTCTTTATATTCATTTGCCAAATACAAAATACAAATTTGTCCTGTACCTATATTATAGTACCAGGAAGGAATAACAAGACCACAGAATATGGAAATTGGAAGGAAACTTAAAGATCATTCAGCCTATTCCCTTTGTTTTGTAAATGAGAAAACAAAGGAGTGAAATTTTACATTTCAATGATAATCCCATAGTGAGAACCAAGTTCAGAAGTGAAAGAAAAGGGGATGAATGAACATATTCAAGAGACATTTTTTTTTGGTTGTTTGTTTTGGGATTTTTTTTTTTTTTCTGAATTGTTGCAATTAAGCCTGTCATAGAATTTAGAACCAGTTCTTTCCCAGGATTTAAAGGGCAGAGTAGCAGAAGGCAAGTCTACCCATTATTTATTAGAGATGGACTAGAAAGTGTGTAATTCCTGTACCAAATACTGTGCTGGGCAGGTGTTTCACTAGCTACTGGCAGCTGACAGTACATAGCTGGAGGTCAGTGAACAAACATCTTTATATCTAACTGAGCTTTCTCAGAATAAATGACTCATTTTCTGTAACATTCTAACAGGTCATGGTAGCTGCAAATGTGTGACTTTTCAATGTGTGCATTATCCCTGTGAGGGAAGCCTAATTTATTTATGAGGAGCTCTCAGTTCAAGTAAAGCATATCTGAGAAATATTGACTGGCTGGAGCCCTCAATAACTGGGATACTCAATAACCTGGAATTCTGGTTCTTTTACTTTTAGGACGAAGAGTCCTACTATGCAGAAACAAACATATAAGGGATTTAGTTGAAAAAAAAATACAACCTTCTGGAGGTGATTCACCCCATACTCAGTCCATTCTCCAGTCCTGCCCAAAGGGAAGAAATATTTGGTACATTGATTCTGAAAGATAGCAAAATCCTCCATCATCAAATCCAGTTTCAATCACTTTCACTAGATTATACTTAGCCACATAGGAGAACCAACTAAAACATTTTAAAAGGATTTTTGGCAGAATGATAGCCATTTGATGAATATATAAAATGAGATATTGAGACAATCCCAGTTCTGCCAATGATCAGTTGCATGTTCTTGGACAAGTTTGTTCATATCTCTGGATCTTTTTCCCTCAATTGTAAAATGAGAAGTTCGAACTAAATAATCTCTATGATTTACACTCTTAAATTCTATGATTCCATAATTCTCCCCTCCCCCATGGTATTTCCAGGTCATGTGAGCAACAAAATGATGGACTAGACATTTTCTCTTTCTCCCATGATCTCTCAAGGTCCCCTGAAAAAGAAATCACATGGCAAAGATAAAGTGACTTCAGCTCTTTCCATGGTCTAGGACACCAAGAATCCAAATGAAGTTTTAAAAAAAAGCACCAAAATCCAGGAACCTACACTCACTGACCCTGAGTTCAATCAGCACCTCTCCCACACTTCCCATGCTACCAGCATTGAAATTGCACAAACACAGCCTTCTTCAAAATCCATCCTTACACCCTGGTCCATCCTTCCTTCCTCTTTTCAGTGCTGTAGAGACCCTAACTCTAAACTATGAAAGTTACCTACAAGTTGGACAGCCAAATTGACCAAAGCCTTTCAGAAGCAAAAGCCTGCTAGAGACTGCAACCCAGAAGCACCAATTAGAGTTGAAAGATCAAATGTTATCATGTACAATGACGCCTCCTGGGAGGAGGGAGGTATATTTCATCATCTGTTTTGGAAGGACTTCTTGATTGAGTCTCAATTAAACAAAAAAATTTAATTTTTCAGCCACTTCCAATTAATTCCTTGGGCATCACTGTTAAGGTTTTACCATACTCTTTTCTCACCATAGCTCAGCTATTTCATCCTTGACCTAGACAGTCTTCTATGGCACATCAGTCCTAAACTGAGACTTTTCCTTTCTTCAAGTGCCTAGCACTTAGCAAAATGTCTGGAACATAGCAAATGCTTAATAAACATTTGTTGGTTGACTGTTCACTCCTTTTCTAATGTTCTTTGTGCCTCCTGAAAAATATCTGATTAACATTTAACATCCCCCTAAATCAGGCATTCTGAATCCCCTAAATCAGACATTCAGACAAGAGGTTCTTGGATAGATATTAGAAGTTCTGTGAACTTGGATAAGAAAAAAATCTTTATTTCAATGTAACTATCTTCCCTTATAATCCTATGAATTTAAAAGCAGTATCCTGAGAGCAAATAATGAAGAGAATAGGAAAAACTTGACTCTGTAATGGCAAGCCTCATCAAAGAAACAAAAGAGAAAACAAGATTGGGAATTATTTGGAGAAGGGGTCAGCTTACCTACACCAAGTTGGACAGCCAACTTGACCAAAGCCTTTCAGAAGCAAAAGCCTGCTAGAGACTGCAACCCAGAAGCACCAATTAGAGTTGAAAGATCAAATGTATCAAAAGATACAGGCTTCACCAGCTAGCCAAAGATGGAGGGGGTATGGTCTTCTCTGGTTCAGAAAGATTAAGAAAACCTAGAAAAGAAAGCAACAAATGGATGCTGGAATCACATCAGCTGGTCTAATCCATTTCCCCTCAGGCTGTAAATTATTCTTCCAAGTTCCCTCTGGGTTTAATTAGGAAAAGTTAAAAGCTAATTTGAGACTGGAGACATTGATTCTTTAGCTTCTGATTCACCTGGTCTTCCAGTCCTGGCAATGACCAGCTGTAGTTTGGTTTGATAGGTGCAGGGGAAAAGCTCCCTGCTGCTTCCCTGTAGGACTCTCCTTGAGTCCCAAGAGTACAATGGGAGTCACTGTTGTTGTCAGAGAGCTCTGGGCTCAGGCACAGAGCTTGACTAGAGTGCCTGGGCAGAGCCAGCTCCTTTGGACTAAATGACATGGATGTGAAAGTCTATTCCCTTCCATTTACAGAGCACTTTGAATTTTGATAAACACTTTCAATGAAAAATTACCCTGTGATGCAGGCACCAAGGGATAATTGATCCTACTTAAAGTATTTTTTTTCAACTTGAATGCTAAGATTTTATAAACTTAAACAAATTGTGTTAGCTACAGATTTTACAAATGACTGATGAAAATGTAATTCTTTGTGGATCTTTTGATTTCTATGGTAGCTAATGTATTTGAATACTCTTTTTAGGTTATATGTGATGAGCAACAACACATTTGGAAAGAGAATTGTTGCTCTTTCAGATCCACTAAAAGCAAATGCCAGTCTTTTAAATATTTGTATCTAGGGAAACAAATCTGATGATGAAAAATCTGTGGTATTATTTTTCACCAGTGGTTTTATGGAATATTATTTCTTAACTAGGAGGTATTCATAATGTCAAAAGGATATTTGTTATCTATGGAATTTAATGTGATTCCTCTTATGAGATTTAAAATTTTGATAAACAAGTAATCTACTAATTTTTGTTTTTAAATTTTTATGTTTTTAAATTTTTATGTTTAATAGTTTATTTTACTTTTCACTTAAGTATTTTAAATTAATTAAATTAATTACTCCCACCACTATCCACTCCCCTTATCATTGAGAAAATAAAAAACAAAGTACAATATATAGTTTTTACATTGGCCAAAAGAATATCTCTTTCTGCATTTTCAACTCATTATCTTACTGGCAGGAAGTGAATGCTATTTCCTCTTCATTGTTTTGGATCGTGGTTAGTTTATCATTTTATGGTTCAGAGTTCTAAAGTCTTTCAAAGTTGTTTTTCTCCATAATGTTATCATTATACAAATTGTTCTATTTCTGCTCCTTTCTCTTTGCATCAGTTCCTAAGGATCTTCCCAATTTCTTCTGAAATTGTTCATTTTATAATTTTTATAATACAATGTAGTAATTTGTAATATCGTTTCACCACATTCATAATATGCCATAAGCCATTCATTAATTCTGTAATAAGAGGATGCCCCTTCAACTTCCAAATGTGGGAAATCCCACAAAAAGAGCTATTAGAAACATGTTTGGCAGACATTGGTCTTTCCTCTGGTTCTTTTGATTTCTTTGAGAAATAAGCCCGGTACCTGGATCAAAAAGTATGCATGTTAATAACTTTCTGACCATAGTTCCAAATTGTTTTCCAGAATGGCCAAACCAATTTCACGGGTCCACAAACTGTGCCATTGCACTCACCTTCCCATAATATTTGTCATTGTTTCTGTTTTGTCATCCTTACAAGTCTGACGGGTGAAGTAGAACCACAAAGTCTTTTTGACTTCAGGCTGAGGATTCCATCCACTGTGCCAGATCTAGCTGCCCATAATTAGGGGTAAATAGCATCCCTTCCCAGAGTTCTTGTGAAGAGTAATTGAGATAATATATATAAAACATTTTTAAAACCTTAAAGTTTTATATACTGACATGCATATATTGCTTTAAATTTACAAAATGCTTATATATATGTATATATATATATATATATATATATATATATATATATATATATATATATATATATATATCAATGGAGATGTCTATGGATGAATTTCACGTTCTCACCTCATCTTGGCATTCTGGGCTCTGATAGTAAGCTTGTGCCTAATGTTGCCCAGAACCAGACTTCCCTGTCACTGCCATTTAAAAGTAAGGGGAACTTTGGAGTTGCTGTTTTTAGAGGGGGCTTCTTCCATTGCAATCTCTTGGAAGGAAGGAAAGATGGAGCCAGGCAAGAGCTCTCTGTTGGAAGAAGAACATGTTTACAGATGGCCTTTTATTCTGAAGTGATTTTCCCTGTTTGTGTTCTCCTATGCTGTGTGTGTGATCCCTCTTGTGAAGTACTATAAAGTCTATAAGTCTATAAATTATCATAAAAATAGTAATCCAGAAGAAATATAAGGAAAACATTAAAGAATAATTCTTATAAGGGATTCATTAAGGTCAAACTCTTTATTTCATGTACACACACACACACATATATACACATATATGAAAATGTTAATATTCGTAAGACTGTCATTGTTACTAGGGTAGTTTGAAAGAAAGTTTGGGGCTGGGTTGTATGTGATAGGGTGATTCTAAAAAACAAAATTGTGTAGGTAAAGGTAAAATAAGCAATTATCTCATAAAATGGGGCATAAAAAAAAGAATTGATACAGAGGAAGAAGGTGGGGTTGAAGGGCTGGTAATGTTGGAACCTTATACTCCTCAGATCTGGGTTAAAAAAGGAATAACAAACATCTAAAAGGGTATAAAAGTCTTCTTAACTTATAAGGAAATAAGAGAATTAGGGGACAGGATAAAGGAGGAATTTTTAGAAGGATGTGTAGATTAAGATTTAGAAGGGTGCAGGGAGAGGATAAGAGAGAGACTCTTAGAGGGGTGGGTAGAATAAAGAATAGAAAGATAAGGGAAGAGAATAAGGTAATAGGGAAAAGATAAAAAGAGAGGCTGAGGACAATAGTGAGTAAAAATAAAATGGAGGCAAATCAACAAATTGTTCTTGTATCTTTGAATGTGAATGGGATGTATTAACCCCAAAACATAAATAGATAGTAGAATGGAATAAAAATTAGAATTCAACCACATGTTTTCAAAAAATACATTTAAGAATGAGAGCTACACAAAGAATTAAAATGGATGGGTGGAGTAGAATTTATTATGCCTTAGCTGATGCAAAAAAGCAGGGGTAGCAAGCATCATCTCAGACAAAGTTAAGGCTAAAGTAGATTTGATTAAAAGAGATGAAGGGGTAACTATATTTTGATATCATAGATAATGAAGCTACATCAATACTCAACCTATGTATACCAAATACTATAGCATCTAAAATTTTAAAGGAAAAGTAAAATGAAATTGCAGACAGAGATAGATAGTACTGCTTTAATATTTCCCTCCCCTAGATAAATCTACCCCCAAAATATATAAGAAAGTCAAGGAAGTGAAGAGAATTTTAGATAAGCCAGATATGATAGATATCTGAAAAGAACTGAATGGGAATAGAAAAGAATAGACCTTTTTCTTAGTGGTTCATGGTACTTTTAAAAAGACTGACCATGTATTGGGACATAAACAATTTATAGTGCAAAGCAGAAATATTAAAAATGTTCTTTTCAAATCATAATGCAATAAAAATTAAATTTAATAAGGGACCACAGAAACATAAATTAAATACTAACTGGAGATTAAACAATGTAATTTTAAAGAATGAGTGGGTTAAAGAACAAATCAGAGAAACAATCAATAATTCAATAAAAATGATGACAATAGGGCAGAGTCAAGATGGTGGAATAGAAAGACACAAAAATGCAGGCTCTCCCCAAACAGCCCATAAAAATACCTGTAGAGAGGGACTCTCAACAAATTTTGGAACAGCAGAAGTAGAGAACAACAGAGTGGAGGAGGTTTTCATTCCAGGGTGACCTGAAAGGCCTACAGAAAATGTTGGTTGCACCAGATATGGAGTGGAGCCCAGCCCAGCCTTGGCCATGTGGTGTGGCATGACTCTGGGAGGAGGACACCTTGGGGATGGAATCTCCAGTTACAGAAGCAGAGGGTTCACAGATCCCTCAACCCACAGGTGCCAAAGGTCAGTGACAGGGGTTTTTTCGGCTGGCTGGGAAGGGAGAAAAGTTTTCCCATAGCTCCAGCCTCAGGCAGTGGCCACAGAGGCCATATAGGGCAGGCAGCAGCAGTTTCCACCATAGCCCCTACAGTAGCTGCATCCATTGTTGGACTGAAAAACTCCTGGGGGCCCTGAGGAGCTGACTTTTACCTCAGCACTGTGTAGAGGCCCTGAGGGAACTGATCTTTATCTCACACTGAATGGTGGTGGAACTGGAGGCCAGGTGGCTATGGACAGGAAAGTGCTAAGATTCTGGGCACAAAAATTTCTTCCTACTCCCAGACCAGTATATATGCTTGATTGTGCCACCTTGGAGGAACTGAGATCTTACAGATTCCCAGAGTACACCCTACTCTTGACAAAGGACCCAAAAGTCAAGTAACTGGTTGGGAAAATGCCCAACAAAGGGAAAAAAATAAGACTATAGAAGGTTACTTTCTTGGTGAACAGATATCTTCTCCCATCCTTTCAGATGAGGAAGAACAATGCTTATCATCAGAGAAAGACACCAAAGTCAAGGCTTCTCTATCCTAAATATCTAAAATAAATATTCAGTGTTCTCAGGCCATGGAAGAGCTTAAAAAGGATTTTGAAAATCAAGTAAGAGAGGTGGAGGAAAAACTGGGAAGAGAAATGAGAGAGATGCAAGAAAAGCATGAAAAGTGGGTCAACACCTTGTTAAAGGAGACCCAAAAAAGTGCTGAAGAAAATAACACCTTTAAAAATAGGCTCACTCATTTGGCAAAAGAGGTTCAAAAAGTCAATGAGGAAAAGAATGCTTTCAAAAGCAGAATTAGTCAAATGGAAAAGGAGGTACAAAAGCTCACTGAAGAAAATAGTTCTTTAAAAATTAGAATGGAACAGATGGAGGCTAATGACTATGAGAAACCAAGAAATCACAAAACAAAACCAGAAGAATGAAAAATGGAAGCTACTGTGAAATATCTCATTGGAAAAACAACTGACCTTGAAAATAGATCCAGGAGAGACAATTTAAAAATTATGGGACTACCTGAAAGTCATGATTGAAAAAAGAGCCTAGACATCATCTTTCATGAAATTATCCAGGAAAACTGTCCTGATATTCTAGAAGCAGGGGGCAAAATAAATATTGAAAGAGCTATTACCTCCTTAAAGAGATCCAAAAAGAGAAACTCCTAAGAATATTGTGGCCAAATTCCAGAGTTCCCAGGTCAAGGAGAAAATATTGTAAGCATCTAGAAAGAAATAATTCAAGTATTGTGGAAATACAATCAGGATAACACAAGATGGGGGGAGGAGCCAAGATGGTGGAGTACAAAGATACACATATGCTAGCTCCTAACCCAGAGCCCATAAAATACCTGTAAAGAAGAACTCCCAACAAATTCTGGGAGCAGCAGAAGCCACAGAACAATGGAGTGGAGGAGTTTTCTGTTCCAGAGAGCTCTGAAAAACTGACACCAAAGGTCCATCGCACACTGGACAGGGAGCAGAGCTCAGCCCCTGCCTTGGCTGTGTGGCACCGAGAGGAGAAGATCTGTGCAGGCTTCAGGGACAAATCTCCAGCAGCAGCACAGGGTCCCTCCACCCACAGGTGCCAAAGGTCAGTGAGAAAGTCTTTTCTGCTTGCCGAGAGGGGAGCAGGGGTGTCTCCATAACTCAGACCCTCTCGGGAGGCAGCAGCAGAGGCAGCAGTGGACAGGATCTCCCAAAGCAGACAGGAGCTTGGATCCAATTGTTGAAGATCTCTGCATAAACCCCCTGAGGGGAACTGAGCCCCTGTGCAGCAGCCCTGCCCTGCCCTGAGCATCTGGACTTAATCTCACACTGAATAGCAGCCCCACCCTCTACCGAAAGCCCTGAAGCTGGGGAAGCAGCATTTGAATCTGAGCTCCAAATCCACTAGCTGGGCAGAACAGGAAGGGAGGCAGGTGAGGAGAGGAAACTCAGAAGTCAAGTAACTAGCTGGGAAAATGCCCAGAATGGGGGGGGGAAAAGATAACACAAGATCTAGCAGCTTCTAAATTAAGGGATCAAAGGGCTTGGAACATGATATTCCAGAATTCAAAGGAACTAGGATTAAAGCCAAGAATTACCTACCTAGCAAAAACTGAGTATAATACTTCAGCAGAAAAAAAAAATGGTCTTTCAATGAAATAGAGGATTTTCAAGCATTCTTGATGAAAAGACCAAAGCTGAAAAGAAAATTTGACTTTCAAATACAAGAATCAAGAGAAACATGAAAAGGTAAGCAGCAAAGAAAAATCATAAGGGACTTACTAAAGTTTAACTATTTATATTCCTACATGGAAAAAACAATATTTGTAACTCTTGAAACTTTTTTCAGTATCTGGGTAGTTGGTGGGATTACACACACACAGACACACACACACACACACACAGAGCACAGGGTGAATTGAATAGGATGGGATCATATCTTAAAATAATGAAATTAAGCAATGAGAGAGAAATATATTGGGAGGAGAAAGGGAGAAATGGAATGGGGGCAAATTATCTCTCATAAAAGAGGCAAGTAAAAGACTTTTCAGTGGAGGAAAAAAGGGGGGGAGGTGAGAGGAAAAACATGAAGCTTACTCTTATCACATTCAACTAAAGGAAGGAATAAAATGCACACTAATTTTGGTATGAAAAACCTATCTTACAATACAGGAAAATGGGGGGGATAAGGGGATAAGCAGAGTGGGAGGATGATGGAAGGGGAGGGGCAGTGGGGGAAGGGAGCAATTAGAAATCAACACTCTTGGGGAGGGAAAGGATCAAAAGAGAGAACAGAAGAAATAGGGGGCAGGATAGGACAGAGGGAAATATAGTTAGTCTTACACAATATGACTATTATGGAAGTCATTTGCAAAACTACAAAGATATGGCCTATATTGAATTGCCTGCCTTCCCAAAGGGAATGGGTAGAGAGGGAGGGATGGGGAGAATTTGGAACTCAAAGTTTTAGGAACAACTGTGTTTTTTTTTTCTTGCTACTAGGAAATAAGAAACACAGCTATTGGAGTATAGAAATTTATCTTGCCCTACAGGACAAAAGAGAAGATGGGGGTAAGGGAAGGGAGAGATGTTAGAAGGGAGGACAGATTGGTAATAGGGGTAATTAGAATGCTTGGTGTTTTGGGGTGGGGGAGGGGGAGAAATGGGGAGAAAATTTGGAACCCAAAATTTTGTGGAAAGGAATGTTGAAAACTAAAAATAAATAAGTAAACCTTAAAAAAAAAAACACCTGTGAGATTCAGAAAAAGCAGTAATCAGAGGAAAATATGTATCTCTAAATGCTTACATCAATAAAATAGAAAAAGAGCAGACCAACGAACTGGGTATGCAATTTAAAAAACTAGAAAAAGAACAATCTAAAAATCCCCAATTAAACACTAAATTGGGAAATCCTAAAAATTAAAGTTGAGATTGATAAATTGAGTGTTAAAAAAAAATTGTGTTAATAAATAAAACTAAGAGTTGATTTTGTGAAAAGGAAACAATAAAATAGATGAAACCATTGGTTAATTTGATTTTAAAAAGAGAAAGAAAAACCCAATTAACTATTATTAAAAGTAAAAATAATGAATATACTGCTAATGAGGGTGAAATTAAAGCATTTTAGGGAGTTATTTTGCCATATTATATACCAATAAATTTAAATTTTTAAGTGAAATGGAAAAAATATTTACAAACATACAAATTACCTAGATTAGCAGAAGAAGAAATAGAAGATCTAAAAAGATCTATTTTACAAAAAGAAATTGAACAGGCTATAAATGAGCTTCCTAAGAAAAAAGCACCATGATCAGATTGGATTTACAAGTGAATTTTATCAAATATTTGAAGATAAACTAATTCCAATGCTAAACAAATTATTTGGAATAATAGGCAAAGAAGAGATCCCACTAAACTCCTTTTATGAAACAAATATGATACTGATACCTAAATCAGGAAGAATAAAAACAGAGAAAGGAAATTATAGACCAATTTCACTAATATATATGCAAAAAATCCTAAATAAAAAAATAGCTAAAAGATTACAACAATATACTACAAAGATCATACATCATAAACCAAGTGAGATTTATACCAGGAATGCAGAGATGGTTTAATATAAGTAAAACTGCTAACATAATTGATTATGCCAGCAACAAGAGTTTAAAAAATCATATGATTATAGCAATAGATTCAGAAAAAGCATTTGATAAAGTATACTTATTTTTATTAAGAACATTTGAAAGTAAAAGTGGATTTTTTCTCCTAAAATCAAAAAGTTTTTACCTAAAATCACCAGCAAGCATTATTTGCAATGGGAATAAGATAGAAGCTTTCCCAGTAAAATCAGGTGTGAAACAAGGATGTCCACTGTCACCAATATTATATTGCTAATCCTAGCAATAGCAATAAGAGGGGGAAAAGAAATAGAAGGAATCGGAAGAGGAAATGAGATTTTAAAAAAACCCCAACTATTTCTTTTTGCAGATGATATGATGATATGCCTGGAAAACCCAAAAACTCAACTAAAAGGTTAGTTGAGACAATCATTTTTATCAAAGTACCAGGATATAAATTAAATCCACATAAATCATCAGTATTCCCATATAAATTCAATACCATCCCAATTAAATTACCAAAAACTATTTTACTGAATGAGAAAAAAACAATAATGAAATTCATTTGAAAGAACAAAAAATAAAAAATATCAAAAGAACTAATGGGAAAAAAATGTAAAATAAGGAAGTTTATCAGTACAATACCAGATCTTAAACTATAAGATTGTAATTATGAAAACTATCTAGTACTGGCTAAGAAATAGAAAGGTATATCAGTAGAACAGAGGAGACATACAATTTACAGCAGTAAATAAATATGGTAACCTTGTATTTGTCAAGTATACAGACTTAAGTTTTGGAATAAGCATTTGTTACTTGGTAAAAATTGTTGGGAAAACTGGAAAGCAATCTGGCAGAAATTGGGCATCGACTAATGTGTTACACCACTTACCAAGATAAGATCGAAACGGATACATGACCTAGATATTGTATCAGTAAGCACCCTTACTGCTATCACAGGTTCTTAGATCTGTATTTATAAAAGGAAAGACGACTTTTGAGGGGTCAACAATCACTTGAATTAGTTCAACCAAATGCTTCCAGATATGCCTTTTTTATCTTTTACATTTCCAAAGCTACCAAGTCTCCTATCTATTCAACAGAGAAAATACAGAGAAATAAAAACCAACAGACAGGACTCTACTGCCTGAATCAAAACAATATTGCTATACACTTTACATACATCCCTGAATTGAGAGAGACTTTACATCTGATCAGTTGAGTGTCTGAATATATGACTGCTCAAAGTCTCCATCAGGTAATCACAAGGTCCTTTTCATAATCAAATCCCCAAAGTAAAATACCAACCTCCCAGTATATGTAATGAAGACTTGGCTACTGATTGGCTCAGAGTCATCAGGCACGAAATGCCCATGACTCAGTACAGAGCCAATCAGGGCTCAAAGAAGACTAACCCCTCAGATGCTTACAATTTAGCCTGAGCCTGGGAAACAACTCCAAAAAGAAAACAAACAAATCCCACTTTGCTTGTTGTTACAGATATAAAGAGAGAGATAACAAGAAAATTTCAGGAATATGGAATATATTACCCATCAGACTTATTCATAGGCAAACAATTTATGAGTAAACAAGAGATAGAGAGCAGTGTGCGGTGTCAAATGAATTCTTTTCATTACACTAAATTGAAAGGGTTTTGTACAAATAAACAAATATAGCCATGATCAGAAGGAAAGTAGAAAATTGGTGGTAAATTTTATAGACAGATTCTCAGAAAAAGGTTTCAAATTTCAAATGTCTGAAGAACTCTGTCAAATCTACAAGAATATGAGTCATTTTTCAATTGATAAAACAGGTAGTTTTCTGATGAAGACATCAAAACAATTTATAGTCATACGAAAAAATGCCTTAAATCATTATTTATTAGAGAAATACAAATTAAAGCAATCTTGAGATATCATTTTATATTTATAAGATTGGCTAAAATGATTGAAAGGGAAAGTGACTTAGGACTTCAGTTCACTGTTGGTGGAAATGTGGACTGATCCAACACTTTTGGAGAGCAATCTGGAACTACTCCAAGAGGTAGTAAACTGATTATACTCTTTGACTCCATAATATCACTGCTGTCAACAAGCAATCAAAACTTCATGAAATTTACATGAATATTAGGTTTATTACAAGAGAAATAAACAAGCATGTGGAACCAAAAGAGTTCATAATCCATATAGAAGTTTGCAGTATAGAATGCCCAAAGAGTTTTTAAATTACCCATACTCTTTGACCCCCAGCAATACAACTAGATCTATTTCCAAAGATGATTAGGGAAAAAGGAAAAGAACCTATATGTTTTAAAACATTTATAGCAGCTCTCTTCGTGATGGCAAAGAACTGGAAATTGAGGGGATGAGCCAAATGTTGGGGAATGGCTGAAAAAGTTATGGCATGTGATTATGATGGAATACCTCTGTGCCATAAGAAATGATAAACTTGAGGATCTTAGAAAAAATATGGATATAAGGGAGAGTGAAATGAACCGAATATTGTATATAGTAACAACAACATTGAATGACTTTGAGTGACTAAGTCATTTTGACTATTAGAAATACCCAAATTAACTATAAAAGACAAAGGAAGGAAGATACTATCTGCGTCCTGAGAAAAAACTAATAGAAATATGTATAGAAGAGTTTTATATACATATGTATATTTATGTCTATTGATAGTCATCTCTAGGATGGAGAGTCATCTCTAGGGGAAGAAACAAAAAGAAAGTTTCATGATAACTATTATATATTCAAAAGGAATAGCGAGTTATATAAAATAGATTTGCAGCTTCATGTACAATCTTTTTTTCCTATTCTGCTATGTTGTAGAAATGCTTGTTTCATTTCTTAAGTTCAGAATGAAATAAAATTTAAAAATAATAATGGCACAACATACATTATCTCATTTAAAACCTCACAACAACTTTGTCAGGGGAATCATATATGTATTTTTCATTTCGCACACAGCTATTAAAAGATTGAGGATGGATTCAAATATCCTGGAGACAGCTGGTAGTCCTGAGTTCAAATCCTGCCATAGATACCTGGGGCAAGTTACTTAACCTCTTCTTGCCTCAGTTTCCTCAACTGAAAAATGACATAATGATAACATCTACCTTTCAAGGTTGCTGTGAGGATAAATGAGAAAGCACTTAGCACAGTCCCTAGCACATAGAAGGCATTATACAACTCCTTGTTCCCATTCTTTATTTTCCTAATCCAAGTCTAACCTTATATAAACTATGCCTCTTCATAACAGAAGATGAGACCCAGTTTTCATATAATGCATGTCTCCAGCTATATCCACCCAGACTAATTCATTATAGATTATTGTCACTGATCCCTCAAAAAAAAAAATGATACTCTAAGGCAGGGGTATTCCATGCCAAGTCTTGACTTAGAATATATCATTTCCTTCTAGTTCTTATCACAATCCCTTCCTGGAATTGAAAAATGACTGGTTGGCTTTGTCAACTTTTAGTTTGGGAGGAGGAGGTAGAATAAAAGAGAGATAAAAATGGAGGCTTACTCTCTAATGGGGAAGGAATTCTTCTTGAGTTCCTACAAAACTTTTCTACATTATCCAATGGGGAATCATTTCTGCTGCTTGAGACATCAAGATGGTGACCTTACCATGGTCCGTGAGGAGTTCCTATGGAAGGAGTTCTATAAAAAGCTAGAACTAGAGAGAAATCTTAAAAAGTCACCTGCCTGATCAGCAAAAGTTAGAGACACCAGGATGACTGACTCCACTGGCCACCCAAACCCAGAGGTTTTGTTTTTTTTTCCCATTCTGAGTAGCAAAGATATTGCTATCTCTCCATGGCCTGGGTCTGTACTAGATGCAGCTCTGTGCAGGACTCTTAGGAGTCCTCTGCTTGCAGTACAGGGAGAGACTCTCCCTTCATCAAATTTATCGAACTGTCAAATCCCCGAAGTGGGTAATGAGGCAAATAGTTGGAGTAAGGAGAGTGTCTGCCTAGGGGTAGAGGTGATGGGATCTAATTGAAAGAAGAACATGTATAACTTGAAAAGTCAGATCAGGTTGGTAGCAAGGTGTCTATGAAATAATGAAATTCAAGGACCTGGTACATGTGAGCAAACTATTGGGCAGAGTAGATTCTCAAGCCAAAAAGTCAGTCCTAGACCTGGAAGTAAGAGACAAAGTAATGGAAAAGACACTGAACCTGCAAGAAGACCTAGGTTCAAATTCTGTTTCAGACATTTAGTAGCTGTACGACCTTGGGAAAGTCACTTAACTTCTCTGTGCCTCAGTTTCCTCATCTACAAAATGATAGATGTAAGACTAAATGGTCTCTGAGGTTTCATATAACTCAAGATCTGTGATCTTATGGCAATGCAACAAACATTATTAAACACTTATTATGTGCCAGACATCCTGTTAAGTGCTAGTGATACAAATACAAAAAGAAAGACAGTCCTTGCTCTAAGGAGCTTATATTCTAATGAGGAGAAGACATCACACAAAAATGTCAGAAGCAGAGCCTAGTGGGAGAACGAGAGTTGGCTAGTCTGGCATGTCCCCAAAATGGAGACCCTGGGAAGAACCCACCAATTGGAGAAGGGGGCTGGCATGGCAGAAAGATGTTTCAGGGTGAGAAGGCTACAGAGGCTAAGGGAAGCCCCAGGATGGTGGCAACTGAGTCATAGTATCCATGTCCAGAAAGTTCAATGTATTTCCCTCAATTCTTTTTATGACTACTACTGCTCACATTCCTAGACTCTGGTTCTTTCACGGTCAGAGGAGGGATCTGCTGGGTTCATTCCTGTCTTCATTGTATTTATCAGGTCACAGTCTCATGCCAGGGGACTCTGAATTCATTGATTTCAAGTACACTGAATGTCGGGGTTGAAAGGGACCTTAAAGGCTGTCTAGTCTAAATCTAAACAGATTCTTAAAACTGGATTGTTTTCACTAACTACCACAAGAGGGAGCTCTAAGGACAGATCATTGGCGATACTAAGGACTCCAGATTCCCTAGTCCAGTGCATTTAGCTGTTTCTTAAGCAGAAGTTGTAATAAGAAAAATAATACCTCTAGAGAATGAATATTTATGCTTTTTATGTCCTGTAACAGACAGAAGAAGAGTTCAAGGCTCAGGAAAAATCCATGAATATGAGAGTCATCAAGTGAAAATTGTATCATATATGAATGGCTAAACTATTTCACCAAAACTGAGTATGTCCGATAACTGAAATGAGGTCCCCCATGCCTCCAAAAGATCCACTTTTGACACTCAAAGAGAGAAAGACTAGGGCTTCTCCCACACAATATTTTGTGGGTGACTTCTTAGACCCCAAATCTAGCCCTCTGTTTTTACACTAGGGGACAGACATCAGATCACACAGTCCACCTTTAAAAAGTTAGAAGTCACCAGTTTTAACGGTAATTATTTTTCACTCACAAAGGACATCCCATCGCTTGGCCCAGTACCTGTATACTAGTGGTTCTGATGCATGGAATGTACCCCTCTCTTCCCTCTGCCTTGCAGAATCTCCAGCTTCCTTCAAATCGCATCTCAGGTGCTCTCCTACATGAGCTCTTTCCTGATCTTTCTCTTCAGTCCCTCATCCCAGTTATCAGCATTCTCTTCAACTTTGAAGTTCATTTTGCTTACTTTACAGATGTTTCCTGTTTCTTTATTTGTGTACAAGTTGCCTGCCCACTCAGTAGAAGGCAAACTTAAGGACAGGGATGAGGCCTTGATAGGTAAGAGAATGCCTTAAACATAATATGTAGTTAATAAATGTTTTATTGAATTGGATCATTACTGTCATTTTTATCATCATTATATTATTGAAGAATATTTGTTTTTCACATTGTAGAGTATAGAGATGATGATTATGAGGAAATAGAATTCAGTAAGATTCCCTATAATATTTGAGTCTTTGGTTTTGTTGCTTTATTTCGTCTTGTTTTTAAGATGATAGATGACCTGGTAGAGATTTTCAACAGCAATTCTCCAAGGGGGATTTTCCAGATTTAACATTCAGCACAAATCGAGTTCGGTAGTTCAAACTGGAAGACAAGTGAAGATAACTTGCTTTGAAGGATAGATACTCTGTTCTCCCCTTGTACACATGAGACCAGAGCTATGAGAAGTGTTTGAAAAGCTGAAGTATCTCAGGCATTAGCTTTTGCTTTTAAAAGGCATCTTGCTGAGTTAAGGTATATGAAAACACACTCTCAGTGTTCCCTTCCCTCTGAAAAAAGCTTTATCTGACTGAAAAGACATACTTAGTTTGCTTCTCTGCCATCTAGTCTGGCATTCAGTTGACCAAACATAATGCATTTTCTGTACCACTTGGGATTGAACCAAACAAGTTAGCTAGACTTTCTTTACAGTCCAGTCAGTTGGGAGCTGTTGCCCTCCATGTGATCTTATATCTTCCTGATCTGTCCTAAGGCAAAAATGTTCAATTCACAGCTTGGTGCAATTATTGGGACCTATGACAACCTCTGAGGGCCTCAGACCTCCATGCATGGAGGTCATGTCAGTACCTTCACTTCCATTACATAAGAAGACCCAGAGATTAACAATTTATAGGACATGATTAAGACTATATATTTTGTATGTTAGATGATGCAAATGCCAGCTATTCTTTCAATAAATTGGTATAGGGTAACAACACCAAACTATGAGATATTTAGACCCTTTGTAGCAATGTAGTAATGGAGGATTGAGAAATACAGCCCCAAGTTCTCAGGCCAAATGAAAGAGAGATTATCTCCAGGTGGGCAGGTCCACCAGATGTCCCTCTTCTCAGATGGCATTGCATTTGTGGTTCCAAACCCCAGAATACCACAGATCCTCTTCAGAGGGATTCATTCCCATTCGATAGAAAGCAGCCTAATAATCCAAACAGCAAAATCTATGAGGAAGGATGGATTCCAGTTGCCCAAATTCTGCTTACTGAGGAGCAGAAAGATAGACAGTCCAGTGACCTATTCCATCAATATAATGTCTTAGGACAATCCATCTGCTATGCCTAGTTACAGAATTGAATAAGAAAGAAGGTTAGGTTGAATTTAGGAAATCTTACTATGTTTTCAATGTTCCCAACTTGTTACATATACACACACACACACACATTATTTTAATACACCAATATTTCCCTGGTGGTGTGATATGACTATGGAGCACTGTAATTGTCAAAGAATGGAAATTGGAGAAATTGTGGTTGACCCAGAGAGCATGGTGATGTAACTAATGACACCAATGTCAACTTGTATGTAAGAAGGGATATGAAAAGATATCATCAAAGAAATGTATGATGAGAAAAGAGCATCAAGGAATAACAGACAGGAAGCTTGAGTGCTGTGTGAATAGCTATGACATGGTAAAAGACCCTTAGAGGTGGAACTACAAATTGATCTGACCATTCTGGAAAATGATTTGGAATTATGTAGAGAAAGTGACTTTCTAACTTAGAGATTCCACTCCTAGGTATAGAGCCCCAAGGAGATCAATGACAAAGAAATGCCCCACATATACCAAAATATTTTTTGTAGAAGCAAAGAATAGGAAACAAAGTAGATGCCCTTCAGTTAGAGAATGGCTAATTAAGTTGTCCCTGAACATATTGGAATACCATATACAGTATAAGAAACGATGAATTTGATGCATACAGGGAAGCATGGAAAGAGTGATATAAACTTGTGAAAAACAAAGTAAATAGAACCAGAAAAACAATATATACAATGACTACAACAATGTAAATGGAAAGATTGTTGAGATGTGTATGACTTTTCATGATTCCATTTTGGGGTTTTCTTGGCAAAGATGCTGGAGTGATTTGCCATTTCCTCTGCAAAAAAAAAAAAAAAAAAACAACAACAACTAAACAAACAAA
This sequence comes from Bettongia penicillata ogilbyi, assembly GCA_023548195.1. Taxonomy (NCBI): domain Eukaryota; kingdom Metazoa; phylum Chordata; class Mammalia; order Diprotodontia; family Potoroidae; genus Bettongia; species Bettongia penicillata. The sequence continues at coordinate 2,368,627 of JAJHZJ010000383.1, read as the reverse complement.
AAAAAACCCTGAAGCAAAGAAGGTTAAGTGACTTACCCAGAGTCACACAGCTAAGTTAACAGAGATTGGTTTGAACCTAGGTTGTTCTGACTCCAGGTTCTTTGCAATTGTAATTGACCAAACTTGACCCCAAAGGAAAGTTACTAAAAAGAATCTCTGGCTTCTTTTCTAAAAACAAATTTTAATTTATTTTCATATCCGCATTCTTTTCCTCCTGCCTCCCTGACCCACTACTCAGGAAAAAAATCCAAACATATATAGTTAAGCAAACAAATTTCCATATTAACTGTGCCCCCCCTCACAAAAATGCATCAGTGTTTACTCTGAGTCTGTCATCTCTCTGTCAGGAGGTGGGTATCATCTTGAGTCCTCTGGACTTGTGTTTGTGTTGACCAAAGTCTTTCAAAATTGTTTGTCTTTATAATAATGCTGTTATTATAAAAAATATTCTCCTTGCTCTACTCACTTCATTCTGCATCATTGCAATACAAGTTTTGCATGTTTTTTACACATTTCTTATAGCACAATAGTATTCCACCACATAATATACCATAACTTGTTCAGCTATTATGCTGTTGATGACCATCTCCTCAGTTTCTAATTCTTTATCATTGCAAAAAAGAGCTGCTATAAATATTTTTGTACTTAGGTGTTCTTTTTCTCTTTCTTCAATCTTTTTGAGGTATAGACCAAGAAGTAGTATCACTGGGTCAAAAGATATACACAATTTATTAATTTTGGGGACATAATTCCAAATTTCTTTCCAGAATGGTTGGAATGGTTTACAACTCCACCAAGAGTTTGTTAATACACCTGTTTTCCCACAGCATCTTTAGCATTTGTCATTTTTCTTGTTCATCAACATTGCCAGTCTGATGATTGTGAGGTGGAACTACTCTCTGGAGTCTTCACAGAGGTAGGAGACAGTGAAGGTAGAACATTGTGACACCAAGTTTTTTCAATATGTGAGTTAATTTGATGAACTAATTTTTCACCTTTTTATTTATCGTAAGTGTTGGCTCTTTGAGAGACAGAGGGCAAGGAATACATTGGTAAATATAGGTCAGGTTAAACAAAAAACATATCAATTTGTTTAATGTGACCTAGAGGAAGACTTCTAGCAAATTGGGGTTGATATTGTTTGAAGAATACTCTGGCCAGCCCCCTGTTAGTTCATGTTCAATAATGAAACAAAATGAAACACTCATAGGTCATCCAACAGTTAACAAAAGGAGACTTACTTAATTGTAACAGGAGAAGAATATTTAAC